>CM042223.1:4678497-5320997 GCA_023566465.1 Cottus gobio | reverse complement strand
CTATAATATGTTCACTCGTGTTGCGTCAAAACTGGTTTAGATTGTAACCGACATTGTTAAGGCCCGCCCTCCTTAATTAATGTTGCTGCACCAGTCAAGCATCCCAGCCTTGCGTGGATGTTTACAGAGAACTGGCCACAAGTTTGGAGGCAGCGACCCGTTCCGTCCTATGAAAGATGCTCAGTGCATAAAGCAAAATAAGTTTGACAGAATCAGATGAAAATACCCAGATCTTCCAGGGATCCTCCTCATCCGGGCCTGTTCTGAACCCTGCCTCCCAGCCCTTGGTCCAGTGCCATGCTTAGGCTCATTCACATGAACGGAGGAAGGAAAATAACTTTGGATCCAACTTTTATTGAACGAGTCAACTGGGAAATTTGACCGAAAACAAAAATTATCCTCTATTACAGACGTATCTATCCCAATGTAAGTAAATGGGAAAACGTCTATTTGGTCATAATGGCGTCATGTGACAGACCCTGAAGATGAAGTTCCACCGTTTGGCCACTATGACAGAATTTGTGCTTTTCCGGTGGGCTTTGTTCTTGCACAGCACGTACTGCAATTTAACACGACAGTGGTAGATTTACCAGAGAATTCTCAGAGACCATTGGTCCCTGATTTCACAGAGATGGAAACAAATGGAAGCGTCTCATTTCTATCCGGCATAGGTCAGCTCGGTTAGCTGCATTAAAGGCGGTCACTGTCAAATTCACACATTAAGCTAGCTCTTACCATGCAGCTCACGCTGATGATGCTAAAACTGCAGCTCCCAGGCCAAAGATCTGGCCTTGATGCATCTTCAGTTTAATACTTCTTTTAGAAGTGTTAACTTCCAACAAACAGAGCAGGACGGCGCCATTCATAAGTCAACAAATCATCTGTGCAACCCAATGAAACAGGGGATTGGTCATACTTAATCAAGGAGCAGTCAGGCTGCAGCAGGAATGAGGTATACGCTTTACGGCCACCAGACCGGATCAAACTGTGAAGCCGGTGTTTCCCTTCATTGATCCGTCCGTTCTCTGCAGGTGGAGAGCTGCATCGTTCAGTAAAACCATCTCCTGTACCATTTTCCTAACGTGGTTTCTATGGGTATAGAATATCATCATGAACTGTGGATAAAATGGCAAAGATTGCTGCTTCAATCTGTACAGAGGTTGTGAGATGAATGTGTCTTTACTTGTATATTTAACCCTTTAATAACCAACCTGTTTTTAGCCCTGTAGCTAGAAAATTGCATATCCAAACTAAAAAGGGTGTATCTCTACAACCACTAGGGCTATTTGAATAATGTTGGTGTTATAATAGAGTACAATGTGAGATTTGTTCAGATATGTAATTATCAGTCTATATTTTACTGGTTAAGAGCAAATCAACAGCAAAAATGAAAGTTTCAGGTCCACCTAGAAAACAAAAAAGCACTTTCAGGATGATTATTTCTTTGGAATGATGCTCGTCTCATTAGAAAGAGCACTACTGTACATCTTGGATTGGGTTTAGTTTAATACCAGATGCCCCAGAACGAGCTGTTAATGTTTGCTGAAAGCGTCGGCAGTGGACGGGTGATTGAACAGTACTGAACACATTGTGCGGCTTGATTTCTGCCATCCATTCCCTTCTTACCGCTGATTATTTAACAGATATTGATGCTGAACAATGACAAACCATCATGTTTTCAACACACTATTAAATTGTTACTGGCATTTGCTTTCTTTCTTTTGTCCCGATCAACTGGAGAAGAAGAAAAAAAAGAGAAAACTAAAATCTGAATGAAAGAACACATTCTATGCTTAACATTTGCATAACAATCCCTGGCCTTTCTCTGACATTTAATATAGCCTATGAATTCCAATCAGCCCCAATAATGAGATGAGAAATACCAAGTGTGTCAGAAACAGGTTGGCCTCAAATGAATCGCAAGCATCACCCCCGATAACCGCGTCCCACGTACTGTATCCTGCTAAAGGAGGCCATCTATCTGAATATAAATGCTCCAACCTGGAACGCAAACTTAAATTGACATGGACTAAACAAGTTTCAGCCCTGGTCATGAGTATTTTTAAGCTGAAATGATGAATATCGGAAACAAAATCTTATCTTTAAAGCATTTATTCTTGCAAGAAGAGGCTCGGTTGAATAAAGCACGGCGTTATGAAGACAGTGTACAGGGGTGGGAGCTGTAATTGGAATATTCTGCTTTGGCATTTACAAAGAAAGTACTTACAGCGTGGTCACAAGATGTACAGATACATCCGTACAGCCTAACATGTGAAACGTGAGTACTTATCAGATACAACAGAAGAAAAGGACGTATGCTATTTACAGTGTCACAATGCAGGCCTTGATAGTTTGCGCAACAACAACCTACACATGAGTGGCCCTATATAAGAATATAAGATACATTTAATAGAACATTCCCATTACACCTCCAATGCTTTTTACTGGAAAACACCAGGACATCAAAAGCGTAGCAAGTGTTTTTGTTTGAATTCACAACGTTGGCCACGTGCCTACTGTGACCATGCATTAGTCAAAGATATTCCCAATTTTTAAGACTAGAAGATGAGCTCTGTCGTTTTCAGCACTCGGTCCAGTTTGTCATTTAAGCGATATTTAAACAAATAGACAGATTCATACAACCGTTTCAAACGTGTGCAAATCAAGAGAGAAACATTCCTAATCCCCTGTGGGAAGAGTCCAAACTGAAGCAGTTGTTGGCAGCCAGTTAAAAGTAGCAGTCAATGACGGCATAAAACAGGCAATAATATGCATAATCCACAAGTGTGAATTACAACCTCGAGAGGTTGTTAATGCAGCACTATGCAAGATTAGCAATGGACGGACATGGAGATGCACACACACACGAACAGAGTGGAATACCTAATCTCTTCACTATATCTTTGGAAAATTCTTTCATTTGAAACTTAATCTTTATGTTTACACAGTTTGTTGAAGTTAGACTGCAAAGCATTCCAGGGAACTGTTGACCCCAACGACCCCGGAAGACCATCAGCATTATAGTGTTCGTCTTCCTCGTGTTTCCGGTTTGCGTTCTCGCCGGAGGCTGAGTAATCCATCTCTGCCGGCTTGTTCCACATGCAAACTTAATCGAATCACAAAACAATGGAGGCAAAGCGCTCGTGTCTAATTGCATTAAATTTCATTGCACAGGACGATGCTTCCATTCACCATTGTGTTGAAATAGAGTAGGGTCGGCATAGTTTTATAGTAACATACCAGTGAGTAGCATGTTATTTATAACATCTGGAATGGATTATTTGAGAAAAAACATGGAAAGTCAGTTTTCTGGTGACACAGAAGCTTTTGCAAGTGTTTCATGAGGAAGGAGATGCTGGGAGCTTTTTAAAATGATAACTGCTTGCATTGAATATAAATGGAATGAGGGTCATGAATTGTGATAACACTTAAATTGCACCTGGTTAATAACGCGTCATAAACAGCTAAATGGATTAAAATGTAATGAAAAAGATTTTTCTTACATCTCAAAAAATTAAATTATGGGAATACGTTTTTCTTTGCACATGCTTATTAAAAGTTTGTCAAACGATTTTTTTTTAGTCAGTACAAATCCAATTGACAAAAAAGTTTTGCGTTTTCAGATAACTTTTTTTCGAGATATGGATGAAATGACTGGACACTTTTCACGGCAGCATTTAAGAAAATCCAACACATCAATCATCTTTTCTCAATAATTAAACAATAATCTTTGAAAGTCCATCATATAACCAGCAGATTTAAGTTTTTTTTTCTCTTTTAAATTATAATATTAAGACAGAAAGAATAAGAATCTGTATAATCAAGTACCATTGACAAGAGCATATCTGCCCAGAGCCATAAAAACATGCACCGTATTACATTACATTTAGCTGACACTTTTCCATACATTTCCAAAGCGACTTACATTCTGTATACAGTAGACACAGCAAAGGTGAGCACTTCGGGTTAAGTGTCTTGCTCAAGGACACATCGACGTGGACTAGCGGAGCCGGGGATCAAACCACCGTATGCATATCATTGACTCAAGGTTGGGGCTCTGTCATTCTCAAAAGTATGAGGCCAGACAGAGCCTGACCACCATTTGACTCAGAGGAGCAATGCAGACACTCCTGCTGCATACTTCTTATAATAGTAATCAAGCAGGTGGCAACCTACGGTTCAGAAAAATGAAGCGTATTAAAATGACTTTCTTTCTACAGTTCAGCAGGGCCGGCTCCTCTGGTTGTATAGAAGTCTATGAGAAAATTACCCTACTTCTCAATGGATTTATTCCCTCAGTAAACATTGTAAACATGAGTTTATGGTTTCAATCAATAGCTTAAAGTCTTCTTCAACACAGCGTGATGTTCATTTAGTAAATTATGGTCCCATTTAGAGTAAAATAGACCATAAAGTCAGAATCAGAACCATTTATTGCCATGTTTGTTTTCACATTCAAGGAATTTGTCCTGGCAGAAGGTGCATACATTTAACATTTATCAATACACATTTAACAATAAATGCAGTGCAATAAATGAGATTGAATGGATATTTACAATTGAACAGTAGAATATAAAAATATCAAATAAGATAAAGTGCATAGAATGTGCATGTAGTGCAAGTGTTGTCTGAGGGTAGGGTATGCTTTTGGGCGGGGCTACCTTGTGATTGACAGGTTGCTACCAAGATTAGGTATTGGAGGTCTGCGTATACGTATTAGAACGTTAACACTTTGTGCGTTTTTATTAGTTCATGACAGTAATTTGCCTGTAAATGTCTTGTTCAGAGGTCGGTTGTAACGCCACCCTCTTCCGAAAAAACAAGATGGCGACCGCAAAAACACCAAACTCAAGGCTTCCAAACAGTCCACAACCTATGGATGACATCACTGCCTCCACTCCTAATTTACAGTCTATGTGATTAACATATACTCAAGTCATTAACTTGAGCTGGGACAACGTAGCTCTTGCTGTGCGAATGTATTGCAAACCAGCACTGAAATTAAATATAATTACTCTAACATAGGTTGAATGCCTGGTTGGCAAGAAAAGAAAAGAAAAGAAAAACACACCAACCTGCTCTCAGTATGTAGCTTCATAATCAGCCAGAGGAACAGATTGCCCACTTACCTTTTCGTATTGCCATCATTTCCGGCTGCTGAAAGAATTGGCTGATCTTAGCACTGTTGGCAGCCAGAGTTCAGACAATCTGTCAAACTTTCAAACAGAAGATGACAAATTAAAAATATCTTCATGACCCACGACTCACAGGTTTTGGGACGGCTGGAAGCGGCGGCGGGCCCAATTGAAGGTGACGTTTTCTAGGTCTCTGCAGTAAACACCTTTTTAAAAGAACTAAAAACAATTTTTATCTCCTTGTCTTTATTGAGAAATGTAGATATGTTGAGTTAATACGAGCACTAACAGTTTCTGCCGGTTACCTGCAGCCAACTATCCTCCAGAGAGACCAACCCCTGCTGAAGCACACCTGGCTAAATAGACTGGCCTGGGTAATTGGACCTTACCATCTCTGCCTCAGCCAGAGGGGTGTCGTCAGCAGCCAGGCTATTCCACTCCATTAAGGTGAGAGGTCTTCCCTCCCCTTAGTGGTGTAGAATAGACTGGCCTGGGTAATTGGACCGTACCATGCTACCCCAGCCAGAGGGGTGTCCTCAGCAGCCAGGCTATTCTACACCACTAAGGAGAGAGGTCTCCTCTCCCCTTCCAATTAACCATGGACTCACCGACAGCTATATATCCTGCAGTTGAGGAGGCTCGTGAGGGTTTCCTGCTTTCTCATTGTATTGTTAGCCTTAAATTCTAGTTAATGCATTTTGTAAACCTTAACTAAATTATGTTGAACTTATTTATTCTTATTTGGCACGTTGTTCAGATTTTGTTCCCCATCCTAAAGCCTGTAAATATTATTGGGGCAATAAAATCCTTATTTTTCCCACCTTTACCTGCCCTCCCAGTTTCATGCTTACCCTGGTCCGTCATAGATTTTGAAGCCCTTGATCTATATTTCCACGTGGTATAGTAAAACTATTTTCTGTGCACCTGAAGTTGATCACAAGTGTCAATGATTACTAACTCATAACAAACCTGTTTTCTGTTGATGAGAATGACTCGGAGACTTTCTGCTGCAGTGGGATTGTGGAATAATTAAATGTAATCATTTACCAAATAGCACAATGACACTTCATTTCTGAAAGGTAGAATATAATACCCTTTGGTAATAAGCCTCTGTGTACCCTAAATTGCACAATCATTACTCATAATCAATTCTTTAGCGCATTCCTTGGTGGATAAATTGGACTTTAATGTGTTCATGCTGGTCGCTGTTCCGCAGACTTGTGAAATCGAACGCACGGCCCAAACAGCAATTCTCCGTTCGTCTGCAGCACAAATAACGGCGTGGCGGTTAATCAGAAATTGAAATCAGCAACATTGCTGTTGTGTGGTGTTTAAGGACACGTGTACACCTGTCACTGAGTAAATCTTGCAAGATGTGTGATGCAGGAGAGCCGCCATGTAGCGTCCGCTCATGACAATGACCGACAAGTCCGTCCTGCATTTTTTTTTGCCCGAACCGACTGAAATGTCTGCGTCACTTTAATCATTCTTGATCAGACATCGGCTGCTTTTATTCTCCTGGATTCAAGGCTTTAAATAGGCACGAAATGGTGTTGATGGTGTTAAAGTACCAGAATAGATGATCGTTTTGTCACTTTTTGGTGTTTTATTTATGTGCGATAAAGCATTTCTGTGTAAAATTGCAGCATGTTTATCTGTTGTACAGATAACACTTTTAGGATCAAACAGTAACTTATGTATAACAAAGTCAATTTACCCAAATAATATCTTGGAAGCTTTTGAAATTGAGTTTTGTTCTTATACTCTGAGCCAGAAATCTCCAATTCAGTAGCACTTACAATGCAGTACGTTTCCTTTAAAAAAAAAATCTATATTCTATATATTTTTACGGATGGTTTAATTAAATTCTTAAAAACCTGATGAACATGTATATCTGTGTGTTTTGAAAGTATTTTCTGATTCATAGAGAGACATATTTAAAATTTCTGAACCTTTGACTCCAAACAAATGAAACAATAATTGTCACCCAAGAGCCAGATTTATGTTCTGTATATGGAAATCAGCACATATTTAATACGATAAAGCCTCATTTGTTTATTTCGGCATAACATTTCAGAATACTTCTATACAAAACATATTCTCTTATCGACTGGGTAAGTTAAAATGTGTTCTCCCCTTAATTCCTCCTATAATTAAGGTAATTTGCTCGTTTACCCAATACCCATAATGTCATCAACTTGGTCTGCAGTGGTTCATATTCAGAAACAGATCATACATAACAGACTTTGTAATACAGGATATTAAAATATTTCCTTTTTGGCAATTCCGTCATTATCAGACTTGAAAAAAAAAGAAAGCTTTGTGAAAAGCCACCCTGCACTTTTTAGGGAAAATAATGAATAAAATCTTTTGTGATGAGTATATTTTGCCAGCTGATTTGATCACTACTCCACCACTCCACTGCAAAGACATATCTTTATGATCATATTCTGATATTAACTTTCCCTCTTTTGTCCTGCAATATTATTTTTACCTTGAAAGTGCAACTACATGATCAAACAGTGGCTTTACATTACATTTCATTTAGCTTTTATCCAAAGTGACTTACATGATATACAGTAGACACAGCAACGGTGAGCAATTAGGGTTAAGTGTCTTGCTCAAGGACACAACGACATGGACTAGCGGAGCCAGGGATCAAACCACCGATCCTCTGATTGACAGTCACATTTGACACTGGAAACACGGACGTGTACCGCAGTCGCTTCGGCCAAGAGACGATGCAGACTGAAGGTGTAAGTGACACAACAGGGACCCCGAGAGGAAACCACAGAAAGCCACAATCCCTCACTGGCTTCCCACCCGTGGAACTCTGTGCGGACACGCCAGGAGCGACGCTGCCAGGGATTTAACCGCCGTAGTGGGCGGGTGCTTTTTTTCTCTTTTGCCTCCCAGCCAATCGGTGTGCTCCTCCACTCGCGACGCACAGTAACACCTCAGCTCGGCCTCATTCGGCCCAAATGTGCATCTGAAGCTACTCGTTATCTTAATGATGGCTCAAAGAGCACGCGTGAGGACCAACCACGAGGCATGAGGACCAACCACAGGCACGAGGACCAACCACAGGCACGAGGACCAACCACGAGGCACGAGGACCAACCACGAGGCACGAGGACCAACCACAGGCACGAGGACCAACCACAGGCACGAGGACCAACCACAGGCACGAGGACCAACCACGAGGCACGAGGACCAACCACGAGGCACGAGGACCAACCACAGGCACGAGGACCAACCACAGGCACGAGGACCAACCACAGGCACGAGGACCAACCACAGGCACGAGGACCAACCACAGGCACGAGGACCAACCACGAGGCGCGAGGACCAACCACGAGGCGCGAGGACCAACCACGAGGCGCGAGGACCAACCACAGGCACGAGGACCAACCACAGGCGCGAGGACCAACCACGAGGCGCGAGGACCAACCACGAGGCGCGAGGACCAACCACGAGGCGCGAGGACCAACCACGAGGCACGAGGACCAACCACGAGGCACGAGGACCAACCACGAGGCAAGAGGACCAACCACGAGGCGCGAGGACCAACCACGAGGCATGAGGCCCGCCGTGGTGGCGTGCACTAAGAGTGCACCATATCCAGCACAAGAGGAAAGACTGTGACAGCCAAGACGGCAGCTTATCAAATCCTCAAATTGATCCCCGCCTTCAAGCGCTGATAGTCAGATTTGATGTGATGTCGGAAACAATCTAGAAAATGCAGTTTTATTAGACTCAGCCTTAGGCACCGTTTCATGAAAGCAAGCAGCAAATGTCTTGTTGCCATAGTTACAGAAACAACTGAATGTGAAGGATACCGATTGCTTGAGCCCATAAATATGCATTTGGTTTGCATTGTATAGGAGTTGGGCTATCGCAGGCTGAGCTACAGAGAAGGCAAAGAGATGGTGGTGCAAGGTTTTTACTGGAGGGCCGTTCGCCCCCTTGGGAGTCCATCCATGTGTGCTCTGCTTAAAAGAAGCCAATTAAGGAATGGACATTGAAACTGGGAATACAAGGAACATGTCAGCACTGCAGCTCCAGTGTGTAACACACTACATGCATGCATTCCTTTAATACAGTTAATTAAAGCCCACCGACCTACACACCCACCATTAAAATCGCATGTCCGTTCACATCTCACTGATTATGCTCGGAGACACAAGTATGTGGTTTCTGTGCAGTATTTTCCATATGCGTAAAAATGAAAAAAGGACAGGAAAAAGAGGTTGTGTTGCATTTTATGGATTCCTTTGGTCTAAAAATAGAGTATGCTGTGTCACTTACACGCCGTCCATCAGCCTGACTGTAACCTGAATTTATGTTCCCTTTGTTTTATACTAGCAAGGACATGTGGAACTTGAATTTGAATGTTAACTGACTACACTGTCACATCTGCAGGCGGCTCTGCTGTCAACCCTGAGATGAACAAAGATACCTGTCGTATCGCCATGTTCCCGTTCCCCCCGCTAACCGCAATAGGAGGTGAAGCCCTGTCCAATTGTGGCTTTGTTGCACTTTGCTGGCCACGCGTGCAATTTAGAGAAGTTGTGTGCAGAATACCTGCCCCGGCCGTTAAACTCCCATTATGCTCGGTAAGCCTTCATATTTTTGTGTGTTTTACTCAAGGTCTAAGAGACCAGCGGGGGTCATGAAAACAATAAAGCTTTTAAATTGGGTTCTTAAAAATAGCAGACTGGAAGAAGTCACTGGGTGCTGAAGAAACACTTAAACAACAATGTGCGGTGCAGAGATGTGAGAAATAACCTTCAAATACATGCAGCGAAAAACAGCATCCTCCTTTTTTCTCCGCATTTCCTAATTGACTGTCCATGTGAAAATATATGAAATAGGATTTCATCCTGTGCCTACGCTTGACATAATTGAAAAACAGATTTAATAAAGACAAATGTGCCAAATAATGTATTATATCAGGTATTTAACCTCATGCACCCCAGCTTTTCTCATACTAAATCCTGATGATCTCCTCATGCACAAGGTCTATTTGAAAAATTTCAAAAGCTATAATATACAGAAAACCCTTTTGAAGATAGATGCCATATATGTGTTAGTGGTATATTGGTATGCTCAGTCTCAGAGGGTCAAACCCAGAGCCCCCCATCTGGGGGCATTCGGGGCGGATCTTTGAAAAATCTCCCGGGTTGCCGGCTATTTCATGACAATACATCCCCCATTTGGTGGATGCATTCACCCAAAGCACCTACACAATGCTAAGAGTGACTACACATGGAGGGGCTGTGGGCCCCGGTGGGAATCAACCAACCCTAGCAGCCAAATCAAGATTAACAACAACCCGCAGTGCAAAAGCATGTTAAAATCAGCTCTGTAGCACTTAAGCTGCAACGGTGCTCTCTACAAGCGAGAATGATTGCACCCTTTCTTACTTTGTGTGAGACCTTCAAGTATATTTCCATTTGCACACAAGTGCACGCACAAACACACGGCCGAACACAGGAGAACGAACTCCCGCAGGAAATGGCATGTGACCCTCCACCTTATCGCTTGCAATCGATGACTAACAGTGTTGCCTTAGCACTTAGCCTCTCTGACAATTGAGCCAGTTTTTCTCCCACACAACCAAAGCCGATTTCTACAGGGAAAAAAGAGGCAGGCCCACACCAGACTGGCCTGGGGGTCCGGATTAATACTCTGCTGTCATACTTTGCTAGTTTAAGGCTTTCCAGTTTGTTGTCTTGTTTGTGTTTGCGGCGTCGGTTTGCCTAGAGATGGACGAACAGAAACCAAATGAGTGCTGATGAATAATAGGGTCCGTCCACGCAAAGGTTGTTGACTGTCTTCTGCGATTCTGAAAGGAGCTTTTTTAAACTCCTGATAAAGTTATCTCACATTCAGCCCGGATTTTGAAAGACATGGGTGTTTACCAGACAAGGAGAGTCGTAGGAAGAAACACCAGCAGCTATTGTTTTCTATCTGAAGCTCACAAACTGGAAATGGATGGCTTCCCACTGTTCCCAACACTACCAGCGTTGAGAACCTGTCAAAGCAGCTAAAAAGAAGCAGCATTTTTACATTACCTCCCCCCGATTGGTGGACTCCATACTGCTCTTTGACTACTTTGTCTGTCTGTGTAGCAGGGTGGTGGGTTATGGGTATCGACAGGAGTGATTCCCTACGAGGACGGGGTTGTGTGTAAGTCTTAAAGTGTGTTGATGTGGCTGGAGAGGTGATGCCCCACCACCTGAACAGCTTTAACTCACCTCGGCGTAGAAGTCTCTGGAACATATGTCCAAAACATATTTCCTCAGTTTGATGTTTTAATGACAGATGGTACTCCAAAAGGTCTCATAATTGGGATCTTGGGACTGAGACCCTGGCATATGATTAATATCATTTCCATGCTCATCTAACCCCTCAGTGACTCCTCGTGGCTTTTTATGGAGAAATCCTGTTTGGTAAATTTGCCCATTTATTCAGGGTTTTCTTTGAATGTGTCAGCAGTAGATGTCTCTATCATTCACATTGAATCAACCAGTACCAGCCTTGTAGTTACAAAGACTTAGTCTCACCTTCGCTGTGCTTTCCTGTTAATCTGACTGATTATATCCCAGTGATACATTACCTCTAAATGATCCGTCCCACTGTGCGTTCCCTCAATTCACTCAAATCTGTGTTGGAGGAAGTGAAGTGCTCTCTCCTCGTCCTGCCTATAGGGCCATCCACAGGCTGCCGGTGCCAGAGAGCCTCCGCTGAGGAGCTTCAAGTGTGCATATCGAAAGGCCAATGGAGACGGATGGAGGACAGGGAAGTTGAGACAAGCCCCTCTCGTATCGCCTTTGAAAACATGTGAGGTATTTTTCTGCCTGTCATCGCATGCGGTATAAATCACTTCTTACCCAAAAGAGATGCCACGCACAGGCGTAAGAGAGATAAATGCCTTTGCATGCCGCTGGCATGGAACGCCGGCTCCCCGTGCACATCACTGATATTAGCTGAACATAACTAGCAGTGGCTCCCCCTCAGACCTCAGTCAGAAAAGACAAATGCCTGCCGGCGTTTGTGTTCCCGCGCCGCAGTCCTCGTGGATTTTCCAAATCATCTGAAACCCAGAAGAACTGAGAAGTCCTATATAGAGCCATAATTCATGAGGAGTTGAGCCTAAATGGCTTTCTGGCACAAATTGGGCTTTTCAAGTGATGTGGCTTGGCGCTGCCTCTTGCCACGGGGACAAGCCTGATTAGCATTATGGTGATGGATCAGAGCAGGGGTGCAGTCATCGTTTAGAGGACCTTTGATTCTGGTGCACTCGATCCAGAGTGCTCCAGCTATATCACCGCCTAACATAATGTGTTGACAGCACTTGACCGTGGAGCTGCTTCTCGAAGAAAATAACTCCACAAATCAACAAGCTTGGCTCTTTTTCGCCTATACAGTCAATTTGGGAGTGTAACCACAGAGACAGTGCAGCTCTGGGTTTCTAATCTCCTTTACGGCAGGGATTAGTCATGATGGGATGTTGTTGCTGGCACTGTCATGTGCACTTTTTGCATTCAGCAATCCCCTCACATCCAAACCTCTCTGAACCTGTTTACTCGTGCCGTGTTTATTTGTCGTTACACAACCCTAATGTATGGGCAATGTATTAGTGGCGTGATGTTTATGATGCAAATAAGAAATAACTCATTATTCTAGTTAAGAAGCATCAATACCAGAGCTGCGTTATGCAGAGTCGCTATCGTTTCTGTGTATTTGTTAGTGATTAAGAATGCTTGATTTCTTATTTCAAAGTCTCATCTTGTAAAGAGAATCGTGATGTCCATGCATGGGAGCTGAAATGGACATTAATCTACCATATAGGCCCCATCAGATCCAAATGGAACACTGGGTTTCAGCCTCTGGGACTGAGCATATCAAAACAATATAAGAAAAAATCAAATAAGTAAATTTTGTCATACACAATACATATAAACATAAACCATAAGAATGACTCAAAGTGACACAAAATGACCCCCAAATTGACTCAAAATGCATGTTATTGTTCCTGGGCACCAGGAAATAGCTTCAAGAAGCCGACAACAAGGACTACAATGAGTTGGCCTTTCCCTTCTGTAACTTCTCCTGTTGGGATGTTAGACATAATTAATGCCAATTTACAACATATTTCAGCCACCAACTAATCTGTAATTTTTCTAAATCTCTTTGTTCTTGTTACAGAAATGGAGGAAGGAAGCTGATGTGATCCGACATTAGGCCAACTTCCCCTGAATGTAAGCCGAAGCCACTTAGCTAGCATTTTGCTAACATTAGCTAACGTAAGATGTGACTTCATAAGATTGTGACACGAAAGTAAACAGATGCAGCATATCTGTGATAATAAGAAAAGGGGAAAATTGTCCAGCCGGGTTCCTGTTATTGGAGCACAGAGATGGAAAAGGGCTTGTCTCGCCATGGAACTGATGATGATGATGATGAAGTTTCAGAATGGTTATTTAAATAGTTTTTGTGTTGTTTAACACAATTTTCTTTGGAACACTCGTCATAAATGTGATCATCCATAGTGCCAATTATGGAAATGTATGAATCTGTTTGAGTCATTCATTTCCATAATGTGTTACAGTGTCTATGTGGTCACCAGTCTATATTTGTTGGTCCCCATTCATGACCTTTCCAGGGTCTGCCTCCCACATGAGGTGCACCGGGATGGGCTCGAGCTCCCTGGGAGCCTGAACACGATAAGCGCTTTAGCAAATGGACGGATGGCTGGATGCCTCTGACATGAGCATGTTCCCGTTGTTACTAAATGTAAAATCAATAAAGTTGCCCTTTGTGTTCCGTCACAACTGAATAAATCATCCATATGTCAACGGTAACAGATTAAATCTCCATTTGTGAAAGTACCCAATCTTTTATGATTCTTTACTTCATGATGGACCATTGATGTCCATTTCTGATGTCTCTCTTTTTTACACTACACATAATATTATGTCTATTCAACACCATTATCTGCTAAGTTCTCCATGGGGACAATGCTCAATCACCCCCTAGGAAAAGTACAGGATTAATCATGTATTCCTTCGGAGCCTCTGGGCCCTCTTCTTTGGTATCGCCAGTACAAAAACCACCAGTGACTAGCCACAGGGGGAACGGTCATTAGTGGAAAAGGAGAGAGCCTTTGGTCGTCTAGGTGGCTATTGGACATGATCCAAGCAATGAAACATACAGGTGATGACAGCGAGAGAGAGAGAGGGAGAGAGAGAGAGAGAGAGAGAGAGAGAGAGAGCGAGAGAGACGGGAAGTAAAAGAGACACAAAGAGAGTCATAGACAGAGGTGGGAGGATGAGGTGAAGCGTAAGAGAGGCAGATAGGAGAGAGAGACGGTGGGTGGAGGGGCGGGAGAGGATCGTCTGGGAGAGAGCGATAGAGACGGAAAGGATGAGACCGAGGGAAGAAGAAAAGAAGGCATGTTATCCAGGGAGAGTGGCAGTTTGGGGGCTGCCTTTTCTGCAACTCTGGCATCTAGTTCTTATGCAGGCTGTTCCCAATCCAACCGTTCATACGTATACCTTCAAAAGGTAATGTACTATAATACGTATACAACCCTTGACGTCCAGGGCGGTTTATAAAGAAGTCAGGTGGCAAATAGTGACAAATCTGTATGAGGAAGAAGTTGGCTGTTTTGTTTTTTACTTTCCCAAAATTACAATCTTTTCTTAGACCTAATCAAATCTTTATGTTTTAGCCAAACAGGTCCTGCAGCGTTGAGGCTTACACGGGCGCACTGATTGCTTGTGTTGCTGGACATTTGAAGGAAAACTTTAATAAATACAACATTTTAAGATTTTTTTCACTTGAGGGGTCCTGGGAGTTCGCCCAACCAGTCTACATGTGCTTTGTGGACTTGGAGAAGGCTTTCGACCGGGTCCCTCTGGGCTTTTTGTGGGGGGTGCTGCGGGAGTATGGTGTGCCGGACCCGTTGCAATGGGCCATCCGGTCTCTGTACGCCTGAAGTAGGAGCTGTCTAGGGCGTCGTAGGGCGTCTGTGGCTCAGTGGATAGCAGATCCGACTTTCAATCAGAGGATCGGTGGTTCGATCCCCGGCTCCGCTAGTCCATGTCGATGTGTCCTTGAGCAAGACACTAACCCTAATTGCTCACTGTTGCTGTGTCTACGGTCTACTGTATAGCATGTAAGTCTCTTTGGATAAAAGCGTCAGCTAAATGTAATGTAGTCTCGGAAGTAAGTCAGACATGTTCCCGATAGGTGTTGGCCTCCGCCAGGGCTGCCCTTTATCACCGGCCCTGTTAGTGACTTTCATGGACAGGATATCCGTGAAGAGGGACTTGATGCCACCGTGACCCGACCCCAGATAAACGGATGAAAATGGATGGATGGATGGAAGATATCATACAAGCCATTGCATGAGAATATTTCGTCTAATGATCTAACGCCCTGTCAGAAGGGATGGAACAGAAGAAGAGCAATGGGAGCAAAGGCATACAGCTGGAGAAGCGTTCACGTGTGAAGTAAGCAGAGCCTGTAACCCCAGGTTAGAGCACAACTCAGCTAAATGATGGGTGCTTCGCTATAGTAAAACATTTAATTAAAACAAAAATGGTGTGTGATATAACAGACTCCATATGCTGTCCACATTTTAGCTACAACTCAGGACAATTAAGAGCAAATCTAAATCTGTCAAATTACATTATTTAATGTGAACAACAGAACACCATATGCTCAATTATGCCATATAAATGGGTGTTGTATCAGTATAATCGGATGCGTGACACAGGTGCAGCAAGTACATTATATATGACAAACATGTTTATTTTCAGAAGGAACTCTGGCCGTAAAATATAACCCAAACAATATGTTAAATATGGATGTTGATGCCTTAACTGCAGCTTACTGAAATAGCATATGTATGGTGAGGTCAAAGAAAGTTTGGGTAATTATTCTTGCAAGTTCCTCGGGGGTTCTGTGAATAAAAAGCAGATTATAAATCATTTTTGGAGTGATGAATTACATCATTCTTGGTATGTACAACCGAGCCATCGCCTCCTTGTTAATGGTCGCTGAATCTTTCCTGAAATGTGAGGCACTTTGCAAAGTCAGTTTCAACATGCGCACAGTGAAATGAACCATTGATCAATCCTTCTGCAATTAACCTCACAATAATGATGATGAAGATTTTAAACCGCGATGATCGTTTGCAGAAACATGTGATGAATTAGTGGTATCGACGCTACGAATAGCCGCAGCTGTGCATCGCCACAGCTGCTCCGGCTCCATTGCAGAACATCGCCAATGCAACACAGATGGAGGAATTGCACACTTGCCGCTATTCTCATTGACTCATGTCCAATGAGTGTGGAGTGGGTACAAGTATACAATATGCAAAAGGATGTTTACTACATCCATTGATGGCTATACCTCAATGATTGAGATTTAGTAAACAGAATATGGCACCTGGTGGCTTGATTCATTGTAATGTGTACGTGTTAGACAAGGTAGACGTGGCCCTACCATACATTTGTAAAAGATAAAAACTTGAGATCCAGAAGACGGCAACTGTTCTGCCCCATATTTGTTGCATTGGAGACACCAAGTGGTGTAAAATGTAATTGCATCTTCGTTGATAGATTTATCCCTCCTCTCTTTCCGTAGTTAGTTCCTTTTTATTGCCGAGGACATGCTGTCGCTACTTTTTACTCTTACTGTTTGCTAGCATTTGAAGGTCAAAGTCTTTTTACAAAATCAAGAAAGATCCTCACAAAAAACCCTAAATTCTACTCCGGATTCCTGGGTCTTTATTTCATAGATCTGCTGTTTGCTATCTGCTAAGCTAACTTGTAGAAGCCAGAGCAGAATACCAACATTCTTCACAACATTAGCAAAATCTGTCTTTGGCAGATAAAAGACAGCCATAGGGTAAAAACACATTAGACAAACAGTAGTGTTGACGTGCAAATACATTTGACTGTTCATGATAGTGACAGCAGTTCAAATGCAGGACTAAACTCCATAATGAGGCTTTGTTTGTCTTGGCCATGGGGACTTTACAACTGTTGTACGATGGGAGGGCTGAAAATAACTGATGGAGGCGAGAGAAAACTGTGTTTCTAGAAAGGCTTTTGTTCTGATAGACACCAGCCAGCACTGTCGATTGGCAGTTATCATATTTGACTTGCATGATTGATGACCTGGAAGAGTTTTGCTTTGCCTTTGATGGAGCCAAAGTCGTTGCAGGATGTAATATGGAATCAGAAAGAGATTCGTGGGCAGCTGTTTCAAATATATTTCCTAACACTGAGTCTGCAACTAGGCTTGGACCACGTGGGCTTCATGTGCTGCGCCATATGGACTTTGACAGTTGGGGCGAGGCCCTCTGGACACCAATAATTAATTGGAGTTTTAAATCTATCTGCTAACAGGCGTCAGCATTTTGGGAAAAAGACAGAGGGCAACCTATCTCTACTCCCAGGTAATTAAAGGCTTTGACCCGTTCCCTCCCCTGGCCTTTGAGGCTCAGGGGTTTGAAGAGAGTTGTGGGGAGAGGTGAACATGTAATGCCACCACATCCAGAGATCATTGGCCTTTGAGGAGGTGAGATCCAAGGAACTCTTTGATGTCAGGGCGTCCACATATTAAATATGGACGGCATGTATACATATTATATGTCCATGTAAAACGTGACTGTAAGGCTACTTTAAATCTAAAAATACATCTACTAACAAAGTGGCATTACATAGCGCACAAGGCATTGTGAGGCACTGAGAATATAAAAGATACGAAGGAAGTCCAGGTTGGATAATACATCAACAAGATTGAAGACAAATCAGATGCAGAAAATAAATCAATGACACACACAAGCTAGAAATTTGGCACCCATACTGCTGCAAGTGTCGACAAAATGATAGGCAAACATTGCTGCTATGTCCTCTGACAAAATTGGAATATTGATTTTGGGTCTCTGTTGTGCTCTGCTGAATGTCAGTTTGTTGAGCTTTTTATGAGATGTCTAACAGCAACCCTGACCAATTGACTAAAGTTTTAGTGAATAATTAAACTTGCACCGCAAACATGGGCCACAGGGACAACTTATATTGCCTTAAACATACTGTAAATGGACAAACGGCAAACCTCCAGAGCTTTAAATATACAGCAGATCATCCAAAACAGGGACTGCATACAGACATGTTTGACTCTAAAGTTATAAGTCACTTTTATTTATACAAAATTTATTTTTTGTGAGCACTGTTACTGACCTTTACCTGACCTTTTACAATTTTTTTTAAATTCTGTTTTACACAGTTTGAGTCCTTTCTGATTTGAACAGCCAGGGGAAGGCAACGCTCACCTGGTAAAGCAAGGGAGCCATTGTAGAATGAAGAGGGGATTTTAATGATGCTGCTGTTCTAGTTTTCACTCCAACAGAGGGCCATTAATTCAGAGAGACAATCATGGCCCCGGCCCTGGAAGCCTCCCAAGTGATAAAGACACATTGGTTTGACGATGTCAGCTTAGCAATAAAAGACCTCACGCAACATATTCGATGAGGAGCGACACGATCGCTGCAATTCTGTCTGACAATGAGCACATAACATTACCCCCATAATCAATATTTATTTGGTTGCTATTATCGACATAATACCTGAGATGGATGCCAAAAAACACAGTGGATTGGTCCCATTTCTCATTATGAGATTATTGGATTGCTACATTTCACACTTTTAAGTCACTTACGTGAACATTAATTGTGATGGTTTCTAATTGCACATATATTCACAACAAGTACACATTATGTATATAACCTTATCCAAATTATCTTTTTGTATCTACATATCTCTACAAAATGATTTGCCCAATAGCCTCCGGTATTTCTGTTGAATCAAAAATAAAAGTTCACCTTATTGTAAGCTGCATAAATAGACCAAAATACTGAATATAGAAAGACTCCTGACACAATATGCTGCATGGAAAAACAGCATCGATGCTCTTGCTGTGACCTTTCGCTCGCACTCAGTAAGTATTGGGACATCATCTGACAAAACGATTTTGAGTTTTCTTCTCCCGGGATTAGAAGTTAAGACCATGAGAGAGAAAGCTGCTAACAACAATCTTAAGGTGGCATTTGAGAAAGATGGTTGCAGGCGAAACCTGTCAGGAGTTGCAATCTGTGGTCTTTAGAAGTTTAATTTGAGACTTGATGCCCATCACTGATTTTTTTTTTTTTACACACATAAAGATAAATTCAAAAAGATGATTATTGAGTACTTTTTAAAGAGCTACTTCAGTTTTGCTCCGGGATAAAGTCTTAAATGTTCGGAGTGCTGAATCCACTGAGAATCTCCTGAGCTCTCTGAATTGCTTCATCACATCAAAATGAAAAAATGAAAAAAAAATACTTATTTGTGCAAGACATTTGGCTCCCTTAAAAAAGTAACACCAAACCAAGACTTCAATATCTTTGACGCTTGAAAGTGAAGTTATTATTTTCTGTGAGAAATACAAAGGTCCATCCCTTGGTGACCTCCATGGTGGGCACGGCCATGGCAGAAGATTGAACTATTGTGATCCAAACCGTTACGCCAGAGCATGTTGAGTCCAAAAGCCAACATAAAAAAAGATAGTAATCATATCCAAAATCAACAACAGAACATTCTGCTTCAATCCAAATTTGTTGTCTTTTAGCCTTTCAAACCCAACATCTTCACCACGTAAAGAAAGGTACACACTGACAAGTACAGGAAGTCGATTTAATAATAAAAGACAAACCTGTCAAATCACTTTATTGAAATTGAGGTTTTTTGTTCAAGGATTATACCCTTTTTTTTAAAGGTGAAGACATCACAATACAAATACATCCGCTACAGCCCTAGTTCAGATACATTAAAGATGTCCAAACTATTTCGGAGCCCTTTGTCCCTACTGTGCTGTAAGGTGAGAAAGCTAGGAATCAATTACCCTCCTCCCTGCAGCCTCCCCGTCCACGTCCTGCTGTGGGCTCGGGAATGCAGTAACCCCACAGCCACATGCTAATCAGCCTCACATATGTCGCCCGTGAGACTATCAAAGAGCCCGGAGGACCCGAGGGACAGAGGATGATGCTCAGACTGGGCTAGGCAGAGCTGGATAAGAGGCGAGTTGTCGTCCTGTGCACGTCTCTGGGCTGCAGCCTGGAGAGAGAGAGAGGGCCGAGCCAGAGACCGGGACAGCCTGGCTGGGAGTGCACTGCCAGATGGAGAGATTGCCCGCGGACATTCGCACTTAGTAGGAGACTAGTGCATACACCGGGGCCAGAGAGCATCCAAAATAATCTCCTCTTTGCTCAGCATTCTTTTGACCGTAAAAATAGCTTTCAACTCGGTTGGAGGCCTTTTTTTTGGAGGGGGGGGTGGTGTTGTCAGCAGAGTCTGTAATGTCAGCGGTTCTTCAAAATCATCAGTCTCTTAACCCAGTGTAGTTTTTAAAGAGTTCATGATCAACGCCAACTTCTCAGGTCGCTACGTTGCTGAGCTCTTTTAAACGTCACTCACCGCTCATTTCAATCAGACCTTTTCTTCCCTTCCAACTCTTTGTGACAAAGTTCCTCCTGCCAACTCCAATTTTGATTTGCTCGGTGACGGCCGGGCAAGCGCTGTCACAAGAAATTTCAATTATAAGTGCGACAAAGCCCTCCAGCCAAGGTACTCGCATTATTCCAGTGTTTTGATCGTGATGTACAATATTGCCTCGTCGTAATTCTGAGGGGTCTCCAGTCCAATTATCTAGCTTTTCTCTGTTGTATAATTTTCACGACATTCTGCAAATTGTTGGAAAATGAATATAGCGATGATGCAGGTTGACTGCATTTGCAAATTATTTTCACTTGCTGACAGAAGCCAATTACTTAATGCTCCTTTCTAGTTTTTAAGTCTATTTTGAGGATTTATTTTTCATCCATCAAAAGCACAACGGGTAACAGAACATGGCGTGTCCAGACAGCAGGTGCATGCAAAGTAATACCCATCAGGCACTGGGGTGAAGAACCACAAGTGGCTAAAGGAGAGCAGGGTCAGACAAAAGTGGCAAAGAGCATGAATTACTGTCCTGTGCACTGTGTTTTAGCAGCACAGTTGAGCTCCAGACTACTTTAAGGCGCTTCAGACTGCCCGGAGGCGGGGAGGACCTGACAGCAGAGGAACACTCAGGGTCGCTGGATGCTGCCCCGCATGCAGCCAACACCTCCAGACTGAAAGGTCCTCGTTTCCAGACACACAGGCGTACCTCCTCCAGCCTGCGACTAAAAATACCCGGACAGCTTCTCAACGTGGGAGATTTGAACTTACAGTAATAGAGGTTTCGTCACATGCCGAAAACGTGTGACTAATCCACTTAATGTGACAATCACAACGGTTATTCCATTACATTTGATAAATTGCTGCAACACATGGATGTCATTTTGGACGTGTTTGCTGGTCTCTTGTCTAATTTAAGAGGGCGACCCCCTGAAAGTCGATGTCTTGAAACTGTGTGCTCTAGTAAACCGTTTAATCATGCAAACATTGTTTGCAGGCTATAGATATGAATTGTGATTACACTATTTATACATTTTATTTGTATAGCGCTTTAATTAAAAAGGTACTCAAGGCACTTTACATGGTAAAGACAAACAATAGAAGCAACAACAGTAAGAAAGAAAATAAAAACATACTAGCATCACAGGTTAAAAGCAGATTTAAGCAAAAAGGTCACAGATAAAGTGCACGGTCAACGGGACGGGTCCATGGTTGCCGACATCGCTGCAGAACCCTGACACACTGGATTTAGTCCGGCCGGTTGACAGTTGCCCCAAAAGAAGAGCCAGGTCTGGGCATGGGGTGCTTTAAGGCTCGAGCCACCTTCACCCTGGCCTTTCCAAGATGACCTTGGAGGAAATGCGTCCATCGAAGGCTGCATTTGACCAAATTTGACGATGTTATTGTGGTCAAAATCATTGAAACTCAAGCCAATGGATGTTCTAATTGCCAGATGGTCTGCACGAAAAAAGGAACAAAAAGGTCTTGTGTTCCTAATGAAAAGCCAAATCTCATTTAAATTTTGAAAACTCTGATTTGGGTAACTTTACAACCCTAGACCTTCCTGTGTATAAAGTCTGTATCCCTGGCAATCAATTAGCTTTGGACATGCTTTTGATGCATACATAGTCATGTACTAACTGCAACTTTCCTGGCAATGTCTAATAGCAGGAAATGAGAAATGGAGCTTAAGCGGTAGTTCAGGAAGGAAGACTTTTTCTCCCAGCGATCACACTATCAGCTGATCTGGGGGGGGCGTCCACTTTTAAGCAATCAACCAGATGCGGTCCTGTGTCTCTAAGCCATTCATATCGTTGCTGTCAAACTTTAAAGGGGTTCTCCTCAGTTGTCATTTCAGCTTGAAACCGAAGTTGACCCTCCTCCACCTCCAGTCAGCAGGCAGTCATGCTCCTCATTCATCATCTGGTTGCAGCAACTCTCTTCTTCACCACCACCAGTGTCTGGACTCCAGGGGGGGTTCTGCCGGGTCAGAAGTCAGCGTCACTGCCCCTTGTTTATCCTGGTTCAGGATAGAGTCCTTTGCACTATTCCATTGTTATACCGTTGTAATAAATATATTGTTTAATTCAGAACTAGTCTCTGATTGAAATGTAATCATCCTTAAGATGTTCCAGCAGGCTTCATTACAGGTCGCATACTGTGCTCAGACAAGGTACGTTTATCTTCCTGCCTTGAGTGAGACTGAGCACACGCTTGTTAACATCACCCATGAATGTACATATCTCAGAGTTATTCTCATAATAGTTTCTCACTGTTTACTGCGGGTCAACATAGGTGGGTGCGGGTGTAACGAGTGGGCGCTGCATACACATTTTCGAAAAACTACTGAAATGAAAATTGATCACACTATCAGGAAACAAAAGCAATTTCCTACTATTTTGCAGCAACGCAAATCAGGTTAAACTGTCTCTGTGACCCTTTGCTATTTTTAAATTGAGTCACGATAGAAAGCCTTTGACTGTATGTGGAAGGGCAGTGCAGCCCATGCTTGGTAAACCCAGACATCTAGCAGCGCGTACATAAATGTGTTTGCTTTGAAATCTACCAAATGTATCTTGAAATCAAACATAGAATTAGGATTCATCGTAGTATCTAGTCCTTCCCAATGCTTCGTCGATCGGGGGACTCTGGTGGTCTGAGGATGAGCCTTGGTCAAACAAAAGAGAAAAGGAGAATTCAGATCGTAGCCCATTAAACTATCTCCAGAGGATCTGAGGTGCTCAGGGGGATTTTACATCCAGAGACATGGAGTCCTGCTCCGCTGGACCGCAGCGGCTGCCATGTTAACACATATATTCCATGTCTAAGTTCACAGCCCATGTCCAAATCCTCGTGAGCCACAATGCAGTATATTGTTGAGTGCAGTAAATTAGGCACGAGTACCTGAGAGCCTGTCATACGAAGGCAAGGTAATGTCAAACAATGTTTTGGAGTCTAATTGGATGAAAAACTGTCTTCGGCGTGGTGTGCTGTGCTTTGAGTCTCAGAAGTATTGAGTTCCTGGATGTGATTAATCAGAACCAAATGATCCTTACTGAAGCATGCAGCAGGCCAAACAAAGAAAGATGCAGCTATCAACACTGTAAAGGAGAAGAGCACAAAGTAGAAGAAGTGTTTGAGTGATAGTAAGAAACACACACTCCTTTATTTCACCTTTAAATGGGGTCTCACGGTCATGTTAGGAAGGTTTTGTGGATCTGTTAGAGTCACGTTTCTACAAAATGTGACACCAGACAGGCATATTGTAATATTATTATTAATTAATAAGGCTTTTTTTCTTTTAGCTCTCTCTAAACAGATACATATAATACATGTATTCCACGTAGATATAGATAATGTTGTTTTGTGTCTTTCATCCTGTACTGTTTGTTATGACCTGCCAAGGAGATGCAAATTAGCTAAAGCTATAATTTGGTACAGTGTATCAAATGGTGAAATTTTTGATTGAACTGTACATGGTCCCTTTTAAATAGAGATCATTAAATTAAATACTGCAGCTTCAGAAAAAACAACAACTTTGGTTTCCGGGTCTTTATTTGACGCTCCATAGTCAAAACAAAGTCGGGGTAGGGGCGTCCAAGCAGTTTGACGCGCCTCTGGCCCTTTAAAAAAGCAGGTGTACCCTTTAAAAAAGCAGGTGTACCCTTTAAAAAAGCAGGTATACCCTTTAAAAAAGCAGGTGTACCCTTTAAAAAGCAGGTATTCCCTTTAAAAAAGCAGGTATACCCTTTAAAAAGCAGGTGTACTTCAAAACAAGCGCATCAGACGCGTTTGGTGCGTCTGGACTTGTAGCTACAGCCAAACTGTCAGTAACTAAAACGCCCTACGAAATCCGTGCTACGGCTTTCTTTGTATTCTCAATGCCGACAATCAGTCCATGATTCTGTCAGCGGTTCGCCATTCAGTCCATTATTCAAGAGACACTCGCCACCGGCCATATAGCATCTTCTCTGTTGGAAACCCTGCAATATTTCCCATTTGAAGTCTGTATCCAGAGGGAGTGTCCTGGTTTTGTGAGACACATTAAAAAGAGTTCAAAGCCCGGTCCAAGGAGAGAGGCTGTCAGTAAATAAGCCATGAGATTAACACAGTTTACTTCCCAGTGTGTACTATAGACCCTGCGCTCCCAATGAAGACATCCCATGCATTATGCATTTCCCAGAGATCCAATAACAATGGGGGTTAAAGTGCACTTTCAATAGATATTGAATGTACAACTGCAGAGGTATGCATTGCTGTGTAGTCTATGGTGGGATGCGTTGAGTGGGGCTTTCTGTCAACTGCAAACACATCTTCCCCCTCGCTTTCTACAAATCAATCTTCAGTCAAGTGCACAAATGATCAATTTGTATAGCCTACCTGCAACACAGATCCCAGAAAATAAATGCAATTACATCATATAATCATAAAAGTGATTGCAAATTTAAATAAAACATAGTATTTTGTGAAAATATGATCATTATTTCCTTGATCTCGCATATAAAATCCACCTGCTACCATAATGGTGTATTTGGCAACCGCCCAATGAGCACCCAGCTTCTGATCAATCAACCTCAGAATGCTAATAACCAATACGTGTAACCCAAACTGCTGCGGTAATGTTTATATTTCATCATATCTTGTTGTAATGTTTCTGCCTGCTCTCCTTATGAATGATTCTTACTGATTCATTATATGTTGCTATTGCAATGCCACTGTGCAGACGTAGCTCTCAATCTTTTGGATTTGGAGTGCAGCGTGGTCGTATCGTTTGAGAGGGTAATTGTACATTTGGTTATGATGTGCACTTATTACATCGATGGCATTTATATAATTACCGTGGACCCTTCCAGTGATTACCGCAGTAGTAACTCGTGATTTGTCTCATATGCCAGCCTGCCCGTTGGCACACTCGCTCGGCCCTCCTGGTGGAGAATTGACAAGCCGTGCATTTTAATTCTTTGGATGTGCAGTCCGTCAAACTTGCGTCCGTCAAACCTTAGTGGGAGGAGCTAATGAGCTTTTTAGGCAGCACATGGCAGCTAAATGACAAATTAAAGTAGTATGGAAAGAGTTTATATGTGTATCGGCTGCTGCTGCACAATGCAACCCTAGATTAGGTGCCTTTACTCTGCACAGTGTAATCTCTCCTGTTGTGCAACAATCAAGTCTGTAGTTTTTCTGGAAAATAAATCATAATACATTTTTTTGGACCCTCATGTTGGTGTGAGCTACAGAGACATTTTAAACTAGATTACTTTAAAAGTGTGCTAGATTTAAAAAAGTGCATTGAAGATAATTTAAGCAATAAATGTATTGTTTCTGGCACTGAATGACACATATTTGATTGATACAATTTACTGTTTGTGTCTCTGCGATTTATTCTTTTGTCATTATTCTTTTGTTTTTTTACTTTTTGCTGTTAAGTTTTGCAAGTTTATTGTGTGTGTGTGCGTGTGTGCGTGTGTGTGGAGCTTTTACACCTCGTCAGTGGAATTCAAAATCGCAATGTTATTGTCCTGGCAAAAAAAAATAAAGGTTGAATAAAGATTACAAACAGGTTAGGGATGGGATGAATATTATCATATTCATCATTATCATTAATTATCATAATTATTGATCTGTACAGTAAATTATCCAGCCCACCTAGCATTTGACCTTCAATCAGTGACTGTGAGGGGTGATCACAACCAGTTTATGAATGGGACAAACTGAAATATCATAATTTCCTGAGCATAACGGTGCAATTTATATTTGGAATCAGAGTGATTCCCATATCTGGAAATACCGTTACTAAATATCTCTCTCTCTCTCTCTCTCTCAAACAATTATTGTCAACAGCGTGTTTTCCATTCCCATAGCCTAAACAATAAAACGATGCCGAGGCATATTTAATAAGCCTCCGACACTGAGAAAACTCGCAGCTTACAGCCATCTGACTCAGCACCCACTAAATAGTGCTGCCTCTGGATGCTGCAGACAGTCAGTCTCACACTGGGCAACATCTGTCCTCTGCTGCCACACAAAAAGTGCCTTCCCTCACACTTATTTTGGTAAAGCAGCGATATGACGGATAGATTATGGACGGATAAACAGACAGGGGAGAGCGGGACGACGAGAGTGTCGGATCATCAAAACACGCCGGCCGGCCATATGCTGCAATATGCCAACAGCGGCGGAAGAAAAAACATCCCGAAGATAAAACTTTAATATGCACGACTAAGAGCTTTCAAGCGCAGCTACGTTACGTTTGGTAAGCGAAATCATGTTCAGTGAAGGAAACAACGCTCGATATTGTTGTAAACATAAAGATATGATCTGAAGCGGCCTGTGTGTTGGTCAGGGTGACATGAAAGAGACACAAATGGATGTTTAATACTTAATATGTATGAGTCAAACATATCATTTAGTTCTGAAACAACAGAGAATGAAAACACTGAGTCAACATGCTCAAGTCAGTATGATAATAAATAAATTAAGATATATACTCTGTTCTCATCTAGTCTTTGGAGCTGTACCGACAAAAACATATGCACTGTAATATATCACACAAAATCAAATTGCATTTAATAAAAATAATATAAAAAAACTATCTTTCACCCACGAGATGGCTGTTAGTGATCCAGTGAAACCAGAAGTCAATGTTGGTTTATTTGTTACGTAAGTTGTGTACTTCAGTGACGTCCCTTCCTTTTCCCAAACATCAAACCTTTTCTAAACTTATTGAAATAACTTTGTTGCCCGAACTTAACTTAACATTTCATGATATCTTCCTCAACCTAACTAAGCTGTTTCCTGTAAAGACAAAGAGTATTTGTATATGTATGCAAGTAATAAGCGGGAATGGACCATGGATCCATGTGTTGCTGGATTTCTGTAGGAAAATGCACAAATAATTGAGGACTTTTTTCTTTTTTTTTCTTGATTTTATTCTTGATTTATTTCTTGATTTTACAAACGTCATTGACATATGTTGGTAGTTCATGTAACAACTGCGTCTACTATGCTGCCAGATTATTTACTTTCACTTTGGACAGTGTAATCTTGCCTGTTGTCCAACAATCAAGAATCTGTATTTTTTCTGAAATTATATATCAAGCTGTTTTTTTTCTGCAAACACATTACGATTGGATAGTCAAGATCTTACACTTCCAGAATCGTCTCCTACTTACATGGACAAAAAAATAACCTGTTTTCCCATATGGCCGTTTTCCGATCTTGCCCCTTCATGAATGAAAGGGCCACATGCTCCAAACTAATACTGCTTTAGTTACTACAAGCAGATGTTGTCTTGCAACAGCAGTTTATGGAGGAAATTAATGCTGCAACTTGAAAAAAAAAAAACTTGTGGTGGATGGGAGGCAGACCACTGCTGAGGTGTCAAAGGCCCTTACTGGACGGTCACTTACGGTCCACTTAGAGCGTTTTAAACTGAACAAATCACCAGCGATGTTGTTTTTGTTGCGAGAGAACTCCCCGCAAAGTGTTACTGTCATTTCATTACTCTGTGGTGTTCACTGTGAGAACGCTGGGACCGCATGTCAACAGGAATGCATCTCTCTGGTGTTTTCACAAGACAAGCGTCGCTACTTTTTTGTGCAGAGGAATTATGTCTTTTTGGTTTGTTAAGCATATTTATCTCACTTACATTCGGCCAATTTTAATCTGGAGGAAATGCTCCTTGCGCACGTTTTCCCTGAAACAACACAACTGCTATATTACAAAACCGTCTCGGTAATGTAGTGTCTGTGAAGCGTTCCGTTTGAGATCTTCTGCTAACTAAATATTTAGTCGTATAATGAAGAATTCTGCTTGTAGAGGCCTCTGTGGTCGACAATGCCCTTACGTATGCACACGGTGACACTTGCACGGTGCCGTGCAGCCACTGACCCCATGACTTGAATGTGGAAAATCAATCTAATTAGCACTTCTGGCCCGTACCAGGCTTTCACTGTCAAAAATTCAACAGAAGGCGAGTCTTTGCTCTTCATATTTTGCGTCCACGGGGACCCTTGCAGTTAAGAACGAGAATCAGTTCTGAATCAGCGAGACGGCGCTCCATCCAGAACCCCGAGCTTAACGAGGCTTCACCTTGACTGACCCCGCCCTCACCCCATCACCACCAGCTTTTATTGGAGTGCACCGGGGCTGCATCCCATGCTGCTCCGGCGGGCCCGCTGTGGATGGTTGTTTTCGTTCCAGTCTCCATAATTAATTGACCTTGATGAGCACAGAAATGGATACTAATTGGCCGGTTAGGGATCTCTTTGACTTCATGTTTTAACATGGGGACGACGAGTAACATTGTAAATGATTCAGTCTAAATACTGTGAGTGAAGTGACTCTACGGCGACGTTTTGCCGCAAAGTAATCCTAAATATTTCATTAATTTTACGTTAGAAATATTTCATTTCTCACCGTTTTGGCTCTAAATGGAGGGATGCCAATCACTTTAAAATAATCTATTTTTTTAAATATATGATAAATCTGGAAGCATGAAAATCCAAATATTCTTATTTAGTGGCAAGAACGTACCAATATATTATTGCTATTCCAGAACTTACTAAGCGTTAATCATTAAATATGAACAATGTAAATATTTTTTAAATCAGATTACTTGCATTAGGATTATGCATGCATTAAAATGAATAATGTATGATGGAAGCTAGATGTGCTGGGCCTGGTATACAGTCTCCCTCTCAGTAGCTGCTGAGCGACCCACTGACTGTCTCTGGAATAAATCCTCAGCGTTACTTCAGTTGCAACCTCCCCTCCTCTTTGTCCTCCTCTAATTAGTCACATATTAGAAATGCAGTGAGAAACAATCTCATTAAGAGGGCCTGACTCAATTTGCTGGAGAAAAGTTCAGTAATGGAGCTGAGGAGAGCAAGGGGGAAAACACAAGGGAGAGGGGAAAAGGTGAGCGGGAGCCTAATCTAAGCCACCGATCTCCCCATCTCCAAACCAATTAGTGGATCTCGATACGCAGAGGACCAGCAGGTGTGGGAAGCTGCAACCTGTCATGTTTGTTTTATTGTGTATGTTGATACCTGCTGCGAGTGGAAACCTATCGGGATCCACCATGCCGCGCCGAGAGTAGCGATTAATCAGCACGAGTCGGACGACCAAGCGAACGCATGGAGATTAAGCCATTTATCTTCAAGGCCAATTTGATTTAATACCTGTAATTGTCTTGGGACACAATACATTTATCTGTTTTTGTATTATTTTATTTTTTATAATACCATCATTGACCTGGCACCTTAAAGACATACATGCATTACAGAGCCTTGTTTTCAAGATGTTACACAGATGTTTGGAAAAAGTCCATCTTCCATTTGTTTCGACCTGTTCTTCAGTGTTTTATTATTTACTTTGTTTAATAATTAATGTTGTTGTGAATAAAATGATTATGACCATAGTAGACCATGGACCAGTTGTTAAATATAGAATATGGCATACACAGGTTGGAGGTGTCATTAGTCAGAGGGTACTTGTTGATTTAAGGACCCTTCACAACTCAGCTTTAGTGGGTGTTCGGATAAATATGTATATATAAATTGTATTTATTCATTCATTTTCGACCACATGAAATGACCAAGTAATGGAACAATTTTAATTTATGTTATCTTATTTACAATGTATTAATGAAACACAAAAATAATGCCTAATTCTCTAAATCTCTATGTTTAAACTATACATGTTTATTATTGTACCATGCCCACATAACTGGAGCCAATTGGAAATTATAGTGATATAGCTAAATAAAAGCAGAACCACATAACCTTTTTAATAATCCGTGGTCTTTATAAAGTTTTCAGGTATCTGTTTTGGCCTTTTCTTACCATTATTTTTTTTTAAGTAAAGAAACTATTTACATTTTGTTGGTGAAAATAAAATTGTAATTCACCTACTTTTCATTTGACACAAGACTCTTCCCTTCGGATTTCACCGAGCTTCTACATTTTACCCTCACTGCCCCATTTGCGTTGTTCCCCAAGCAAAGAAATCATTGTGCAGAGCTTAAATATCAAAAAGGTGCTCCTGTCATGTTACGTCGGCTGGCTGTGAATTGAATTCATTATAAATGTACATGAAACTGAGAAAAGAACATGTTCATAATTAACTGCAATACAGGTGGAAAAAAAGGTCTATATCGCCTAAAATACATGTACTGTGTAATCACTGTTCATTTCATGTTGACAAACTGTGAGCATTAACTTAACTTTAAATTAAGGTGTGTTTCCAATATGACACAATACACGTTTGTTCAGAGTTTATCTTAAATACAAAATGCTGCACATGGCTCTGTCTTTCTGTAGTTTATTGCTTCACTGTATCATGCAAATGGTTATCAAGCTAGATATTTTTCTCCATGCTGAGCATGAACTGGCAAGCTTTATTCATGTTGGCATCTCGTCCCATTTCTAAGGAAACAGTCCAAGAAACAAAAGGGTAATGGATGGACTGTCTGAAGGTCACTGTGCTGCCCACTAATGGGTAAAGCACTCCCCACGGTGCCACTGAATAAGTCTCTGTTCTAGGACACTGATTTCCTACAATGTAGCAAAATTAGGAGGAATCCAGTGGCCGCCCAGGGGAAAAGAAGCTATAAGTTGCTTTCCTGGTCTACTATGTATTGTGAAGATTACCTTAGTACAAGGTCAAGTGAAGGCATTAGGAACCAGCCTGAACAGAGCTTGTCTTGTATGTATTACGGCCTCCTATTGAAGCCTTTAAAGATGCTCCTGCATTAGTTCAAACAACAAAACCGAGCGACGGAAGGTAGAAAGTGTTCCCGGTGATTACAACGACCCCCAAGGTCGAAGGGGGTTAAAAGGTAGAATGGAAACCGGGGGGTTTAATCCTCCACACATTGCGGGTGGTACATCCAAAATACGTTGCCAGCTCAGTAAACAGCCAAAGGCAATGTTTCACACGCTGCCAAAACATTGTGTCCAAAATCTAGCCAAAATAATTACAAAAAGGCATCGACGGGAAGACAAAGAGACAGGGAAACAAAGAGAGGGGGGCATTTACTGAATGTAGCCTGTAAACTAGCTGTGTTTGCTTGGTTGGTCCCAGTAGAACTAAGGGAGTCACGTACTTTGACCATGCAATACTTTAATGAAAGTTACACAATACATGTCTATTGGTTGTTGGAACCAACGAAGTGTTAATTAAATTTCCTTTTTTGTTGTTGTTGTGTCAACATCCACCTGTGTGGTTTAAAACTCAATTACTAAAGGTGCTCTTTGAGACCCCACCAGCGTTGGGCAAGTTAGTTGAAACTGGCATCATTCACACATCTTACTCATTAGAAAAGTAATTACATTCATTTACTAATTCCTCAGCAGCAAAATCAATAATTTACTCTTTACTTTATGGTCCAATTAGCAAATAATTCTGAATGTAGCTTTAACAGTTGGTAGCATTAGCAAGATGGCTAAACGTTAGCGAGATGGCTAATCGTTAGCAAGATGACTAATCGTATACAAGATTTCTTCTTTATAACACAGTAACAGGCGTTCATACAGCACTTTCACCAATTTTGTGTTAACTGTTAATGTTTGTATCAGGTTTGAGATATTATAACACAATATTCAGGTCAGAATGTGGGTTTCCTCCCAATCCTATCATATAGCATCATATATGTAATCCGTGAAAACACGGGACCAAATCTGCCCTTTATATTAACTTAATGATTTTTAAGTGAAGGTTTGAGCATCCCTGAGAGGAATAATGGCCCCTTGCTGGGCCACCACTTCCCTGTTCCCACACGAGGACATACATTCAACTCAAAAAGGCACTTATTGAGGTTGAGGCTTGAGGTGCAGGTGTAATTTGCCATGGTCTACATTTAAATGCCTGTACTTAATTCAGGCGGAAACACTGCATTTCCACACCTTCAATCACAGGTGCCGGGCCATGATCACTCTTGCCACACTCACACGGCTGCATTCATCATTTGTGAGCGTTGACCTTGTGAATATCTTTGAGCATATTATACAAGTCTGCATCCTCTTTCTTTCACGGGCAGTGGGGTGAGCTGGGGGCACGGCACATAACAGAAATAACTACTGCATAGTTGTATGACCCAGTGGCAATGAGGACCGGTGGGGAATACTTGATGGCCGATATTTTGACAGCTGCTGTGACCAAAATCTCAATCTGATCACCAGTTTTCATTTAGCAAAGTCAAATGCAAGAGTCATTCGACAAAAGTGTAGAATTAAAGACGCTGTTTGTGAGAGTTGTCTGCTAATGTACAAGCAACATAAACACAGTTCATCTCTTGCACTTACTCGTGTCCCACCTTAATTATCTTATTGTAGATATTCCTCCAGATCAAACTGATTCTTCCCTGTGTTTGTAGACTGTGACGAGACTTGGAGGCAGAAGTATTACACCTAAGACGACCGTGCCGCTCAAGGAAACGGTTGAAGGCAGATCTGGCGGTAGAAAACTGGGTGGGAACAGCTTGTGTTTTGGAGACAGCGAGCAGGAGGGTTAGCATAGGAGGAGAGCTCCGGGGTTTGATAAATGAGGCTGCGTGGCGGCTGCAGCACTAAACTGCTTCCCTGCTCAGCTGTGGTGACAATGTGATTAATATTTGCACGGCATTAAGCTAATTCATCATGGCCACGTGCAAGCCAACGGGAGAATACACTGTCACATGGATGCCTGGTCTAAGAGAGGAGGGTAGGTTTGGCATTGGGAACCAATTATTTCAAGCCAAAACAAATACAGGGAATTTATATTAGGGTGAAGTGAGTCTGCCAAGCAAAGAATTAAGGAATATGAGAAAAGCTGAGGGGGAGAAACGTAATATTGCTGAATGTCACCATCAAGTTTGTGTGATAAACACGTGCCGTACAACACCAGCTCAAATTATAGGCTTACTAGTTATGGAAAAGAGAATAAATTGCCCATTTATATTTCAATCATGCTCCGTGTGATATAATTGTAGTCAAGCTGTTTCTGCATGTATCAAGTGAGTGAAGTTAGATTTCAATCAATTCTGATTTGGACTCCGTAGTGCAGGGGTATTCAACTAAAATTCCGCGAGGTCCAGTTCGAGAGAATTTCCTCATGCAAAGGTCCGGAACATCCCAATAATGTCAAATTTGTGCTATGATTTTGTGCCATATGTATTGAAGTAGCCAACAGTTGTATTAACGTCTATATGTAGTCAACAACTGACTGTAAAATAAATAAAGTTCAATTAATTAACATCTAAACAATATTTAATATTACAGATTTCCTTGAATAATTATAAATAATACATACTCTAATAATACATAAATTATCATATCTTATTTCAAGGCAAATAAAGGCTGGATTTAAAACAGAAAGCTTTTGAAAAACATGACTATATAAATTAAATTAAATAAATCATGTTAGAAAGATTAATTTAACTGAATTGTCTTGCAGCTTCAAATTCAGTTTATTCGGGCATCTAGTGATGTCAATCCAAAGAGCCAATATATTATATCCTTGTTTTCAAAAAAGATAAATGTGTTTGCATGGACTTCATCTGTGGTTATTAACCCACTTGTTTCAGCTCATTTCTCCTCTCTGTTAACATTATTGTTGGTCAGTTAATTCATGTGTTAGGATTCTGATCATATTAATTCATGTGTTAGGGTTCTGATTATATTGGCCTCTTAGGTTTATTTTTCTGGGCCTTAATCTCTGATGTGAGTCGGTCCGTTTGCTCTAAAGATCTGGTTGTGGGAATAATACACATTTAAGTCTGTCCATTCCTGGTTCAAGGCTCTGGTTAAGATGTCCACATTTCTCTTTTGGAGCGCCAAGTGAAATAACTTCTCTGACTCACGTACTTTTCAAACTATCAGGTCTCTCCCGTCGCTCCCGTGTGTGCGAATGTCTTACTCGAGTCGAGGGCGGGGCTTAACGCAATACACACATGTGATTGGTCGAGTAGGATCAAGTGACAGGATTTTCAAGGCGTGTGATTGGTCGGAGTGTTTCCTGGACCGCTGAACGAGAGCCGTAAAGGCAGGAAAAGCTGCGCCGGTGAAATAGAAGCGATCCACCAACAGTTAATAATTTGGTAATAATAATTGGTTTTCGGTCCAGGGTCCAGAGACAACGGCGTTTGGGTCCGGACCCGGACCGCGGTCCGCCAGTTAGTGACCCATGCCGTAGTGGTTTAAATTCTTGTTACAGCAACATCGCAGACTACAATGAGCCACTTAAGTGCTCGTTGTTTAGGCTGCATAATTCAGCCACTCATCCAGCCTTTGTTACTTCTATCTGCAAGATCAAACGGCACACAAGCAAAGTTAGCGACTAGCTAGTGAAGAAATGTTAGCGGCTAAAGACCTAAAATATTGTTTCCCCCCCAGAGAAGGATGAGACCAAAAATTAGCCTAAAGGAGAGACATTCGACCAATTCTTTGACCACTGAATGGAATATTTTTTCACGATAGATTTCTAAATGTTTCAGTGGATACAGCATTGTCTCAAAGGAACACCTTGCTAGTAAGCAGGTGTAGTTTCTAGGAGTTAATTAGGGTACCTTTTGTTGTTTTGCACGTCATATTTGGCTAACGCGACTACCGCTACACACAGGGCAGTACCTCTCTGCTGATCTGGCAGACCGCTTGGCGAGTTTACCTTCATTTTGGGCAAGACTGTGTGACGGCTTCAAGCTGATTGTCTACATACGTCATCACTTTTGTTTGAATTAAGTGTGTTTAACGACACCTGAGAGCCAATCGATGTCTAGATTGGGAGTCATTCAATCACCCAACACAGCAGTGATTGTTGTAGGCACGCTTTGCGGAGAGCTGCACTCTACTGAGTGCACCTTTCTAGTTAGGTTGGTCGAGCTGGAAAATGTGTTCTGTTCAGGGTATCCTGAAGCCTGAAATATGGAAGAGCTCATGTCCAGGCTTGTATTTCACATACAATTGAGATTCCTTTCCTGCAGCGCTGTGTCTGTCAGTATTCTCCGTCTAGCTCTTCTGCTGTAGTCGGGCAGACTATCCAGGGGCCTGCCACTTGGCAGGGAATCCGGAGCCTTGGTCAGTAGCCAGTATTAAGATGCTACTGCTGTCAAGGGGCCCTGGAAGACAACCCAATAGCCAGGGCAGTAACTCACCCTTTAAGACCGTTGCCTTGTTTAGGAAAGTAATCTACCCCCAAGCCGCTGCCTTATTCCACACACGATACATCATTGACAAACACTGGCACAGCAGTATTCACAGCAGTCACACCCGGCCTCCCTGCTGCACAGATTTCAGCTTGGCCTTGCACTATGGAATATTGCAGTCCACCTTTTAGCTAGGTCAGAGAAAAAGAAAGAACAAGGAGTTGCACAGGGACGAATCACACTTCCACTATTATGTCTATTGTGATAATACTAGCGAGTTACACCTCAGTTTCACTTTGTCATCAAAGTGCTTCCCCGCTCTCCTGGATCTATTTTCCCCCTTCAGACGCAACACTTCAGATTCCAGCTGTGGCCATTCAGACTATTATGAGATTCTACTGTAAAGGTAAGACGCGATGATGATAGTCATTTCGTCAATTCATCCCGCAGAAGTGCGGCAGTCCTCAGCAAATGGCAATCCAATTCATCTGCCGTCTTTCTCGATGTGCAGTTTACCAATCTGACAGAGACGGCCACGTCACCAGCATCACGGCTGCCAATGATGAAGTTGCTCATGACCTTCTAAGAAAGCAGAATGGTTGATGGAGCGCCGAGGCCGTTTCTCTTTTGCTGTCTGCTGGAGGTAATTTATGGACAGTGCTCAGCGTCCCCCTGGTAGAAATGTACAGTCAATCAAATGTACAGTAAACCTTTAGCAGAGATTATTGTGTATGTTATTTGTCCATCTGAATTTAGTATATATATATTTTCACATGCTGTAGTTGTGGGCTATCTGAAGATTTTGTTTTTTTTGGAAAGTTTTTCTGCAGCAGCTTCACAGCAACAGAATTATTAATTTATGTAGCTCGAACTCCATCTGTTGTGAGATGACAATCCCTGCCTGGAAGAGGTGAGGGTGTCTGTACGGCATGCCTGCAGGTAACCTAGAAAAAGGTGAAAGTCGACTGTCTAAAGAACAGATACAATTTAATCCAATTGCTAATAGCTTTATTTTCTCATCACTGAATGAATACGTTTGCCTAAACAAAACATTATGCTTCTTTACTTCAAGAACAAAATAACTCACTATTGTTGAGTATTACCTAATAACAGCTGCAGTCCTTGTTTTTTAACACACATATAAAATGTATCTGATCCAAAGCTAAAACTTATTTTAGGTAATTATGATGGGGACTTGTGGCTTTGCACAATGCTTTCGTATTGCACAAATACTTAGGCTTTTAAATATTTCTCTGACTCATCTAAATCGTCACTATTTTAGTGGCGACAGCAGTTCAACCTTTTAACAAATGCATCTCCAAACCAGTGGATGTGCTTGTGAAGAAAATGGTGCCTTTCCCATTTCTGTCTGAGCTGGGCTTTGTCTTTCATCAAGCATGTGCAGAAAGAAACACCAAGCTTATCAGCCCAAAAAAAAAGATTTCAAACTGCTTATTACCAACATGTGTAGACCCAGAAAGACAAAATACATCAAAGTGAACGCAGCAGGGCGGGCTCTTGAGATCTAAAGTATTAATGATGCTGCCACAGATGCTACTGTTTTGCAGTGGTTGGCCATTGTAGAAAATGGTTATTGAACAGCATTTTTTGAAAACCTTTTTCTGGAACCTATAGTGGCTCACCCGATGACAGGTGAAGCTAAGTCAATAATATTCATACGGCCCAATCGGCTTCACAATATGCAGCACTATTCTTAGACTCTGGGAAAACTGCTGCTGCTTCAGATGCTCATCCACCTCTGCTGACACAGCAAAACTTGATATTCTTCACTAGCTGATCGATAAATTCAAAGTGATGCAGTCGTCTGTCTTGACAGGCTTTGTGGCTCTTAAGTTTATTTTGAAACAGACCGATTTGGTTGCAGTTCGAATAAAACTGTGTGTTATGTTTAATGTTGACAGAATCTGTACACTTGCATAAAGCCCTGGACCAGTGGTTCTCAAATGGGGGTACGTGGACCCCTGGGGGTACGTGAAGGCAGTCCAGGGGGTACGCAAGATTTATAAAAATATATATTTAAGATTAGCATCCATTCAAAAATTCTTTAATAATTGTTTTTTTTTAATACATATGCAATCAAATATAAGTTTAAGTTCATAAACTGATTTTTATTTTTTTTTCAACCAAAAATGCTTTCCCCTAGTTAGGGGTACTTGACTGAAAAGAAATATTTCTCAGGGGGTACATCACTAAAAAAGCATTGAGAACCACTGCCCTAGACAATAACATAACTTCTAGATCCATTGTATTATTTATATTTGTCTTAAGACCATTTATCTATCTGACCTTTCCTTGCTGACTCAACATAATATTTTACCAGATGACCTAGAAACAAAAAAACAATAAAATGTTTGTCATTTTATGTCCATGAATGAAATGACAATATGTAATTTGAATGGTGTGTTGGAACACTGCCATAACTATGTCATGAAGATGATTTAAAATGTCAAATGTTAATGTCGAATCAATAGCATATTGTCACTGCTGAAGTGGTCTATCATGACAACTTGACATTAGCCACGGGGATATACGCCGTCATAAACATGTCATGGGCCGCCTTAAATGCAGTAATAAACTGTTATTACCCTCAAACGCTTTCAACACAGTTTCATGCATAATTAATTACGTTTCATCGAGTAAAGCGGTTGAGTCTTGAGTCTTCATAAAGACGTGATATGATGCAGTGACACTCATAAACAATCATGAAGTTGATTCCATAGTTATGACATTGTTACGCCAGCCATATTTGTTCCTATATATATATATATATAGTATCATCTAAAAGATGCTTTGAAATCCACTCCCCACTTTAATGAGACACCTATGCAGGGAAACACACATCAACAACCTCAGCAACAGTCTCCTGAGATAAAGGGGCGGCGGTCGGTGCTGCTTTGTCTCTGTTGCGGAGACATCAATAAGGATGTGTTGACACAGACATCGGCAGTGGCTTCGGCACGTACATCAGTTGTGACCTTTGGCAAAAGAAGAATATGGAGGAAAAAAAAACAGGAAGCGTTGCTGAAACCAGCGAATACGACATGCTATGTCACATCCCAACAGGGTTAAGAGGTAGCTGGCAAACCGCAACAGATGGACGGCCGCCTGGCATCCGACACCGTGCGAGTCGAGCTCTAAAAGCGGCGGCAAAACGAGAACGGGAAAAAAAAAAAGAAGTGAGAGAAAAGGATGTCGATCTGTCTGGCTGCAGTCTGGAACAGTTTCACTGCAGCAGAGTCGGTTCAATATGCAGTGAAACATTGACATTCACTCAATGTTTCATTCAGTTGGGGTAATGAGGCTGTAGTGGTATAGGAGAGCAAATCAGTCTGGCGTATTTCTATATATATATATATATATATAAATATAGTCCACGGGAAATATATATATTTATTGGTACCATCATGTAAACAGAACTCCCCGAGTGAATATAAGTTCAGTAATTCAGCCTGTCAGAGAAAAAGCATCGAGGACATCTTCCTTCACATTTCTTGGCCTCTCATCAAGTGCGCTACACACTGGCAGACACATTTCCAGGCAATGCCAGCGAATGCTAATAAGACGAGCAGAACCTAATGGGGGGATTTCTGTTGCCAATACAGACCCCACATCAGGCCATCTCCTGTATTCTGCATCTAATCTGCATTAGTGCTGCAGCAGCCGCAGCAGCCTGAGCTCTGTAATCAATCTGTCAAACAATAATAGATGCGAAAGGGGAAGAAAAAAAAAGGATTCCTCTTCGGGTGGAGAGAAGTAGCGATGGCCAAAGTACTGGATCCTTCCGTCGATGAACACTCCTCTCAGGGTGTAGTGCAGGGATGGAGAGCTCAGTCTGTAAATCATCATGTGTGACGGTGTGTATTCAACACCTCTTTTCACACTGGAGTCATCACTTTGTTTTCACATCCTGGCTGTCAGGAAGTCGAGGTGCGTTTAGCTTTTTTTTGGGTGGAAAATTCTATTTGCAAACAATTATGTTCTGTGTTACGTAGTTCAAAACACAATCACTCCCACTTTACGCTCCACACTAACTTTTGTACTTGTAACACGAGCATATGCCCTTTGTGTAGTGCTTTTATTTTTAGTGCCTTAATATCACGAGCGCTTTCATTGTGTGCGCATGTGGCCCCAGTGGGTTTGAACCTGAAACGTGTTTGTGACGTGCTCGACGAATCAAACCAGGTAGCATGTTGCGTCTGCAAAGCAGTCTGGCTTCCAGCTGATGCTCTGGTTTTTGTGTTGGAGAATATATTCAGTCTCATTTGTGTGGCACGGCAGAGAGCGACCGAAGTACATGGGGACATGTGTGTTCTGCATTGGCTGAAGTTAATATGCCAAATATGTCTTATTATACACTTCACAAATCTAACTTTCAGAGGTCAAGTGTGTGCAAAAAATATTTTTTCTGTATCAAACGTCTTCTGCTTGCCAAAATGAGTGTAATCGACGTAAAAATTATAATAAAAAAATATATATTTGCAACCCCCCTTGCAGGTTTATCTTACAACAATGATATTCGGGTCAAATGACCGTAAAAGTGATGGCTACAAGGGGTCAGAAGTGTCAAGTTTAGACCATTTATTTCTTTTGAAATGTCTTTCTTAATCCCGCCCACCATGTTTCATGCGCATGCGCGATTACTTTCATTCATTCTGGACTCGGAGTGGTGAAGTCTCCTCACTCAGTCCCCGCGCTGACTGCAGCTGCAGCGCGAGGCTCCTGTGAGACTGGCCGCCTGTGAGAGCCTTATGGCGGCTGAGGGGCTCACGGCAGTCTCCTAAACACCAGAAAATGTAGCTTTTGACAAAAAAGTCGAAAAGAGGGTTTGGAAAGTCGCTAGATTTAGGGAGAAAGTCGCCAAGTTGGAAAAACATTGTTTTGACGGGAACCATCTTTTTTTTCACGCGGGATAACTCAGCCCACATTTAGCAGGGGGAGGGGCGATACGTACTAAAGGGTTGCTTAGTTAGGAGCCCTCCCAACTTAGGACATGACGACAGTCCTGTAGGCCCTGGAGGACAACTCGGATCATACCGGTACTGATTATGAACCATCAGATGAGGAAAGTGATACCTGTTCCACCAAGAGAGACATTCGTGTAACTAGGACACTATGAATACAAATAATATACATATATATTTTTAATATAAATCCTTATGACTCATTTGGCTTGATTTTTGAGGATCAGAGGTGTCATCTCTATTTATCTACATCACCCAAAGACAAAAAGAAAATTTAAAAATGCAAATACAATTTAGGGAAAAGATACAATGCAATTTATATCCAGACCAATGTACCTAAAAAATGCTTATAACATGTATTTGTTTAATGAAAACAAGTGAGTTATCCTAAGTGAACTATGAGGAACTTTTGAATCACTTGTCATTTTTATAGAATTGCTTTTGTGATGTTGTCCTTTTTAGCATTTCTTTTGTTTTACTGTTTTTGAATTTTATTTTTTTGTTTTCTATTTGCTCTTTTTGGTTATTTGTTTGGTTTTGTTGCATTCATTGCCTTTATGGTATGGTCCTTTGCTTCTCTGTAGAGCACTTTTTAAAGGTGCTATATAAATTGAGTTATTCTCATTATCTATAGAAGGGTGAATAACTCCATTTCACTACATACTGATTTAATTGTTATTAATGGTTCATAATCAGTACCGGTATGATCCGAGTTGTCCTCCAGAGCCTACAGGGCTGTTGTCATGTCCTAAGTTGGGAGGACTCCTAACTGACATCAGAACAGCAGAAAGTCTACATCTTCCGTCGCAAACTAAAAACACATCTTTTCCGACTATACCTTGAATAAAGGATGTAGCGCTATAGTAGCACTGAAATGGTTCTTACTGATAGCACTTAGTAGTTGAACTTTTGGACGAAATTGTACCTTCTTGATTCTTGTTGTTCTTATTCTTGTATGTAACCGTAGAATGCACTTTTTGTAAGTCGCTCAGCAAAATGAAATTTAGAAGGATTTTTTGGTTTCTGACAACTTTTTAATATCTAACATACGCTGGGTCACCAACTATCATTGCTGTACCTAAGAACAACTTTAGGATGATTAAACATGCACCGGGTCACGGAGTTATCTGGAAGCTAAGAATCAGAACCGCTTATTGCCATGTATGTTTTTAACATCTAAGAAATTTGTCCTGGCAGGAGGTGCATGACATTTAACATTAAAAAGAGTGCAATAAATAGAAGCATGAATTAATATTTACAATTGAATCTACGGTAAAGTTAAAATAAAGTGCACAAAATTTAAGTGTTATGTGAAAGTGACAAGTGTAGGTTACCGAGTCACGTTGGCTCTCTCCCTGTTTTACTCCCTTATCTGTCTAAATGACTAACGGAACGGTGTCCAATCTCGGCCAGGTTTTAGCTAACATTCTGATAAAATGCCACTTCAAATATTGATAAAAATGATCGTATCACGTTTTCAGCTGATTTAATGATGTCACGTTAAGCTTTAACTTCTTACCTTTCGAGCTAAATATTGTTTTTATTTTTAGAGTTAGCCTAGCCTTTACTAGAGCCGGTAAAAGGACGCTAGCGCCGGGAAATTAGCCGTGCGCTACTCTTGTCCAATCCCGATCGCACTTCTATCCTCGTAGTAAACACTCGCCGCCGCTGTTTTTCCGGGGATATTAACTTGATCCAGGGTCACCAAACTGACCATCAATGCTGTCAACATATCCGGGAACGTAGTTATGTCCTTCACAATAAGATATCACGCTTCAACATCTCCAAACTATGCAATAAAAGCTCAATTTGAGCGTATACCACCACCTACTGGATGTTTTGTTAAACTCTTCTCATGTCAATCCCTTGCAAAACACCTGCTGATGCATGCAAGTTAACAATTATGCACATGTATGTTGTATATAACAATTACTATCATAACACACAGTGAAGAGTATGAGTTGTATTACAGATAAAAACACCAGTATTCAAGATCGAGAAGCTACATTGTTAAAACCCTTCAAATGTACAAACATCTTTTATCCAAAGAACACCGATGTGTACCGCATGTGTACAGAACATTGAAAACATATGTTAATTTAACGTTTATTCAGTTAGATTAGGAAGTCATGAAATATTAAGCAAAAAAAAAGTCAATCGTATATTTAGAGACGTTAAACATTGAATGGGGTCAAAGATAACAGGACGGTTAACAAAAGACAAATGACTTGTGCAAATCTTTGAAAATATGAACATTTATTTAAATACAAAACAGACAAAAAGAAAATACAACACTAATCTGGACACAAATAACATTTAAAATAATCCTCGTCATCCAGCTCCTCGTCCCAGCCCACACACATGGTGTGATACCATGTGTGGCAGCTGTCACACTGGACCCACGACACCAATCCCTCCGAGCTCTCGGGAGGGTCAGGTTCCCTGCACCGGCCACACTCCCAAACTGTTGTCTCCATGTCTTCAGGAGTGTGACCTATTCACAGAATAAAAAACAACAACTTTGAACTAAAAAAAGATCAGATTTTCATGGGTTGGCATTCAAAGAAAGTTAACATGAAGTACACTACCGGTGGATGTCGTGGGTCCAGCAGACGAGGAGCTGGATGATGGTCCGGCGTCTGCAGGTTTGGAGGCTGTATGAATAACAGAAAAAGCATAACCATGTTTTGTTTAGTCTTCATCAAGGCTAATGTCACCATCATGTTATAATATTGTATTTTCTCAGGTTACATAAAGCATTTACAGTGGGAGGGAGAGGAACGACTCTGAGACCCACGGAGGCCACATCCCCCTGCCGATGTTGAAGGCTCTAAAAAATAATCATATTTTATTATAACAATGCTAAAATACATACTCATAATGTCTAACTGTCACAATAGTTAATGTATTGACATTTATATGCAAATTAAAATGGTAAATAGGTGTGTGCTGACCAGGAGATGGGGGAAGGTGGCCGTGGTCCTCAGCAGGCAGGCTCTGGAGCGATGTTGTGCTGGCAGGCAGCCGGGGACCGTGGGAGGCAGAAGAGGGGACAGAGTGGGATGAGGGACCGGCGATGGGAAGTCCGGAGCTGGAGGCGGAAGTAGCCCAGAGGGACACTTGTCTTCTGCGGCTGGGGCGGGAGCCGCCAGACAGGGTGGAGGAAGTGGCTGCCGGGCAGGTGTCTTTGGCCCGCTGCTGCTCTCTGTCTGCTCTGGCCAGAGCTTGAGCTTCCCTCCTTGCAGCTCGGTCCTCCGCCTCCTCGATGGCATCAGACATCTCCTGGGCTGTCAGTAACCTGGCCTTGGTGACATTCCTCCTGACCTTACCGGTGTTGCGGTTATATTGGATTTCGGCCAGGAGGTGGGCCAGGTCAACTGTAATCCGGCCTGATGTTACCAGGGGATGGGTGATGTAAGGATTTGGGGTGGGGGGGGCAGGAGGAGAGGCAGGTGGAGCAGGTGGGGGTTGGGCTGGGAAAAGGGGACGTTGGGAGGGAAGGGCAACATCAGGTGCAGCCCAGGAAGATGCCGATGGAGTTGGCGGAGGCTGTGAGGAGGGCCCGCACCGCGGCCCGGACGGCATGACCCGTGACCAGTCAATGGCCATCGAGTCCAGAGGGTAGATGCCACACCTCCTGAACCCAGCCACCACCACTCTCCGATCCTTCACCCTCTGGTAGGAGTCTCTTAGGACCCTTGAAAACTCCTTCTTAGAAACCAAGAAGGAGTGGCTCACTGCCGACAGATCTCCTGTAACACCAGAGAAATCTGCCTTCAAGGGTCTGAAGAAACTCACATCCAAAGGCTGAAGGATGTGAGAAGTATGTGGTGGCAGGCACAGGAGAATGACACCCTCCCTCTGTGCCGCCTGGACCAGCTCTGGATCCAGATGGGACTGATGTCCATCCATTATGAGCAGCAGCGGGCGCTCCTGAGTGGCGAACTTCAGGAAGTGCCCGACAAACCACTTCCTAAACAGCTCACTGTCAATGTACCCTGCTGGCGACTTCCCGTAGAGGGCATCGGGAACCCCTTCTTTATTATAGGGCCCCCCTGGATATCCCCCCTTGTAGATGATGAAAGGGGGGACATCCTCCCCAGCCGCGTTGAGGCAGGCCAGGACGGTGATGTGGTCCCTGGTTCCCTGGGCCTGCCTGTAAGCATGTTTAGTCCCCCGGGGCACTATGACCTTTCTTCTTGTAGAGTCCAGCTGAAACCCCGTCTCGTCACAGTTGTAAACCTGACGGGGTTTCTCCCTCAACCCGTGCTCCTCCAGGGTGGTGGTGAGGAGCTTAAAGTACTCCTCTATTGGCCCCCTCTTGGCGCAGGATGCCCTCCCACGGTCAATGATGTCTGGGGTCCGGGCAGTCAGGCGATGGTGGTGCCGCTCCCTAAAATTGATCCACCACGTCTGGCCAAGCCCGGTTTTGGGGGCTGCCTGGTGGCGGAGGTTATAGATGGCCAGAGCGTGGGCCAGGACCTGAGGCTTCGTCAGTGGAAACCCATGACTGGCAGAGTACAAGAGGTACTCCACCAGGGAATCCTCATCTGCAGGGGTGAGGAGAGTCCTCTGACCCGGGACACAATCAGAGGACACCCTTCCACTGACTCGGTCACTCAGGCTGGTTTTTGGGACCCCAAACACCTGGGCTGCCTGCCGTAGATTGAGCCTGCCTGCTTTCACCTCCTGTAGGGCCTGCGCCATGGCCTCCTGGGTCCACTTCCTCGTCGTCCTCTCCCTCTTCCTCATTTGCCGGATGTTTGGCATCTGCAAATACACATTTATTTTGGCACAGTCAGAAATTAAATTCAAAAGTAGTTTAAAATGTCTTAATAATGTTGATGAATTCTATAAATTGCCATGTATAGGCACATGCATATTTGCCACATGCATAGACATACATGTATATATATTTACCTTAAACCATTGCAGATTTACAATTTCTATATCCATCTTTTCTTTTCTTGATCCTCCTGTAAAGGAAAAAAACTCTCATACTGACACACGTTACCTACCTTTCTTTCCTGCTTCTTCTCTTCTCCTTGCTATCTTTCTATTCAAGTCTTTCCTGCTTCTTCTCCTTGCTATGTCTTTTCTTTCCTGCTTCTTCTCTTCTCCTTGCTATCTTTCTTTTCAAGTCTTTCCTGCTTCTTCTCCTTGCTATCTTTCTTTTCTTTCCTGCTTCTTTTCTTCTTCTTGCTATCTTTCTTTTCAAGTCTTTCCTGCTTCTTCTCTTCTTGCTATCTTTTTCAAGTCTTTCCTGCTTCTGCTTCTTCCTTGCTATGTCTTTTCTTTCCTGCTTCTTCTCTTCTCCTTGCTATCTTTCTTTTCTTTCCTGCTTCTTTTCTTCTTCTTGCTATCTTTCTTTTCAAGTCTTTCCTGCTTCTGCTTCTTCTCCTTGCTATCTATCAAGTATTTTCTGCTCCCTCTTTAACTCCTTATTTTCTCTCTCTCCTCTCGTCCTTTGCTCTGTCTCTGTTCTCTATCTTTTCATAAAACACACAAGAGAGAAATTGACTCAACAATATTATATAACCTAGCACTGTATTATATTGTTTGTGTACCTACACAAACAACATTTCTTATCATAAGAGCCACTGCTGACTTAACAGATGTACAGACAGTCTTTCGCACTCTCAATCACACACACACATCAACATTATTTGCATAATGTATTAGTAAGTGCATATTATCATTGTGCATGAAAATACTTGATGTAGTTTGGCTTATGAAAAACAAGAAAAACATTTGATTATGTCTGCCTTTACGTTTCAGATCTACAAAACAAACCTGATAGCGATCCGATTATTTGTTCGTTTTTCCCGCTGTCGCAACTTTCTTTTCAGACATCAAACTTGTTTGCCTGCCCCCCTCCCTTCCTCCCCTTGACTACAGATCACGTCACACATGATGGTGTATTTTCATTGGCTAGACAAAGTAGTGTTAAGCTAGCGTTGAAATACACTCATATGCTAACCCATAGTAGCAGTACGATGACAATACAGAAAAACTTTTCAGAGTAAAGATCGTCGCCGAGTGGTCTTTCTGCTTTCTCACATCTAAGTAACTTTCCTATAGTATTTAGATATGTAAACGTCCATGTATGTTAATGAAATTTGACACGTAGATTGTTTGATATGCATAAAGTAATACTACTTACACTTTGCCGGCGATCGCGGAAGAAAATGCCGGCAAAAAGACCGGAAACTGCGTCACGTCGGAAAATTCGGGATTGGACAATAGGAGCTTACGGCGATCGGGATTGGAAACCGTGACGCTACACATATACTCTCAAAGTTATTCTCTAATAGAAAATAAACAACCACATGAACTAAAATAAGAAAACATTTATTGGTGAAATAAAAATATTACAAATAAAAAGTAAATCTTTAAAAAAATGTTGCTCTCTTCCATCTATGTCTGGGTTCTGTCATCGGTTAAATCTGTAAAAATAAATAGAAAACATATTTAATGAAATAGCTTTTTAAAGTTTATTGTTTCATAATGCATAAAAAAACATCCATCTTACCCTCCCAATTCACACCCAGTGTGCAAAATTGAGATGTAATTGTTAGATATTCACTAACACATACCATCAGCTTTAAAGCACACCATTAATTTTTAATCCTCGTGCTGCAAGAGAGAGCTGGACAGCTTTGCTGACATCACTGCAAGTAGCAGGATAACCTTTTGCTTTCCTAACGTGTGACACCAGGACATCCAGAGTCTCCGCGCTCACCTGCAGGAAGTGGTTGTAGATGCCCTGGCGCGACACCGCCGGACGCCGGATCCATCGCTGTGTACAGCAATTACAATAAAACAAATGTACATATCAATCATAAAATAAATGACTTTAGATGAGTTAATCTACAGACTTGGGACAAAACATATCAAGCATCTGATATCATATTCAGATGAATACTAACGACACAAATCCACCACATGTAATACTCACAGTCACAAGTCTGAGAACCTGCCTAACAGCTTCCACTTTGTTTAAACCATGGTAGTTTAGAGGGGCTGGCCATTTTCCTGACAAACAATACTACACAGTACACAAGAAATCAGCAACACACAGCATTAATGATGATACTTTATCAACAGGCAAAACCACACTGGATACACAATATTGCACATAGCTATTAACAACAATATTATTCGTTACAACAGCAATATAAAATCAATAGACTCCATCTTACTTGAATTGTTGTATGCAGGTGCTGCAAAATTGTGTTGCAGGTACTGCTTGCTGAGATGATATGAGCACGCGTCTCTGTTGGCATCATCCAATCTGATTGGCTGAATTTATTTTTGTACTGCAGGTATATATACAGCTCTGTGTCCCCCTTCCCCTTTTAAAAAATCACCAAAGCTTGAGAGCTAATTTGAATTTAAGCATAAGTATGCTATTTAAATAAAGACACGGAGAAAACGAGAGAGAGATAGGTTTGAAACAAGAAACTTAGAACGTCTTGGACGCACGGTAAATCCATTTTTTCCATTATCGACCGTGGTGTGTCAACGTGCCCTGCCTTGTTAGTTGCTAACGGGTAACAGCGCTAGCTTGGTAACATGCTAACTTCAGTATCTGTAATTGTGTGGACTATCATGTTGTGAATCTATCTTGCGTGGGACCTTGGATTTAACACAATTGTATTATTATAGCAAATGCTGTAGCCATAGCATCAATGTTAGCCAATGCTAAATGAATACAACCAAGCTAACGTTAGCTAATTTAACTCATTGACTTTGGATTCATTTGCGGGAAATTCAATGAAAATGAAATAACTCGCTGGTAACGCGGTTTGACAGAAAGATACCAATATTAAATGTTGTCACTTAAGTTACATTTCAGATCTATACACAGAGATGCTAGTATCTCATTTGAATATGACATAACTCCTTTCACACATGGCAGAGGATTTGAGGGGATAAAATCTAGAGTCTGACGATTAAGGATACTGAAATTGGGTAAAAAATAAATACATAAATAAATGCAACATCTTCGGAAGTTAAAAAATGAACAAAAGGGAGAACAAAATAATAAATAAAAAGAAATGTGACAACATATGTCCACCAATATCAATACATTTGGGATATAAAAAGATTAAAATCAGTAGCGGCATGAATTATGAAGAAATAATGACTATCATGAAGAAGTCTGAACAACAACATATGTCACTTCTCCACTGACAAGTAAAGTGGCCAGTACTTAAAAGCAAACCAACTGTATGCTCAAAAATACAAAAGGAGTGGGAATCAAACCCTGAATTCAAAGGCTGACTAAAGCCAGTTATTGGAGATGATACACAGCATACTGCCTGCATTGTGAGGCTGATTTCTGTCAAACTTTGTGTTATAAAAAAAAAACACATGACAACTCAAACACATACTCAAAAGGCAGAGCCTTAACAGTTCCATCTGTTACGGCTGTCTGCCGGGTGGGGTGTTCTCTCCCTTTTCCCAAGACAGGAGTGGGCACATCCGGATCCGGCCCCGGAGAACCAATGAGGAGCCAGCACGGGAGGCGGAGGGCCGGGTCTTAAGGAGAGGCCAACAGAGTGACGGGGCCGCCGGTCGTTGCCCCACGATGTGCGTGCCTCTGCGTTGTTACTTTTGTTTACCGGGGTTGTACATGTACCTGTTGTGAAGTGGTCACTACCCCCATTGTGTGTACCTGCCCATGCTCTGTTATTTTGTTTACTTCTTTTGGTTTACGCGTGTACGAGGAGGTACCTTCACCCCTCCTCCGTTGTTTTGTTTGTTTTGTTCAAGAGGTGTTTACAACCGTGGGGTCTACACCAAAATAAACTGTACTTTCCACCTACCCCTGCTCTCTGCCTATATGTTTGCGGCCCAGTTCCCCTAGACCAAGAAGGGGTCGTAACACATCCAAAATAAAAGATGCCATTAAAAAAAAGTTTAAAAAAATGCTATATCTCTATATTCCTGTCTCCTAGAGCTTCCATTACGATTATTATTAGGCGATATCATCTAGCGACTTTTTGGACAGCCAATAGTGACTGTACTTGCTGAGGAGTTGGCAACACTGACCCAAACTCAGGGTTCATATGTTCATGGAAAACCTGGAAAAATCATGGAAATTTAAAATGGTTATTTCCAGGCCTGGAAAAGTCCTTGAGAAGAATAAAATCACAAAAGTTTTGGAAGTCATGGAAATGTGTTATATTCATATTTTCATGTTGTGAAGTAATTAATATGCTTTTAAAAAGGCATACGCCTAGTATATCTATACATGTTTATTATTTTAATCAAATTATTGTGTATCATTCATTTGTGTCCTTTAAGGAATACTGTATGCTTTGGAATCCTCATTAGTTTAAATACTACATTTTCTCACTTTTTCATGTATACACCCAGATTTCGCTAAATGTTTGGTCATGGAAATTTGGTTTAAAGTCCTGGTTAAAATGTGTATGAACCCTGCAAACTGCATTTGTATGCGTTTTCCTGTGACGCTCATGGGAACATTGGAAGTAATCCGAGTTCATGCGGCGGACTGCGTGAGGCTGATATGGACTGAGAGAGAACATCACAAGACCCTGAGCTGGAGCTTCTCTGTCAGCCAGCGATGCCTGAGGCTCGCCCACGGGCCCGTTGGCAAAGGAAGCTCCCAGAGCGCTCCACCTGCAATGTCACGTTGATTACACAGGGGGGGAAGAGCAGGAAGGAGGTCACCGATCACGTTTTGGTCTCTCTTGCCGGCTGACTTTCTCTCTCTCTCTCTCTCTCTCTCTCTCTCTCTCTCTCTGTGTGTGACTCGCTCTCTGAGCCCATCGAAACTCGAACTTCCCAAAAAGAAAACAGGCGAGAAAGGGTCAATCCTCTCGATTCCAATTGCCCGAAAGGCTCGTACGAGCACATCTGTGAGAATCTGCCAGGGATTCCGGAATTGGAAAGACGTTGCCATGACGACTTCTCTGCCACTTTGCCACCTGTACGTGTCTCAAGAGGGGGTGGGGGGGTTGGGTGACGTCTTTCTAACCGCCAACAGGGTCTTTTCTCACCTTGCTCTCCGGGAGAAAGTGTCCCACTAGAGCCCACTAATGGTTCTGTGGAGGTCACCTCTCCGACGCCGCAACCGGAAGACGAAGGTGTGATTCCGAGGGTTCTTTTTCGCCCCCGTTTACGGAGCTTTTCCGTTACTCTTAACGCCGCTAATGGGCCCCGTTCAGAGAGTTGTCCACTGACCTCCTGCAAAACTCTGCGGCGTCAAACTGACGGGAACAGATCCTAACCCCACCTCCGCCTCCCCCACCGTCATTATGGCTCCTTGTTATCCAGGTTCAACAGAACAAGAAACGGCAATCTTCTCAACGAGACACTGGTCTTTTCTCTTCAGACGGCCAGGAAAACAACGCCCGGCGCCACCCTGCTCGGCAGATCCAACGGCCGTCTCTTGTGCCGTCCACTTCTTCCTCTAATTGGTCCGCCCCCCCCTAAAAATTCATAATGGAGTTTGTGTTTGTGAAAATGTGTTTTGCACCAAGGCCAAATACTCAGCATTCTTTCTGTCCTCGCTCGTTTGCCCCTCTTATACTCGAAGAAAATCCTAATTTCGGTATCCATTGTGGGATTTCCGGAATATACACTTAAGTTTGCTCGTTTTACTGCAGGCTCAAAGCGTTGCCTCGATCCCCTTGATTCCCTTTAGTTTTATTTAGGACGTTTCTGCCTCTGACATTTTTATGATGTCATCGAATGGTTGAGATTCTGCAATTTTGCTTTCTCTGGAGGCGATTAATCACCTGGAAAACTCTGCGGCACTGCCTACTTTCACCGTCTGTGTTTGGTTTTTAAGATCCTCCCTCTCATGTAAAATAAAAAGATAAATTAATAAATAAAAAATATCACTCACAGCCATCTAAATAAGAAAAAAAACAACAAGCCCTGATGTCTCAAAACTGTCACTGGCTTAATGACAGAAAACCCCTCATAGCTCCACTGTCAAAACATTGTGACATGTTGTCAAGATGATGAGTCAAATGTTTTGTTGAACAATTCAAAAGGGTAGTTATATATTACATCTTCAAGCAGACATTGTTTAAAACCTAAATTTAAAGAATGCCGTGTGCTCTGAAAGCCGCTAGAGATACTTGTTTACTATTTTTGGATCTGGTTTAGATGAACGTGGCTATTTTTCAAACCTCTCTCCCAGTGGTCAGGTTTACTTCAGGTTCCAATTATGTGACTTCCTATGTGTCTGTTTGTCTAAATACAGATCATTTAATTATGTGTGATTAAAGTTTAAATGTTCTATTCCAGTTTTTTAATCAATTATTACACACTCCATGAAGCTTGATCTGTAGTATGAAGTCATTCCTCAGTCCCATTTTATCTCAGTCTCTCACATTTTGGTGAAAGTAGTGACAGACAACACTTCTACTTAAAAAACGATAATACAAAATTTGGTATTAGACATTTATTTACATTTATCTACCATTGTATTAATATATTCCACTGTTTTTGTGAACCTAAGACCTTTGGTAAACCAATTTCAAGCATCAAAACTGAATACCTTTACTCAGTCCACCTGATTAAAGGTATGTTTTCACAAGAGATTTGAAGAATTTCCAAAATCAAGCTTCAATATTTCAGCTTTAGGGACATATTATTGTCTTTATCTCTTGCCTTATGACAATGGTGCCTCATTATATAGAGAGCTGAGATTGTTCTGCAAATTTTGATACACAACACATGAGTATCTATCATATGCAAGTGCCTTTAAAAAGGTGAATTTAAGAAATTATGCAAATTCAAGAAAATGACCTCAGCCCCCACAGGGTTAATATCCAGTTTCTTCTTTGTATTATATATATATATATATATGGCAGGCAGAAACACAGCTTTCACATATGAGCTTTTTCGCTTTACACTTCTCTATTAACTGTCAGAGTGATTTCCCCCTTGCACTGGTGGTACGATATTAAATCTCACAATTCATACTATAAAAAGTGTGTCATTATGCTACATTGCAATGTAAAATTCCATGTTCATTCATTCATTCATTCTCCACAAACACAAGATACATGTCCTCTCAGTATCAGATTTGTTAAAGCTTCAGTCGTAACAGTAATGTTTTTGCCGTTTACTCATAATCTTGATAATCTTAAATGTGTTCCGGAGATGTGTTCTTCATTACCTTTACACCGTACTCCAGGGGGACTGCGTACACGCCAGCATCGGGCTCGGCGGTTGCAATTAACATCTTGTGGCTTGATGTTCCCCCATACATATTTAATAAACCCATCACAAACAGGGATATTGTTGTTACGCAATTAAAGCTCAGTGCAGTGACGTACAGTCATGATTGTTAGCAGATCAAATGAGTTTACACAGTTACCTTCACATTTACTAACGTCTTTTACCTTTTTGGGACAATTTGACCAATTTAAACCTCCAGAAAAATATTAGAATTAAAAATGGTTTCCCAAGTTTAATGTCAGGTACTTTATGTTTGTTTGTTGGCTACCTAAATATCCCTTTAAATAAAACAATCATCATGTTAATTTTATGTTTACCCAGCTGTCCCCATTCACGACTTTTTTTAAAGTTATTAAAAGTCATGTAAATGTGTATATTCATATGTTCATGTCATTCATTTACGCTGAGTTTGAAATAATTAATATGCTTTTAAAAGAAAGACTCAAAATATAAGCAGGCATACGCTGAGTATATCTATAAATGTTTATTCTTTTAATCAAACTATTGTCTCATTCATTTGTGTCCTTTAAGGAATACTCTATGCTTTGGAATCTTCATTGTTAGTTTAAATACTACATTTTATCACTTTTTCATGGACACACCCAGATTTCACTAAATGTTTGGTCATGGAAATTTGGTTTAAAGTCCTGGAAATCCATAGGTCAAAATGTGTATGAACCCTGATGTGAATAATGAGACGCCGCCACCATCATCATGTGACATGTGGTCAGTTTACATACCGAGCAGTGAGCTCCGGCTCGCTAATGAAATTTGCAGCTTTCATTACGGCGCCACACGACTGATACAAACGGAGGCGTGGGGACATTCCCGACCCCGTCTGATTTTTATCTCCCCGTTATCAGCCTCCTTGGTGTATTTCTGTGTGAAGGACACGGTAAAAGGTTGCAGTCAGTCATTGATCTGGCGCCTTTGACTCGAAAATGCAATTAAAGGCCGGCCACAGCTCCGTGGGTGGTTATTAAAAAAGGTGGATGCTGCACATTCAGATGTCTAAATCTGAATACACACAGTTATGATTCATTCCTAATTACTCAGACCCGATTCCACAGACGTCAAGACTGTACAGGATCGATTTCAATAAGGTGTTCCTTCTCTACACCCTTTAATCTGTGTAAGCACAGCCGATGCGGACAGTGAATGATGAAACTGTTGATTTATTCAGCCGTACTCACTGTGAGAGTTCAACTTCTGGCCAGAATATGGATTTATTTTCACGGTTTTGGAGGATTTTCAAATGTCACCTCATAACTGCGACTGTGGATCAGTGGTTAGCAGATCTGTCTTTCAATCAGAGGATCGGTGTTCCAACTCGGCTCCGCTAGACCATGTACATGCTATACAGTAGACACAGCAAAGGTGAGCAATTAGGGTTAAGCATCTTGCTCAAGGACACATTGACATAGACTAGCGGAGCCGGGGATCGAACCACCGATCCTCTGATTGAAAGACAGACCTGCTAACCACTGAACCACTGCACTTCAGCACTATCTCAGTGGCACGTGTCCAAACGCAAACTCTCTTTGGACTGGGGCGATGACCTACACCCCATAGTAGCAGTACACCTGGCTCTCTATTTTAGCCCCAAAACCTGTATTGCAAAAATGTTATTCATGATGTCCTCACCCTTCTCTCTTGTGCCTGAGTATGTGAGTTGATGTTAACTGCTGATGTGAAGACTGGAGCGCCGCAGCAGTAGTTATTATTCTGTTGACACACACGTCTGTCTCCGCTACTCATATCTATCTACTTACTGCAGCATCTTACAGTTTCTTACAGTCCTGTGCTTAAAATGTTAATTTGACTCGTCAAACAGTGCCGTTCCCTTGATACGCCCCCTGCCATATCTGTAGTGCATTATTAATAGCGTAGAAATAGAAAAGGATGAAAGACCATTGAATTGTTGTGCGAGAGAACCTGCCATGTCCTATGACTGCTGTGTACAATATGTCATGAAACATCTCCTGAGCGTCTTATAAATATTTCTAACCAGCGGTTTATTCAAGCTTTTGACTTGATTGTTAGCTCACACGTAGTCAGAGAAAGCTTTCATTTTAACAAAAGGCAGAGAGATGTGAGACTGTACTTGTGAAAAGGAGATTATGCATCGTTTGATCAAACTTACCATAAACTGTGTAGAGATAAGAGGTTTGGAAGATGACTTTTAAGAAACATCACAGCAGCCGGGCTTGAAAATGTGCCGATGACGATAAGACATCTCCTTCATCCCTGAGAGAGATATAATGAAACGAGTTGGCCAGCAGGTTTTTCTTTGCTAAACAAGTTTAAATACATCTGTTTGTGTGCCTTATAATATATGAGAAGTGCAGATGGATGTTTATTGACTTAATACAAGAGGTTAAGTGAGAAAGAAATGCAGGGAATCTCATTTATAATTGCAGGAAGACCTCCATGGACATATCTGACCTCCATAAATGTGGCCTCTTGAACAATATCGTTGAATAGCTAGAAATATGTCGTTGAATTTATAGATTATCAATCGCAAAATAGCAATTTTCTGTGTGTAAATCGCAGTGAAGAAACGTTGAGATATTTCATGCCGAGTCAGTGTTTTTCAACCTTTTTTGAGCCGCGGCACATTTACTACAATAAAAGAACCAAAAACAGTTACAAAATGTCACATTATAGCATAATACAGCATATATGGTAGGTAATTACTGTGCTACTTACTGGCATGGAAGAATATTTCATTACTAGGCCAGCCACCATATTGGTTCAGACGCTCAAAAATGGGAATTTATTTTGTGTATTATTAATTATTATTAATAATAAATTATTTTTTTTAATTATTTAATTTTATTTATTTCATGTTTTTTATTTCTTTTCTTAATAAATAAACTAAATAATATTTTCTGGAACCGATTAAGTGAAATTGGACATTTTCCCACGGCACACCTGACGATCTCTCACGGCACAGTGGTTGAAAATCACTGCCCTGAGCTACCTCATTGTTTGGGGTCAGCCCATGGAGGCCCCAGGTGGCCCTAGCAGGATACCTGGCCCCTCTCCTTTGAACCACCTCCAAACTGACCACTACTACAAACTGACCACTACTACACCGGGGTAGGCTTTGACCTCTGGCAGCTCTTTCACGCCCCCCCTTATCCTTCTCTCCTGTGCCTGAATACGTGCTTTCATACTTGCAGTGAACTGTTATGAAGACCGAAAGCACTGTTGACGTCAAATTTTTTTTTTTTTCCTGGGATATTTTGTGAAGTCATAAATATGAAAAAATGTTTCCCGTGGTCAAGGCTTCCCACACGTGGCAAAGGAAACCGGAGGCAGAAACAAACATAGCAGAAGCTGTAATATTCATAAACTCTCAAAAGGTTTGGCCTTGGAAGTTCAGTCCAGCTAAGTTATTACAGTGCATGAACACAACACAATGCAGGAGGTGAAAGAGGTCAAGTAAAGACTTTAGTACATAAGAAGTCCTCATTCACATGCTGTCAGTACTGAGAGTAAACACCTGAAAGAGAAAACAGGTCCAATTTTAACAATTTTGTGAACCAATTAAAGGTTCAACTGATGTCAATGTGACAGTCTTTACTGGGTGCAGTATAGTGGGCATTCCCCAGTATGTTAAACTGGTGCTTTTCAGTGCACTTGTTAAAGTTTGTCAATCTAATATAATTAGGTCAGGGGTGTGGATTCTTCACATTTTTCACATCTCAGGTAATCGTGTAATAATATACTTGATTCCAGATTGAGTAATTGCATGACGAAGAAAGCCACTGTGTAGTAAAATCAAGTAAAACATGAAATACTCATTAAAGTAGAACGTACTAAATCAGTCACATACTCTGTCTCCTATTAGGCTTTGTGGAAATGGTCAAAATAATTTTCTCTGACGACCATTTTTTTTTTTTTGCCTTTTTATTTTTTAGGGGTGATTCAGCTCCTCATTATCTATGACACTGGCCATTCTTGTCTGCCTGACAGATAATTCAGACCAGTCTGCTTCTGCAGATGTCAGGAAATGCCTTGACGTATTTTCACTCGTCACAATTTACTTCCTCTGTGGCAGTAAAACTAATTAAGGCTAACCGGGCTAATTAAACACTTTTATGTCCTATCGCCCTTTTTCTTACAAAACTACGTTCCCATTCAACTAAACTGCATTTTAAATTACGGGGAAACGGAAAAAGAAAAACCTCTTTTGTTGGTGTTAAAGCAACAGTGTGTAAGATGTAGCGGCATCTAGTGGTGTGTTGCAGATTGCAACCCACTAAATACCTCTGCTCACCCCACAGTGGCCTTCAGGAGGGGAAAGGTCTTTCCAGGACTTTAGTGCAACTAGGGGCGACTGTGGCTCAGTGATGGAGCAGAGCCGCCTTTCAATCAGAGGACCAGCTCCGCTAGTCTATGTCGACATGTGAACTAGAAAAGATCTTTAAAAGTACAGTCTGTCTACCAGTTACAATAACACTTAATAAAACTGTGTTTTTCATGATTAAATAGCAGCAACAGTAAACTCACAGCAAAAACAATGGAAACTAATCTTAAAATGTCCATAAAAATAAAACACATTTCCGAGTGAAGTTTATAAAGAATGAAGGACACAGACATGTATACGTGTCTAAGATAAACAGACTCTCAGCTTCGGTTTAATAAACATTAAAATGCTTTCTGCCGATGGTGCGTGCTGTGCTTGTGTAAACATATTTGGGGTGGATGAGAGATTTTAGGCAGAGCCGACTGAATTAGGTTTCCCTTTGTTCCTGTTGAACAGATATTATTGATAAAGTATTATCTTTGTACTTGCAAATGTTTTATTGCACCAACAGTAACCAGCGCAGTCTTAAATTCAGCTTTATTGAACCGTCCCCATTGCAGCGGTGTGTGTGTGTGTGTGTGTGTGTGTGTGTGGAGGTGCTCAGGCCGACAGAGCAGAGAAAATGCTTGTGGCAGCGTGATAATAAATTACACCAAGACATAAAAAAGTAGTAATAAAAAACATCAACCATGCCTGAGCTGATCAATACTCAGTTCTTTAATAATTTGCAGTGGGGCCCAAATACAATAGGATCCATAGTTTGAGGGCATTGATTATACACTAATGAAAACAGTTATGAATATATTTCATTTTTGCTAATTAATCCCCCTCCATGTTGCACACTGTTCCTTTAACCCTAGAACACTAACATTGGGTGATTGTGGTTACATTATTTTTATTGTGTTGCTTTAGTCTGAGTTGCGTGGGTCCTTGTGTAGCTTCATGCTGCTCACTGACATTATTGAAAGTGGGCGTGTCTTTATTGGGAGTGGGCGTGTCTTTATTGAATGTGGGCGTGTCTCTCTGCTCCAATCCCTGCTTGTTTCAACCTTCACGTGTTATGTTAGTGTTAGAGGCTGAAAACATTCCGGATGGTTTTCCCATTGAAGGAGACTTTTCCTTCACAGGACAAGGCTCACATGTCCCACGAACATGTGGACCAGAGAACAAGTTCATAGCTCCATTAATTATATTTTTAATCATGTTTTATTGACGATTTCCTAATTTTTCACCTGATTGAGCTTTTTTTTTTAGGCCCCCCATGATACCTGTTTTTTGTTTTATGAGAAGTTCTACAGGGTAAAATGAAAGTACTTCAATTCGTTTTTTTAATTTTAATATATGTTGATGAGAATATATGTTGATTTTTTATCAGTTACATTGTATTGGGTGAAATATACCCAATGTTAGTGATGGTGTTACTTTTTTTAACATTAGTGTTTTAGGGTTAAACAATACAACTGCTTGGTTAGATTAAGGAAAATACAACATGGTTTGGTGCAAATTTACTAATAATATAAAAACAAGTAATTATTTACTTTCCAACGGTATCCTGAGCAAAAATAATGTATTTGTTTGATCAATCCACCTATTATTTTGTGACACATAAAAACTAATGGAATAATTCACAATGCAGTTTCATTGTATGGGATCATTTGTATGGCCGCTTTAAAGATTAAGACTATACAAACAACCCAAGACACGCTGAAAGAGACACTTAAAAAAAAAAAATCTGATGTCACCAATACAATGTAATTGGCTGGTGCTCCAAAATAATACAACATATACTCTATGTATTTTCCAGATTTTTAATTTGTTTAATATAATAATTCAGTCTTGGCTGCTCTCAATCCATAGAAACTAGGAGAAGGGAACAATTGATCAGCTTGTGTCTGATCCGCTCATCCATTACTCATATCCACACCTAAATTATGTAACCCAACCTTCATGAACCAATAAAGATGACCTCGTCCGCCATCGCAGAAGCAACAAAACCAAGAAGAGGGTCAGGCAGATGTCAATCAAGCAGTCGGTCCGCTCTCCGTCTAATCAGGGGCACTAAGTGAAAACACCTGGTGGACCGTGTGTGTGTCGGACCTTCAAGCTATTAACTGCAAATTGCCCTGAATTTGCATCACCGCTCGTGATTTATGCTTCTCAACCTTGAAACTCTCATTATATCATACCCCATTCTAGATATTTATGGTCAGCAATTTTGCAACGACAGTTATTCAATACATTTGCATTCTGCGACTGCCTCCCTGTACTATATTTCATCGGTGCTGCTGGAGCAGATACCTTGTTAGGCCGAGTTCAAGATCTGTACCAGCAGATCAAGGATTCACAGGGAATGATGTGTGCACTAGATGTAATGCCGAATATGAAAGCTGATGCATGCCCATAATTTAATGTTGTAAACAACCAGGTGTACAAATGTTTTGATGATTGAATCCAGCAGGTGGAATGTTTAATCTCAAGTTTTTTCGTTTATTTTGTTCCCTGCAATGACATGAATGGAAAAGATGGGTGCTGAGAATTTGGTTGGTTGGTCTAAAAAAAACAAATGTATAATAATGTATACTGTGCTATTATGAGCTAACCATGCTAAACATGTTAAGGGTGGGTCTGTAAAACTGCTATAATCAAAGAGGGGTGTCTTTCAGCTCATTGTTTTGGTTGTATGCCCAAAACTTTACTTTTCTGCTGCTCGGTTCTCTCAGAGCTTTCGTCTGTTTTTCCAGACATGGAGAGTAAACATTGTACTTGCACAGCTGGACACAAAAACAACTCTAAATTGACGCTATTGTTGATCTGTATCTTTTCTCAAATATTATGAGGCAAAAATATGCAAAAACGGTTTTAATGCGTTTGTTCAATGCCCCAGTGCAATGATTTTCAACCAGTGTACCGTGGGGAAATGTCCAATTTCACTTAACGGTCCAAACAAATATTATTTAGTTGCCACAAATAATTTGCCATTATTGAGTGTCTGAGCCTGCAATATTGTGGCTGTCCTAGTAATTAAATACTCTTCCATGCCAGAAGGTAGCTCAATAATTACCTCCATATATACTGAATTATGCTACAATGTGACATTTTGTTATGTTTTGGGTTGATGGTGTGCCGCGGGATTTTTTTATTGTAGAAAATGTGCCTCGGCTCAAAAAAAGGATGAAAAACACTACCCTAGTGGACAGAAAAGGTAATGCGGATCAACTATCAGTAAACAGATTTCACAAGAGCTATCCTGAACAGTTGGCAGATGAATGGCAGTTTGAGGAGAAGCTCTGCGGCATCAGATGCCTGTTGGTTGGTGGTGGGGGAGACACTGTTTACCCATGGTTCATTAGGTTTTTGTGAGGTGGTTTTCTCCTTTTAGGCACCCCCCCATGCTAAGTAATGCTTTTCTTCTCTTTACTGCCTGCAATTAGCCTTGTACATTAAAGTGCTTGCTGATGTCTGACTAATAGTGAGTATCTATCACACCGCGCAAAGCAGGAGGGTCTGTTCTCAAATAAGAGCATGCTGGGTCGTGGGATTCTAGGAAACACCCCATTTATTTATGATAATCAATCAAAATGTGGAGCTTGTTTCCTGTCTTCTGCCTCTATGCTGGGATGTTGATGCAATTTACAAAAAAATCTGGATTACGTTTGCAGCAAAGTGAAGATAATACAACATCCGAATATCAAATACTGTATTTTTTCAGGTTACTTTTTGCATTAGTTGGCGTCGAGTATTTTAGTACATTAAGGCATCAAGGTTGAGGCTGTGTTTTTGGTGTGAAAATGAAATACCGACTTTATTATTATATGAACGAAAGATTGCAGGGTAGAAATTATTCAGCTGCTCAGCCAGTGGCTCGTATCCTGACATGTTTTCTACATTTATAGCAAAATTATGTAATATTTGTCACAGAGAAAGAAAACAACTCGATGCTGCTGGAGCTGAATTAGACATTAATTATGTATTAAGAAATGCTTTTCTTTGGGGACCAAAATAATCTGGTGATATCTATGAGCTATAGCGGATAACCTTCTCGTTAAGGTTAGAAAAGGAGAAATTTATAAGAGATTGACCTATAAAACATACCCATACCGATGCATTGATAACTCCAACTATCCCGACAGGGTAGTTAATGAAGTGATAGCACCAAAATCTAGATGATAAATATGTGGATGTAGTTAATTCACTATAAATCTCATTGGTTTCATATCTTTACATGTTTTACTTACTTTAAAATTGTATTCACTTATTTGTCATTATACAACACTGTAATGATACTAGGACTTCCCTGGAAATAAAAATATGAAGTAACAGTTTGAAACACGTGGTTATTGTTGTAAATTGAAACACACACACACACACACACAGGACTTTCATCCAGGAGGCCGCTGTTCATGTCCCTTACAAAACTAAATGTTGACATTTTGTCACATGAGCCGCATTTTACAATGTTTACAACCACCTGTTTTCATTTATACCCCCAATGCGCCCAAGTGGAGGAGGGAGATTCCACCTAAATACACAAACGGTTATGAAACAGAAGACTGCATTTCTGAATCTGCTGTGAATGCTGCTTGATTATTCATGAATGTACTCTGGATTATGTCAAAAGCCTAAGACTGTGTTCCATCCTCCTTCCACAGGAAAACCTATCTGGGACACACAAGTTACAGCTGAGCATCACAAACCTGCTTATGTTCAGTTTGATATAGACATCTGTGGAGAGAGAAAAAAAAAAAACTCACAAAAATGGCAAAAATCCGCTTTAGCTGTGAGCAACTAATGAGATTTCACTGGAACCTCTCGTGTCCTGCTCGGAGACTTCAGCTCTGGCACCGGAGACTCCGTCCTGTAAATAAAAGAGGCAAAGGCTGTGTTATTTGCCAGAATCTCTCAAGATTATTAGCCGTACGCGGAAACAGGCGAGTTTTTTTGATTTCCGCGTGACGCCGTTAATTGTCGTCCGATTCTGGCTGAGCTGGGCCGAGACCGACTTGGCCGACGAGGCAGCTAAGCCTCATTAGCCGCCGCCTCAAAACCCCCCGCGAGTGACTGGGGAGGCACACGGATTTCTGCCGGTGACAACGAGACAACAGATTCGCACCTGAGCCGCAGTGGGGCTGGCGTATAATTGGACATCTCCCAACTCGCCAAAAGGATTCTCCTGATGGCCTCCTCCAACACATGGAGAGGCGGCGAGGTGTCCTTGTTCAAAGGAGACCTGTGTGATTCTTGACCTCCACAGAGGCAGCTCCAAACTGCTGCCTGCAGGCTGCACCAGCTCCGGGTGACAGAGCTACTGCACAAATACTGTCATCGTTATTGCTTAAAATAGGCGGGATATTGGACAATCTCGCACAAATTATGCATGCTTACACCGAAAGGCCTCGCTTCGTGTAATGGAGAGAATTGTACATCGTCTACTGCAATACATGGCAGAGCTCATGAGCGGATGATAGTGGCCATGTTGCTGCTGCTCCAATCAGTAACGTAACAATGTTAATAATAATAATAATCGTGCAGTGTGTTCGAAACGCTGCAATCAATGAAGACACAGACACTGCACTCTTTTCTTTCAATCACGCTGTGGTGAAAACTGCAAACAAATACAATACACACATTCAGTGCATATTCTTAAATATTACATTTCACAGAGTAGAAAAATTAGTGTATGAATATACATTGCATGTTTATACAGGATATAACTCACGGCGTTGCTTTAACATTGTTTCACGTGGTGTGAGCGGATGGAGCATGTGGTCCACTGACAAATGTTTGCTGAACCCAAAGTAATGTGGTCGGGCACCGTTTAACTGGACGTACCGGAACCGGAAGTGATCAAACCGGAAGTGATCACACCGGAAGTGATATAACATGACAGGGAAATGATTTGCTATTAACTATATCTTTAAATAAACAAACATTAATTAAACAAAACAAAATTGCTGTGAAGGCAACACAATAATAATAATAACTTTAAAGGCCATTTCTTTATGGATCTGAATTAGGAGGGCGTTAATGTGTAGAAACCAGAGAGAATATTCACAAATATTGCCACTAAAACAGAATCTTGCTGTTGTATTTGTGTTGCCTTTACGGCATTTTCAATTTTGTTTTTGTTTAAGCAATAGTTGTTTATTTGAAGATATAGTTATTAGCAAATCATGTTCTTGTTGGTCATGTTATGATGCCACTTTCGGTTTAGTCACTTCCTGTGTAGTCACTTCCTGTTCCGGTTTAGTCACTTCCTGTTCCGGTTCAATGGGGGCGACTGTGGCTCAGTGGTTAGCAAGTCGGTCTTTCAATCAGAGGGTCGGTGGTTCAAACCCCGGCTCAGCCAGTCCATGTCGTTGTGTCCTTGAGCAAGACACTTAACCCTCATTGCTCACCGTTGCTGTGTCTACGGTCGGCTGTATACTGTATATCATGTAAGTCGCTTTGGATAAAAGCGTCAGCTAAATGAAATGTAATGGTGTCTGACCACAGTACTTCGGGTTGAGCAAACATTTGTCAGTGGGCCGCATGCTCCATCCGCTCACACCACGTGGAACCATCCTAAAGCAACGCCGTGAGTTATGTCTTGTATAAATATTAAATGTATATTTATATTCTCATTTTTCTAATTTGTAAAAATGTAATATTTAAAAATGTGCACTGAATGTTCGTATTGTTTTGTTTGCAGTTTCCCCCACAGCATGATTGAGAGAGAAGAGTATAGTAAACTGTAAATGTACAACGGCTCTGTCTTGATTGATTGCGGCGGTTTAACTCTTTAGAGTTAGAGCGAAACTAAAGGGGAGCTGAAACCATGAAAACACTTAACACATCTTCATTTTTTACAGTGGTTGGACATCATCGTTGTAATCTTGATGCTAGATCGGCATGTCATGGTTTCTCCAGTCACTTGGCTTTGTGACAATGCCAATTAATTGTGAACAGTAATTACAGCATATAAAATAATGCACATTTCCTTACATAAACTAATAGACAGGCTTTCGAGCGGGGCTACCTGTCCCCGCTGCAGAAGCTAATTACATGTGCAAAGAGTTGTCATGTTTAGCAGAAATTTAGCAGAAAATCCCCCCAAAAATGTGTAATTCCATTTCAAATGAACACATCAAAAAGAAAACGGTTGTTTATTGAAGAAAAATCAAAAGCCCTCTCTTCTCGTGGAGCACATGCGACTAGAATGCATAAGAGCTCCCTTCTGTTCTCCCTGTGGCCGTGCAAGCAGCACATCCAGTTTGCATACATTAGTCAAAGCGATGATGTGGATTTATGCTTCACTTTGATGCGTTTTGTTTTTCACCCGCTGTCCCTCTGTGTGACGTCAGGCCTCCTGCTGCTGCACATGCAGCGTGGGAGAGCGAGGTTAATGACACCAAGAGCAGTGTTACAATGCAAGGGACATAGGACGTGATTATGCAATTATGGAAAAATGTAGAGGCTACATTTTTAAAATGTTTAAAATTTAAGATTAGGCACTTTGTGGTTGGGGTACAGCTTTTTAAAAAGGAATAAAACAACAAAACATAATGCCTTTTAGTCCACCAATCTGCCATGTGTATACTTAGATGAGGCATATATGCTATTTCATAAGAGAACACATATTTCTTTCACTTGCATTTAAAGACATGGTTATTGCACAAAATGTCAAATCAGTCCAACCTACTATATGTTTGCTAGTTAGCAAGAATCCTGCTTAACCGTCTCTGTTTATCGCTATGTTAATCAATTTAAGAGTGAGATTTCTCACTCGCATGTCTCCAATGCGTCTCCATTTTGTTTATATCACATAGCTCATTTTGGATGTCCCAAAACTGTTTAATAAACCAGGAATTATGCAACCTCATGAATCTTAAAACCGCCAGTCTCCCAGTGCACTATGAAGAAGATTATTATTGCGCACTTTCTAAGATTAGCCGTTAATGAGCTTGAATATTTCTAAAGTTCAGAGTGTCGCTAAAATATGACCCACATTTCATCCCGGACCATAAATGGTAAAAAAAAAAAAAAAACTGTATCAACTGTAACTGTATGCATATCAGCTTTGTAATATACTATAAATATTCATTTGAAGGTCTGCTCATGAGCAAATGAGTGTCGCACAAAGCGGGGAAATGGATTTAAAACAAGGGACACGCCTGCCAGACAACTTTGATGAAACTTCTTGACTGAGGAGGATTTCACTTCTCCTGAGGGGCCGTCCTGCATGTGCATCCTGAAATAATGCTCAGTCAGCAGTTAAGTGAGGACCCATGTGACCATTCAGCTGCATCTGTAATTGGAGTAATTTCCACCCAGCCGGAACACTGTCACTCCTCTATCGACTGCTTTAACATTGTAATTCATTATATTTATAGCGAAGAATATGTCAAGGCCAAAATATACCATATAGTAAATATCAGGGGATTTAATCCTAATATTATAATCCTGGTTGTGTCCACCAGGTATGTTTGAAAGTGCATTATTTTTTCTTTAAATCTAATTATCTTAAGGGTTACTTAATTGATAAGAATACCTGTGGGTGTGTCTGTGACGGGGGGGGGGGGGAAGGTGGCTCAACCACTAAAGTAGCAGTCAAACATAAATGATCTGACAAAAAGCTGGCTGGATGCCGGGAACAATGATAATGATAATTTCTGTCATATTTGTTAAATGTGCTGTAACTCTGTTACGTTGATTCTGGTCACATGACATATATTGCTTCTGTCCATCATTTTTTGGGGGAGTTTTTCCTGATCCGATGTGAGGTCCCGGGGCGGGGATGTCTTATGTTTACAGATTGTAAAGCCCTCAGAGGCAAATCTGTATTTGTGATTTTGGGCTATATAAAATGAATTGTTTTTTTTCCAATGATAAAACTAATCAATCTGCAATGAATGAGTTGAGTTCTTGAGACTAATGAGTAATGACCCTGGGCCTAATGTTTAAAATATCCAAAAGGATGTTCCCTGTGAGTTTACTTTGGAAAAAGGCTTCCAATGCATCAATTTAAATATTCACTGGAAATGCGTATGAATGAACCACACGAACATACAGTTGCACAAAACTGAGTCAGTGATCTGAAATGAGATCAGAATTATCATAGTGGGGGTGAAAGTGTAATTCGATACGTTTCAGCTTTTTAAGCGACGCAGATAGGCATCAGGCTGCTGTGCGGATGAAAAATTTGAATTCATGAATCTACATGAAATATTGATCTTGAGGGATCAGGCCTGGTAACATGCATATGATTCATTTTAATATGGATGAGCATAAACAAACATTGCTGGAAAAACATGTAGACAGACAGGAGTCAATACGGCCCCTTAATTAGAGAGCAGCCCAAACAGAAACCAGATTAGCATCTAACGATCCAGAGAAAGACATCAATGCACATGGTCACTTCTGATGCCACAATGTTTTCCCTCCGATTTTATGCAAGACATGGGATTGAACATCTAGGTTAGGGGTAATGTTAATTTGCAACAAATGTAGGGCTATTTACAGTTGGATATGCATATGAAAGCCAATGGAACTTCGTTAAAAAGGAGGCATGAATCCTGCAGAAGGATGTGAAGTCTTCACATATTCATGTGTTTCGGTGATCCCGTTTCATGCTAAGTACTGTTTGTCCCAAATCCAAATATGTTGATGCCATGATGCATTTCTTTTCTCGAAGGAATGAGCATCTTTCGGGAGAAATTGTCTCGAAAATCATGGCGATGATGCTGGGTGATGGTGAGCTGTCGTTTAGTCAAGAGACTAAAAGCTCTGATGGCGATACTCGATTGATCCGATCATAGCTGATGGCTGTATGACACACATATACATATATATATATATATATATATATATATATATATATATATATATATATATATATATATACACACATACAGTACTGTGCAAAAGCTTTAGACAGGTGTGAAAAAATGCTGTAAACTAAGAATGCTTTCAAAAATAGAAGTGCTAACAGTTTACATTTTGTTAATTGATGAAAATAAAGTGAGCGAACAAAAGAAAAATCTTGTTAATTGATGAAAATAAACCGTTAGCACTTCTATTTTTGAAAGCATTCTTAGCTAACCGCATTTTTTCACACCTGCCTGAAACTTTTGCACAGTACTGTATATTACATATGTTTTGTAAAAATAGAAACGTAGCTGTGTCCACTGGGGAGTCCCTGGTGGGATTCTGCAGGAATATGGTCATTGGCGTCATTAGTATGAGCCATCCGGTCCTTGTTTAACCAAAGTAGGGTTAGGGTCAAGGCCATGGCTGTCTGCCAGAAAACAATGGAACATGTCTCCCTCCAGGTGGGGAGAGCTCTCCATCTACCAATCCATCTACGTTATGACCCTCACCTATGGGTATGAGCTTTGGGAAGCGACCAAAAGAATGAGGATGTGGCTCAAGGGTTGGAGCTTTTAATCACACACTTGTTGGTTCAATCCCTGGCTCCTGATGTTTGCATTTTTAAGTGTCCTTGCACGAGACACTGACTCCCCGAGTAAAATCCTGTGGTCATATTTATGAGACATCTGGAGCGAGCTCCGAATAGTTTGCTTAGCCTGCGGCCACTGTTTAATTTAATGGACCTTTCTGGTGGCTGAAGTGTGTTATGATATTGCAAATTGTTGTCAGGTTTTTTCCTTCAATAATATATCTTGATCTACATAAGATTTCCTGAATAAATAAAGCTTCACGTATTTTAAAATATACATAAATAACGGTTGTGTGAACCAAACAGCAGTTTAATTTATGTTAGATTTATGTTCAGGGTTTTCTTTAAAACTAGCTGCTGAGTAAAACAGAGTAGGTCACATTTGGATATGGTGACGCGACATTGCAAAGACAACACCTTTGCATATGCTTTCATACCCCTCAGGGAGACTTTTTAAAATCCAATATAATGGTTTTAATTAATGCCTTTTACAAAATGTCAAAGCTGTTATGCAAAAGCTCGGTTCCATAATGTTTTGGAAAGATATCCAGGACTGCTTGAAAGAAAAAGCAATAAAGAACGATCGCGGACCACACGTTTCAGAGGGCCGAGTTAGACGGTGTAAACATCCTGCGTTCTGCAGGCGAGGATTTGGATTTGTTTTCATCTTTCTGTATTCACCAGCTTCCTGCCTTGAGGCGCGCCAACTGCCTGTCAGCTACTCGTACACGACCCAGTTGAATCTGTTCCCCAGTACCTGTAAACCGTCCTGGTCACCAAACAGGACTCTTTGTTTTTGCACAAAGATTGAAAGTTTTCTCACAGCGTCACAAAATTTGCAACACAAACAAGTCCTCTGAGACTATTAAAAGGATGTCTGGGCATAAAGCATAAGGAAGACCTCTTAAAAAGCCATGACATTGTAAAAGGAATATTTGTAGTACTTAAATATATGTTCTTATATATTATTATCATTATTTATGGGCATTGCATGGCTGCGTAAAGTAGGGGTCCTTAAGGTGCTGCAGGAGCTCCTTAAACCAGGTGATGCATACTTAGTGGTAAAACTACTGGGATACAGGCTGCAGTGTGTGTTGTGAGAAAGTGGATTTTCTTTGTTCGTCATATGCTCATTATCTGTGTATTATACATTTATCAGTCCATTGTTAGATTTCTTGTGACGCAGACAAGTGCTTCATAAGAGGTTTTTCAATTGTCCTACTGAAGTGTGTATGTTTGGACTGAATGTCGATGCAAAGCCTGTCCTTGAACACGAGGCCCAGTGTTTTGCTCTGAGGTTTACCAGTGAAGTGTATGAACTAGGCTGCAGACGAGATCCCCCTACAGTGACAAACAGGGATGGCTGACTCGTATGAATTGGTCCAACGCAGGTTGAATGCACATTGTGTCGCACTGTGTGTTCAACATGATGATATATGGCTGTATTGTTGCTGCGCTAAGAATTATGATATTCTGGTCACGGGTCACATCTCTCGCTCGCACCCTGGCGTCGCTTCACTCCTTCCTCTTCTCGCAGTCTTCTCATTCGTAAGGACAGCAGAGCTTGCGGATTGTCTGAAGTCATTATGAGGACTGAGATGGATGAGCGCCAAAAGTGCAACGCAATCAAATTCAAAGACGTATGCCGTTGGCTGCAAAGAAAGAACTGGAGTTTCTCAAGGAATCTGAGACTGGAGCTGGAATTAAGCATCAGCTAAAATGCTTATGGACGTCTCTGCCGGCCAGAAAAAGGTGTGATAGGAAACGATCGGCTCCAGCGCCCCGCGACCCTAAAGAGGATAAGTGGTTCGGATAATGGATGGATGGAGGAAACGATCGGTTAGTTACCAACAGAACTCTAGTGGCATGGCTCTAGGGACGGCAGTGGGTTGGTCGTTCTGGCCATCGGTTGTCCAGATTGAGATATGTCAACAACTATTTAATCTACTTTATTACCAGGTTTGTTTCACTTATGAGGGATTTATCTTGGCGGGTGGTGCATACATTAGACAATAAACAACAGTCGACACAGTGCAAGAAATAGAAACACTACATTTACAATAGAATATAAAATAAAGTGCACAGACGAACAGTTAACAGAACTTTAAACAAGTGTACTGTAAGATACAATAAGGGTTCAAACCCATTTTGAACCCACTTTTCCAGGACTTTAAACCAGATTCCCATGACCAAACATTTAGTGAAATCTGGGTGTGTCCATGAAAAAGTGATAAAATGTAGTATTTAAACTAACAATGAGGATTCCAAAGCATACAGTATTCCTTAAAGGACACAAATGAATGAGAGACAATAGTTTGATTAAAAGAATAAACATTTATAGATATACTCAGCGTATGCCTGCTTATATTTTGAGTCTTTCTTTTAAAAGAATATTCATTATTTCAAACTCAGCGTAAATGAACCACATGAACACATAAATATAATACATTTCCATGACCTTTCCAAAACTTTTGAGATTTTATTTTTTTTCAAGGAATTTTCCAGGCCTGGAAATAACCATTTTAAAATTCCATGACTTTTCCAGGTTTTCCATGAGCGTATGAACCCTGACAATGTATCTGATAGATTTTTCCAGCTGAATATAAGAAACAAATGTTTATCCACAAAAAAAAAAACATTTTTCCATGAAAGTGTTCCTTTTGATTTGCCTAATGCCAGTGGAGCGCCGATGAATCTCCAATATGGAGCGACGCGTGATTTCACAGCGTGTAGATCACAATGTGTTGTTGCGGTATTGGGCAATGTGCGTTGAAAAACAAAGCAAAATTAATTTAGCTGATGAATGTTTTAGTTACAGCTAGATTGAGCGAGCAGAGCCGCGTTGTGCATAAGAGATTCAGAATTAATTGCGTTTATATAAGTTCAGCCCATGCAAACACTTGAACCTGGCACAGAGACAGAGTTTATGAAGGGAGCCGATTGATTGATTTTTTTTTTTTTTTCTTCTATTTTTTACTTTCCAATTCCCGCTCTAAAGGGTCCCGCTTTAGGGGGGGCGGAGGGAAACAATGTGCTAAAGTCTGTTGTCTTATCCCACTTTGTAGAAGCAGAAAGCAAACAGTCAAGTAATTGGTTCCATTTGAAGTTGAACACAAGGGATTGTGGGTAGCAAGTCTCTCTCTGGCTGTTAGCACAACAGATGTCAGGTTGCATGCAGCTAAATATACTCTTCGGGGGGTTTGTTATTTCCTGAGATATTGATTCTTCTCCATGTGCTCTGTGATTGAAAAGCTATTTTTTTATTTTTTACTTTGAGGAGGCCAAACACAAGATGCGTACATTTGTGTGCAATTTATTCAATTTATGCAATCACTTAAGATGTTTTCACGTTCAGTCACAAATCCCCCCCTAAAAAAAATCTTCAATCTTACTGACATCACAATCTCTCTCTCACACACACACACACACACCTTTCAACAATTTGAGTCATCCTAATCTCACAGCAATCTCTGGTTATGGATGCACCGGCTGCAACAGGCAACCTCTGGCAGCAGCTGCTTCTTTAGACACCTGTCAGATCTGCTTCAACCTCTGATCTGTATTCATTTGAAGGCCTTAATACCAGCTGAGATCTCCAGAAACCTGTTTGTGCCCCACCGGCGGCATCTCATTGCAAGTGAAGATGCACATTTATCATCGTTATGAAAACATCTTCTTCACTGTTTTGTGTTTTTTTTTTTTTATTACATTCTTTTTTTCTTCATGTCCAGAAACAAAGGAGGCTGCAGGTATTACAGTTCTGTTTACGCCGAGAAAACAAAAGATTTCCCTCTGAAAACCGAGGCAGTTTGGTCTAAAAAATGAATTTGAGACCAGTGTTTAATGTTTTTCTTTGTTCCAGCGGGGAGCTTCTTTCAGTTTATCGCCATTTTTGAGTTGTCTGCATTCAGGTTGAGTAATACTTGTTTTCCACTCCTCGGGTGGCAGACGATAACACCCTCTGAGGTGTCTACTTGACGCAGAAGCACTGGAGGGAGTTCTTTGCCTCCAAGGAGAGCATTATTTAACAGAAGACCTCAGAGGTTATTACCTTGTTTACACCACAGCCACTTTCCAAAGATACCCCAAAAAAAAGAAAATACCCATCTATTGAGACAAATGCATTATTCCTGCACTGTTCAGCAACAATTGTGTCTTTTTATTCTTGGGGAAATTATTTTAGCTGTTACATAGAAGCAATTGAGTCGCACAGCAGGAAGTTGTTTAGTCGGATGTACCAAACCGCAATTAATAAATGCGTTCGTATAATTCAATTGGGTATTAATAGTAAGTTAAAACGTATGAATAAAAAATTGGAAAATAAAAATAAACGGTGGCAGAGGAAAAGGTAGTGCTTACATCTCTTTGCGCGACAGTTTCCCACCTTGTCGATAGTCAAATACAACACCCATATTGGACTGCATGGACCTGTCAATCACCATGTAGCCCCGCCCTAAAGCATACCCTGCTATGTTGTCTATTTTCCTCTAAATGAGCATCACGTTGTGTTGAAGACTTGAATCTAGAGATTGAGAGCATAATCAATGTTTACTGAGATAATAAATTAAGTGAGAGATCCGACTTATTTTTGCAACCACGGGAGTTGCCCAACTTGGCAATTTAAATAAATGCAAGTTTAAGGCCCTCCCCCGCTTTAGCTTCACGTTTCAGATCGAGAGGTTGCCGTGAAATGTGTTGCTAAATAGAAACTAAATTAAATATTGATTAAAAAAAAAACATAAAAGCCTTCAGCAAACTATAAACTTGGAGTCGAGGAGCAACAATGCATACGCTTGAACTTTCAACTTGATTTTTTTTTAAAATGCATATTGTACATCCAGTTGCCATCCAAAGCTCGCCCCGCACATATCAAAGAAACATCATGTCTTCCCGTGGAGACGCTCGCAGCCCATTGGCACACGCTTCACATTGCTGACCTCTGACCCCCACAGAAAGGGCGCGAGGTACAGGCCGAGGGGAAATCAGACCTCTGCAGCTAATTGTGCAGCCTTCCCCGGTGGTCGCTTCCCCTCCCGAGGCCCTCTTGACTGATGTGCCGAGAATTAGATTCTGTCACCTAAAGACTCACCGGAGCGACACCCTGCAGACGGGGCTGTGTGTCGGGTACGAGAATGAGGTCACTTTCTGTTTCTGTCGGCTTCGTGGGACTCCTGGTTTGGTGGATACTAACACATGCTGAAGACTGAGCACAGAAATAGTATTGCCTTCTTTGAGAAATTAATAAAATGATCTCATGAATAACAGGAAATGATAAAAAAAAAAACGGAGGTCGTGATGAATTGAAGTACATGGGCACAGCATTTAACAAGAGCAATATATAAATATCCATTTACAAGCTACTACTAAGACTCAAGCAGGATAATCCAAGTCTCGTTTATCCAATCGTATGCTCAGTATTGCCCAAACATATCCATGCATGGACGAGCCCGAAGTGCTTTAAACTTATAGAAGATGCATAGGTGGCCTTGGCTGTTGGAAAATTAATGTAAATCACATCTTTTTGGGCTTTTAAAAAAATTCTGCAGCACCAAAGTTGTATGAAATTTCTCTTGACACAAAACCACAAAGAACCCAATGGACAGCTTGCAGTGGGCGTAGCCTATAATAAAAAAAAAGCATAAATTCTACATAGATTCATGTCACATGACCAAAGTTGGTAGATACACATATGCACATACACACACACAGATTAACATACACATGTACAACACAAACACATTGGCAGTTTGCACCGCTTCTATTATTTATATATATATATATATATATATATATATATATTCATTCATCTATTTTTGCATAGTTGCAGATAAAGATCAGGCTACATTGATATTATCTGGATTTTACTGCAGAGTGAGAGAAATACTTCCAATTATTCAGACTGTCAAGAAGATGACAAATTAAATGTGAACATTTTCAAAATTAATAACGTTTTTTTTTTTTTTATCAAACAAAATATTCTACTGCAATTCATAATGTTGTTTTCACTGCAGTCAAAAAAGGATTTTTTTTTGCGGTATGACTGCCATGCAAAGCTTAATTGAAAGCTTCAAAAAGGAAAAAGAGACATTTGGAACAACCTTAAGAGTGTGTGTGTGTGTGTGTGTGTGTGTGTGTGTGTGTGTGTGTGTGTGTGTGTGTGTGTGTGTGTGTGTGTGTGTGTGTGTGTGTGTGTGTGTGTGTGTGTGTGTGTTCGGTGGAATGATCAAGGACTTTCCTCAAGTGACACCATATAACCATATAACGTTGTCATTTCCGATGTTTCTCACTTTCAAATCGTATTTAAAGAAAAGATCAGTTTCAAATTGAAGAGCATTTCTTTGCGTTCTCGTCCCTGTTCGAGTATTATTGTCTCCACAAAGCACTTCATGCATGAATCCAGAGTTTTTAATCAGATTTCAAATGAAACTATTCATCTCTACTCGACCGCCTTACTTCCTGTCTTCTCCTCCATGACGTCTATAAGCGTCTCTCTTCTGGATGAGTCCAACTTAGTGGGAAGTTTCCTCCGACACCCAACAGCCAACGACATTGTGCAGGAGTTCCTGCTGCAAATGGAGCTTGGATGGATTTGTGAATGAATGCTATCGACATGTATTGTCTGCACATCAGCATAGGTCTATGGAAATGCTAATACAGGCTTTACATGCATTAACACATGTCAGTGTTTCCATCCACCGAGGACAAGACAAGGATCCTTGATGTGGAATTACACAATGAAATCCTGGTGTGCCGAGGAATGGAGCCGGGTTATATATCTGCTCTATATGCTGCACAGACCAGAGGATCACAGTGCTCGGTGAGCATTTATATTTATATTTCCGCTCGAGTATTTGAACATACAGTACAGCTAAGCTGCTATAATATCATCAAAGCAGTGTATGATGAGAAACGCTGAAAATAGATGCGGGTGCAACAACTATATCCTCTTGCTGTTTCCAATGAGCAGAAATGTGAGAAATAGTGTTGTCTTTCTATATAAGACAATAAATAAATATTACTTTTGGAATCAGCTGTTTAGCTTTCTTTCTGATTTTAGGCTCATTTCAATCCTTCAATCAGTGTATCCATCCACCCAGTAATGTTGTGTTATAGCACAGTTTGCCTGCATAGACTAGATATAAGAAGTGGGCGGAGCCACTGTGACATCACCACTCGGTTTGCATGCACACACCACTCGCACTACAACAACGCAAATACGGTTGGATATTGACAAAGTAATCCTTTAACACACAACATAAGGAAAAGCAATTTGCTCATCTCACTCTCGTAAGCATATTTCCCCAAAATGGTTAATTGAGTCGCAGCAGGAGACAACGGACTAATTGTTCCCTCCCAACAACTCCATCCCCGCATTACCAAAGTGAATCCTCAATTACTTTGAGGAAATGTCTTTCCTTCTTGTTTACGGTTGCAATTTTTAATACGTATATAATATAATATAATGTGAGTTGAAACCAAAGCAAGATGATAGTTTACACACATACATGTTTGTTAGGTGGCTTTAGTTTCCTGTCTGAGTTAAAATGTTCCTTTAAATGTTCTGGAAAGTTCCATAAACAACTTCATCCTTGATTTTAACTAATGAAGTCCTGAAGTGACACCTTCTGAACATCTTGGTGGGTCATGTGACAGGTCATGTGATTTTGTGTTCCCATAACAATCTTTCCAAGATGGCTGCTCCAGGTTGTGACAGATCTGAAGGAAATGCTAAATAAAAAAAAAAACAATTTATGAAACATAATGCTTACTGAACATGTCCTTTAATACATGCTGTGAGCACATTTCTTATTGAAACTGATATAAAACAAATGAATTTAACCTAAAAATGTAAAAAAATAATAATAATCAACGGTGTGACATATATGCACAATACAAAACATAATTATGATCTGCTCAGTTAATTTGGCTGATTCAATGATATTTAGCTAAGATATTTATATTGTTTAATCAAACGCATATTAAAACAAATGTAAACCAAAAAAATATTCAATTGTTCAATTATTAATGCAATTTCTTTTGCCATTAATGCCCAATGTGACATATACAGTATGTAACATTTCAAATATTTTACACCATTTAAAACAATGTTTAAGAAACGTGTTCTATGAGGTCTATTTAATCTGTATTATGCCTCCATAATTTTCCTTAAAGGAGAAAAGGGTCCGGGTTCTTTACATTTTACCACAACATGTGTATTGCATGCTGCGAGGGACGGCTCGGTAGCAACAACCAAACAAAAGCTATTTTTTTTTTCTGGCTACAGGGCGAGAGGAGGAACTTAAACAAGTGAAGGAACCGGATCAAGGTCTCGCAGCGTCGGTGGAGCAAGAAGGGCCATGATGTGATGGGAAAGAAGCTCCGTATCTGAGGAAAGGGATGAATAGCCATCACGCCTTCGCCTCCCGAAGGGTCAGAGAGCTTACAAATGGCAGAAATGAGGTTGTTGCGCCGTGTCTTTCCGGTTGAAGTGAAGATCGTACTGCCTTCGAGTCCTTTCTTGCCCAAAGTAATACAACTTGCGTCCAATAGCGATTGAGATGTTGCGTCGGCTGATTTTCACACAGCTTCCCTTACATCAGATCAAATGTTTGAGCTTCCATCAGTAATTACTGAATGCGTACAACTGCAAATGTTTGCTGACAAATACATAAATCTGCACCCTCGCTGATATAAAAATGCGGCTTTGAAATAAGCGAGTGTAATATTTGTGCGGTTGTCACACACACACAGCACGGGGGATTTCTTAATTGTACTTTTTTAATTACTGGAGAAACTGTACGAACCTGCATCCTCCCTACACATGTCACGATTAATGGACTATAAACGTATTCATTCATTCGACAAAAGCTCATTACGAGCTGACAATAAAAAAATATTTTCACCGTTAAAAACATGAAAGGTGAAGTAAATACCGAGCTAAACGTTACCTAATTAATGCTGCGCCGCTATCGAGAGGCAGCGACAGCTCTTCAACACATAATGGGCTCCAGGAACAGAGCAAATCCCTCAGCATGTTTTAGGCTGCGAGTAAACCAGGGGATTTGATATGTGTGTTTTCATCCGCTAGTCATGGCCACACACACACACACACACACACACACACACACACACACACACACACACACACAGGCTAATCAGAAAAAAATGATAAAGATCACCATTTTTGTTAAATGTTTTTATCTTGCACATGTATAACATCTGTGGCACAGTTCACTGAATAAATTGCAGGTCTGCACTATAAACTTCAATGTTTTATTTATTTATTTGTATTGGAAGTAGGCAGGGCAGTGTCTCCATGTTTCAATAATGTACTGGCCCTTTAACAAATTGTAATGAAATGTCACGCTTGGTGACGAAGCTAACCGCTAACATGCTAGCTCAATTTTTTGCCTTAATTTTGTGTTTTAGCTTTCTCTCTGAGATATAATGTGCTAACTCATAACTAATTGACCATGTACTCAGGGCACCATTGTTCCAAAACAACTGGGCGACTGTGGCTCAGTGGTTAGCAGGTCTGTCTTTCAATCAGAGGATCGGTGGTTCGATCCCCATGTCAATGTGTCCTTGAGTAAGACACTTAACCCTAATTGCTCACCGTTGCTGTGTCTACTGAATAGCATGTAAATAAAAATGCAATACTCAAACTAAACACAACTGGATACGTTTAAACCATATTGGTGGTGAGTCTTAAATTACTGATATGTTTGGCTTTCTCTTTGGGAAGTTAAATTGGCAGTTGTTTCCTAAAGTGTTAAAACATGTTGAGTGTTTCTTCCTCTAATTAAACACTATCACCTAGTGGATTTGTCAGGTAAACAGTACAACTGAGAATCACAGTAAGCTTGTGACAAGATGCAGATCAGCATTGGGCCCTCTGGTCCAAGCCATTTCCAACATGGTGGCTTGTTTCCAGCTCGTGGCCATCGAGGAGCTCCGTGAGACGTATTCACTGTTCGGACTCACGTTCTTCGTGCCGCCTCCAAGCTAATGAAGCCCCTCTGAGCGTAAACACATTGCATAATACTACTTCCTTCAAAATGCTAACAGCCCCAGAAAAGGTCTTAGGGGTGACATTCTGAAAAGGAAAACAACATGTAATCTACATACTGCCGGAGCAGTCCAGGCATATAGACGGTATCTATATTCTTTTTGCTCTCTGGGGGGGTTTTGGTGGAAGGATGCTGGCCTTAAAATAGCACTGCAGATAGGTGTACCAGCCTGTATTCTCAAAAATTATATTCTAAAGGCACGGAAAGGATCGACAATGAGGTCACAACATGGAGCTCCATGTAAATTAAGCTTCCAATTCAGCCTTGAGAACAATTTCAGTGCATATCTCGGTCTCTGGACTCAGAATGTTGATGATGAAATTGTTAATTCCTTTCCCATAAATAAAAGCAATTAAAGCAACGGCCACGTGCTCCCGTTTCCTCCCAGCTTTACCTTCCCACGGGTAGCGATGGACAATCAGCCACACGACTCAGCAGAATAAAGACCTGTGATGCTGCCATGCAGTGCCGAGGTGGGAGATGCTCAATTATTGACTGTATTACGGGTAGAGGTCAGTACAGCCGTCTGCTCTGTGTGTGTTCTGGTTTGTTGCTTTATATTCCCCATAATGGTCGGTACTTAGCATGTGGTGGGACCGGTAATGCTCTGTTGGCTGACATTGAAAACAGAGTGAAAATGACACTAAATACAAAATAAACACAGATTTTAATGGAATCAGACTTTTGTCAACGATTTCTAGGGCTGTCGTTTGACTAAAGTCATTTTTGGGTGACCAACAAGATTGGTTGATTCAATCGACAGATCTGAGTTTCTCCCCAAAGAATCACTTTAAATATTGTGTTTTCACATTGTTTTCATATGCACACAAGTTGAAATATTTAATTTAGCATGAAATAATTGATACACACAGTATATTAATATATATATATATATATATATATATTGCATGTAAAGGCACCCTGCAGAGTTTTCTTTGGAACTGACACATTTATCTAGCTTAGCATTTACAAACTTGACTTTAGAAATCCACATTCTTTACATCCGTGTTTACTCTTGTTGGCAATTATTTTAGTTTTTCCTTTATTTTGAATGGCTTGCATGGGATACACATCTGTGTAGCAGGTCTGTCTTTCAATCAGTGGATCGACGGTTCGATCCCCGGCTCCGAGAGCTCTGCAGAGAGATATATCTTGACCAACAGGATGGTGCCGCTCCAATAGCAAACGAGAAACCAACTCAAATGTTCTCTTCAGACCACTATTGGTGAAACACCAGACGAACTCTTTCAGAACAGACTTTCTGGACAGCTTCTCCTGTTTCCTTTCTTTCATTCTTTGAGCACATCATGTAAAAAGAAATGTCTGTATTGACGGGTGAAATAACTTCCAAGATTTCCGCAAAGATTTCTGACACGTTCTTCAACTTTCATGCACTTCATGTCAAAAACTCACGGACCAAAGCTAATGTGGAGGAGCTACATATTTAGCTTCGCCCCACTTAAACTGACGGGGCGAGGGTGATGAAACGACTTCAGAATGTAGTTGCAACATCTTTGACATCACTTTCTGTAACATTTAACAAGGAAGGACCTTGTTTAATACCAAAATCATGCTTCATTAACAGCGGCCGCCTGCTCCTCGGGTGTATTGCCTCCCGTCCTCGGTGTCTCGGTTGAACGGCGGAGACTCGCCGCTATCTTCCCCTGCCAGGCATGCACTGTGTGCTCCGGCTCTTTGTCAAAGCCACACAGAGAGCCTCTTGGTTTTAGTAATGAGAGGGGGTTATTGAATATTTAAGCACCTAATTAAATCCTCTTTTTACATGGGGGGGGGGGGGGGGGGGGTACGCAGCAACTTGGTGGCACTTGTGCTCAAGTAGTGCCGTGTATTGGTCGGTGAAACGGACGACTGCTTCGCACAATGAGCACGACATTCAGGATTATGAAGCGCTGCAAAGAAAAAGGGATTAAGAGGATTTAGAGTGATTGTTACAGCTACTGTTTTATCATGGAAATCCACTGATTACCTTCAGAATACAAGGTACATATTGAGGGGCACTGGGATTGTTACTATAGTGACTGAGTATAGAAATAGCTTTGGTTAAGTGACAACTGAGTACAGAAAGTGACAGCAGGTTTATTAAATATGCTCATGCAGAAGGCAGACATCAATGTGACTCGAGAAGCAGAGCAACGGCTCAAAGGTTCTTGATCGGTGGAGAAACCCGACGAAACGTTCAATTTTCATCTCCAACCAGTTTTAGGGTTCATACGGTCATGGAAAACCTGGAAAAGTCATGGAATTTTAAAATGGTTATTTCCAGGCCTGGGAAAGTCCTTGAAAAAAAATGAAATCCCAAAGGTTTTGTAAAAGTCATGTAAATATTCATGTGTCGTGTTATATTCATGTCTTCATGTCGTTCATTTACTCTGAGTTTGAAATAATTAATATGCTTTTAAAAGAAAGACTCAAAATATAAGCAGGCATACGCTGAGTATATCTATAAATGTTTATTCTTTTAATCAAACTATTGTCTCTCATTCATTTGTGTCCTTTAAGGAATACTGTATGCTTTGGAATCCTCATTGTTAGTTTAAATACTACATTTTATCACTTTTTCATGGACACACCCAGATTTCACTAAATGTTTGGTCATGGAAATTTGGTTTAAAGTCATAGAAAAGTCCTGGACATCCATTGGTCAGAATTTGTATGAACCCAGTTTAAAGAATTTTCAAAGGAAAGTCATGGTTTTTGAACAACCAGCCAACCATTTTCGCCAATTTTCAATTTACCATACATATCTACCAATATTAATGGCCTCAATCCACGAGTTTGCCGGAGGCAATGGAGCCACGAAACCGTTGACAGGGTTTGAACCAGCAGGCATCCCGAGTGTTCCACCAACCCAAAGCCCATGTGGCTGCAGCTCGGGCCCTAAGCACTTTCCCTGTAAACAAGCCTGTCAAGTGAAAGGTTAGGAGTAGCTGGATACGTTCCGCGAGGCACTCAGATCCTACAAGGCATGTACATGCACATATGGAGGACTAAAAACGGCAACAATTTGACTGCTCCGTCACGGCTGCAGCAGTGAGCTCCCCAGACGCTGCAGCTCACAGTGGAGCTTTTTGTCTGCGATGACAGCCATGTTTACACGGCCGCCTAAAGTACGGCTCTAACCCTCATGTTAACTCTTCTCGTCTGCATTTTATTTTTTTTCCTCGTGCACTAATATGAGTGCTGGGTAAGCACTCTCCTGCTAGATGCGCTCCTGGGATGGAGCTTTCTGCTTATTAAGACACGTCCAACAAAATACGGAGATAGGCAAATTCTAACCTTGACGTTGGGGGAATAACACGCCATTTTCTGGCGTTACAGATATTTCACATGCCGTTGGCGGACTGCATCTTTAATATTTAAAAAAAATAAAAAATCCCTGCTGACTCCTGCCGTCTGAGAAGGAAGGAGAAAACTGTGAAGTCACACCACAACAGACAAGTAAAGATTGAATGGAAAAGATGGAAAAAATCTAACACTTGAAGTATTTTGGACATGTGTTGAAACATGCAAAGTTCAATACGCTGTTACAAGTCTTTATATTTGGTCCATCCTCTGTGAGCGGCGTTCCCTAAAGGCATGAATACATCAAGCTATTCTTATTCACTTAGAATCTGTTAGCGCTGAATTCAAATGCGCTCCCTTTGCACACGTTTTTATCTTCTCAGAGTCGTCACACCATATGTGAACACATTAAGGGGAATGTATGCGTTAGCTGAGCGGTGGTGTAATGCAAGTTCACTGCTATTAAAGTTATATTTAATGTTGGATTCAAGAGCAGCGAGGAGAGCGGACTAATTGGAAAAGCGTGCAGGATTCACAGACGTATTCATGTTCGCTCATTTCTTGAGATGGGAAAAATACATTATGCATTATACATATGATGTATTATACATGCTGTAGGTTTGAGGTATCTTGTCATTTAATGTATTGTTGGAGCTCCACTTTAAAAGCATTTTTTTTTTTTTTTTAATCTAAAATTCGTCTAAAATTTGCTGCAAATTATTAGATTTTTCATTATTTTGCTGCCTGCTTTTTTAAATATGGAAATACCACGCCGACGGCACAGCATTACGGTAATAACCGAGCACGTGGCATGAGGTGTTCTTGATGCGCAGAGAAAATCTTACTGTCACAAATATGACAAGTTGATTTACATTTCCTCACATCTCCTCGAGGTATCGTTCCCCTTTTGAGTTCATCCATCGTGAACGATTATTCATCTGACATTTTCAACGCGCTCCAGCCTTCCCAAAAGGAGCTAAAAGGTGTATTCCCCAAACGCTCATCAGAGAAAATCAAACACAGTGTGACTTTCAATCCTCGAAGGCAGATTATAATGAGGGGGACCCGGGATGAAGGAGTCTTTGCTGTTTTCTCCTCATGTCCCAGTGGGTTATCTCCTCAAAACAATAAGAACATTATATTTAATAGAGATGTCACGTAACACAGTGCAAAGAGCAGAGACGGGGGGTTGAACTGTGTCCACTAACACTTGTAAAGGAACTTTAAGACAACTGCAGCTTTGGAAATGAGATAAGAATAAAGTTTGTGAAATGGAAAACTTAAAATGTGGACAATTTTACTTTTCAATGCATTTCATTTATTGCTATTTCTACCATTTTCGGAGCGAAAACATATTTTCACCAGCTCACATCAAGATTTTACTCGAAAGGCAGCGCATGAGAATATTTCTGTCAAAGCGAATACGTTTATATTTTATCTTTTGTGGCATATGTTAACCTAAACAATCAACTACTCTGGATCGAGCATTCGGATGAGTCAACGTTTCCCTTCATGAAGCCAACAGATCTAGAAAAAGTGCTCAACAACCAAAAAATAATGAAGTGACTCACTAATTCACTGTCATGTTAATAACTCAGTTAATTATTGCATGCCAAGTATTTCTCAGTGTTTTGTGAGGGAGATATATATATATATATATATATATGCATATATATATATATATATATATATATATATGCATATATATATATATATATATATATATATATATATATGCATATATATATATATATATATATATATATATATATATATATATATATATATATATATATATATGCATATATATATATATGCATATGTGTATATATATATATGCATATGTGTATATATATATGCATATATATATGCATATATATGCATGACCTCTATGGCCTGCATGACCTTCAGGACCTTCACCTCCACTCGTATTTAGTCCCCTTGTTTCCACTACATCCCTTATGTATGACTTAATTTCTGATGATGTCAAACTGTCCATTTACTGGAAGATTTAGAGGAGGTTTATTAAAGATAGTCGTGTTTGTGTTTCACAACGTGAGACGGAGCCACAAAGTTATCAGAGCTATGAGATGAAGTCCCGTTATCGCTCCGACTGGTTATCATCAATCAGAAAGACTTTGAAATAAGCCTTTGAGATTTTATTAGACCGATTTTTTTTATTTTTACTTTTTTCTTTTTAATTGAAATTAGTCATTCCCTTTTACAATCAAAAATAACGTTTTTTTTAATCATTATTATTAAAAAGGAGAAATGACAGAACATTTACTTTTTTTCTTTCAGCCTCTGAGAGAAAAGTTGGAAACATTGTTCCCCCGAGGAACGAAAGTTTCCGATGTCTTTGGTAGTTAAAAGGGCAGAGGGGACATGTGTCGCTACATGCTGATGAGCTAACAGCTACCTAGCTTGCTAACTGACGTCAGCCATTGTGGTTTGTTGAGTCTAACCAAAAACTCCCTTTTTGTTTTATAGTTTTTTATCAGAACCAAAGAGGTCGTTCAGTCATCAGATCACAACCCAGTGATCATCATCATCATCATCATCATCAACACCAAATATGTACATATCATTTAGAAAGAATGCAAGTTGCTCTTTTCTTTAAAGCTACGACGAGGAACGTTCCCTTTCGGTAGATTTTGCCGGTTCCTGTGTACAAATGTGGGCGTGGCTTCCAGCACCGGAGTTCCTTCAGAGAACCACTTGTTTTACTGCAGCAGGGGTTTGACAGTCTGCTACGCTCAGTCCTGGTTCTGGTTCTAGTTCACTCAGGTCAGATCCGGGTCTGTCGGTCTGAGATTCTGGTGAACCAACATGATTTTATCTGATTTTGCGTGGAACCTGACCCCCTTGGCACTGATGACAAGCCTCTGGAAGAACGAAATAAAAACAGACAAGCTTCTCCATGTTTTTTTATGTATGGAGGTCATTTAGAGGCCAATATCAGTATTACATTGATATTCATAACCAGGTGAAAGTTCCTCACATCAACTTATTATTATTTTACATGCATTATCCATATATTAGCCCTCAGGATAAACCGTATATATATGCTGTTGAGTATTAGGTAGGAGGCTGAAGTGGAAAAAACAGATGCTTGAGAGCAATTACTATAACGTAGATGATATTGTATTCATTCATTCGGTGTCAGTGAACAGTGTGTATGACATTCAATAACGCCTGAAGCGCGCTCCACAGATGAGTGACAAGATAACACAGCTTGATTTTGTATATGGGGTAATATCTATGAAATTGGAAACGCCTGTCCCCCGACATGCTTTGGATTTGGTTCCGGCGCGATGACGCTGATAGAAATGTGCCGGCATGGCGAGTGTCAGATCTGACATTGGGAAGCCGGTGGACCGCCCTCTGTGGATCCACTGCCTCGGCTCACCGTGGACCCTTCTTTTTTTCTTTTTTTTTTAACCTTTTATTTAACCAGGTCGGTCCCGTTGAGATACAATGACCTCTTTTCCAAGGGAAGCCTGGCCGTTCAGGCTACTTCATTTTCATTCAATGTGCATCGCTACTGTTGGGGTCACGTGACCTGATGGCTTTTTTTAATGTGATTTCGGTATTGTCTGGTGTGATGCGTGTAGACAGGCGTGTCGGCGTACTCTCACTTCTTTTGCTCCGGGGTTGTTTTTCATGGTCGCCCAGCACGGGATTCGTTTCCTGATCCGACCCCATCAAACACCTCCGGGATGCACTGCGAGTCGGACCTCGCCCCCCGGCTTAACCCTCGCTCCTGCTTTTCGTGGCTGAATAGGAAGAAAATCCCCTCTGCCAGGTTACTAAATCTTGAGAAAAACCTCCTCAGAGGAGTGGAGTTATAATATTCTTTCTTTGATTGAAGGATTTTTCAAGGAAATAGCTTAACTGGTGACCGTCTTTAGAAGGGTCACACCAGCCCTACAGTACACCACACCCATCTTCCATTCAATCATCATTATTATTATATCCAGTTTCATTGTTCACGGTATATTTTGAAATTATGTCTCACAAGGGGCCGGGCTCAGCCTTAAAGATGGGCTGAGCAGCTTGGGCATCAGGGAGCTTGGAGATGAGCCGCTACTCCTTCGTGTCCAAAGGAGTCAGCTGAGGTGTTTCGGGCATCTAATCCGGATGCCTCCTGGACTCCGCCTCCCTTTAGAGGTTTTCCAGGCACCTGGAGGGATTATATCTCCCAGCTGGCCGGGGAACGCCTCGGGATCCCCCAGAATGAGAGGGAAATGGAAAGCCTGGGTCAGCCTGCTGGACCCGCTGCCAGCACGACCCCGACCGGTTGAAATGGATGGACGGTCTCACAAGGTGAAAACAATACAAGTCGGTTGGTAATGAAGTTATTAATTTCAATTCAGATCTCATTTTACTACACATAGGCCTGGGCCTGAGTGAAAGAGAAGTTTAAATGTTGACTATCCAATGGTGTTGCTCATAATATGAAATAATTTATTAACAGAGGTAAGAAATGTAAAGAAAACTTCTGAATCCACATCACAATATCGGTCTGAAAAAAACGTAATTTTCTCATATTGTAGCCCTACTGTCTATTATCCAAAATTAAAAACAGGCTATGCTAGTTACTGTCTTATGAAGTGTAAAAAAGTGAAATATTTCTCATAGCATGAGCATTTCTAATGCATTAAAGGTATTTTTAAAGCTAATTATCAAAAAGCTTGGGACATTTGTTAGAATATAAGATGGAGCTGGAGGCACTTCCATGATACTGTACCTTCCTTTACTTCCTCATAACTCTGTCCTCATTAAGCCATGAGTACTTCCATCTTTTCAAAGGAGGATCTATGGCAAATTTTATAAGTTGCTTGCTTAATGATAATTAATACACTCTTCACACATAATTCATTTTCTTTCCTGGTCTTTTGAACCAGCAGTTGATTCAATATTATAGAAATTGACTAAAGCCTTTATACATGGATTTAAGACACATTGTGGGGGGATCATTTTCATAATTAGTTATGTTGAGTTGGAAATTCTGAATTTGAATTCCCATACACGAATCGCTCATTTGATTTGATTTCCCCATTCCTTTACCATAACATTACGGGAGCCTCTTGTAATATATCTTCACATAACTCCAGCACTTTAGAGTCCATTTAAGTATTAAGAGGAATTGTTCTATTTTCTAAGAATCCATATCTTCTGTCTGAAGCTGGGGGGATTTCTTGGAAATCTCAAGCGGGGGGATCGTACTTAAACGATAAATATCTGTCAAGATCTTTTCTGTCGTGTGGGAAAAAAAAGAGCATGTTTTTGCCCCGGAGCAGTGAGTGGGAAGCTGCCTCCACCACAGCGCTCCATCATACCCTACAGGACTGAAGTTGCATTGATAGGGGATTAAGTGCTTTGAGCCCAAACAAATATTAAATTCCACTCAAGCGCACGCTAATACGCATCAAACTCATCTGAATATATGAAGCCGAGCGCTGTGCGATCCGAGCTTTCAGATGTGACGAGTCTCTCTGCATTGCAGCTGCTGAGTCCGCCGCTGCAGAGGTCGGGCCGCACCGACCCCGCGCCGCACTTTTGAAAGATGGAAGATGAGATGTAACGGAACATAAAATGACTCGGCCGAGACGGAGCGGGGCCGGCGACCCGCGAGGAAGAGGGGCGCCGAGTTGTCTTATTTGATGTGCGCCCTGCGGGGTCATCGGCGCTCAGGACTCGCTGGAGCATTTAGCAACGTATTGATTGTCCGCATGTACAGTGTGTCAGTCACAACAAATTGAATCCGCTCCCCCGAGGAGGGGAATACTAATCTATCAACAACGTCTGCAGCCAGATTTGCAAAAGAATCCTTCGTAAGCCGGTGAAATATTCTCCAGGGTTCATACGACGTCATGGAAAACCTGGGAAAGTCATGGGATTTTAAAATGTTTTTTTCCAGGCCTGGAAAAGTGAAAATGTCGTTCATTTACGCTGAGTTTGAAATGAATATGCTTTTAAAGAGGCTCAAAATATAAGCAGGCATACGCTGAGTATAACTATAAATGTTTATTCTTTTAATCAAACTATTGTCTCTCATTCATTTGTGTCCTTTAAGGAATACTGTATGCTTTGGAATCCTCATTGTTAGTTTAAATACTACATTTTATCACTTTTTCATGGACACACCCAGATTTTACTAAATGTTTGGTCATGGGAATTTGGTTTAAAGTCCTGGAAAAGTCATGGAAAAGTCCTGGAAATCCATTGGTCAAAATCTTCATAATAAAAAATAAAAAACACCCCCTGTTTAGTATGGTAATTATAGATTCATTTGTCGTTGTTGTTGACGTCTGTGCAAGCCGGATCATTTTAATACATTAGACCGGTTTGAGGGAACCGTGTTGCGGTACCAGAATGTCACACATTCACACATTATGAGCAAAGCCTGGCAGTCGGACAACAAATGGTTCTGCAGCCGAGCTTCAGATCGCCGTCCTCACGTTGACGCAGGCGTCTGCAAGCGGGGAGATAAAAGACAGGACCGGATCCAACACCCTCCACAGAAGGATGAGCTCTTACGGCTCCGATGAGACAGACATTCGAGCCCAGCTCTGTAATCCGCTCCATCCCGAAAGTTCAGGCCTTCGTCTGCTGGTTGCAAAACTGCAGAGTTTGAATATGCCGATGCCTTCTTGATAAATTACAGGACGCATGATTTCATAACAATGCTTTTTTGTTGTTGTTTTTTTTGTCTTTGTTGCCCTTCGTCGAAGAGAGAGATTTTAAAAGCTATTTGTCAAGTGCAGCAAATCAGATATACAAAGACAATTTTACGCAAATTGAAGAAGAAAACGTAACATTTGGTCCCAGTCTAAATAGATTAAAATCTACTCTTGCCTCAGAGTTAATAATAAGAGTATTTCTTACTTTTTAATTTACTAGAATTGGAATAAACTCTAAATGGAATTCTATACAGAATTTGATTAAATTCTAGAATTCTATAGAGAATTGAATTCAACTCCCTTCAGCTCTCTTCCATCCCATAAACCGTCAGCTCGTTCCAGCGTAGCGAGAGGTTTCATGGCGCTGGAAACGAAGCTTAAGGAACCGTAGTGGGCGTGGCCACGCTATTTTACTCCAATAGATTTTATTCTGAACATTTGCTCCTACTCTCCTGGCTACGACTAGTAATTATGCTCCAAAAGGATGAAATATTACTCCTTTAGAGGAAAATAATGATTCATTACTCAGTTTTTCCTGTGTATTATTGAAAAACAGCCTACTTCAGAGTCCAGAGTAAAGTCAGGCAGTGCGTTATTATATTATAATTATACATATGAACATAAAGTATGACTCAAAGTGACCCCCAAAGTGGCTGAGAATGCACCCTGAGGTTTGAAAAAATGCTGATTAAAGACGTTAGCAACATGCTATGACGCTAAACTCAACGGATTTGGAATCCTTCGAGCTCATTCCACTGTCAAGCAAAGCCTCGCAAAGATACGCACATGTGTCATTTAAGAGTTTTATACGTTTTGGTTGGATATCGGCAAGCGGTTGTTATCCATTTAGCTTGTCTGCTCTGTCCCGAAAAAACGCCGCTAAGACTCAGTTGATGGAAAAAGATTCCTCAACGTTCCGCTTTGCTCGGTTTCTCTTTCAGTAAAAGACGTTGCGAGTGATCTGCAAACATCACGAGAGACCTGATCTTCCATATCCAGGTCCCACGCTCTCTAATCCTCCTGCAACCTCATCTTTTAAATTCAGTTAACTGAGAGTGAAGCTGAAGGGAGAAATAAAAACCTGTTAAATAAAGATTTCCAAGCCTTGATATAATTGAAACGCCACTTGCATTAAGAATATTGATCGGCACTATTGAATAAACCAGTCTGAGTAACTGGGCCAGTGACAAGGACACATTCACCAGCGCTGGAGCACTAAACTAAGCTTTTCCTTTCTTTAAGAAAATATAACGTCTTTTTAAACCTTTTGCATATTTCCTACCACAAAGTGACTAAATACAAATAATCAAATTATTCACTGAAAGACGGTATGGAAATTCCTCCGATTACAGGTAATGTTTTTCCCCTGAAATGGATATGTTGCACTCTGGACCATAAAGTCTACGATTACAAAGCGGCGGCCAGTGAGAGCCTTCGCCGAGGATATGATACAGAAGGCAAGGCAGGAGTTATGCGAAATTCTATTATGAGCCGCGCTGCCATCTTCAGCACCGCCGCTCACGTCTGCCGGGCTGACAGCCGTTACAGATGGGGGAACCAATTACTTCTTCCACACCATGCAATATTTATGAAACACTTAGCCAATGGTCTGGAGGTTAATATTTCATTCACAGATAAGACAGAAACTTACACCCGGAATAGAACTTCAAAGAGAATTGCCTTAAGTGGCTCATACTGCGAGCAGCACATCCTGGGTTGTTCCAATGTCACCAGACAGCCCACACATGCTAATGGGGTTGATTGATGGAGGCGGTTTCCAACGCATGTTAAAGCGTGTGCTGGGTGGAGTCCGCTGCATACTGCATGTGCGGTCGGAAGATTCAGATCCCGAGACGGGACATCGATCAAGTCCCCCTCTTCCTCCGGAGCACAGATTAGTTGCTCAATAAACAATCTGCCGGTGGCGGGGTCATTTTCAACGGCAATTAGTTGCCGGCGGATTGAAAGATCTGGATAAAGGACGTTTGTACAGTAGACGTCGGGCTTCTTCATTGTACTGTAATTGCTCTCCTTATCTTCTGCTCTCACTCGCTGTGTTTCACAATGACTTCACGCTGCAATTTATGAGCTATTAAAACAGCTGTTGTCCAGTGTGAGGTCCTAACGAGCTGCTTCTCAACATTCATGATGTTTGAGTGTGCGGTCAAGAACCAGAGTACCGTTTATAATCTACAGCGGGTTTTTACTATGCAACCGTTGTGTTGAACCCTTAGGTGTTGATTCAAAACTCCTCTTTTCCCCTTACCAAGATCTCCAACTTATACAAAGCTGCTTACTGATAATAATAATAAAGAACGACATGTTTTTTTAGATTCCAACATGACTCTCTGTTTCGTCGTTGAGCTTGAAATTTGGCTTTCTTCTGACCTGGCATTATGACGATTCATCTATCAGAACAGGATTTTCATTTATTCAATCATTTACTACATTGTCTGAGACCACAAGGTAGCCGGTTCAATCCCCAGTTTCCCCATAGTTCCCATGTAGAAGTTCCCTTGAGCCAGACACTGAACCCCCAGCTGCTCCCTGGGAGCCTCACGGCAGCACACTGCCATTTCATGGGTTAAATGCAGAGGATAATTTCCCCAAGGGGATTAATAAAGGATAATTGATTGTTCTTCTTTCATATTAACCTGTGAAACTACTGACTTGGGGCTGAGCCTCAGTCGTAACATATGAGGGACCCTAAATGTCCATATTATCGCTTATATATAACTTAATCTAAAATACGGCTAGTGTATGTACATGTTACTGTAACTTGTTCTTTCATGTGTAAAGCATTTGACATTTTCAATAACACATGCTTTAATTAATTAAGTAACTTATCAAACGCATATCTCTTTGAAATGTCTGGTTTACTCATTGCAGATAAAAGGTGACGCTGCAATGGTAGTAAATATTCATTTTTCATATTTGCTTATCTCGAGATGTAAAGATGAGGCCTGTAACTTTTTTAAAGAATAAAAGTTGGGAAACACAATGCTAGGCCACAAGTTTGAGCCCAGTGATGCGTCATGGGTAATGTGTGATCTGGCACACTGGAGTTATCAACATAATTTGTAATTGTTCATAATTGTTGCTAATTTGAACTTTTCCCAGCACCAAGCGAGCATTCCCTTTTTGTTTTTTTTGAGGAAAATATTAACATACAATGGGTATTACTGTCAGCTCACTCAACAAGATCTTTATGCATGCATGCTTTATTAAATATTAATCAGTTTATTATAACCAAGGTATGCGATGCAGATCACAATTCCCTGCGGGGGTCCTGCAGAGCTGACTCGTTTGTGTAAACAAACAGCCCCCTGTGACACCATCTGCAATCAATCAACCAATCAAGCCGTTGGCATAACCACACCACACTATTTAGCAGCTGCTGGTGTGTTTTTTTTGTTTGTTTTTTTAAATCCGTCAATATCAACCCTACTCAGTCATTTAATATGGGTTGCACACACAGAGTTAAATATGATGCTCGTGACCCTCTGAAATCCTGATTACGCCCATTTTGCAGCGCTCAGCTGAGGAGAAGTGGATCAGCGTGACCTCACATGTGGAGGTCACGCCCCCCGTGACGCTTTAACCCTCACTGCTGCATGCTGCACCCTCCCATCAATTTAATGTCGGAATATTTTCGCTATAATTAACATTTAAAAAAAACCCATCTTCCAGCAAGACAACATTTCTGAGGGAATTACACGTAGCTCTATAATTTGGGTGGAGAGATGATCTCAGTCAAGGATGAGTCACCGCTGGGTGGTGGAGGGGGGAGGGAGGGGGAGGGGGGGTGATTAAACCACATTCAGACACACAAAGTCGCGTCAGGAGCACTGACGGATGCCACAGATGTTTCGGTTCCTTCAAGTCGGGCCCAGCGGCGCTCCGACACGGGATCCGAGGAGCAGATCAAATTCATAGAAGAAGTTATTGATCGTCCGAAAGCATGAGTCACCATTATTGAAACACCCGCTGCAACCCGCAGTGTTTACTTCACAGCTGGCTTACCTGAGACTTGTGATGAATCAATGAGGCAATAAGTCAATACAATTATTTACAGCCCGCACACATGTGCAGACAGATGAGGTGAGCTCACAAAGCTGTGGCAGACAATAGAGTCTCATTTTGGTGAATGGCCTTTAAAGCCTGCTGAACTTTCAAAGCCCTTTACCTACACACACACACACACACACACACACACACACACACACACACACACAGGAACCCCGAACTGCTCATCAGGATCTAATGTGATGTTCATGCATGCTCACACAGCCTTCAGGAGCCATTTGGGGTCCAGTATTAGTTCAGTATTCAATTTCATGGGATGCACAATGTTGCTATATCAGGTTAATTACAATATGATTAACAAAGTGAGATCCAGGAGAAATAAGGCTTAAGAATTAACACTATCACTATCTAGTCTGGTATTTTATATATTTTTGACTTCTATATGTTTAAATACAGTTAACATTTTGAGAGGAAATACATAGTTTTGGAAGGTTTTATGTATTTAATGATGTTTACAAGCAACACTTTTCACATCTTTTGAGGCTAAAATACTTAAAAGGTTGAAACGCTTCGGCAGATGCTTCCGACATCTGCTTTGTCTGCCTGCCGTGTAAACAGAGCCGGCTTTAGCGGGAACGCATTTTGGAAATGAAACGCTGAACACTGATGCCATGAGCGCAAATGGGTTTTCCCTCCTGGGAGGTGGAAAAAAGAAATCTATCCTGTATAGATGTACTACAGATGTGACACAAAAAAAGCCAACTACTGAGAGAGCTCTGTCTGCGAGCTACAGAATGTATTCCCAGGCCGAGCTCCTTTTTGCTGACGCGGCAAAAACGACTCGCATATGAAGAGATTTGACCCCATATCTCACTCGACCCAAACATATCTTTCTGAATCCCACAGTGAAAAAAAAAATAAAAAATCGAAGCTTCTATGCTGGGAGTGAAAAAGTAAAAATATCAAAAGGTTAAAAGAGTTAAATTACGTCCAATATTTGGAGTAATTGTTTGTGTTAAAATAAATCTGGTGCCTTTTGTTTACTACGCCCCAATGTCAGCTCCCTCTGTGCACATCGGGAAATCAATGCTTTATCTTTTTAATGCCCAGCGAGCCACCATGTGACCGAAGCCTTCTTGTTTCCGCGCTAACAAAGCCATCAATAATATTTGCTTCAGCGGGGCTGACAGTGCTGCGACACAGTAATAATTCAGCGCCGTTAAAGGGTATCGTCTCGGTTCATACGGCGCTCATATTGCGCCCTGTGCTCGGCCTTCACACGGCTTCACATGGGTCCGTTTCATTGCTCCAGAATGGGCTCTAATAGGAGCAGTGTCTTTCTATTTTTATTTTTTTTGCCCGGGCAAATTAACAGTAATTATACACTCTAATGAAGCCCGCGGTGTTAAGTGGCATCTCCGTTAGCATACACAACGAGGACGCTACTGTGGGAAAACAAACTGCCCAGTGGTTTTATAAGCCCATTAAAATGTGAAATCCATTTTGACCAGCAGACCTACTTAACAAGCCTACGAGGGCCGGCGTAATCCAGCTTGTGTACGGGCCTGAAATGATTCACTGGATAATTTGCATCATCCTGAGAAAATTCCACAATTAAAGGGGAAGTACGTATAAAAGGCATGCTTTTGAGCTGAACTATCATGTAAAGGCAAAATCTACTAAAATGACATCATTATCAACAGGTAATAGCAGCACTTCACAGTCGTATTATCCACTATCGAACATAAGTAATACTTCATATTCCGAAATACACAGCGTGCATATATCCAGCCAGTACGCCTTTATGGTCTTAAAGTTTTCCCTCAAGAGATGCATGCTTCCTACCCATCTTCACAGATGGGGAACCTTTCTGCCAATTTATAATTCATTGCATCTCGGGCCAAGGGAAAATGAATTCCTAACATGAAGATATTTGCAAAGGCATGATAGCAATCTCATTTTCCTTAATCTCGACGGCAGGGGCAAAAAGAAAGCCAGCCTTACATCAAAGGGCTGTGTTTGTTTGCTCGGCCACTTGCAGTCACTCTGATTAGGTCCACATCAACCCCTCATGCGATCTGTGTTGCGGTTTCATTTGTGCGATCCTGACATTTCTTTGCTTTGGCTGAAAGACCTTTTTTCCCCACACTGTGGACGCAAATCTGTTAAATACTGCAACTAAAGTCTCTGCAAATAAACTGTAAGTTAATGTTAAACCCTAAACGGTCATTGTTTTACTCTAGAAATGGTGGCTTCCTATCGGGATGTATTTTATACGGTTTCCTGATACTAGAAATATCTTCACTAACATGCCATGTCTTTAAATTATCTTTAAATGTCTTTAAATTATAGCCCATGTTTAACCCTAGAACACTAACATGGGGTTATTGTGGTTACGTTATACTCTTACTGACATTATTGAAGGTGGGCGTGTCTTTATTGGACGTGGGTGTGTCTTTATTTAAAGTGGGTGTGTCTTTGTTGAAGATGGGCGTGTCTCTCTGCTCCAATCCCTGGTTGTTAGTGTTAGAGGGTGAAAACATTCCGGATGGTTTTCCCATGTCCCAGGAACATGTGGACCAAAGAACAACTTCATAGCTCCATTATTTATGTTTTTAAATCATGTTTTATTGACGATTCCTGGATTTTTCACCCAATTTTGAGCCTTTTTTCAGGGTCCCTCCATGAAACCTGTTTTTAGTTTTATGAGAAATTCTATAGGGTAAAATAAAAGAAGTGGACTTAAATTTGACTTGTATTGTTGTATTTTAACATATTTTGATGTGAAGAATATTTTATCAGCAACATTATATCGGATAAATTATACCTGACGTTAGTGTTTTAGGGTTAAAGGTGAACTGCGTGGGTGGCACGGTGGTTCGATCCCCTTCTGTGTGGAGTTTGCACGTTCTCCTTGTGTTGGTGAGGTTTCCTCCCACATCAAGACATCCTGGGCCCCCAGGCATGTGAAGAGGGGAGGATGTCTCAGGATGAACACCTAAAGGTGCCATCCTGAGCCTGAATGCTCCAAATAAATAGGGGGCAGCATCACCTCCTCTCGGGTCCATACCATCCAAATTACAGTCTCAGTTTATGTTTTTTTGGGTTAGCATGCTCATTTCTATCTCTGCAACACAATACAGATGTCTTTAACATAATGTCAACAGTGTAACCTCTTTACATGCAGTTGGACAATGTTAGATAATAAAACAAAAAGGGTTTGAGCTAAAATTCTGGACAAGATCACATTTACACACATTTATAACACAACCCACTTAAAGTCAGGTTCCATGGGAGCGCCGGGGAGCAACAGGGAATCCTGAAGTGGAAACAAAAGTAATTCTAAGCTCTGGTAATGAGCTCTAATGCTCATTACCGGATAACAAAATTGCCTTGAGAGAGGAGCAGCGGAGGAAAGGCTTACAGGAGGCTGGTCCGACTCTGAGCTGCATCTTCAGCCACAGGTGTAATGAAGTCACCTGGTGAACACTGCATCGTGATGATGTGCTGCTCTGAACACGAGTCTTTGAGTTATTTTGTTATGAACTGAAGTGTTGAACATGTGGAAATGTGATCCGCTGCAACCAGCCAGAGAATTCATCGTATGCAAAACGTAGAAAGACTGAACTTTCTTTGCAAATGCTTCTAAAATAATGCAAATTGTCCAGCAGTGTGTGCGGCCATTTAAAAAAAAAAAAAATCACGTGAATTAAATAATTAGGATCATTATTTGTGGTAGCTTTGCTTTTTAAAAAAATTGTGGATTTCTGGTTGATCAATTACTGGTCTCCAGTGTTTTAACTTCATTATTGACCCAGATGGTACCAAAGAAAGTTGCAGGTATCAGGTTATATCCATAACTTTTAATAAAAATCAAGTCGACTTGCAGTGGAAATGCATAGCAGCATGACTAAAACAAGTCTCCTTGCTGATTTTGTTCTGAATAACGTACTATTATCTGCATATTTTAGTATTTTATGATTCTAACAGAGGATTAAGGCTCCGAGCATAAAACACAATATTACCAATTCAAGCCCTGCCAGGAACCTTTATTGCATTAATTCGCTCTCCTCATTATCGCTCTACAGTGGACTCTTTAGTGTTATAGGGGGGATTGAAGCCTTTATTAAAGTAATCATAAGCTTTAAAATATATATTAGTATTTCTAACAAACACATGCATATGATCTTTGCACAGAATATTAAGATCTGACATTATGAACACATCTTTCAACTTTTACCAAAAACGACAACAGTAATGTGCTTGTTTATCGCCCCTGAAACAAATATATACAATATAATATATACACAAGCTGATGATCTGCAGCAGGAGCTCTGTCTTCGTAAAAAGCAATGAAAAAAATATGATAATCCAAAGAGAAATTAAGTTTTAGGTCGAGGCACTGGACGTACACATTGAATAAGTATTTATATTCACATAATGACTAAAGAGTTCTGGAGCAGATTATTTAAACATATATATAAAGTCATAGATCATGTAGAAACTTTATTGATTTATATATTGTGCACTAAATTGCCAGAAAATAGCTTCCAAAATTGCATTTTGCAATTTAACATGAATTTCAATCACGGCTTTCCCGTCTAGTCACCAAAGCAAATTCATCACTGATAGCGAAAAAAAAAAAAAATGTTCCATCCACAATTTAAATGGTGACAGAATAACTCCCCTCAAATATGTATTATTCTACATTATTAAATTATGCTCAGCAGTTATGGCTTTGTTTTCGTTTCCTTTATTTTTAGATTTATTTTTTTCACTCTCATTGCAATCTGAGATACCCGGTGGCATAAAATACCATTAACTCTGGTCCCTTGCTGCCGGCTGTCTGTCTGTCTGATACCATATATTTAACTCTTTTTGTTTAAACCCCGCTCTCTCTCACACACACACACACACACACACACACTCTTCCACACAGGCGTGGAGCTCCCTCATCCCATCTTTTTGAGAGAATGGGTAATTATATAAACAGCTTTCAGTGAGGCAGGGATTAGGTCCCCGAGAAAGTGATGCCGTCTAATGTCGGCACATTTCTGTCACGCGCTGAAAAAACGGGCTCACGAGTGTGCCGTAAAAAGAGCAGCGAGAAGAAGACTCAGAGACGAGGGTCCAGGTGTGTTTTTAAGGTGCTCTAGAGTTACAGGTGTGTAAAGATGCCTGATGAACGGCACCTGCCGTGTCCCACCGATCAATGCTTCCATGCATTCGAACGTCGGCAGTAAGTGCCACATAACTGGGGGAAATTACGGTGTCCCGTGATTTCAGAGGAACCGCCTGATTGAACAACCCTGATTGTGATCCTCCTCCGAGTCGCCGCACACAGAACCGGTCCTCAGACGTCGAGAAATGCCTGCAACGGATGTCAGAGGTCAGACAGAGCTCGACAGATAATTGAAGCTTTAGGCCGGCAATTGTTGCCGAGTACCCAAACCACCGCTCAACAAAAACAGAAACGAAAGAAAAGAGAGGAGGAAAGAGAGTAAAGGAGGGTCTGACGATGGAAGAGATGCTGCAGAGATGGAGGACCAGGAAGCCTGCAGAGGCGGTTTTCCAGCCGGTTGGCCTTCCGGCCTCCGGTAGTTCCTGTGATTGCATAACGTCAGGCAATGCAACCCAGGAACCGTGTCCGGAGTCAAAGGAACTGGTCCTCGGACAACAATGAACATGCAATCTGGGAATTGCACCTCGATGCTGCAGTGGATTGTGGGGAAAAAACAGCAAACATGCAGAGTCTACTAGGCAAGACTGGAAGAACATACAGGACTCATTAAGTTTAGTTGGGAACACTTTGGTCCTGCGTGATCGGACCCAAATAAAACGTTGGTAGCCGAGCAAATCTAACAATATAAAACACTAGAAGTACTCTAACTGCAGCTATTCATGCACAATATTCAATTCAGTTTATTTTGTACAGCCCAAAATTTGAAATTTACCTCGGAGGGCTTTAAAATCTGTACACATGTGACATCCCTGTCCCGGGACCCCACACGGGATCAGGAAACCCCCCCAAAAAATAGAAAAAACCCTTTCCCTGGGAAAAAAGGAAGATTAGTGCTTCATAATGCACTATTTGCTGTGGTATAAATGTTCTTAACATGCATTTAAAGTATTATAACACTTAAAAAAACTGAGTCTGTTTAAAGAACCATCCACTAAGTCAGAAGTTTTACTCATAACATCAAACAAAGAAGACTCAATCCCCCTCGTGGCGTTAACTTTCATAATAAGTAGCTTGGCTCAGCAGCGAGACAGGAAACAGCCGGTCTGAACCCGTTCTTCCAATGAGATGTTGCAGTGTTTGTGCTGTAGACTATTTCCTGGTTGGGAGCATTGACCGCCTGGAGTCTCATCACAAGCATCCAGGGAGGAAAAGCATTTAAACAAAACACCATTCCTATAAGTGCGGCATTCAAACATAATAGAGCATATATCTTGCATCCTCTTCCTCTACCTCAACTTTTCCTGTGTGTTTTCGTGACTTTGCCTTCAGTCATTTTCCCGTCTCGATGTTGCAGATGTGATTCTTCCATCTTGAATAAAGCCTTTAATGGCGCTCCGAATCCCTTGCCGCCGGCTACTGTTTCCCCCAAATTACAGGCTATTACACCGCAGTAGGCGCTCGGCAGATTGGACGCCGGATATTGTTGACGGCGAGTTGTCCAACATAGCAACAGTATCCAAGGCCTCTTGACAACACATGATCCGTCTGCATGCGCTCCTCGTGGAAGCGTTTATTTCCAGCCACTAAAGATGCCATCGAGATGCGCGGCTTTGAGATCAACGTCAAACTGTTCAGATGGAGGCTGTGAAACATGCAGGCGGGGATCCAAACAGCAACACCCCCATCAGTATGCTAAATCACAGGCCGCGATGAGATATTTATGACAATTTGATGGCCGCTTCTTAAAAGTCGGCTACGTCACGGCGAGCCGCGGCGGTAACTGCCGATACGATCTTTCATTAAATACAATGCCAGTCCCCTCGCCGCTGTTCATGAAAGGCTGTGTCAACGGCTAATCCGCCATTATAGACATCATTTGAGGCCCTGATAACTTGTCACAAGCAATTCCCACTCGCGTGTAGGAGGGACCCTAAAGGACAATCTGATAGTCGCTCAATCAGAGGTCCAAGAAATACAAAGGTTGTCTGGGGCGCGCAAGACATTTTGGTGGAAAAACAAGGCACCGGAGCAGGCGCGTCTAATTCCTGTCCTCTTCCCTGAGCAATTCTTCAATTAAATTGCCAACTATCATCTCAGCTGCACGGACAAGACAACTGGGGAGAGGGAGGAAAAGAATTAGGGATAGATTTACAGCCGTGGATCCATCCAATGTTATTTTGCCCCAGGGCCAACCTTGGTGATATCAAAGAAAAGCGTGATGAAATGCCTCCAAATGACACACAATGAATCAAACCGGAGATGAGCGCTAACGGAATTACTCGGAGAAACGTGTCCGCTAACGGATTTTCTGCAGCGAGCGGGTAACCTCTGAGTTTCTCTTTCTGGTTATGAAAACACGGTGCAAAGCACGATGACGTCTATCATCACACATATTAGGATACGTGACTGTCATTGTCAATTGTCTTATTTTAACAGTGTGTGTGTAAATCTTTAAAGCAGAGAAATATGAGTAGATTGTTTATAGTCTTCTGGTCATTTGACTAGCCGGCATGCCGAGACTCAGGCGGCAACCTCCTGAGTCTGAAAAGTGAAGCCCATGTCGAAGTGCCTTAAACCTGCATTCTCTCAGGGTGCACCCCGACTCTCAGCACCCTGTCTATCCTTCCATCCATTACATCCATTAGCCATCGCTCCAGTCTTCTTTCAGTATTTATTGTTTGCTTTAACACATAAATATGAACGCAGCGTTCCTCTTCGACGGGTGCCCACTGAGTACCCAACACCACCTTACACCTTAAAGACACAGCAGATGGATGGAAAGGCTATTTATTTTTTTCATGGGCGCAAAAAAAACGATAATTAACAACAACATATAGATATCGCATATAGAATACATCATAACTATGTATTACTGTCAAGCTGTCATTGCTGTCACCATATATCTCATATTCTAAACTCATTATGAGTGGCGTCTTTGTTCGGCGTGCTTTCGACTACTTCCTGAGACGGTGTCAGTCGCTGCTTCCTGCAGGGGCCGTTGTGAAGAGTGAAACCATCACTCAAACTCGCTCCAGCTTCGGTGTCAACAGGCGGCGGCCCCCACTGAAGTGTCCTTCCCCACCAAGCTCCAGGGAGGCTGCTCTGACCTCTGACCTCCCCCACGAAGGAAAGCAACAGAAAGGAGAATGTTCTCGTATGGAGTCGAGTGCCAAAGACGGCCTCCGGGGGGGGGGGGGATGCTCCGAACCGCCGGAATACCAAACAGGAAGTCGCCCGAATAGCCCTCGCAATCTGCTGGAGTCCTATCTATCAGTCTGAGAGTTATGAATGAGATGAGACGGGTGAAACTCAATTGACTGCATTCACACAAGGCCAGCTGCCTGTACAGGTGTTCTCTGTGCTCTCGGCAAATCGGATCATTCTTCCTCCTCTCATCGCAACTAAGTCCCCCCCCCCCCTCACACAGTCTGCACACAAGACAGACATTAATGAGAATGTATAATGTGAATTTGCATATGGTAAACACACAGTAGAAAACAAGTATGCTATTAGATTAGAGCAGAAGATTTCATCTTATTCCACCACCACGAGTGGAGCAACACAAATGTTGGGCAGCGGGCGCGGCCCAATCTGTGCAACGCTCGAGTTTACAAATGACCCAAATGGGGAATTAATTAAAAGCGTAATTAAGTCTACACACCGGGCGTTACGAACATGCTGCTTTGAATACTACAGTGTCGGGGTGGCCGGGCCCGGAAGAGGAGCATCAGCATTTGTGCAACTCCACAAAAACAAAACAAATGATGTGTCACAAGGAATGAAGCAGGCTTTCGTTTAAAAAAAAGGGCTGCGCAAGTAATCCAGCTGACTTAGCGTTTCTAACTAAGAAAAAAAAAAGGGAGAATGAGAGATGGGGGGGGGAGGAGGGGAAAGAGTGTGCCACAGAGGCAAACACAGAAAGGAGAATCTGGAGAATGGCACAGGCAGAAGGCTGGAATATTAATGCAGGCCGTCATTGTCCCCTTTGGAAAGCCAGTGAGTCACACCAGAGTCCTGACTCCGCCTTCAGGACCGGACCGAAAGATGAGGAAGAGGACTGTCGAGAGAATGTTTCCTTTCAGGGAATTACGGCTGTGGGAATTTTATTTTATTGGGATTAATCCGTTCTGACAGAAATACAACTGGTCTGGTTGACCTCTTTAGAAAAACTACATGACAGTGTTTATTTATTAGTAACGTCTGGCTTCAGTAAAGGTATAGTAGTGCTAGTTAAGGCTGATGAGCAGTGAAGGGTTAATTTGCTGCTGTTTTCTCCGACACTTCTTTTTATCTTTACAACCCATTTTAATATTTTGTGTGTATGTTTAAATTAATATCTGTCTGAGAAAACATCCCTAAATTCACTCGCGAGCAATTTTCCGACGTTTTTTCTCAACATTGAAATCAAAAACACTTTGAAATTCCCCCCGCAGAGCAGAATCAATCTTTACTGAATTGTTTGGTACCATGAACGCCTCTCCACACATTCGTCCACAACTGATGCATTCAAGTTAAACTCTGATAAATGAGTCTTTCTATGTTCTCAACACAACGCCGTCAACCCCGGAGACCAAACTCTTTGGATAAGTTATGAGCAAAGCATGCGAGGAGCCCAGCTGTAAGGATAGCTAACGTTAATGGTAACAATAACTGCCACATTATTGCTCCGTCCCAAAAGACATGGAGGAATGTTAACGCTGTAATATCCCGGCTCACACATTGCTGATACTCAGCAGCTTGTTAATGGTATATGGAATTGGGAAGCTATAGTTTTCACTTATATCTTCCAGGGGGTTTTACATAATAAAGAGTAAAACAGCCATGCAACATATGCAATATACATAAAGTATCGATGGCCAAAGCGCAAAACCTCCTATCTGCCAAATGATCCAGGAAAAGATATTTTGTATTATGTATTGAGTATTCTTAACAAATAAGCATTCTGCAAGAAAACAACAACTTTTTTACTAAGTTAGTATTTTCAAAAAAGTGTATTTTTCATATTGAGCCATCGATATGCTAGAATTAAATCGTGGGATTGGTTGTTTCCCGGCTGCCGTCTGCAGGTCGCCCCGCTGGCAGGTTGTTATTTAAAGCTTCACAATGTTGTTGCCTGTTGTGCCCGTGGTTTGAGTCTGAATGTGTTCCTGGTTGCCGTGTGAAGTTGAGGAAATGAAATCCTCTGGCGTGGCAATGGGTGCCATCAACAGGTGCAATCAACAGGTGCTATCCAACGCTGAGCCGGCTCTGCGGGGCGGTGCGGACCCCACGCGGTTCCCCCTCGTTCAGCTCATCGGGTTTCCCTAAGCATCCGAGCCCCGGGCCTCTCCGACAGGCCCGGCCGGCGTGAGCCACTAAAAAAAAATCCGCTGGCTCTTGCCCTTGCGGAGCCCTACGAGCCTTGATCCAAATCCAAGCTGACACCTCATAAACAGCTTGTCAAAAGGCTTTACCTTGATTTCGTCCGTCATTTTGTCCATCTGGCTCGCTCTCCTCTAGGCCTCAGTCAATACGTTAATTACATCCACTGTGTGAAGTTACTGGATTTGTTCTCTCTCAATACCACTTTCCCTTCTCCGAACATCTGTTTTACGCAAAATCTGGGCATATTGTGTGCCCGATTCTAAATGATCAAGAAAAAAGCCAAAAGGGGGGGGTCCTTCAGCAAAGTTAATGTGAAGGACAAGAAGCAGTGCAATGCTTTTCTTGCACACACAACTAATAGACTCCCATGTAGAGGTGAAGTCCATAAGGCCAGATGGTTATACACCTGTCACTTGCATCCACGACTGAATGCTTTTTTTTCCTATTTTTTTTTCACAGTTTGTAGATTCAGAGGCAGAGGTTGAATGGGTAATAGCTGTTTTCCTTGAGCTCTTTGCTTAACTAAGTACATTTCAATTGCTCATTAAAATGCAAATTGTTCCATTAATTGAGCACGGGGGTGTTCTAACGGCTGAACACAGCTATTGTGTTTGCTTAGGTAAATAAAGAAACACCGGTTAGTGATCATAGCACACAGATTTACAGGCCTAAATTGTGTCATGTTAAATTATTGTTTATTTCTCCTTTGACTTTGAATGCATTCACAAATGAAATGAGTTACTTGACCTAAAACTATCAGGTATTTTACCTGACTTGGCACTTTCTGCAGGTGTTTACTGTACTGTAGTTTGGACAATGCTGACAACAATAGATGCCAATGAACTTTTCCCATGTCAGTAAAGAAAAATGGAGTTCAATGCTATGAACAAATTCAAATAATTGTTTTTTTATTCATAAACCTCTCTTACAAATGGACCGAAATATATTCAGTTTGCATGAAAAGAACTACTGGGAATGCATTTGCTGATCTATGAATCCCAAACACAGGAACTCCAGTCTGGAACCAAAGCACATCCATAATCGTTGGCATTGTGACGCTGGAAATAATTACCCAACTATTCACGTTTTAAAAGTCCTTGAGGGAATTCTGTGACTTCAAAATAATGTCTAATCTATAAAAACCTGGCCACAAGTGTTTCCAAACTTCTCTCTGAGATGCGATATTGAAGTTTACGTCACAGATTCCTTGATGAAGAGCTTTACAAGCCCAAGCCCACAGAGGACACGTTGACTCCTCAAACACAGCTGTAACTAATAACAACAACAATGGCCATTCATTTTGCTTTTTCCAGTTTCTGGGTACCGATATTGTTCATGTTGACTCACTGGCAGAGCAATCTGGTTCACCTAAATGGAACTGAGCCATTGTTAATATTATCAGTCACACTTGGGCTTTTCTGCTTTGGGAAATCAAAATATCTACTTTGAACAAACACAGTCCATTAACTTTGAATCTAAATACACAATATAGATAATATTGTTGTTGGTAAACCTCAGGACACTGCCTTGTGTTAGTGGCCCATTAAGACCTCAAGCACCATTCTTAAAGTGTTATGTATCGCCTATTATTTCTATGTTTTGACATTCAACATTTATCACCTGAGAGAATGTGCTGCTAATAAGACAGCTGATTCTTTCACGGAGGTTATATTCAGTGTGCATGAGGACGGCTGCTTCACCCACGAACTGGTCATGTTTTGCAATATTTACTTATTTTTGTCAACTATGGGCACATTTTCATTCAGACCGGCCATCTGGCTGAAATATGGTGACCATTTAGTCCTACGAGGCACTTTCTAAAGAACTCTCCGGGGAGAGGAAAGAGCCTTCCACCCGATAGTTTCTTGTTGTGATGAATGTGTACATCTTGTACTTTTACAGAAAATACGAGCTGTGTTTGGAAACACAAGTCTTCTCTTGAAGACACTGTTCGAGCCAATGCCCTTAACCCTAGAAAACTACCGTCGCAGAGTGATTGTGTTTACGTTATTTCCGTTGTGTTGCTTCTTTCTGAGTTGCGTGGGTCCTTGTGTAGTTTCTTGCTTCACACTGACATTATTGAAAGTGGGCGTGTCTTTATTGAAGGTGGGCGTGTCTGTCTGCTCCGATCCCTGGTTCTTTCAACCTTCACGTGTTCGGGTGAATTTCACCCAACATTAGTGTTAGAGGGTAAAAAAATGTTGATGTTTTTTTACATTGACATGTGACTTTTCCTTCACAGGACAAGCCTCGCATGTCCCAGGAACATGTGGACCAAAGAACAAGTTCATAGCTCCATTATTTATGTTTTTAATCATGTTTTATTGACGATTTCCTCATTTTTCACCAGATTTTGAGCGTTTTTTCAGGGTCCCCCCATGATACCTGTTTTTCATTTTACGAAAAATTCTATAGGTTAAAATAAAAGAAGTGGACTTAAATTTGTCTTGTATTGTTGTATTTTAACATATTTTGATGAGAAGTATTTTTTATCAAGGTACTTTAAATCGGGTGAAAATCACCCGACGTTAGTGTCAGTGTGACTATTTTTAACGTCGCTGTTCTCGGGTTAAAGGCCGTGGACCGAGTGGAGGAGCCCATTGGGTGCTGACGGTGTGCGGCAGCGTCAAAACAAGGTGCTCATGTTTACACAACACATTCCTGGATGCCTTCAGTACCGAGATGAGCAGATTTGCGCTGATGCTTGTCCTTGCTACTATCCATCTGGCGGCCCAGAAAAATAAGCCCCTCTGGACCCGAGCGCGCCGCCCGGCCCACCTAGCTTCCATCATGCAGCTGTGGGGCCGATGAGTCTTTATTGGGAATAAATTTCTCAAATAAAACTTGGTGACTCCAGATTTTAGGAATGCGATTTGGAATTGCACCTCAGGAAACACCTGCGCAGGAAGCCCACATCTGTCCCAGAGAAGCGCTCTGAAACACTGAGCTTTACCTCCGGCCTGAGCTGAATTAGAAGCAGGCAGGTGGCAGCCATGGAGGCTGCTGAGGAGGAGGAAAGAAGCTCTCCATCAACCCACAGCCGGATTGGAGAGGAGGGGCAGAGTGATGGAGGTGGTTGTGAGGAATGCCAAGCAAGGGGCTTTAGATTCTGCCACCATCGCTCTCACCGGTCGTGGTCGCAAAGCGCCTCAACGCTGTTATCACACTTGAATTATATGGGCGCCAACATTATAAAGCTATTAGTGGCTGCAGGTGAAACTCAAGACCCCCCCCCCCCCCCTCCCCCCTCCTCACCGGATCTGTATCACTCATCACCTGTGGAATCTTGACATGTTACAGAGTTACAGAGCTGGTTGAAAGTAGATCCATGCCAACGATGATCATACAACTTTTCAAGCATTTGACACGAATTTACAACTTGAGTCTTTCTGCGTAGAAGGGTCTCCCATTTATGGGATGCGTTCAAGCCATTTTTCAACTGACGGCACTTTAATTAAGTCAACGTGCGATAACCAGAGGCAGAAACCTCGTCTTTTACTTCATGCCTCATGATGAGTCAGAGGCCTGGTGTTATGAGCATGATTCCGGAGGCTTCCCAGTGTTGGGTGGCCATTCAGCACGTCCTCTGGGAGGCCCGTGTTTGCATAGCGGCACGCCGTAAATGTCAGCTGCAGGATTAGTTTGCTGACTAAATTATCAAAGTGCATCATGGTATTTGCACCTGTAAGCTCAGCATGTTTACAGAGAGCAGTTACCAATTTCCAGACTGTCATCATAGATTGCCCGACACTTAGGTCTTCCTACACACCTGTAGTTGGACTTATTTGGTCCAAAACGAGGGAAAAGTTATACATTGTTGCATATTCTAGTGAAGCTAAATTCTGACTGACAGAAGTGTATGCAGCACAGGGTTCACATACATTTTGACCAATGGAGTTCCAGGACTTTAAACCAAATTCCCATGACCAAACATTTACTGAAATCTGGGTGTGTCCATGAAAAAGTGATAAAATGTAGTATTTAAACTAACAATGAGGATTCCAAAGCATACAGTATTCCTTAAAGGACACAAATGAATGAGAGACAATAGTTTGATTAAAAGAATAAACATTTATAGATATACTCAGCGTATGCCTGCTTATATTTTGAGTCTTTCTTTTCAAACTCAGCGAAAAATGAACGACATGAACACATGAATATAACACATTTACATGACTTTTACTAAACTTTTGGGATTCTATTTTTTTCAAGGACTTTTCCAGGTTTTCCATGACCGTATGAACCCTGCAGCACTTCTCATGTGTGTCTTGTACAGTAATAATTTGGGCCTATATTACTATGGTTTGGCTGTCACATACATTTTAATGGAATTATGGGACTGACAAAGTACACAAATCAATCCATTTTTTCCCATTTTTGGGAGTGAGAGCCGCTAAATCGGAGCTCAGACTGATATATTCAGGTATATTCAGACAGACGGTACGGAGGGAAAAAGATGGGAGCATGAACCTGAAAACGAGCCCGATGAGTCCCCTTCAAATGTCACTCCCAGCTGTCACAGCACACAACGGCCTCGCACAACATGCCTCAAAACGCCGACATGTGAGATTGCACGCCAGCCGGCGTCCAGACACACAATTCCAGACAGCGCTCTGTGTGTTGCCGCTTTCAATGGATCATCAAATAATCACACACATTGTGAGGAAGCAATTAAAAGAACCAGACTGGGGCTATTTTACAGCCTGTTACTGCCAGTGGCGATTCTAGAAAATTTTACATGGGGTGGCAGAAGGGTGGCATGTTGAAATCCAAGGGTGGCATATCACACACACACACACACACATGCCTGGTGTCTATATATATTTATTTATACAAATCCAGATAGTGAAAACAGACAAGAGCAATGGAATAGCTTAACAGTTAAGTTACATACGTAATGAAAATAAAAACTGAGAAAAAACTGCTATAACATTTTCTGTCAGTCCCCCTTACTGTACTAAAGACGTTAGTAAGACGGTTAGCTAAGCTAACAGTGGTAACTTCAAGGCTAGCTAGCACAAGCAAGCTGTATAGCGAGCTAGCTACTGTATGCTACCGACTTTTGCAAGCTAGCAATTAAATAAACGATTGAAATTACAACGGAACTGTCTATCACATATGACCACCCATCACATTTTCTTGATTCACGATTCAGCAGTACTGTACCTTCTTTCATCACTGGAAGCCTACAGCAGGCTTGTCTCCAGTTAGTTGCGGGAGATGGGCAACCACGGTGACGAGAGAGCAAAGCGGACTCATGGACTCAACCATTTTACAGGGGAGGGGGAACTTAAAGATTTTAGAACAAGTTACCAAAGAGATCAACAGCTTAAGTAGCAAAAATATAATACCATTATATAAATGTATAGTATATTATAGGAGACACTTCTGACAACCTGGGTGGCAAGTGGGGTGGCAAGCAATTTTTTTAGGGTGGCAGCTGCCACCCCTTGCCACCCCGGTGGTTTCGCCACTGGTTACTGCCAATAAGACTCGTTAGGGGGCTGAAACCAAGAGTGCGATGGCCCTCGGAATCACGCAGCAGATTTTTTTTTTTTCATCAACGGTATAACGCTGCCATAATATTGATGAGGACAGGGCAAGTAATCAGGATTAATGAGCGCCACCTGAGGAGTTTGTCCGCGGAAACGAAAACCTTGTGTGAACCTTTAACTCTCCATCCAGCCTGTGCGTGTTGTGGAGTGTCTAGTTCACCTGCAGAGGCTATGAAATATGACAGGAAAGACGGGCCCTGCCATGACCCGTGAATCATGCGCTCTCTCTCCCCCTATTCCCCCATGCTCGGTCTCCCCCGCCCCACCCCCCTCTCTCTATCTGGTGAATTATTCAACAACAACAACAACCGGAGGAGGGGGTGGAAAGGTACATTAGAGAAGTTTCCTAAAACGGAGTGCAGAGGACCGGACCATATATCAACCCCCGCCCCGACCACATCTTTATGGGCCAACCTGCAGCAGTAGAGTAGCCGACGTCTGCATTGCATCCTGCTGGTGTGAATTACGACGGCGCAGCCGGAGCGGCCGCCCACCAGAGACGGCATTAACTGCTGATCTGATGAAACACACACACTGATTAGCAGCCCGTGTCTTTAGTGGGATTAAGTGAGCAGAGCTCTGCCATCACCTGTGTAGGTGTGGGGCTGATCTACTCAGATCTGCATGTGTGTGTGTGTGGTTGTATAGCTATCTTTGTGAGGACCAATATATTTTGCGCAGTCTTTTGGGATGGACCGTCAAAGGCCAGTTTAAGAGTCTCAGACCTGCTTTTAGATGCAGATTATAATCAGGTTTAGGTTGTGCGAGGGTGTGTTTGTGTGTGGATGAGTATGTGCCAATGTGTGGGAACGTTTGAGATTCTTTAGTCATTATTGGACCATTCTAATAATAATAATGTTGAAACAAAACACATTTGTGTAAATGTCATATTATGTGGTTATAGGATCACGTATCTAAGGTATCTTTAAAAAGAAAAAGTGTATTCGTGGAAATATTTGCAGATCCAGTAATAATGCAACAATGTGCGTTACTGTCTGAAATAGTCATTTTCAAGTCCTACACATAGAGATGTTTTTATGGTATGGTATAGTGGCGTCATGTGTCTCCTCAGCCATGTTAAGTCGACCTATAGCCAAACCCACAAAGGATCTCTAAATGAAACACATATAAAAGAAGTGAACAAAGAGAAAATACATAGTAATGGACTCCTGGTAATGAAAGTGCAAAATAAGATTTTCTTCTTTTCATGGCACACTGCCATATCCTTATTATTCAAGAAGGTTCTGAGTGTAAGTGGTTATATGTGCTATTGTGCACTGTATTAGAGCATAAAGCAGCAAAATCAAAAGGAGTCTTCAGAAAGCAGTCCTTCAAATTAAAGAATTCAGCAAAAATTTCGGGCCATTAAAAATGTTCTTTGCCGTGTCAAGAAAAAACATGAACTGTTCAAAAATAACATCTAGCTTCTTAGTTCAGCCAGCAGGGAGAGGAATATTTAGCATTGTGATCCAGATTAGGAGACAGGGAATAAGTCAAGTAGAACTTTATTGGATGAAAAATGAGCAATTTGGTTGTGCAGCAGTGAAAACAAAGTCAAAAACACACACAAGATAATGCAATACAACATAAAAAAAATGTAATATTGATCCAAACGTTGTTGGGTTATCAAGCTAATATTACTGTTTTCCGACTCCGGGGGAGATGGAGACTTGTTGGAACAGGATTTAGTGAAAGATCATTCAGTACTTGACTAATAAAGACTGACCATGGCTTTAAATAAAAGCACATCCGATGACAAAACCAAGCTCCAATAAGGCCGATGATTGCAAAGAAAGAAAATCTCCCACATTTCAAGAAGTTGGAAATGTCAAAAGTGATGTCTTATTGAGTGATAATAATTACACAGGCTGAGGAGCGGGGCTTAGAGATTTTTTTTGTCAACTCCCTACTTGTTTTATCCAGCCCCAAACGGCTCTCCTGGAAAATCCAATTATTGGAATAAGATTATCTGGGCGTGGCCGCTCTGGCAGCATTCCATTTCCCTCCAGGCTCCAAATGTCGGCTGCAAATTTCCGAATTTCTCCTCCCCCGTCGCTCATTTAAGACCTCTCTCAGCAGACCTCTCACCTTTGATAATGGCGAAATTCATCACCAGGGAGACCGGCGAGGTCTTAAGGGCAGATTGGACGCTTGGAGCGCTGCTTTTCCCGCCGTTCTTCTGCTCATCTCCGGTGGAAACCGGCAGCTATCTGTCTCCCGACAGTCCCCGGCTGGCATTCCCGCAGACGGAAAAATCATGGCTCCTCATCCCGAGACTCCTCAGAAAGGTTAAACCCTGCAGTTTTTGTATGTTTTTCCTTTTAAACCTACAATGCTTCTGCCATCCCGTTTTCCGTGTCACATAAATGAGCACACTTGCAAAGGATAATAGTGTAAAACTAAGACTTAAAATGTTTACACTTTTTTTACACTTTTCTGAAAGCCTTTGATATTAATTTCAAAATTGCCGTCGACATTAACGCTGTATTTGCAAAGCTGACATATTTAGCATCCCTTTTTTGGATCTGCTAGCAGATGTCACGGCAAGGATTCAACACTTTGTATTTGCCTAACTACGGTTTATTTATTTTCATGATATCACTCACATCTTGTGGGGTGAATGCATATATCTAAATAATTTCAGCTGAGTTCCTTATATTGGAACATCTTAGCTAACCTGTACATACATCAACTATCACCCTGTATTGTATATTGTATGCACACTTGGGTATTTTGTACTCAGAACACTTTTTTAATACTAGTTCATCAACAAGCGTTATATTTCCATTGTTTCTAACAGCTACCTTTTATTCTGCCTGCCTTGACATTGCTCATGATGTTCATAATTTTAAAACCGCACATTTTATTATTACCGCTCGCTGTTTTGACGTTTCAGAAGAAAAACGGAAGTAAAAGAAAGAGGCTGACATTTATATTTTTTCAAAGGAAATAAAAGGTTTCGGGTCTGTGAAAAGCACTCAAAGCCATCTGTTTATTAATGCTTTTATGCTTAATGATTTCACAGCATACGCACTGAAAGAAAGGCGGACAAATGTATTTTTTTTCCCCCATATTATCTTGTCTCCCTTAATAAATTATCCTATGTCCTGGTCCACCGATGTTTTGACAAGCTTGCAGCCTCCCAACCCTCCATCTAGTTGACCGTCTCTGGCTATCAACTCTCATTTCTCCTGCCGAAGTTATCGCAGCACTTTCTTAAGGCGATGACGGTGACCCCGCCGCTGACCTCATCGTGCGGTCCCGTCCGTGACATTTAAACTGGCCTCCGGGGGAAAGCGGCGAATAAATAAAGACGACAAGAGAGCCAGGGCTGTGAGAAGTGGACCCTGGTTTGATAAAGGTTCAAAGGTTCGGTAGAGACGAGCAGATGGAACGCTACACCGCCGGTCGCCTCCGGTCTGTGGTTTCCTCATCGGAGCATCTGCTATAACCACGGTCACATCTCTATTCAGTCCTTCGTATCCCACCATCTGAACTATGGGAACCATTTAGTGTCCAATGACACCAGAGAAAGCTGCTATTCAATGAACTAAATGCAGTCTTGGCTGGAATTTGCTCCTTGAAGACAGTGGAGTTTAATTACTGATCAGCTTTAAAGTTCTCCTGCAAATGGAAATTGAAAACAAAACACAAACGTGAATAAAGTCTTTTTATTTATTTCATTTATTAACAGCCGTTATGGAAGATTCGTAGGGTCGGATGGCTAAAGTCCACATTTAAACATGTGTGTTTCAATTATATTAAACCTACAACATGAAGACGGTTCATGGTGATGGTTGCAACTTAACAAAGAGTGTTTCTCCCTTTTTTTGGGAAAAAAAGGTGTGTTTTTACCTTTTTAAAACAAGCCATTTTCTCAAAAAATCTAAATGGTTAATATACCAATGCTAAATTCAACTATAGGCCAATTTGAATAATTTAACGGTATAACACACATAAAACACTTGTGAGATTCGTTCAGATGTGTATATAGCAGTATCCCACAACGGTATGGCCATAGTGTGTAGCTTGAAGCTATCGGGTCGGAAAATAATTAATCCGTAATTTGGGGAGTTGAGCTCAAGTCATCTCGAGTCATACTTATGGAATTGTGTTGTTTATTTTTTACATTTTTTTTTTTTTTACTTTAGTGCTATTTAATTCTAGGTTTGCTATTGATCCTGGGTTCATATGACCATCGAAACACATGATTAGAGCTAATTTTTAAGAGCTTGTGCTTGAAAGGGTTATCTCCTCAACCACAAAGTCGATTTGAATCATTTCAATTGCTATAAAACAGTAACCCATGTGAGAGTACGCGTAGGTGTGTTTAAAAAAAAAAAAAACATTAAAATTCAATATTTCTTTATGGGAAATTCGTGTCCAACTGAACGTTTCACAAAAGGCATCATATCTACCGTTTACAAAGTCACATTTCAGTCTAAAACACATCCTTGTAGTCGTACACGCCCGTAGGAGCCGTATACAGCGTAATACATCTTAATGAAGCCCTTTCAGACACTCAAAATTGAGAAAACATTTTCTAGGGCTAGGTTTTTAATTGGATAATAAACAATTAACTGCAGACACCATTCTTATGAACTCTCAAACACCGAAAATGTGGCCTCATTTCTAAGCTTTGCTTATATGGAGTCATAATTATGAACCGCCCTCAAGGTTCCCCTAGGAGCACAACCACCTTGATTAATGAATCTTCAGCTATTCATGGTTGTATTCTCATGGGACGCCCAAGTGATGTATCGAGAGCTTGACAGGGATGGTTGAATGCAGGTTAGCTCAACCCCTAGAGACGGGGTCATTTAAAAAGTCCTTGAGGGCTCTGTAATTAGACGTTTATTTACTGCTTTGTGATTACCTTGAGATTATTATAATTGGAACATGATGTGATCATGTGTTCATATACATTTGAATCTCAGCCCCATCATAAGTTGGGTAAGAACACTGCTTTCCACAAAATGGGAATATAATGCAGTTGGTCAATTGCTGGTTAAAGATTGCTGGTCTATTTTAAAAGTTGATCACTGTGTAGTGTAAGAAAAGTATGTTTTATATGTAAATGAATATTTTTATTTTCAGAGTAAAGGTCCTTCACAGGGTTCTCTAGTTCATTCTACAAATAAAAAACTTTTTCTCTCCGTCAAAGACATTAACAAATGATTTTATTCTACATCTGATTTTGCCCTTTTTGGGATCACATTAAATGGGGGTGTTGGGGAGATCCGGCCACTAATCTTGTATCGGCACACTTTCAAGAGATGATAAGTCTGGCCTGGACCTCCGTGCTTCCATCTTGATTCCTTCTGAACTATCAGAAATAGATCCCTCAATATTCTGTGTGAGCCAAGTATGTGGTCTTCATTGCGACATCCATCTTTAAAGTTCTTCAAAGTCTTCTATCAGGGTGCGTGCCTGAGGGACAGCTCACTGCAGGCTGGATGACCCACATATTCTGCGTTTCCATCTTTATTCACTTTGGTCTCATGCTCTTTCTCTTTCCATTTACCAAGGCCCCTATCTGCTCATTTACAGGCCGCTATCTCACAGCCGATCCATCACCCTGTGTTGGGCCTTCCAGTGGCTTGGTGTTGGAGTATTTTCTCAGGGCAGCGTTCCAGTAGAAGTACCGAGTTCAAGTCGTTACAGTAATACGGCACTTTGGGATGACGTTTTTATTGGTGGAGGAGATAAACTGTCCCATATATGCAGGGTTCATACACATTTTCACAAAATTTCCATTTTTTTAAATCTGTATTTACATGAATAAGTGATAAAATGTAGTATTTAAACTAACAATGAGGATTCCAAAGCATACAGTATTCCTTGTAGGCTCCTTGTAGACAGGCTATCACAGCCTGTCTCTGCATGTTGGATGCTCATCACACACACACATACACACACACACACAGGCTATCACAGCCTGTCTCTGCATGTTGGATGCTCATCACACACACACACACACACACACACACACACACAGACAGGCTATCACAGCCTGTCTCTGCATGTTGGATGCTCATCACACACACACATACACACACACACAGGCTATCACAGCCTGTCTCTGCATGTTGGATGCTCATCACACACACACACACACACACACACACACACACACACACAGACAGGCTATCACAGCCTATCTCTGCATGTTGGATGCAGGGAACCACCAATACTCCGGCCGGCGAGTAAACTCACTTTACTCCTGAAAGATTCTGCTCGTTATCCCGGCCAGTCCGTGGGAGAAATGCTCAGATATTCAAATTTACGTAATTAAAAGATTTAATAAAAGATGATGACAAAACAGTTATACATTACTCGATTCGAGGCCTTCCTCCTTTCTGCAAATTCACAGACTGTAAACAGTTAGCTGTCGCATCACGTCCAGGAGAGAAGAGGCCGTACATCCCGCTTTATTAGTTTAAATACTCTCATTCACGGAGCTTAAGGCCCTCTCATTGGTTAGTTATTCTTCTCGATTGTCCATAGGTCCATTTGCTTCGGGAAAGGCGGAGGCAAAGGAATAGTCCATCTTCCAAGTATCCATGCGCGCGTCCTTCCGGTCCTCCAAGTATCCATGCGCGCGTCCTTCCGGTCCTCAATGTCTGTGTCTCACTCCACCTTCCCCCAGCAACACATGAAGGAACCATTTCTTCTTAAAGAAACAGTCCCACATTCCTAACTCCTATAGAATCATTATATAAAAAACCCATTCACACCTAAACATTAAACAATATGACATACAGTGACTTTCTTAATACATACAATTACATATCCTTCATAATGCCCTTCATTATTTATCATATCCTTCTTATGCATTGTAATGTACACTTAAACAATCCTTTATTACACATGTACAGGTAATTTCAAGCTCACTAATCTATTAGAACTTAACACTCCCTTTTTCACAACACTTGACTGTGACCACGCTGACGGTCAACTCCACACAGCATGTGCTGTAATAGAGCTGCACCGCCATGACATGCCACCATTCAAATATAATGTGTCATGACTCAATAACGGGACCTATGCAGCAATTTTCAGAAAACACTTTGGAGAAAAATCGTCTGATCCTCTTGATGTTCTTCTTCCGTGTTTTGACTTCCACAAGGCCTGTGCTTCCTTCAACTCTAGTGCCAGTGTTTGTTCGATCATCTGTGGCTAGTCTTTGATCTGTAGTGCCGGCAATAGTTGCTTCAACAGGTGAGCTACTAACAGAACCTGTGCTGTCCCTTCCAAACTTGGACATCTTGGAAAGAAAGTTGCGGGCTCTCCTAATGTACTTATTGCTTGTTCGGACTTCCACAAGGCCTGCGGTTGCTTCAACTCTAGTGCCAGTGTTTGTTCGATCATCTGTGGCTAGCCTTTGATCTGTAGTACCAGCAACAGTTGCTTCAACAGCTTCCACAAGGCCTGCGGTTGCTTCAACTCTAGTGCCAGTGTTTGTGATATGATCTGTGGCTAGTCGTTGATCTTTAGAGCCAGCAACAGTTGCTTCAACAGGTGAGTTATTAACACGACCTGTGTTGTCCCTTCCAAACTTGGTCACCTTGGAAAAGAACAAGTGGGCCCTCCTAATGTACTTGCTGCGTGTTTTGACATCAACAAAGCCTGTGATTCCTTTAGTGCCGGCAGCAGTTCTACCCTTTTTGACTTGTTGGTCATCATGGTTTGTTCCCTGATCTGCAGCTGGAGGTTCATCTTTAGTGGCAGCGACGATTGCTTTACTAGTCGAAGGCGACTTAACCAAAGTAGAAGTGCCCTTATGGGATCTGACATTAACAGAGTTCCGCATTCTCACGAAAGGGTGCCGTAAAGCTGAGCTTGGGGTGAGTCTGGTTTCGGGATTCACATCAAATATTTTTGTGAGGAAATTAAAAAAGGCCAAAGTGTGACTATCCAGGAATTCTGCTTGTTCTTTTGCCACTTTGGGGAAGACCTTTTTTGAACGCATGAACCGGCCCTTGTACAGGTAGACCATGACGCAGCCGAAGGCCCACATATCTACAGCCTCAGTCAGTCGTAGACCCAAGTAGACCTCAGGCGCCCTGTATATTTTGCACTGAACACGGGTACCAGGCACCATTGACGAAGTCGGACGGGCCAAACCGAAGTCAATCAGCTTTACTTTCAATGGACTATTACCATGTACCAGCATTATGTTTTTTAGCCTGATGTCTGAATGTGTCACCCCTATCCCCCCAAGGGCATTCAACGCTACCATAATCTGTTGTGTGATTTGTCCAATGTCATTCAACATCAGTGGCGCTTTACGTCTGCTACGCATAAATGTATCCAGGTCCACGTGCAGACATTCAAATACAATACCAACGAATGATCTGCTTTCAAAATGCTCGATGAACTTGACCAAGTTGTTCTTTTCTGTGTCGAGATTCCTAATTTTCCTCAGCATGGCCAACTCGCATTTGGCTTCAAAGCCCATCGGCATTATTTTCACAGCCATTCCTTCTGTGGTTCCTAACTTTTGGCATTTGATCACCATCCCAAAAGCTCCCTCGCCCAGGTACTCATTAACCTGATAATCTCCTGATGGACCATAGAAAATTTCATTCTTTCTTATCTTGACACCCTCGAATTTGTAGGTTGGGGTTCGAGATATGAGATTTCCCATTTTGACAACTGCAATTGTTTTTTCCACTTCTCAAACTCTCAACTGGTGTCCTAAATTCTGGCTGGTGTCCTATTGACTGCTGTCCTCATACACTGGCCTGCATCTGCCCTGTGGCTTTGATTCAGAATTTTCAGTGACATCACAAAGCTGATGGGGAAAAATGCATGTGGCTGTTGCTATGCAACGGACAAACAGCATTTAGAACATCACATTTGTTAGCCTAGCTAGCTCTCGCACCTTCTCATTCATTTATATTGCTCATTTTATTTTAAAGTTGCCATTCAAATAACAAAAACAACAATGGGACACTTTCAATAAAATATTTAATTTTAACATTAAAAAAAAAAAAAAAAAACAATTAAACATAAATGCTTTGTAGGATTTCCGAGGGCCGTAGTTTGCCGACCCCTGGTTTAGAAGCTGGTGAAGCCACTTGGTTAATACTTTATTTACACTTAATGGAAACCACAGTTGTGTCCCTAACTTCCACTCGTGATTTGTAGCCTGAAGCTAACCACAAATTGGGATGCAGACTCTTGTCCTCGATGTTGAAGTCTTTCTACTCTCAACATCCAGCGCAAACAATTCCCAATAACAACTCGTGCCATGCATAAATGTAGCTTCTTTTTGCCAGGGAACATAATCCAGGCAGGAATTGCGTATCTACTTACAGTTTTTTTCGATTGCTAAACGACAGTGGACACAACTGGAGTCACATGTGCAAAACTCTAACTACAGTCTGCACAGCAGCAGTTCATGTGGACCAAACTCTAGTTCGTTTTTCATTGCTTGAACACAGTTTTCAAAACTCTACACACTTATCCCATGACTTTAACCACAACCTGCACAACACTGTGGATTTACAGCACTTTGTTCAAATGCTAACACACTGCTGTCAAAACTGTGAACCACACATTCAAAACGGAATAGATTTCAGCCTTGTGACTTTCAAACACTGCTGATTGCAATTTTAGCTGAAAGGCTAAGCAGGTGTCTTGTTTTAGACTTGTTAGTGAACACACACACATATATATATATTACAGTATATATAGGTAGAGCTCAGAAAGACTCATTTTGGAAATGGAACAAGGAAGACGGGTTCATGGAGGGAGAAGGGTGGCAGGGAGAGGGCGGATGCGTGGAAGAAGACAAAGAAGACGAAGAGCTGTTATTTCAGATGAAATAAGGGCTACACTTATAGACCATGTCGTGAACCATGGTCTCTCATTGAGAGAGGCAGGGTTGAGGGTGCAACCCAATCTGCAAAGATCCACAGTGGTATCTGTAATGCGAATTTTCCATCATACAAACAGGTGAGAGTTACATCCTTACAGTAAATGAAAACATTACAGGAATCTATTTTGTATTGCAATTATAGAATATTTACACACACATTCACTCTTTTGACTCTCACTTTAAGAGCTAAGGAAGACGATCCGAATGTCAGTGGTAACAAAGAGGGAAGGACGCTTATGTTTGAGGTTGACTTAACCTGAACTTCTGTGTGGGCACTCTGTGAAATATAAAATGGCCAACCAACGAGAAATATATCACTTTAAAGTCCCTTTTGACTTTGAAATACCACGCAAACAACGATGACATATAGCATCGTCTTTGTTTTAAGGCCTCTCATCAGGCCGTTTGAAAGCGCAGCCCCGCCGGCTGACTTTCTCTAAAGCCCGTTTGACACTGCAAACCCGTCTCTCGGCGTCCATGTGAAAGACTCGGGCATCTGCCACTTTGGGTAACTCAAGCCGAATCTAAGTGGACAGAGGACGCGACCCCTCGGCATTGGCGTCCCTCTTTCCCGGACCCCTCCACTTCATGACTCGGCACTTTTCTTTTTGTTCTCGACGCAGAGACAAGCAGGATAATGAGCTTCAAGACTTTGACACAGATACCATCTTAAATGGCACAGTCTCCACAATGCGGTAGATTCACCTTAACTGTCCTGAAGAGGCACTTTCAGAAGAAGAAAAAAAACAGCCAGCGTGACAATCCACGGGAACACTGGCAACCAACAGGAAAAGAGATTGGATCAATATTGAGGTAAATCAGAGAGGCTCCTAACCCCAGAGCAATACAATAAAAAAAAAGCAAGTTTAAATCCCCTCACAGAGAAGATTAGAACATTCTTGCGCCGCATGACCAACAGGCCCTTAACCTAGATGACAAAAAGGTAATTTGTCAAATGTGTATTCCAAGAAAAAAAGATGAAGTCCGACAGCTCCAAGACGAGATGAGCATTTTCTGACCTGCTGGCAGCATTGTTCAGGTTCTTGGCTCCTGGGCATGAACAAAGGTGTTTTATTTTGTATAGTTTATGTCACAACTTGTCCATGATGATCTACTGTCGATACTATACATACATGTTAATCAGGGTGTAAATTGGGATATTTTATGTGGTCTTGGTAGGTGGTTCTGGAGGATTTCTATGACTTTTGTCATGACTTTAAACCACATTTTCATGACCAAACATTTTGTGAAATCTGGGTGTAAACATGAAAAAGTGAGAAAATTTAGTATTTAAACTAACAATGAATACTGATTCATTTATAGATATATTCAGCGAGCGTCTTTCTTTTAAAAAGAATATTAATTATTTTTAAAAAAGGGCTTGTGTGTGTATGTATGTATGTATGTATGTGTATATATATATATATATATATACAGGCACGTGCACAGACATTTTGCTGGGCAGGTGCTCAAACCAAAAAAAGGCACCCATCGCCAAAATTATTTATGAAATTAAAAATAATAATAATAAATAAATAAATAAAAAACACAGTAGGATATTTTCAACTTATATATTTATTGTTGTTAACAAACTAACTCAAATTATCAAATTGAATAAATAAATGAATATTATGTAAGTCACTCTTGATTATTATGCACTGCATAATAATCAAGAGTGACTTACATAATCTCTATAAAGATGTACACAGTACACACACATTATTTACTGTTTTCTGACTAGACAGCTAGCTAGATTAGACAGCTAGCTTACATTTTCCTTATGAATAAAGATGATTGGCTACATACTACATACTGATCAACATACTTTCGAAATTGTCTAAACGGCATTAATACAACAACACAAATAAGATGCCTGCCTGTATATCTCTCCCTCTCTCTCTTCATTAAACATGACTAACGTCAGTAAACAGCTGGACAAGGCTTTGAAATCACGGATTTTGTGAGTTTTTTGTTTGTTTATTTTTTTAGGAAACGTCGGACCAGTTGTGACGTAATGTTTTCAGCGGCGCTAATGTTGTGGTTAATTTATCACCAAACAACGTGGGGATTGCACAAACACCGTCATTACCTGTTAGTCTGATGCTGCGGGTCAGAGGAGAAGTGCTGCACCCGTTTGGCCTGGCGCTCACTGCATGAGCACTAAGTGGAGGAGGGGGGAGGGAGAGGGGGGGTGGGGGTGGGGGGGGGGCTTGTGAGCGCCGCGGAGCATGTCGGGGCGAAATTCTCACAAGAACTCAAATAAATGCCCCGTCAGATATCAAAACACATTTGTGGGGAATTGATGACAGAGAGAGTAATTTTTATTCTTAAATACTGATGAATGAAGAAAAAATTGGGCTCCAGTAGAAGGGGCACTTTTCTCATTCAGGGCAAAAGGGCAGGTGCTTGAGCACCACTAGGGGTCTATCTGTGCACGTGCCTGTATATATACATACATACATATATACATATACACACAAGCCCTTTTTTAATGCATTTTGATAAATGTTAAGGGAGTGACTTTTTACCAGCAGGTATGTTTATGTTCTTCTTTTACTTGAAGCCACATAATCTGTGCTCCCCTGAAAAATTAAAAATGTATTACTTTTTAATAGATGCCATATAACACCACAATAATTCCCCCATCTTTGGAACGAAACACTGAATGTCTTTGAAAGGCTCCAGAGACGCCGTCGAAGATGGAGTGATGGCGCGTGCCGAGGTGATGGGTTGTTATGTCACATCTGTTTGTCTCTTGCCCAGCCATGATGTATAATTTATAGCTGTGAAGGTCAAAAGAACTGCTTTAGCTGATAACAATAATCAATTATTCCGCGTTGGGCTGCCTTATGACATTGTATCGCACGTTTGAGAAATCATTCACATTTCAGAGCAAACCCAGCCGGAGATTTCGTCGGACATTTACGGTACAACCCCCGTCCATTAGCCGAGCAATTTCTGCTCATATGGAAATGTGATTATGCAGAGACAACGCAGTCACTTTCATTACATGCAGTGACATGGTCTCTGATTGGTGACCTTTGTTTGCCCCCCAGCAAAGCATCCAAGAGACACTTCGCATGCAGTTGAAAATACAAACCGTGGTTAATATATACCCCCCATCAGACCCGATCTTGGAAAATTGGGTTCAGCCTCTGGGATTGAGCATATCAAAAAAATATAAGAAGAAATAAAATAAATAAAACAAAAAACCTCAAATGTCAAATCCCTGCACCACAAGTCAATATAAGTTAATTGTGTCATGTGTATAACACTATTACACAATAATTATAAACATAAACCATAAGCATGACTTAAAGTGACTCAAAAACGACAAAGTATGGGCCCCGAGTTTTGAAAAAAGCTGATTAAAAAAGTTAGGAACTAGCTAGAAGGCAACGGTTTTAGAATCCTACAGAGTCCGCCAATACCAAGAATTCCACTTTCACACAAAGCATCGCAAAGATATGCACATGAATGTCATTTGTGTCCAGCAAAAAATATGAAAATTGAGTTACTTATGGCTGAAATATGAATATTGCAGGCCTTCCTGCTCCCTACTGAAAGCTAAGGCCAAGGAGCACCATGCTGCAGTGAAACGAACTCCGTTCAGGGACCACCGAGGACTGTGGGAACTTTCATGCTTGAGCGGAGTTAACATGAGTTCTTGACATTTACTTAACTAAAATAATTATTAAAAATACTTAACTTCACTCAATCAAAGCCAAACTTCGCACAGATACTCCTACAACTTTTAGCTATTTTATAGTAATTTAAAAAGTGTTCATATCGACGTGTAAGGTAATAGGAATTAACTTTTTTAATCCTTTTTTTCAAAAAATACATTGTTTTGCTTTTTTTTTTTTTTTGGTATGTGTATTATCATAAACCAATATACCACTAACACATATATGGCCTTATTATCTATCTTCACAAGGGTCTTCTGTATTTTATAGCTTTTAAAATTTTTCAAGTAGACCTTGTGAATGAGGAGATAATCAGGATTTAATATGAGAAAAAAAGCATCTGCAATTTTGGCTAAAAACATTGGTGGGGGCATATAGTTAAATTAGACGCCGGAGTACTTTTTTTTTTTGTCTTTTCCCCTTCTCTGTCTTTGAGACAGACAGCTTCTATAAAAGAGGCTCAGCAGAGCGAATAATATTAATTTCCCGCTCTCACACCACTTTCATGCACGCCGACTGTGTTACGCTGGGCAGTCGTTCAGAACCGGCTCACTGAGGCCACTTGAACCGCATCTCCTGGGAAAGCATGTCCGGCCTGTGTAACGCATGCCAGTCACACGTGTAGCCGCCGATCCGGTCGCCTCCTCCGGCCTCGTGTGTTGTGTTCGATACCAGGCTACAGGGCTCGGCTTATTTATTTCATCCCCTCAAGTGGAATCAATTAACGTCAGAGCTGTTCTCACTTCTAAGAGCTCCAAATATCTTGATTCCCACCATGCATGCTTATTATTTTTGAAGGATATGCATAGATGCTGTTGCATAATCTCTCAATATGACTTCCTCATACATGAAAATGACAGTTAACTACAGAAATAAATACAGATGTTGTATGTATTGTAAATGCATTTTAAAACTTAAATATAATAATGGGTTGAACACTTGGAACCCAAATATATACATTTATTCAATAAGTATTTGAATTCAGTATCGCCTGCCATGATGACATTATTATGTTATGTTATGAAGGGATTGTGATCATGTAGTGGATCATGTCATAGACAGTGGATTTCATCTGATCATTTTGTTAGTTTTAATAATTTTACCATATTGAAATAGTAAAATAAAGAGTTTGAGGAACAAGAAAGATTTTTATTACACAAAAAAGATTAAAAATGATCATTTTTGCAGGTGTTCTTTATGTCTTAGCGATTGACTGAACTAAATATCTTTGGGATTTGGATTATTGGTAGATTGATGTTAACTTGGATTCAAGGACATTGAGATTAACATTTTTCACAATTTTCCTACATTAGCACATTTTATGTGCTAATCAGAAAAAAAGTTGTATTAATGCCAAAAATAATAATAATAATTTGTAGTAAAAGTACAGTGTAGTACCCTATATCTAGTACTGTATATTAACATTCCATTAACCCATAATATATTAACTGCAGTTTCACCTTCACTCGTCTTTGCAAAGTATAGAAAGAAACCAGATAGCAAGCCTCCTGTGAGGATCCTAGAGGCACCTCCAGGGGGTGCCGAGCGAACCCTGGCCACAGCCAGGATGTCTCTTCCTCTCCCCCTCTCTCTCTCTCATTTAGGCATATGCAGGACAGCTGAGCGGAGCACCCTCGCAGCTGCAACGCATTCACCCATCAAGCCGCAGGTAGCTCGGCGTGAGGCCACGAGCCTCACGCCGAGCTACGCCACGAGCCTCACGCCGAGCTACGCCACGAGCCGCACGCCGAGCTACGCCACAAGCCGCACGCCGAGCTACGCTACGAGCCGCACGCCGAGCTACGCCACAAGCCTCACGCCGAGCTACGCCCCTAGCCTTCCGTGAGCTACGCCACGAGCCTCACCTCAAGCTAGTAGCTGAGTATCCCCGTTGACTTTCCCGCACTGTTGTTCCTTTCCCTACACGTCCTGTTTGTCTTGGCAATAAAGCTCCGTGATTCACTGAAACCTCCCCTGTCCGTGTTTGCGTTTGGGTCCTGACACACGAACCCTGACACCTCCATCCATTTCACTTTAGAAACTACAGCCGATTTGAAACAATAAGCGGCGTGGTGGAGACACTGATTGCAGGCCGGGACAGAAAAAGGACACCGCGGATTGCCACCTGCACGTACAGATGGTGCCGTGTCAGCGCCTCGACTTGTTTCTTGCTCAGTGTGATGCATGTTCTTGACAGGCGCCGGTGGCAGACACTCCCAACGTAAGGAGCAGGCGGAGCGCCATCAGATTCAGGCCCGGCCGCTGAGCCAAATGGCACCTCCGGAGCTGTAATTCAGTGACTTTCCTCAGGGAACTGCTTCTCCTTCTGCCTATAGACAGGTTTCCCTGTTAATAAACAATCAAGGATGCATGCGCAGCAGCAGTGGAGGAAATGCATGGCAGCAAAGGTACCCCTCGGACCCCACTATGGTGGATGCAACATGACAGGAAGAGATGCAGTGCACTGGTGAGGGCCTTTTAATTGAAAACGTGATGCACTGTCCGACAATGTTTGCTCTGTTCCAGATGTCCTGTTGGAGCAAAAACTCATATTAGACATGATTGTGGTCACTGGTATTTTCGTCTTATGACTAATTATGAAAGCCACGTCAAAGTCAACTCCAAGGTATCGATCGCAATTCAGACGAACGTTTGCACTCTTCATTAGACGGCCTTAAACACCCGGTAATGGTTTGAGCTGAACTGTGTGTGTGTGTGTGTGTGTGTGCTTTGTTTTAGTTTTTATTTCTATTTTTACATTTAAAAACAAGTGTTTCATTTGGTTTTGATTCAAAACCCAGATCTCTGGCTTGACTGATTCTGCATCGAACCACCGAGCCTCTCATTGAAAGACGGACCTGCTAACCACTGATCCACAGTCGAGTTTTACATGGTTCACGGTTCTTGTCCGAGGTCTGTTTGTATCTCTGACTCTTCCATAATGTCGAATGCTGAAGCAACAATCAGCATCTTACGCTGACCTTATAAGACGGAAAAAATAATCTTCCACTTCACCCCGACGTCGGACTAAATGGGAGGCAAACCAAGATGAGCAGTTCTGCATGGCCAAGACAAAGAAGTTATTTGGGCTGACAGTGCAAGAACAAGTCAGCAGTGCTACCCTATGAAAAGGCCAGTGTGTAACTTGCCCTGTGCTCCCACGCATGTTGAGACCATTACTGTTGCTGTCCATCTTATGGAGAGGGGGTGGGGGGTTAGGGTCGAGTTCTTCATCAACCACTTTTGGCCAGTCAAGTTTTTCAGTGATAGGGATACATTTTTGGAATGATTTACCAACGGAATTAAAAACAGAAACCGACCTGAAAACATTTAATAGAAAGGTGAAACATTGGCTGAAAGACAATCAAATATGTAGCCACTGAGAAATTCTGGTTGTAATGCATCTATGCTGGGCTCTTAAGTGATGTGTTCTTTTGTGTAATGTGGTCGTGATTATGTAAAATGTTAATGTCTGTACTTATGTATTTGTTATATGATTGAGTAATTTATATTATGTAGTTTTTTTTTTTATTTTTTTTTTTTTTGGATTATGTTTTTAGAAAGGTCTGACCAGGGACTGGGGTTGCAAATTAGCCTATTGGCTAGAAACCTTTTATGCAACACATATTGTTATGGCTTTGTCTATGATAAATTATGTATGTAATGTGCGCTGCATTGTCCCTGACAAATAAACTAAATAAAAAATAAAAAAAACCTGAAGCGGAACAACAATTAGACTGCGTGGCTCCAAACGACAGATTCAGTGACATTGTCAAAAAAGATGCTGGCGAACAAGACGGCCACAGCCGAGAGCAGAAGGCACGTCCAATCCGTAAGTGGATGCAATGCTTTAAATGTCAGGCGCTGATCCGAGTTGACAGTGAACTCTTCCCAAGTCGTGTCAGGATTTGAAAAAAAACGAGCGCCGATGATTCACCGGAAGCTGATTGCGGCATAACCACTACAAACGCCTTGTCCACTACGAGCGTTCACAAACACAGTGACCTTTAACCTTTCTAAAACCATTACAGAGATCACCAAGTCCGGGTCTAAAAAATGAAGCCGATGCAAACTTGCATTATGTCAAATGGCCACAAGGGGGAACCTCCTCTACTTCCAAAAATAAATCCAATTATATAATCTGTAGGAAAAATGACTATCTCTTTATTTATTACGTCATCTAACATTGTACACACATTCATGGTCTCCATTGGTGGTTCAATGTCCATTATGGCGTGCCTTTTCTTTTCTTACAATACAGAGCTATCAAAATCATAACCCCAGAGCATTGCACTTACCAAGCCATTACTCAAGCAGTGACTCATCTTTTTGAGATTCAATATTTCCCTTGCATGGATGAAAACAGGTGTAACCATTTCAAAGAAAAGATTTTTTTTTTTTTTTTTTTTAAATCTCTGCCCACTCAGAAAAAAACATCCAAATGACTCTGATGCTGCATATAATACATTAGTCATGCTCTTAGCTCTGATTTGATTATTTGATCAGGTGCAAATTGGGAAACAGCATTAACAGCAAACTCTGTGCAGCTAATGTGCCACCTCTTCTGGTATAAATTGGATAAGAAATTGTCTGTATATGAAAATCTAATTTAAAGCATCCATTTTCACACCCAAAAAAATAAAACTGAAAACAAAATATTCTTTCTCTTCAGTATTTCGATTCCTGCCAGAGCGCTGACCTGGTTGCGGTCACAGATGCTGATAACATGTCAACCAAACTGCTGACAAATGAGTCTTCCTATAGATCCCGGATCCAAAACAGCTGAGAGCGAGTCAAGTTTAAGGTAAACTGTTGATAACGGGAATGAGTCATTAGTCAGGTTGTCGTGCACGGATCGGCTGCAGCTGGCCTCGGCCATCAGAGCGAATTAAGGCTAGAGGAAGTCAATGTCAGTCAGCCAGGTAGTCCAGAGAGGGGGAGGAAAGCTCACAATAAGCAAAGCAGGCACGCGAGGAAGCACAGCACAGACGTGCAGGAACGTATTCTGAGGTTACAATTCATTTTTATTAGGAAGACCGGCACGTTTTGTCGAATATTTCCAGTTAAAAATCAATATTTATGCTTCAAATTGTTGAGATCGACATATTTTACAAACTACAGATGTAGCAAAGGTCTGTTCTTTTCTATTAAAGCTTTTGAATGACACTTTGATACTCATGATGCTATTCTTTTTATTTTTGAGAGCAAAACAAAAAATGTTTTTGTGAAAAGCGAAACGCCAACAAATATAGATTGAAGCAGAATATTGTATCTATAATGTTTTTGGGGTTCTAGTTTTTGAATGCAAGATGACCTCTGCTCCACCTGGCTCGATCTTAAATGAGGTTCTTAAAAGTATTAAAACGTGCGGATATTCATATTATCAGTCTGGTTGTTTCCAAAAACTATACAAATAGTATCATACTAATAATATTAGTGTTGGCTGATCTTTATCTGCAGAAATACTGTCTTTACAGAGAATGAATAAAAAAAAAAAAAAGAGCTGTACAGAATCTGAATATTGATTTATAATCTGAACGTCCAAATTATGAAAAAAGCGTCCAACTAGTACGGCCCTGCATTAGCAGTAATGTGTGCATATTTGAAGCTCTGTTAAACAGACAGTTAAAAACCACCAAGGTGATAAAAAAATATCATCAGCGTTGTCCTTGGTGTGCAAGTATATCGTCACATTCCTCCACTATTCTAAAACTTTTTTTTGTATTCTTCTTTTTAATCTTAAAGTTTCAAACGATTGTTGAGTGAAAGATGCAGGTGCATACACCCCAAACCACCGATCCATTGATTGAAAGACGGATCTGCTAAGCACTGAGCCACAGTCGCCAATTGAAGCTTATAATCTTCTCATGGTGTGGTAACGCCACAGACAACAACACCGAGTAAACACATGTCATTACATTCAGTACACTAGCCTTCAAAGTCCAGAATGGAAAGTCAAAGGTCGCATGAGGTTGCGAGAGAGAGAGAGCAAAGAATAGGAAACACATCAAACTCCTTTACGGCCATTACATTCTACGAGTGAGCTCCTGCTTCCCGCTTTGCAAATCGTAAATGCAGCTTGCGGTGGATCTGGCTGGAAACAAATGGACTCTGCAACAATAAGACTTTCTGGCGGATGACTGATGGAATAAAAGACACGACATAAACGTCTGCATGAGCACTGAAAGCTGTTGCCGAGTTGTAAAAACGGTGTTTTGAGCGCGGTGCATTTGGTAATGGCCGTCAGACTCCCCCATCACACTGCACACCCTTGGGCTCCACCTCCTGCTCCGCCTCCATTCAAGCAGCAGTGAACAACACATTTGCAAAAGGTATGTTCACCTGAACAACAGGATAAGTCGTCTGCGAGTCATTTGCAAAACAACCTTTATGAGAGTTCAAAGACACAATGAGCTTTTTTCAGCTCAACATGTTTAGATCGACGGCACGGTTAAAAGTTGACACAAAGTAACTTTGCACACACATTCATATTCCATGTTTTTGTTGCTCTGGTATGAGCGTTATCCTCCGAGGAATATATTGCTGACACAACAGGTGGAAGGTGCATGAATTCAAAACCAAAAGGCCGATGTTTCTGCAAGGATTAAGATGCATTATGTTTGTGTTGTTCTATATCAGGGGTGCCCAATACGTCGATCGCGATCGACCAGTCGATCGCCAGGGTAGCGCGGGTAGATCGCATGCCATTAAAAAAGAAAAAAAAAAAGTATCTTCCCTACGACATTTGCCACTTGATTGATATACAGACCAGCCAGTGTGTAAATCAATGTCCATCACCACGGACGGTGCGCCCGCATGGTCGGCCGCTTGAATGCATTATTTGCGCTTCTCTACTCCCGTGAGTTTACTCAACTTTATGTGGTTAATTTGCGCCATTTGCTTTACTCGCGGCTGAAAAGGGGCAGGGATATCTCCGTGGCTTATCTCCGTAAAAGCGGTACCGTTTCCGCCATCCACCATTGAACTAACCACTAGTTCTGCTTTATAGTTATTGTGGAAATCCCTCAAACGTCGGACCATCAGACGCCCCCGTGTCCATAATATCATCTGTAGCCGCACAACTGAGTCTGAATGACGGCTGCTTCCAGCGCTGCTTCAGGCGGACCAGCAGCAGTTTGATTCAGCACCGGCAGGACAGCAGTGATGATGCGGCGCTTCTCAACGCTGATTGGCTTTCACTACGCAAATCTTTCGCCCAAGTTATTCGCGTCATTTGCGCTGCCCGGCGGAAATTTGCGTCATTCGCGTCTGTGCATTGACTTTGCATGTAATCTACTCGCGAATAATACGTGCCGCATTCAGTGTGAACGCAGCATAACCCTGGCTGTTTCTATTCAGTGCAAGTCAGAGTAAAATGTAATGACCAAAAATGTACAGAATTATATTGTGTCATAAGTTATGCAAGGTACGCCAATATTGTAAATATAAAGTATACTCGGTATATTAATACATTAATAATGCTATTTATTAATATATATCTATATAGATTTATATAGATATATATCTATATAGATAGATATTTAGCATTATTAATGTAGGTATATCTTTTTGACTAGGTCATTTTAAAAGTAGCTCGCAAGCCAAAAAAGTGTGGGCACCCCTGTTCTATATTGTTAATGACTTGGCCATCTTACTCATATGTTGTGCAAATGCAAGTTTTCTGTTGAATACAAGCCATCATAAACTCACCATACCAGAGACCCGCAGATGTGTCGCTGCAAGTCACACTGTAGTGGACATGGTTATTCTGGGAAAATAAAGATGAATAAAATAAATGGCATTTCCTAAGGAACGATTTTTTTAAAACTGAAAACACACTGTGAAAGGGTTTAACACCCAGACTGGACAACGCCGTGGTCCCCACCTGTCAATCGAAAGGAAGCCCCGCCCTAAAGCATACCCTGCTTTCTTATCTAGGGACCATCATTTACGAAATTAGCCTCATGCTGTGCTGAAGGCTTGAATCTAGCGATTGCGAGCACAAACCTATTACAAAATAAAGTAATAAATCCAGTGAGAAGTAAGTAGGTATGAAAGGTTTTCTCATATACAATCAGACTTATTTCCAGAGGCGTCGCCCCCTGATGGCCATTAGACAGAATGCAAGTTAAATGCTCTTCCGCGTTGGCTTTCCAGACCCGGAGGTTTCCGGCTGGCTCAGGATTTAGCTGCATAAATCCAGTTCACACTTGGTGCTCAGAATCTATTGGAGTGTGAATTCCCCTCCTCCGAACGTTGGTTTTAATTAGCCCTCAGTGCTGTGCTGAAGGGTGGATCCTATACGATCCACCCTTCAGCGTTTCTAGTGACCATCAAATGGTACCGTAGCGTCGGCTGTTGGTGTGCAATCTGATTTCCAGCAGTGCTGCAAGTGTCTGCCAGGCCTCGCGCTCTCACTCACATGTTGCTATGTGTTTTTTCCCGACCAGTGAAAATCCCAACTCGCAGTCTGCTTCACTGAGTGGAAGTCAAAACAACCCTGGCTGCTTCATTACTCCCCCCCACAACAACTTACTGCACTCGCATCAATAGTGTTGTACGTGTACACGCTCCCCGGCTATTTGCGAAACCCCGACTGTTTCAAAGATGCCCCCACTTGTCACTACGTTTCGGATCAGCATAAACAAGTTGCTGCTCTCTGCTCCTCTAAACGTCGAATGAGAGCACAAGCTGCTCGTCATCTCTCTCGTCAATCACAGGTGGAAGTGGGCCACATTTACACTCCCGGTGACAGGCAGGTTACTCTCAGGTGCAGAGAGCTCCTCTGCAGAATCTGAATCAGTTTGGTTGCAACGGTGTTTGGCAATTTCAATATGAAAAACAATATGAAAAACATGTCTGCGAAGTCTCGTGGTACTTGCCATGTTCTGCTGCAAAGTTACCAAAACATACTTGTTTGTATTATATTCTTACAACAATGTTCCTCATTTTTTGGGGTGTTTTCCAAAGAAAGTCTGACTTCTCAGGAAACTTAGGAACTTAGGTTCAACTTAACTTCTGGTTTAGGTTTAGGAAACGTTTGAGGTTTGGGTTCAAATAATTACAGAAGTGGGATTACTTAAAGTATGGGAGTTACGTGACAAATAAATCAAGTCAACTTCTCGTTTCAAAGACCAGTTTTTGTTTGACCCCTTCCAACTTTACTACCAAGTGTTGATTTTTGCTGTGTTTACACTTCCTGGTTCACAGTTACTTTGATTAGATATTAATTTTGTGGGATATCTACAAATTACAGTGCATTAATTAACGGTGGTATAGCTACGATGACGGTATGAGAACAGCCGGAACAAACACAGTTCTGGTCCTTTTTGTGTTGGCAAAAACAAGCGAAGCGTTGCTAGTGAGTTTACTGCTAACATGCTAAGGTAAAAGCAGGTATAACGTTTCCCATGTTCACCAGCTCAGTTTACAGTGTTTGTATGCTGACGTTCACAAATTTGAACGAAACACAAAATAAAGTTGAGGTTGAAGGGACTGTATTGGTATTGGACAAAATTATATTCGGACCTGATGATGGCACCGGATGAAAGTATAGGACCCACACTCAGAGTGTAATAGTGTGTACACACTGCATGCTCTGAGCTAATTTGAACCTCGGAAAACAGTTTTCAAATGATGCCCATTGCATGCAGGTTATTTTTCCAAAGAAACGAAGGCCACTTCATTTTTTTTTTTCAAGTATCATTTTAATTCAGGTTTTTATCACATGTAGGTTTGACATGTTATCAATGCTAATTGCATATATCCTCCTCTGAGTGGCACTTATCCTGGATCCCTGGAATATTAATGAACACGAATGCATACGTGCATGGGAAGCGACACGATAGCCGGCAGACGGGCGTAAAAATGTTGTGAGGAGAAAAACGAGGAGAAGGTTAGCGCGAACGGCATCAAAACTGGACCAATTCAAAACAGCATTTCACACTGAGAAATGTGGAAGGGAAAAGCATGTATGGAGGCAGCATTTTCAATTACATGCTGAGATAATAAATCTGGCGGGATGAAAATACGGACGTGAGTCTCCTACAAATCCACTGCCGACTAAATCGTTGTACGTTTTGAGCCGGCACTAGAAAGAGATTAAGACCGTGTTGACTACGCCTCTATATTCTTCCCGCTGAAACATTTCCTACATTGAATAGAGTTAAATCTTATCTTATTCTCGCTAGTTTCCTGGAGTTTTCTTTTGCACAAAGTGCAAAAAGATGGAGACGCAACACATACGACGGGGAGGCTCACCTCCGTGACGGCTGGACTCGGGGTTCAGACACAAGTAGGTGTAGTAGACAATATCAGACGGGAGCTCGGCAGCAGACGATGTTGTGTAGCGTGAACACATTATGCGGAGAAAGAGAAGTGACATAATGGGGCTACAGTGCGTTTTTGCCTGCTTTGGTGTCCCTCACTAACCGAGGCTCAGGTTGGTGGCAGCGAGAAGCAAAGAGACAGGCATGGCCGCTTCCTGTGTGTCCTCAGCATCCGCCAGACTGGAAATAGGATTAAGGTTTCACTCCCATATGCGGAGTTATTTGGTGCATTTGTTTATGCTTCATGTGCAGCCACATCTGACGACAGGCCAACACACACACACACAATCATGCGCGCACACACGCGCACCCGGGAGATGAGTCATTCCCTTTATGAATCATACTGTGTCTCCTATTAAACTAGTGTGGGGTTTAGTGGAAAAAAAAAAAAGAGCAACTTGTTCCAATAATACATTTTCATACTGTACTCTTCTCGCTCTGACGATGCAGTAAATTCTAGCAGAGTGCGAACACACCAAGGTATGAACGTGTGAAAAGACATAAGTTATTGATAGATTTATTTAGGACCAGACAGCCCCGTGTTTTACTCACCCATACGTGAATGGAAATTTGTGTTATTTTTTATTCATGAGCGCTACGCGCCTCTGGGTTTTTGCCTTTCGACATCATGTTAATACTACATGTTTTGACTTCATTGTCTTTTAAACAAACACAATTTATGTTAAAGTTATGTGTTTTTCATTCAAAATCCATTGTCTGTGTCCATGCAGTAAACACATAGGGTATGAGGCCTTTCCTTCCTCACAAAGGAAGGATTTGCAAAGGCAATTTTTATCCACGTTTGCGTTACCTCACTACTTCTCAAGGTCAATCGGTGAAAGAAAAAACCCCATGACCGACATTCAGTCAAATATTTGATCATACATTAATGCATCCTTGTCCCTGATCCCTGATAATGCTACTTTGTGAACAACAAGTTTGGTTTGAAACTTTCCAGAGGAAGCTAGTTAGCATTAGCGGTTAGCAGCACAGTCCTGCAGCACAGTCCTGCTAAAAAATTATGCAAAGATAAATTATGTTATTATGTAATTACATAAATGCATTATTAAATGCAGTATTATGTAAATGCAGCACAGTCCTGCTTGGTTAAATAATGTAGCTAATGGCTAACATCCGGAGGTTACATTCAGTTAAATTGTGATGCGTTTAAGCTCTATTCAGTAAAAAAAAAATTGCAAAGGTAAATTATGTTATTTTGTAAAATGTCATTTTGGCGGGAAATTTGAATAACCAAAATCATCTGAAGGAGATATTATAATGTGCCTGGGTGGCAGCGTATGGTCCAGTGTGTTGCTCAAATACACATTGACAGAATCAAACTGCCGACCTCAGGGTTAAAGGACAACCTGCCTCCCCACCGAGTTGCATCCGGCCTTCGCCAAGTTATAATTATAGAAGCACAATGCTCGGCTCGAGAGTCCTTACAAAAGGAATTTCAATTCATTCTGGCAATTCATTTACGAGATAGCAGAATGCAGCTCAGTGAATACAAAACCATATTTTTCAGAGAGCGCTCTATAACTCTTCACTGTAGCATACTAGAAACTGGGCCGCATGGAAAACAATGCTGGAGCCGTGACCAACATACAAACTTTTAATATAGCATTTTGTTAGATAATTGATAAAGCGACATGGCAAAGATGTTCTCTTTACTCTGGCCTGGATCTGTCATTATGTTAAATATGAAAGGTTTTTCAAAGTCAGAATGACATCCGGGGTTATAAATATGAATCACTTGACTTTCTTTTACCGGTCCTGTAATTTCTGATTTTCCCGAACATGTCATTTGGTACTAATTAAAGGGTAAATGGAGACGGGCTTCTGTGACGGCACACGGTTGGTGTTTGAGGTTATGAGAGGGAGCCGAGGAGTGATGTGTGAGAAACAAAAGGCCACACAATATTCCAGAAATATGTAATCTTAATTACTAGGAAAAACTGGCAGAAATCTATTCAAACCCAAAATATTACAGAACCTATGTTTAGGCCCTGAATTTAACGCCAGAGGACATATTCAACACAGATTATCCAGATTTTTTTCACAAAATGTTATAATATCTGAATAATTTTATAATTGCTATAAACACATACAAAACAAAACACCACAAATAGAAGCTTTGATTTCGTAAAGGAGAGTTGCTTCTTCGTATGTTGCCTGTGATTCTCACAACCACGCAGTATCTTTATACATGTCGCTGAGCATGCAAAACTCCCTGCTGTGAACAGAATTAGACTCTGGACTATGCCAAATATTAATTGGAATTAATTATCACTGTAACAATTGAAAACTGTCGCCGTTTACCGTATAATTAGTACCAAATTACACAGTCCTCTCTCTGAGTCTATTCACAGCTGCACACCACTTCCCTTCTGGCAGTTCCACTAAGTATTAGGAAACTATTGGACCAAGAAGTGTTTTCCACTCCGATGGGCCCGTTTATGCTTTTACAACCTATCTCAGTCCTTTGAAGCATGCACTCAACAAGGTGCTGGAAATGTTTGGTGGTCTCGGTCCTCGCTGACTCAATAACATCACATGTTTTTTGTTTTTTTTCGTTTGTCCCCTCCATCGACAGTAAACACTGCGGAGCACGCGAGCCTCGGGAGGTTAGCGGCGTCGTGCGACGGCCGCGGACTTTCCTTCAAAGTCACTTAGATGTCACGCCTTTTGCAACAAGCCCACACTCTGACATTTAGCTCAACGGCAAACAAACGCCACCATTAGCATGCTTTTAGCAGGGGGCGGAGTCAAGACAGTTTTCAGCTGACTTCAAAGTTTACACAGGAAGTCACAGAAAAAAGGACTTCCTGTTTGTTGCGATCTGTAGTCTACTTGTAGTTTACAGATCACGTTTGGATTTATTCATATGTGTTTATAAATATATATTCATGTAGAAATGTGTGTGTAGCTGCAACCCTTATTTGTTGTATGTCTGCCTGTGAAATACATCACTGCTGGTGTTGATATGTGTTATATAAATAAACTTTATTAGTATCAACTACACACGATATGTTTTCATATTAAGCATGAGACTAATTTAGCGTTAAGTATTACAACTACACATATTGTCCACAACACGTGGTGTTTACTATCAAATCTAAGAGCCAATCGGCTCTCTGATGTGGCGAGAGCCAGGCGTTTCCCATCATGCACTGGGGCCACGCAGTCGGAGGAGAGCTGCAGCGGCGCCTGGCTCTAAAATCGACGGCCGCCTCGCTCTCGTGAGATTATCGTTGACCACGTGTGCGTGACGTCAGAGCAAGTCGGACACAAACTACCCAGCATGCACTGCGGCACCGATCGCCGGCGATCGATCCTGCACAGAAGCGGCTCATCTCGAACGAACCTGTTAAGTGCAACTGTCTGAAGAAGACAGCTGGCACCGTTACCATGGGGGGCCGCGACGAGCCGATTGCATCGTTTTGTCTCCCGATTCATTCATAATCATAATCGCCGAATGGCAGATGCCGTAACAGGTGATTGGATGGAAGATCGGTGGGACTGGTGAGCGTTTGGCAGCGGCTTTATTCATCAACTATTATTTCGAAGCAGAACCTCATTTTACCTCGGTCCCTGCGAAGCCCCATATCTCATCGCGCCGCTTCGTCATTTCATCTCATTGATCTCGACGTATTGATTTCATACGAGTGGCGAGATGAGGATTCGGCAAGTTGAGAGGATTCGGCCTCGAATGTCGACTTCTTCCTTCGTGTCATCTGTTTCTTGTTGGCTTGCAGAGGTTGAAATTTAAGTGACCGGCAAGGTGCCATTTCGTCAAAATTAGAGGCACACAGGCGGCGAGGGAGCTGAATTTGCAGCTTATTAAAATCGGACATATGTTGGCCGACATGAGGGGAGTTAATAACTATCAGGAGTACACACTAATCAGCTGCCCTTGCAAAATGTGTCCTTTAAAACCAGTTAGTTGCATATTTAAAAACCCTGGATGTGAAAGTATTCGTTTTCTAGCTCCCAAATACGTGCATCGCGTCATTTCTAACATCCTGATTACTGCCTTGTTGTTATGAATTTTCGATGACGCTATGAGGTAAGTGGAAACAATTACATTTAAGGAAGTGGCAGATGCAGGCGTACTTAAATTAAAAACATCGGGAGGCTATACATTAACTCCCCTGCATTGGTAGTTTCCGTGCAGCTCTGCTAGCGCTGCCTGCAGTTTTATCTGTTCCTAGGTACAAGGTTAGTTAGCGTCTTGCACAAGGCCCTTTCAGCAGGAACCTGGCTATTACATGGAGACTGTTTACCTCAAGAGATGAAATTCAATTAAATCTTAAAATGGTCCGCGGCTAAATGAGCACAGACAAAAATAACGATGGAGCCAATTGAAAAGATCTACAAACATCTCATTTCTTTCTTGTGCTTTTCAATACGTGTTCATTCACATGCTGTACATGCTTTACTTTTTCTTTTTTTTTAGGTCACTCAAGGTTTATTTATCTGAAGTGGACAACTTGGGATGAATAGAGTTTGGATTGGTTTGTTGGGAGCTTTCAAGGCATTTAAAAGCTCCAGCGGCCAGAAGGACAGAGCTACAACTAAACATGGAGAGGCAGCGTTCATCTTTTCTGATCCACATCTGGAACAGGGTCCCTGAGAGCTGAAGGTCTGCTGAGACCCTCAGAGACCCCCAGAGACCCTCAGCTCCTTTAAATCCAGACTGAAGACCTTTCTGTTTGCTGTTGCCTTTAATTAAACCAGATTATGCATCTCACTACTGCATTTTATATCTTAAACTGCACTGTATTTTTTGCTTTTTAACTGTTTTTGAATGTTTTAATGAATGTTCTTAATTGGTTTTTAATCTTGTTTTATTTTGCATTATGTTTTAATGGTTTTATGTGAAGCATTTTGAATCTCCTTGTTGAAATGTGGTCACAAATAAACTTGCCTTGCCCTACAACCGACCGGGAGGTGAGTCCTGTCGGTTGCATCGTGTCATAGTTCATAACCATAACTGCTACATTGTGTCTTTGTTCTATCATTTTTTTTATTCTGATGATCAGCAAGAGGCCGAAAGCCTTGAAAGAAATCTCGCTTTTACATGTATCGCCATTACAAAATCATCCCCGGCCTCATACACAAGTCTCTCTCGTGTTTGATTTTCATCGACAAGACGAATAAAAAAAACAATCACAAGCCCAAACTCATCCCTGCTTGGACAACCATGAAAAGACCCAACCAAATGGTTAAAAAAAAAAAAACAGTCCCACGATCAAGAGGAGGGCTTGCTCGTGTCTGAGGCCTGTCATGTTTCGAGATGCAGAGGATGGTTTCACACCCAGAGGCGTGCACTTTGGTCGGAGAGGGAAATCTGTGTAGTCTGTCATTTGAATTCTATCAGACCCCAACCCGCAGCGCTGTCATAGGCAATGGCTGTGTGGGTGTTTGGGTGTGAGGGAGGGGGGGGGGAGTACAGGGGGGTAACATCTGTTTCAAAGCAACCCGGGGCCCAATGCCTGTGTGTTTGACCTTGCGTCAGCAAAGTCGGCCGGGGCCCTCTTCCGTGGACGACGTCGCCCCGTGGCATAAACACGAGGAAGCGACGCTTTAAACAAACACAGCCCTGTTGCGTCCAGAAAAAGAGCAGCAATATCCCCCCCCCCCCCCCCTCCCCCGAAATCGCACAAAAAAATTATAATTTGCTCGGTGCACAAAACACACATTCGCAGGCCGAGCTTCTTCTTCGTTTCCACGCCTCGGGCCTCGGGATCGCAACATGCGGGGGTCAGACCCACAGCTGCTCCCCCTCACACAGCCCACCCACCCAGCCTTTGCCGCACGCTCGTGACAATTACATTAATGTCGGCCACGCTTGCACACACACACACACACACACACACACACACACACACACACACGCACAAATGCAAACACAAGCAGAAAAAACGCGGCACATGTGCATCTGCAAACGAATGCAGAAACGCACAAAGACACAGACGCTCAAACAGCCCTCGGGCTTCGTTTGTATAAACAGTGCTTCTGCTGAAGCTGTGCACACGACCTGCTTTTCAGTGGCTGTGCCTCCTGTATATTCTTTTTTTCTCCCTCTGTGGTGTTAAACAACAGCTGTCTCGCTCGTGTAGATATTCCGACTCTCCGTCGCCGTCGCTCCGTTTCCCTCTCTCTCGCTCTTCCTACAGCCTTTTGTCATCCTCGTCTCTCTCTCTCCCCGCCGCCGTCCTCCTTTTCGCTCTCTTCATTCCGCCTTTTGCAATGTCTCATTACCAGAGAGGGTAAACAAATAATGTTTTCCGTCTGTTTCTTCCCCTCTTTCTCGCCCTCCTCCCCCCCACTCTGTCGCTCCCTCAGCTAACTCCCACTTCCCTCCCTCTCCTCCTCTTACTTTCTGCAGTTTCTCCCCCCCTCGCTTCATCTCTTTCTCACCTTTCTCTCCTGGCACTCTCCTTACTGTCTATCACAGGCTGGAGTTGCCGGAGCGTTTGCATGCCTGCAGCATCAGGAGGAGGAGGAGGGAGAGAGGGAGGGAGGGAGGGAGGGTGTTAGCAAGAGCGAAAGCTGGCACTGATGTTGGCATCTGACTGGCGCAGAGAGAAACCCGGCTAAGTGGAATCAGATACACTGTGCGTCTCTGCAGTGCAGAAATCTTCAGGGTGCCGAAAAACTGCTCTTCACCCCTCGAGCTCAGCCACCGACGTCCTGTGAAGAAAATTAGAATTTAAACTAGTTCGACCAGTCGGATTTTACAGGAATGGTGGAAGAGCGTATCCGATCGTAGCACATTGTGGCTATCGAGCTAGCAGCCGAAGCTATAAGCTAACAGTGAGGGGAGCGCTTCATTCGCTCAAATAGACATTACTACTCTATAACTTTGCATGGCAAATATGTGTTTGCTGCATTATTGCTCTGAATGTCGTGTATTGCTCCTTTAAAGTTGACCCATGATCACTGTTCAGCACGATGGCCGAACGATAAGGAGACTGTATTAATAATAATAGTACACCCTCCTTCTCTTACCCCTCGAGCATCAGTTGTGGGCGTGTCTGAGACTGCGTGTCCATTTCCTCCCCTTACCTGTCAGGTGTATTTGCAAAATAAGCTTCACAGGAAATGCTCGGTTTCTTGCTTGTTGCATGCACACGGTGTCTTTTCAAACTCCGTTTCTAGGTTTACTCAAAACGAAACTAAACTACGGTTAAAATAAGTCAACGGTGACTTTTGACACATGAACAGCGATCTCCTGGGTGAAAGTCCTGTGTTTGTTTGTGCCAACAGACCAATGTGCTGACTTTCTCGCTCCCACTAGTTCCTACTCCAGTTACTCTGACCAAGTTGGGAGTGAGACCCGGATGCTTCGGCCATACAGCGTAGCCTATAGTGTAATAAAGCTGCAATAGAAAGTCATAAATGAGTCACTCTTATCTAAATGTTTCTCTTTCCCGTCTCTTGATCTTTCTTTCTCCCGCGATCCCCCCTGCTGCCTGTTCCCATCTGCCTTCCAGTTTTCCTCCTCTCTCTTCCTGCCTCTCTTTTCTCTACGCTAATCTCCCATTACCAGCGATGCCATGTTGGTGAACGAGTGTTTTGAGGCAGCTCTCCGTCTGCAAAGGAGGCCAAGCTAAATCGGCGACCGCTCTTTGAAACGTATACCTCCAAATCTCCTTCGTCCCCCCCTCCACCCACCCCCCTCTTAAAAAGCTATACATCCACTGTGGAGTCGATGGGAGGTGAGCTCTGTTTTCATGGTGTGTTATGGAAAGGAGAGAAATAAAGAAACGAGGGCATCCATTGAAGCACTATGTGGCCCCCTGGTGACAGGCAGGGGTAGTGCAGAAGCTCTGCAGAGGTTTTCCTCTGCTGTGCTCTCATTCGGTTCAGACACAGCTTCCACGCTCGGGTCTTCAAGACAGATGCTGCACAGCCAAAACGCACCCAGGAAGCTTGTTCATCATGTTGGTGAAGCTCACACAAAAACATCGCGACCTTGTGGTTCCGAGTGGCGACCGCATGGTGCCAAAGTCACCGACTCCCACTGTGATTATCCACTCTTAAAGGGCACCTTTTCCTCTCTTTAGTGGTATTTAGCCATGCCGATTGTTTGGGGTTTATGGAAATTATGTTTCATACCGTTAGCGTCGTAAATATTGGATGCCTGATGGATCCTCCGGAGGAATTCAGCCAAACAACTTCTCTCATTTTGGTAGATTTATTTCTCTGGTCACAAGCAAAGTATAAGCGCTGCAATTGCAAGAGCAGGGAGTCGTTTCGTCAACACGCAGGTTGGAAACCAAACAAACTTCCACCACAACCGGATGTTCAGCTTGCGTGTGTGTTGTCTAACTGGTGGGAACAGACAAACGGACATTTCCCAGAGACAACTACAGCTTCGTTATATGTTATTCTGACCTCAAGTAACCTGAACATGTTTCATAGACAAGAATATATAATGAATATCATGATTTATATTTTCAATACTCACACACCACAAGCTTCCGGTTGACATGAATCAACTGACACACATCGGATAGGCAACCGACAGAAGTGTCAGTCAAGGTGTCGAGTCGACATGGTTTATTCGATTGAAATCCTTTTGTTGGGAGTGTAGCACAACCACAAGGCATCCACACGGGTCTGATGTGACACGTATTGATGCTCTATGCTGCCGGCACATTATGGTATTTAAAAAAAAAACAACTCACAAGCCTATTATTCAGCCAAAGTCATATTTGAATACAGCTACACCTTATATGACTTAATAAATCCCCGATTGTGTTGTTATGCCATGATGCCATAATAAACAATACTTCCACACCAGACGGCCAGGCAGACATTTACAGTCTTTTTCCCTCAAATGCAGAAAGCTGGATTGCAGGTTTCCTGTCAACAAGAGGAGATCTAATCTGAGGGTGGTGACAGTGTGTGAGAGACACACACACACACGAGTGCACCGGCGTCATTATACGGATATCACACGGAGCATTAACCAGAAAGAGGTAACGTACGCACACACGAGCACTGGCCACGTGCACACTGGGAAAGAAACGGCAGGAATGCATTTGTCACGGCATAATAAGGAGTTGATGAAGACTCCCCCCTTGATCGTAACACCCCTTACCTCTTAACTCATCCGTATGAATGTCATTACAATCAAAGTATGTCCACACCTGTATTGTGTGTGGCAGAAGTTTTCCATGTTTAATCATATCACTCTCCGTAGTTTCAGCAACATCTGCCCGAGAGTGCAGCAGCTTTGCACAAGCCGTGATTCATTCGGGGAATAGAGTACGCAGAGCAGTCATGGAAGGAAAGTAGTACAGACTGGTTGATACAGAAAGCAGCTAATTGATGTTTTTTTTCTTCTTCCTTTTGAGCACAAATGTGACGATCAATAAATTATGGAAAAGCTCAGTTGGCTGCCACTTTGCTCTTCGTGGGTCGCATATTCCTGGCAGCTTAACACCCTGTGTATTCTGTGTGTGTCTTCCCTTCACCTGTTCTCGTTTCAGACTCCTCCCTCACTCCTTTTGTGTGCCTTCCCCCTGTGTGATTGCAAAGCCCCGCCTTCATGGTTTCACCTGTGTGATTGCAAAGCCCCGCCCTCATTGTTTCCCCCTGAGTGATTGCAAAGCCCCGCCCTCATTGTTTCACCTGTGTGATTGCAAAGCCCCACCCTCATTATTTCAACTGTGTTATTGTAAAGCCCTGCCTTCATGGTTTCACCTGTGTGATTGCAAAGCCCCGCCCTCATTACTTCCCCCTGTGTGATTGCAAAGCCCTGCCTTCATGGTTTCACCTGTGTGATTGCAAAGCCCCGCCCTCATTACTTCCCCCTGTGTGATTGCAAAGCCCCGCCCTCATTATTTCACCTGTGTGATTGCAAAGCCCCGCCCTCATTATTTCACCTGTGTGATTGCAAAGCCCCGCCCTCATTACTTCCCCCTGTGTGATTGCAAAGCCCTGCCTTCATGGTTTCACCTGTGTGATTGCAAAGCCCCGCCCTCATTATTTCACCTGTGTGATTGCAAAGCCCCGCCCTCATTGTTTCCACCAGTGTGATTGCAAAGCCCCGCCCTCATCATTTCACCTGAGTGATTGCAAAGCCCCGCCCTCATCATTTCACCTGTGTGATTGTAAAGCCCCACCCTCATTACTTCACCTGTGTGATTGTAAAGCCCCACCCTCATTACTTCACCTGTGTGATTGTAAAGCCCCACCCTCATTACTTCACCTGTGTGATTGCAAAGCCCCGCCCTCATTGTTTCCGCATGTGCCTCGTTGTCATTTGTGAGATTGCCTTTTATTTTGTCTTCTTTGTATACCTGCATGTTGTGTTGCCTTCAAGCTGTAGTTTTTAGTCTTTTCCCTCATTTTGTAACTTTGACTTAGTAAGTGTCGTCTCCACCACACCCGGTCGTGACGGGCAGAAGGAAAACTCAGCGAGGAGCCCGTTCAACCTGCCAGCACCCGAACGCACTGCCCACCAACACTCCCTCACGCGGACCCCACCCTGTGCCCGTCTCCAGCCTTCACAACCTCCTTGCAAGCTGCTCGCCTCACCTCGCTTCCACGTGGCAGCAGTCAGTTTCTGTCGCTGCCTCTGCAGAACACTCACTCGTGGAGGAAAGCACATTTTCAGTCTGTGGGTTGGGAACCTTCCAAGCCAAAAATTAAAACAGTCGTGACAAGAATCCGCTCAGATCCTGAATGCTGTGCGCCGGACACTTAAAACAAGCAGTGCAAACTTAATGGGTCAGGGCCGTAATGGTTTGGGTTTCACTCGTGTATGCTGAGGCTACGGAGTGGAATTAACAAGGCCGGCCGTTTAGAAATATCCACATTGCGCTGATGGTTTAATGGTGGGGCTCAACTTAAAAATCTCCCCCTTGCAAACACTTGGTTAAACAGCCCATCTGTCCCCTGCGCCGGGATGTTTTCCCCTTAATTGTTTGTACACTATGCATTTAAGAAGAAAATACTTGAATGACTGAATCAGGGGCCTGACATAAGGCCAAAACTCATTATGCATGAATTTCACATGCATATTTGTTGAGGGCTTCCTCTGACGTGGCCGTGGGCACGCCACAGATGGGAGCGTTGAGTGAAGACACATTTTAATTGCATTGGGCAGAGGCCTAATTGATGCGTTATCTTAAAGAAACTTTCCAACATCGGAGTTAATGCGGATGAATATGAACCTCTGAAGGTTGGGCCTCTGTTGTCAAACTGCTGAGGAACGCATGACGAAGGGAAATCTGAGCTCCTCCGTCTCGCCTGCCAACGATCTCAACATTTCATCACTTTACTAAACCACAGTAAGACCCACAATAGACATCCTGCAGACTGGTGGACGCGTCCCAGAGGTATCAGCTAAACTCTGTCAGAAGTACAAAATGAGCTGGAGAAAAATATTTTGAAAAGTTTTGGAGAACAAAAAAATATGAGACAAATTGTAACGGGACTGGCTTGTCCGGTGGAAAGCCGGCTGCTCGGTAATGGCTCCGGTCGGCCCCTGGGGTCGGCCACTTCAGTCATTTTGCCTCCTTCATTAGAAGCCTCTTTCGGCATTCTGTGGAGGAGGGTACAGCTGTTCCTTCAATGGGTCCACCATCTGCCATGTTGAGCAGGTTCACACTGTTCGTGCACAAAGAGGTCGTTCCCTTCCTGGTTTTTATTTTGCGACAAGACATTCCACTGCAAATATCATACAAATGACGCAAAGTATTCTACACATGGCTGCCTAAGCAATCCAAACCATAACCTTGAAGTACCAACTTTTTGCACGTTGTATGTGAAAGGGGTCACATGTAGGGATGACCCTGAGACAGAGTTGTTATCCTCGTGACACTAAAGTGTGAGTTCAGTTGCATGCCTAAGCCCGTCATTTATTTCTCATACATCAGCCGATCACGTCTCACGTGTGCTCCGTCATTATCTACTTGCTGTCAATCATGACATCAGCTGTTTGAATCAGCGAGTCTCCTCTTTCCAACAAGCCCATCAAAGCGATTACATCGTCGGCCTATCCATCTTTTAAATATGGCTGCCTCTTTACCTCTCTACCTCCAGTTCCTGCAAGCCCTCCGCCTCCCCATCTCATCGTCCCATCAGCCTCATCAGCACCACCAGGTCCGGACTCCACGGGGGGATTCATCTTTCTGCTGATCGGGGCAGACGGCCCTCGATTACAAATCTCCCAGTAGAGTCCAAGACTCTGTCGAGACTTCATCATCTCACATCGCCTGTTAATGATAAACAATTATCTGTTCTTTATCTGACTGGTTGCTCCTGATTGTAATGGTCAGTTTTACAGCTTGGCGGTGTGGGTGAACTCCCACCGCTCTAATCGGCGGCATTACCAGCTACAGGTGGCCGTTTTCATCGATGTCCCCACAAATAGCTGGTGGGGCCCAAAACTGAGCTAAAAGGGCAATTATTACCTTTTACATTATTATTTAAAGCTCAACCAGGATGTTTTTCCTAACCCTACTAGGTGGTTTTGTTGCATAAACTTAATATTTGTATCGTTACTTATTATGTGACATCATTTTGTAGGTGGTTTTGGACTGCAAGTTGGACTGCAAGTCCAAAACCAGCTGTGAAAGAACGACTTTATATTTTTTACATTCTTGTAAATATATCTTGATTCATTAAGGCATTTGTGCTTGTAATGGGCCTACATATATGGGATAGAATTATATTTTGTGAATGCTTCTGATTTTTAATTAAAGCAAAGTTACAAAAATGTTTTAAATTATAGTTCTTAATAAAGAAATGATTTTGCAAGTGTTGCATCTTGACACTTTTTTTTAAAGTAAATAAAAAACATGATTTTTTTAATTGCCTCTTAAAGAGCAAAATACGAGTATTAAAAATGAGTACAATCTTGCCATGGCCCTAAAAGGAAAACAATATTAGTGTTCTCAATTTCGGTATTTACATATAATATTACATATTATTCCATATAGCAACATTACATTCAGCAACATCTCTTCTGGGTCCATCTTCCTGCCAGAGAAAAGGCCTCAAACCAGTAACACAGGGCTGGTTTATGAGCCTCTGTGGTGGCAGGCCATCTAACAGTGACTCTGCAAGTTACTGTCCGCAGGAACCGTGAGTCTGATGCCGTCAGGTGTAAGTGTAAAGAGGAGAGGAGCTTCATTACACGCCTGTCACACCTCCCACACAGAGAGCTGTGGCTCCGGGTTCAGACTGCTGACTGTCATCCGCACCATCGGTCTGATATTACTGACGGATCTGGCCTCTCTCAGCAAAACCAAACTAAGTATAATGTGAAGGATGCAGAGGTCAACTCAATAAAGGGCTGTCCGGGCTTTGTTTATCCGGGATATAAATGTAGAGCTGGCCTCTCACCCTCATCTTCTGCTGCTGGACTACACACTTTTGGGAGATTGTTTAATGACTTTTGGGGTTTTATGTGCAATTTTAATTTTTGGAGTAGTTTTTGCTCATGTATGTGCTGCTGATGTTATATCGACAATTCCAACTCCAAAGAAATAATCATCCTGAAAGTGCTTTTTTTCGATTTTTTTTTTATTTTTGCTGTGTGCCATATTCATTTACTCTTAACCAGTAAAATATAGACTGATAATTACATATCTAAACAAAATCTCCCATTATACTCCTTTATTATAACACCAAAAATTATTTAAATAGCCCTAGTGGTTGCAGAGATACACCTTTTTGAGCTAGAGGGCTAAAAATAGGTTGGTTATTAACGGGTTAAATGCAGTGAAATGAAAAAACTAATGTAAACACGTGTTTGCATTATTGATTTCATTGGATTAAATGTTATTTTATACCTTTATCCTTTTGGAACAACTGATCGTACCTGTTGTAATAATAGAGTGAAAATGTGTTTATTCGATAATGAACTGAACCGAATACTCTGCAGAGAGTAGTTTTAAATATATTTGTTCACCATTACCCTCTTTTTGTTTTTTTGGAGCTTGAATGTTCTCAGACTTAGCGGCAGGCTTTTGATAATAAAGCTGTCATTCTGAAATGAGTTCATTATGCACTGTTATCATGTTAGATGTGCTAGAAACCGCTCTGCCTGAGACTTAACTTCTCAGTTGGCGTGAGAAGCCCAAATTTATTTTGCCAGAATTCAATACCGTCATTTAGTGCTTTGCTCCCTCTCTTGGTTCGACTAATCCTTTTTACTCCCACGCTGACGGCTGCGAAGGGAGAGAGAGCGAGACGCAATGAGATAGGAAGAGGGCGGGAGAGAGTGAGCGAGTGAGGGAGGTGAAGAGTGAGAAATGGAGTCAGAAGTTGTGAGGGAGGACAGGTAGTGTGTTGGGGGGGGTTGGGGGGATGACGAGGCGAGGGGGTGAGGACAAAAGGAGGCTGAGAGGACGGTTCGAAGTGTTGGGGGCGACCATTTTCCCAACAGCTCGGCGAGTTCCTCTCGGCGTCTGCAAAGGTCACGGCGTCGCCGACGACCTCTCCGAGGACACGATTCCCTTGTAGGCTGCTTGCTCTTTAGAGGTTTTAAAGAATACGGTTCAAGATTCTCCTCCTCACATGAAAAGCCCTTCATCCCCTCTCCAGCACCGGGCCACGCCCACCCTGCAGCCTCAGATCCTTGACCCCGCCTACTGTCCCTGGAAGGGGCGGGGCCTTCACCGCTGGCCCCTCCCTCTGGAAGTCTCTCCGCCTGCTCGTCAGACATCCTCCGTCACTCGCCACTTTCAAAACTGCACTTAAAACTCTGCTTTTAACCCGTGATGCCAGTTATGTATGGTTTTGTTGCTTACTGTTTAAATGTCACCTCTTTTTTTTAAATGATTATTGCTTTTATTATTTCTGTTTTTACTATGCAAAGTGCCCTTTGAATACCTTTTTTTAAAGTGCTATCCAATTAAAATGTATTATTATTTATTGCAAGAACATGGTGTCCTAAAATGCAATTATACATTTTCACACCACAAATGATGGCAACCTCGATGACGAAACTGGTGACATTGGGAACATCAAGACATATGAATTTAATTTCACAAAGTCCAATTTGTTTCCCATTAAAAACTAAATTATTTGCCAAATTCATCTTAAAGATATATTTTTCTCGCAAAATAGATGTTCTGTTTTGAGTTTGCCTCATCTGGCCACACAGAGGGTTAACTATCATCGTATCAGTGGATATTTGAGCACGGGCGTGCCGCACGAGTTAACATAAACGGACAGCATCCTTTTACCAAGGCTGTGGAACTGGGTAACGACTAAGCAGCATAAATCATATAAACAACTCCCACAGAGACAAGAGAAACCCCCGTATTTTGAAGTTATCTTTAATCTTCCTTGCACAACTGGGCTAAAGCTGATCAGAAGATACTCATCCTCACCAAGGTCGAGTCATAACAAGCCAAAGTTGCAGTCAGACGCAGTGGAGGGTCTTCAAATGCAATAAAAGCGCTTTTCCGAGGCAGTGTTTGCCATTCGAATTATTCATGTATTTCATTGATAACCTCTGTTTGGACGATGGTTTTCTCTTGGTATGAAAGCATGGACGATCTAAAGGTTTGGTGGAGCTCCGCTTGATTGGGTTTACTAATGGCTGCCAGGGTGAGGTATACTCTGGTGACTGCTGTATTTGGAGGCGACTGAGATTAAGTACTGATTCAGTGTTCGCATTAAAAGCCCCAAGTGAGAACTGCATAGTGGGCATCTATTGGTATGCATTGTTAGATGGAAAGATTCGGAGCTCGGGAACAATGCAATTTCACCGCAAGTATAACGGGATGAAAATCTACCGGATCGTCATATTGGCAGGATTATTGAAAACAGCTTTCTTTTTTTCCCATTTTTCACTCTCCAGGAAAGGAAGTCAAATGGCATTTATTGAGCCTATTAGGCTAGGCCAAGGATAATAGAAAATTGCTCATGAAAGCGAAGAAAATGCTTGAATGAATGGGAAGGAAGAGAAAAAAAAAGAAAAATCAAGGTCTGGATCCGGTTTGAAGCCATTGTGATGTATGGAGGCAGAAAGAAGAGAAAGAATGTAGGCCAAGCAAATGGGTGGGCACGATTAAAGATGACGTGGGGGCCAGAAATTGTCGATTCTTGAGGAGGGAGGGGGGGTTAAAGATGGCATGCCATCTTGAAATGAACAATTCCATCTGATGGTCTATATTTGGCCCGTCGCATGCAGGGGGGGGGGAATTGAATCCCACGTCTTCCGCTCGTGCAGCTATACCCGACGCTCGTGCCCAGATCTCCAACCTGCGTCCCTGGCAGACAGGGAAGCAGCATCCCCTCCCGCCAGCTTCACGGCTGACCGGCCGCCTCTCGCGGCTTCATTTTGTAGCTCAATAAATAATGAAGGTTTGGTTTCTCAGAGGGGTGTCTGCAGACGGTGCACCTGGACACCCTGCATGTCTGCTGGCAGGCATTCAGAGAGAGCGCCCGCCAACAAAACTCACAGAACCGCAACCACTTCCTGCCACCCACTGCACCGTGTTCAGATGAGAGATGAGCGTTTAAAAACATGGTGGATCTGATGTCAGAATCAGCTGGGTGTCAACAATTTAGTTTCAGCAACTTGACAATATCACGTCGACGGTGGAGCTCATTGTTGGCGCTGCAAGCCCGGGATTCAAAGAGCAATGTGAGTCTTTTCCATCTGTGACCTTCTCGTGACCTTTACGGAATACTAAGAAAAAAACCCGGAGTGGAGACCTAATCTTAAATGTGGAAGTCAATCCTTCAATTGGAGATGGAAGTAGTTCAATGATTAGACAACCTTTGGCCAGGCCCAATCCCCACATCGACGGACTGAATCCCAAACAAGACTCTCGCCTCCCTCAACAAACACTGGCCAAGGCCCTCACAGGAAGCGTCCACCCTCAGGTACCTTTATACGATCACGCCATCACCATCTGTGGTGATCACAGCATTCCAGATGTTCTTCCCTGAGGAAACGGTGTCATTTACGTTTTTTTTTTTGTTGCGTGCATTTTGCCTCAACTTTGTCCACTTCTACATCGGTAAGCAATTCCCCGCATTGCTCAGAATGATCCCCGGAGAACACGAGGCAACGCATTGCCTTCAGCGGTGGGGTTGTGCATATAGGTGGAGAGAGCAGGGCTGATAGCAATAGCGTTAAAAAAAAAAAAAGAGTCTCACACAAAATGTAGCATGTCTTGTGGCTGAATTGCATTCTGGTCTAGTGAGGATTCTGTCAGGCTAGGAATGTACATCTTCTATGATGGCTTTCCGCTTATATGATGCGCATGAGTGCACATGAGTCTGTGGAGAAAGGCTCTAAGGTACTCCGACAGACTCTGACATTCAGGTGAATGTTCACGTCTCACACAAATGCATTCTCCTCTTGCAGAAACCCCGTGAAGTCTGGAAATAAATTCATTTTATGTTGTGTAGCCCCGAAAATCACAAAGAAAAAATTTGCTTCACACATGCGACATCCCTGGAGAAAAGATGAAAAAGACGAATGCACCAAATGCTACAATTTGGAAAATGCATGCATTAGCTTGGATGACTGGATTTAATTAAGTGAATAAATGTATTTCCCAAAATATCAAACAATTTCCTTGACGACAAACTATAAAATCAACCAGAAGTTTTTTAATTAATAGAGTTGTTTTTTTCTTCTTTAAATAACAGTTCTGGCTCCTGAAGAAATTGTTCTTATTTTCTGTTGATGAACCAATTTGTATTTATCTTGCAGTTGAATTAATTAGAGTTGTAATCATTCAAATATTTGCTGATAACCAGATTAAATGCGAGGCTGTGCTGCAGGTGCAGCCCGGCCGGTCGGGCTGTTTCTTCATTTTCCTGCTGACCAGGCATCAGTACTCTTTAATAAGATTCATTCATCTTCCCTTCATGCTTCTCTCCGCTTACTTCTTTATTGGATCAGACTGCTGACGGCTATTATTCCCCATGGAATCTATTTACTCACCATTTAGGTAATATTACACTCACTTTGTATCAGTGGTGTCACACCGTGACGGCGGGCCCTCCCCCTTCCTCATGTGTCACCTGTCTGATTGTCTCACCTGATCCCAATTGTTTCCACCTGTGCCCTGTTTCCCTCATGGGTTTATAGTCTGCGTCTTCCCCTTGTCTGGTGCCAAAGTGTTCTCGCCCATGGTCAGGATTACTACAGCCAAGCCCACAGCTTCGATCGTCACCACCGTGTGTATGTTTTCGCCATCCTCGTTACGAGTGATTGTCAGTTTAGTTCTTTTTGTTACGAACTGTTTCTACTTTAGGTTTTCCTCCGTAAGGAGTGAGTTTACGTTAATACTTTGTGTCCTCCGTTGGAGTGTTTTTGTTTCCTCTGGTAAGAGTGAATTTACTTTAATACTTTGTGTCCTCCGTTGGAGTGATTTTGAGTTTATACTTTGTCTGAATAAAGACTGTTTTCTTGACTCCGCTGCATCTGAGTCCTATTTTGAGTCCCGGCCTGACAAGTGGGAAGCAGCGGGACAGTATATTAAGCTTTGCAACATTTAATAGCAGGATAACCGATAAGCATGCTCCTCCTCTGCAGAGAATGGCTGCAAAAAATATTGCCTGTTTCAGTTTTGGTAATTAGTAATGCATTGGATGTCTGATGTCTGGCCAGCTGGCATGTTTTAGTTGGGGCATTATTTAGCAAAGCCTTGATCTCAGCATGCCGGTCATCTGTATGAACATTTAAATGTGAGAAAGAGACGCAAAGAAACATGAAATGTGTCAAACAAGGCTGAAGAGAGCCGCCGATGGCATTAGCGTGCAACAATTTAAGCCTTTCGCTTTATTGGATTTCTGCAGAGTAAGCCTTTTTCATATTTAGCTCCCCTTTCTTCTAGCTGCCAGTTCAAATATCTGAACTAATACCTCTTAGGTTTTTTTAATAATACCTCAAGAGAATACGATGCTTTACAGCGTTTCCCACACTCTCTTTCTCCTCGGCATCCTTTCACATTCACACAAAAGACTCAGTCTCTATATCCTGATTTAACCAGACTTCAACTATTTGATTGATCTGATCTCGGAAAATGCTGTCGTACCTCACCATTGTAGGGCACAGAAATCCGTCTGCTTTATATCCTATTGGTGTCAGCTGTAGCTGAAGGCGATGCGATGCATCAAAAAAGCTCTGGGACTCATTACCAATTCTCCCTTTCAAAGAGGGATTAAATATTATTTATAGGGCAGGGGGTAGACTTAAGTTCACTTCAATTGCTTCTGCCTCTGTTGTCAATCTAGATGACACGCTGCCAGGCGGGAGGCCTTTATTGGAGCGCCGGATCTATTGGAGAGTTTAATTTCTCCGATTTCGCTGCAGGAAGTCTACGCGACGAGCTCCAACCTAAACAACACCGAATGCAAAAAAAAAATTAGATCAACTGTAAACATCCAGGTAATTAGAACCCACTCTGATCTGCGACCAATCATGTGAATATGACTATTGATCGCTTTCCGTTCAAGTTAAATACAGATTAAACTGCAGGGAAATAAAAGATTTTGCAAATGAAAGACAACCACTCCACAACAAAAAAAAAAAAACAGATGTTTTTAAATACAGAGAAGCACGTAGAGGAGAGTGTGTTTTCTTCTTCTTTCTTTCTCTTTCATTGCACTACCACACCTTACCCATTTGTCTGGGGTTATGGTGCACTAAAACACACTCCACTGCCTCCACTGACCCTGTCCGGCATCATAGATCTACATTACAGGCTCGGTCCTGCATAGGCTGTCTGTATGACTGATTCTGCCGTGTGCCCCCCCACCTTCCTCCTCCTCCTCTTCCTCTCTTCACAAGGGCAGAACTCTGAGTTCTTGTAAAGTTTTCTTTTGGAGGGAGGCGATGCAGTAATGTGCCACAGCAAGGCCGTAACTCACAACTTTTATTGGACCGTGAAACTCCATCAATTAGGAAGATGATCTTAGCGACGGCGTCTTTCTAAACTGTCCGTAACGTTGATCAATGAGCTGCTTTGACTCATGCATCTAAACATTCAAGGGACTCGAGGATACGAACGGCAATGTCCTTCCCCACAGCCAAGTGGCACTGATGTTTTCAGATGTTTCGCGTGTAATCTTCTAATCAGCACAGCTCTGGCATCCTCATCTCGTCTGTCTGCTCACATGCTGATGGTGCAAGCGGCATTACGGAGTTTTAACCCTGGAACATTAACGTTGGGTGATTTTCACCCGAGCGATTGTGTTTACGTTATTTTCATTGTGTTGCTTTTTTCTGAGCTGCGTGGGTCCTTGTGTAACTTCCTGCTGCTCACTGATGTTATTGAAAGTGGGCGTGTCTCTATTCAAGGTGGGCGTTTCTCTATTGGAGGTGGGCGTGTCTCTATTCAAGGTGGGCGTGTCTCTATTCAAGGTGGGCGTGTCTCTGCTCCGATCCCTGTTTTTTTCAACAGCCACGTGTTAGGGTGATTTTCACCCGACGTTAGTGTTAGAGGGTAAAAAAAATTTGCATTGACATGTGACTTCCTTCACAGGACAAGGCTCACATGTCCCAGGGACATGTGGACCAAAGAACAAGTTCATAGCTCCATTATTTATGTTTTTACTCACGTTTTATTATTATTCAACCGATTTTGAGCCTTTTTTCAGGGTCCCATGAAACCTGTTTTTCATTTTATTAGAAATTCTATAGTTTAAAATAATAGAAGAGGACTTCAATTTGCCTTGTATAGTTGTATTTTAACATATTTTGATGAGAAGTATTTTTAATCAGGTATTTTATGTCGGGTGAAAATCACCCGACGTTAGTGTTACTGTGACTATTTTTAACGGGTTAAAGCGACTCCGCCCGTCACTCAGCTCCCCGATTTGTGCACCCGTCACCTGCTTTTCTCGTTAGGGTCCGGGCCCCTTTGTCACGGGACCGCGGCTTTATGGGCAGGTATCCCGCTTGTTTTTTTTGGATGTTGATTTAATAGCCGGCAGAGGATATTGATGGGCTGCACCCAGAGTCTGTCAGAATTCATTTAAGTCCTTTTGACGTCTCCTCCCGCCGACGATGCGCGGAGTTATTACCTCCTCGTCACGGGCTAACCCCCTCTCCCCCGTCTTGGCTCGGCCCCTCCCGTCTCCCCATCCGTCCGTCCTTATCAATGTGTCCGCTGTCAGGGAGGGTGGGACCGGTGGGGGAGGCGAAACATCTCAATACAAAGTAGCCTTCAAAATCTCAGCGCCGCTAAAAGCAATTCCAGCATGACGGCAGCGGGGCTGAGCTGTACTGTATCAAAGGTGTCAGCCGAGTGCCTGACACAAGCCGCTGGATTTCTGACGGGGTTATTTTCCCAAAGACTCACTTTGACGGCCCCAAAATCGGGGCCTTCGGTGGTCAAGGCGAATTTTGCTAAGTCTGATTTTGAGCTTTATAATTATAGCGTACAAATAAAAAGAAAAAAAAGGGAAAGCTCACTTTTATTGCGGGCGATATAATTAACGGCAATCAAACTGACATTTCGGGCTCAATCTTTTCGAACCACACTAAATCCGGTCATTAAGGCGTCTGTTTAACGGTGTTGTTGGGCATTGATTTGTGATCGGAAGTGTGTGTGCTCGTGTTTACATCCTTCTAAACATACACCATAACTGTAATAACCATCTCTTTCAATATTCTCCGGGCGCCTCATTGCCAGTAATCCCGCAGAGAGAATGCACTCGAATTACTGAAAAGAAAACAGAGCCATGAAACGAATACAGGCCGACGTATTAATACCAAACAGTTATGGGTCTTCTTCTTGACTTACTGCACTGAGAGGGCGGCTGGTCCGCACCGATGCGTGGCCGAAACGAGATGCCATAGTGATGATGGTGCATTTAAAAGATAACACTTTCATTAAGCTTAAATAAATCAATTTGGGAAGGCAAAATTAAAATTACCCAGCTATGAACAATTTGAGGCAGTGGCGTATTAGCGATCAGTAATTGAAGTGAAATGTAAAACCAGTTAGTCATGGCTCATTAAAGGCGAGGAACCAGCTTGAAACCCCAGTTCAAGGAGGGCTGGGACGAGGGTCTAAAAATACTACATATAGGACCTGGAGAAGTTTTTTTTTGGGGGGGGGGGGGATCCGGCTAAGTGGAGATGGTTCCCTGTGATCTCGATGCCGACCTGGCGAAGCGGCTCCGTGGTTTTCTTTCTCCGAGAGAGCGTGTAACTGTGTTTAATTCCCTTTAATGCTCTCGAGTAACTGCGTCTAATCCGGCACTTCTTAATTGCACAAATTCTTGTGTCTCATGAATCACTGGCTGCTTATCCCTCTGAGCCATTCCTTCATGATGAATTTTTTTTTTTTTAAACGCTGTAAACAGAGTGGACCCCCCCCCCGGTCTTTCTTTTGGTCATACAGGAAGAGACTGTTAGGGGTGAATTTTTATAATTTTTTTTTAAATGGGGGAATTTGCTTATTTGTAATACCCAGGGCGCCGCTCTGACCAGCCATGCTGGAAGGACGAGAGCCGGGCAATAAAAAGGCAAGGACATTGCCCCCCTCCACCCTCCCCCCCACCCCACCCCACTCACAATGAGGAGGGAAATGATGCGTTAAACACGGTGGAGCCACTCGTTCTATAAAACAGCATCACGGAGAGGAGACGAGATACTGCACAGTAAAAAAAACAACAGAAAAGCAGGAATGACACGTTGTTATTCATAGATCTCTGACAACGTGGCCGTTGTTTTACGACCGGGAGCTCCACGACCGGGCGCGATGATGAATCGCACCCACAAATCTCCCCGACGTAGACTCAAATCAACGGCCGCGGCCGGTTGGAAGATTCATCATCGCGACCAAAAAAAAAAAAAAAACGGACACGAGGACGGTCCCTATTTCACCGTTTTTATCGAAGCCGCCTTGGCGCCGTCCCTCCTCGACTCGCAGTCGTTAAATCCACGCGGGTATGAGTAACTTTCGGCTCGGCCTCCGGCACCGTGTGCTGCTCTTAAAGGATCCAACTGCGTAAACAAGAGATCAGAGCTTCCTAATAAAGCTCCTCGACCGGTCGAAAGGCACCTTGGGAACGCAGCGGCGTCACGTTGAGATCGTTTTTGCTGTTCGGGGGTTTATCTTCTACCTCAACTCTCTCGCAAATATATATGCACAATACCCACAATGCAGAGGAAGCACGGCCGAAATGGAAGAGATTGAAGAGAAAATTTAATTGCTAAAACCTTGTCAGCGAAGAAAGAACAGAGGAGGAGGAAGTGGCGCAGCACCAGTCAGAGAGACCCTGAGATTCGTCTTCTCCTTGTCTTGTTTTAATTGCTTTCTGCTTCCTTTTATTTCTCCATCTGGCAGATAACAGTCACTCCTACTTCTGCACTGTTGTGAAAGCCGTATCTCTGTGAAAATGTCTGTTGCAGAGCGAAGCCACTGATGTCGATATACGTGATTTAAACTTTGCTTTTTTTTTTTCTCCCCTCGTGCGTAAAATGCATCTCATTGTAAATGTGTTGGCTGTTTGCTTTGTCAATTAAATGTCCTTTTCATGTGCAGTAATTAAGAGAAGCAGAGTGACGGGAATTGTCCCAAACGCAGATGGAGTTCGGGACAATCTGGGCGATTTTGTTCAGATCGGATTGTTTAATTACGATCCTTTTTCTTTTCAGTTTTCTCCACCTCGGCCTGCGAGGGTTTGCTCTCCGGCTCAATTAAAGTGTGTGTGTGTGTGTGTGTGTGTGTGTGTGAGTTAAGGGTGCATTGATGTTCTGTTGTATTAAAGGGGGGATTACTGTATTTGTGTAGAGCCAGCGTATGTTCACATCTAACTCTGGGAATTAAGTGTTTACTTTGTGTGTGGAGAGACTAAAAACCGAGACTGTTTTGGTGAGTTTAGTTTAGTTTCTGTCGAATAAACACAACCGGACACACACCTGCATGGATATGGTGACTCTCTGGTTCTTGTGCCTCCTCTGGTTTGAATGTATCTGTGCAAAATAAACTGTCTTTCTCCCTCGCAAAGACATTCATAAAGCTTTTAACTTTCGAGTTAGAGTTGATTCCTTGAGTAACTTGATTTTAGTCTGTTGTCTGGTATGGTATGAGTGTCAGTACATAGTGTAACCATGAGTGGACTGTTTGTCGCTCCAACATCTCCAACTGAGTGATACAGCTTCTCTATAGCATTGTCACGTCCATTTCAAGGGGTTTATTCTCCCATTTAAACTATTATTTATATCATATCAATCATTATAGCTCATTGAGTTGATAGTTTTAAACCAGGACCTTCAGTGTTTAGATCAAATATGGGATCAGAACCTCCAGGTATCAGATATTATACATTACATTTATCTGATGCTTTTATCCAAAGCGACTTACATGCTATACAGTAGACCGTAGACACAGCAAAGGTGAGCAATTAGGGTTAAGTGTCTTGCTCAAGGACACATCGACATGGACTAGCAGATCCACCGATCCTCTGATTGAAAGACAGATCTGCTGAGCCACAGCCACAGTATAAGCTACTGGTACATCCTCAACAGGGAATCATTGAGCTGATGTTATGGGTGTGGTGGTGCTGCAGCAACATCACCGCATCCTGCAAAGCTCAGCAATTAGCCAGAGTCAATTTTTACCATAACTTTCAATCACCAAAATGGTAAACTAAGGGCCAGCTAGAACAAGTTGTGTTCTTCAATCCACCACAAAAAGGTGCGGTTGAGAGTTTTCTGCAAAGCCCTTCAAATTATCTTTCATCCTTGTCCTGTCTTTTGCTGTCAAAAAAAAACACAATTTGAACTGAGCGAATGAAAAAGACTGTAAATATCCCTAATTGCCCTCTGGACAAAGTAATAAAGATCCGTGCCGTGCTGTCATTCAGTCTTCCCCCCCACCCCCCAAGGGCCCTCAAAGTCGTCATTCAGCTGTGAACAGGCAGCGTTATGAAAGTTTAGCTCAAACACGCCGGGGCACTCCATAAACCCGGCCATGGCTGAGCGCCCGTGCAGAATCGCAGCACATTTAAAGTCTGTTTCCTTCATTTGTGGCGTCCTCCACCTCCGCCTCCGACGCGACATTTAGGACGAAAACAAGCTGGTTGACCAGCTGCTCGTTCCGAAACGGCTCCAAAAAAACAAAGGGGGTAAAAACGTAACGGTGGAGATAGAGACGCCGTTGATTTCAGAGTCAGTTTTGGACAGATTGTCTGCTGCTTCCAGACAAGACAGGTACATGAACGCCCCGGTGTTTGTTGTGCAGACAGCGATGGCGTCAGGGTCTATTGATTCAGCAGCCAGCTCCACGCATAATCAAAGCCCATCCCGGAGGCGGCGCCGTCACCGCACCGCTGCACTCCAATCATATTTGCGCTTGATCACATCCCAAAGAGCTTGTCACCTTAGTGTTTTGTGACACTTAAACCCAATATATACCCAATATATATATAGAAGTGGACCTCCTCCTCCTCTTCCTCCTCTTCCTCAGGTGGATTGCAGGCTCCAGTGATGGCTGTGAATGAGATGTCTGAGTGTGACACACCAGGCCTTAAAGTGAATGTAAGGGGGCGGGGCCAGCTGGTTCCCCTTAAGGGCCTTAAGGTTTTTATCTATTAGCAAGGGTTGGCTAAGGGTCAGAAAAAAAATTCAAAATATTCAATATAAAATATATTTTTTTTGGTCTCATTAATTATCAATGATGTGTGACTACATAATAATAATAATAATAATAACTACATAGTGTCTTAATTACTCCAATGGAAACCATATGTTAAGTTTCAGCCACCGGCCTGTGTTGTGTATTTTCATATGTAAATCCATGTTTACGTGACGGGGCCTTAAAGGGAATGAAAGATAAGAATAATACGTTTTAAACAGTTTTAGAATTTGTTTGAGGACACAGATTCATTAGAGACTTTTTGGACAAAGACATGTTTTATCAAATGAACCGGAAGTTTATTAAAGGAATCAAAGAAAATCATCCAAAACAAAAGTCAAAACATGCAGAACAAGGCTATCAGAGCCAAACCAGAAGCAAAAGCAGGCAAAATGGAGACCGTTATTACTAAAATTACATTGATTATCACACACGAGAAAGACAATTTTAAAATGAACTTTGTTACGTCACTGTTTCTTAGCTTTTAGTTTCTTTTAACTTGTCTTGTTCTATGTTTTCTGTCTGTAACTATGTGTTTTTTTTATGCTGCTGCCTGTCTGGTCCAGGTCTCCCTCGAAAAAAGAGATTTTTAATCTCAATGGTTAAATAAAGGTTTATTAATAATAATAATAAAAAGATATTCTCTTGCTCGCCCGGTTTAGTATGAGCAACGTGAGAAAAATAAGTTGTTTATTGTGGGTTAAAATAACCAAGTGTGCAGAGAGAGTGAGGCTTTGATGTGCAACGCACTGCAGTTAAGTCGGTCTAAACTATGTGATTAATTATTAAAGAATGTTATCTGGATGTTCTATAATATCAAAATGCTCAATTATGAATGTTTACTGTGCAGAGTTGCATTATACTGCGAGCTGTAGGCCTTCACATGTTTTATTCTCATGCCCTGGATGCATTTCTTTCATCGACGACGTTTGCATGCGCACTAATATTCGGATTATGACAATATTCTTAATTTGATATGGGACATGCTAAATGTGTGGATACTCTGAAATGTGTGTACAGCGCTTTGGAATATGTCTCAATATATTAATTTATACAATAAAATAATTGAATATTTAGTGCATGTAAACGTCGTCACTGCCCTGTTTGCACGACTGTAAACATAAATATGTCGTTTGGGGAAATGAAAGAATGATCTATATAATGCAGTCTGAGAAGATCATCAATTTATTAATTTTCACATCAGTTTGCGACACACCACCATTTTTGTGCATTGCAAACAAACTAATCCAACAATTTGAAATAATAAAAGCTAATATTTCTGTTCGTGAGAATCATATTCAAGTTAAAGGGTGTAGCCGTAGGACGTACATCGTGGGAATCAGTAGGAATATTCTTGTTTTTTTAAATAATTGAATATTTAAAGCACGTAAACGTCATCACTGCCCTGTTTGCATGACTGTAAACATAAATATGTTGTTTGTGGAACTAAAAGAATGATCCATATAGTGCAGTCTGAGAAGATGAGATGTGTCGAGCGTTAGCCGGAGCTGTCTGCAGCGTTCAGCATCACTGAGCTCCAACCAAAGGAAACTCCTCAGAGACGACGCTCCGAACCGGCTTCAGCTTCAGCTCCAGGTCGTCTCAGTCCACCTGGTCTCAACTCCTCACTTTCCTTTTGTAATCCACGCTTTTCACATTTCTGCTGCCTCGCCTCCAAATTCACCAAGGTTGTGAGGCAAAAAGTCATAGTTTTCCAAAAGTTCTCCATCTCACGCATAAAGAAATGCTCATTGTGTGGCGAGTTATGATTTGGGTTTTGATTGAAAGTTTTATTTTATTTTATTTTCCCCTCGGGGCAAAGGCAGCCCGTTGACGCAGAAAATCTCAACACAGCGGCAGCGTCGCTGTGAAATGGAGCGTGTCACATACAGGCTTGACCCTGGAAAAGCAATTGATTGATAGGCGGTCGGATGGATTAATTACAGCCGGCGTTCCACCGGGGGACCGGCTGGCAAGAAGACATCTCCGGTAAACTGTGTACGAATCGCCATTCTTGCCAACGCGCCCCTTCCTGTCGACCTGCATCTGGCTGGTGGGGCGAGTGATGGATGGCAGCTGTCAGTCCGCTGTCCACTCCACCTCGTCAACCCCGCCGGATGCAACTGCCGCCGCGGTAAGAGTCCATCTCCCTCTCCTGGCAGGTTTGACGGAGGAGGGCTACGTCAAAAAAATAGCTCCGCCCCCACCCAACCCCTCCACCATCCAGTCAACAGCTGCCCTTTTAAGAGGCGTAGGGCCTCGCGCGGTGTGAATATACTGAATAAAATGATCAGTTTATGAAACGAGTACAACATCTGAACATTCACACATGTCTCAGCAGCCCCATGTGTGGAGAACAGGGTTCATACAATGGATTTCCAGGACTTTAAACCACATTTCCAACCAAACATTTAGTGAAATCTGGGTGTGTCCATGAAAGTGATAAAATGTAATATTTAAACTAACAATGAGGATCCCAAAGCATACAGTATTCCTTAAAGGACACAAATGAATGAGAGACAATAGTTTGATTAAAAGAATAAACATTTATAGATATACTCAGCGTATGCCTGCTTATATTTTGAGTCTCTTTTAAAAGCATATTAATTATTTCAAACTCAGCGTAAATGAACACATGAATATAACACATTTACATGACTTACAAAACCTTTGGGATTTCTGTATTTTCAAGGACTTTTCCAGGCCTGGAAATACCAAATTCCATGACTTTTTCCAGGTTTTCCATGACTGTATGAGCCCTGGGAGAAGCAGGCGTCTAACTGGAGACACAGAAATAAAAAGGAAATGGTCGTACCGGCGATGGCGAGTGAAAAGCTGCTGAACATCGCACACCGAACGACTGAAAGGCTTTGAACGTCATTAATTAATTAGCCGATGTGAGATCACAGGCCTCGACATCTACATCAAAGGAAGTAGCTTTACTTTCATTTTGCTAGCAGGATGCAGCCGTGTGGAAGGGTTAAGCTTTCTTACTAAGTGGAGTTAAAACGCACAAAAGGGAATTGGACAAAGATGTAGAAATCCCCAATTTTGGCAATATATCAAGGCACAAAGTTGTCGTACGGATGGCAGATGCACTGCAGTGCATATTTAATCAGGCACCAGAGGCTAGTGAAATCAACCATGACCTGGGTGGTAAACATAAAAACATCTGTTTGAGTGATAAATGACGGTAGATATTTATTTTTTTCACATTTATATGACTCAGGAGGTCTTTGCTTATTCTGCATCTTGTATAATTCTTTGAAAATGTTCTCAGTTTTCTCAGCATACCCAGTGGGAAAAGGCATATGCTCACTCCAACAACAAGCTCCATCACATACCTTTAAACATTTTGCAGGTATAAATAATTACTTTGGTTTTACCATCTGCTTTGCACCGGCAGCGACCTCGTCCTGCCAGCTGCCCATTGGCTAAGAGCCACAGATGCACGGTTATAAGCCCAACTTACGTGATACCGTGTACCACAGAGGCTCCAGGACCCTTTCTTACGGCACAATATGGCCGCACATGAGCGATGATGTGAAGGCGTCGACGTGGTGCCACTCACAGGTGTTGTTGCTCGTAACTGTGATGCTTCAATGGACTTGATGATTCGTGAAATTGATGCTTATCCATAAAATATCTCCATAGACTGTTACAGGGCCGGACTGCATCGTGATTAATCTACCAGTCTACCCATAACTCATGACCTTCCAACGGTGTGCAGACAAGTTCCTTTAGACAGACTTGTGTATGTTCAGATGGCATGAAGCAAACTTAACGTGGGATAAAATCTGTAGAAACATCTTGTAGAAAACAGGGAAGTTCAGGATGCACAAGCTGATGTTGGTGTCACTTGAGGGGCCGGACCCACAATCCATTCACATAAACGCTCAAGGGGCAATAATTTTACTTAGTTTTCTCTATATTCCAGAAACAACTCATTTGAAAGTTATTTTACTGCTACCTGATAAAACAAACTACCAAGTATTTTGTTTGGTTTTGGATGTCAATAATCAACCATTAAACCATGTAATACATTCTTTAAAAGCAATGCTATCAGTTACAATACAAATGTAACACTGAAAGGGGGCGGGGCCAGCTGGTTCACTTTAAAGTCCGCCCACCTGAAGTGAGACTGAGGCAGAATAGTTGCTGGACAGGTGTCCATCAAGACATGGGAACTTGGATCTGAAGAACAAGGCCATCAGGGCCAAACCATGCAAACCAGAAGCAAAAGCAGGCAAAATGAGGGCGGCAAAACAGCAGCAGGCGAACCTACAAATGATAAACAGATTAAAAGAGTAACACCATGCTGCAAAATACAAATTAAGATTGTGACTACTGAACACCTCACATATGGGGTAAGTAGTCAGATGGAAGGGCAATAAACGAACGTCTAAAACGCACCGCGAGCCACCAAAGGGCCAAGAGGGGGAGGGGCCATGACAACAGGTGCCTTTTATATATTGGTGCTGATTGGGGGCGGAGCCAGCCCGAGGGCTGCGTTCAAAACCCTTCTCTGGGGAGCGTTCCCCACTACATTTAACTGCTCTGCTCGAGTTCTATGTGTTTTCCTCTTTAAATAAAGTTTAAGGCTGTCCTAGTGAGGAATGTTGCATGAAGCAATGGACCCATCTCATCAGCACAAATCATAGAGAGACGCAGCAACAGGGAACGGTGTCTTATCCCCATTGATTCAGACTAAGTAGACTGAATCTATTTTTCATAATTTAATTCCATGGATTCTGGCAGGAAATCAATCCCATGCACAGGAAGTGGTAAAACCTGAAAGCGGAGAGGGAAAATGGGTCACCATGAGCAATGTACTTTCCAAGTCACAATGTTGAAAAATAATGTGCCTGTAGCTTTAAGATGAATACCTGCCATACACTGTGCAGGCATTATGAAGATATTATTAAGACCTCATCAGCTCCCATTAAAAATCTTGAGGACAAAATGTTCTTTGAATATTTCCATTTCTTCATCATATTACCCTTAAACACATCATGAGGGGACAAAGCTTCTCAGGTAAGGAGCAAGGTAAGCCCTGCAGGAAAGACATTATAGGCTTTCAATTTCAAAATGAGTCACGTCTAAAGTTTGTCAGCTCCGAGTGCGGATATATAGCCGTGCTCAGGCCACTCTAGAATTAACTTATTATATCTAACGTTTCATAAAGTCGAAACAAACTCGTATAGCTATTCATCTCGAGGCCCCCCCAGAGCCGCAATGCTCTTTATATATCGGAGTGCAAACGGATGCGGATTCTCACTGGACTGGATACGGCTGGTTTTAATTGTGGGTTCCCTCTGGTGACTTTTGCCGCAGGGGGATTAAAAACATAAATATGGCATACGGGGAATCCAATAACCATGTGCAGCGAGGGGAGAATATATGCATCATCTACCGCTTGCAAACACAACATGTCAGCAGGCAGAGCTGCAGCTGTAACCTTGACAATGACAACAATGGCTGTTAAAATGGAAATAATGGCAGCTTTTCCCTGAGGGACTACCATGTCTGATCTGTGTGTGCATCAGCGGCTGGAATCACAAACCGCATTACGATGTGATCACAACGCCACCGCGGCCTCAGATTGATCGTCCCGTAAACGGTTCACGGAGTGTGATGTTCGGCTGCAGCGAAGGCTAACGTGCTAACTGTAAAGCCCCGATAGCAGGACTACTTGTTGTAGTTACTATGTGGAAGCCATGTTTGTATTCTAGACGCCACACGGCCATTAGATCCATTATATCAGTAATATCATGAGTTATAATAAACGTCATTAAGGACATTGCTTTCCAGGGTGAAATCAGTAATTTTGCAAATAGATTTGGTGTGTTTCTTTCTAAACGTGGGAGTGATTTTAACACTTATACTTATATAATAAACTCACAAAATACTTTCGTTGCCTAAAACTACCCAAGTAGTTTTGTTTCTTCTTAAGCAGAAATAATAATTGAGGGTGCAGTTAACCCATAATTTGAAGGCCTAGTTTAGGCTGTTGGCATTTACAATAACTTCTTGTGTTCTTTATTGTTCAACTCTCGCAGCATACATCATTTTAATAAAATAAAATAAAACATTATGCTAAAAAGTGTAGTTTGTTGATTTTGCTGCAAATAAACATGGATTTATTTTGTGAGATCAATGAGTGAAATATTGCTAATTACAATAAACAAGCAGGTTTTGTCTGCTCATCACAATAATTGTGTACAATCATTCCCTGCAAAGTACGACAAATTAAAAAATGTCTTCAGTGTGAATAAAGGAAACGCCACTAAATGCTGTTCGCATCTCTTTAACTGCTTCATGTCGAAGTGGATTCTGGGTTTTGGCTCCTGCTACTTCTCCGGCTACTGACTGGATAATGGAAACAGAAGCTGATGATTTAAGTGTGTGTTTATGTGTGTGTGTGTCTGTACGGGGCATCTGAGTGGCGAGATGGATGAAACTCCTGCTTTCGCCCCAAATACAGGTCTGTTGAGGACAAGACGAGGGATGCGTGACAGCGAGGCCCCGGCAGACTCTACGGTCAAATCAATACAAATGAAGATGTCTTTTTGAAATAGGGCAGAGGGCCCCGGCTTCTTCCTGGTTTGGCCCCGCTAACGGATCAATTTGATGAGGTGGTGTGCGGCAGCTCCACAAACACAAGTCACTTAAGCATAAACATTTCACAGCTCCCCCACCTCGCCCAGATCTTAGGCGATTGGACATAAAGCCTTCCCTCTTTATACCTTGTTATTTACACTCGGTAATTCTACCAGAGCTCTAGAGGAAATGAGTGTGTGTAGATGTGTTTGTGTGTGTGTTTGTGTGTGTGTGAAGATGCAGAAAGGCTGGATCCCACCAGGCTGGTGCCAGTCAGTGGATCCCACGGGGTAGTAAAAAACAGTATGTGTGTGTGAAGATGTGTGTGTGTGTGTGTGTGAAGATGTGTGTGTGTGTGTGTGAAGATGCAGAAAGGCTGGATCCCACCAGGCTGGTGCCAGTCAGTGGATCCCACGGGGTAGTAAAAACCAGTATGTGTGTGTGAAGATGTGTGTGTGTGTGTGTGTGTGTGTGTGTGTGTGTGTGTGTGTGTGTGTGTGTGTGTGTGTGTGTGTGTGTGTGTGTGTGTGTGTGTGTGTGTGTGTGTGTGTGTGTGTGTGTGTGTGTGTGTGTGTGTGTGTGTGTGAAGGGATTTAAGTGCCATAAGAGCAAACAAAGACCAAACCCTGCATCGTTTAATTAGGCGCATCAGCTTTAATGGTAGTAAATATTAAAGCTCATATCAGTTTGAATTTGGATTAGCCGTAACGAGAGGGTGCGGCGCATGCATCCATCCATCCATCCATTATCCGAACCGCTTATCCTCTTTAGGGTCGCGGGGCGCTGGAGCCGATCCCAGCTGTCATTGGGCGAAGGCAGGGTACACCCTGGATAAGTCGTCAGTCTATCCAGGGCACATGCAATCAACGGGAAAATCAGCGTTGGAGGTAATTACAACTGCAACGTATCAGAGTTTTTCGCCGTGAGCCGGGAGAGTTGCAGAGCTGGCAGTTCATTTACAGCGTTTTCATCGTCTCAGCCGCCGTGAATGTTGTTCAATTAATATTCCAAGTGTTCCTGTTCAGACGAGGGAGAGGAACAGGGCTGTTCTTAAAGGCATTCAGTTGTTTTTTTGGGGGGGATCGGACCATCTAATCAGTCGTGAGCGTGTACAAGCTTATCTTATTGCATCGGTTTACAGGGTATATCGCCTCCACTGACATCCTTTATATAATAAATGGATATCAAGTGCAGCCAGTTAATTCTGTTAGCACTTTGGTGGATCACATTTGTTGTAGTGTTTTGCTCTTGCTATGTGTGGGTGCTTTTATTTCCAGCTAATGTACGACAAGGAAATGTGCCCGCAGGGAGCGATAAAGTCAATGTGATCTCATCTTATTATCAAATCCGAGTGAATTCCTACATTATTGTGTCAGAATACTTACTATTATAGGTATCAAACGGAAAAATGTTACGCCTCTAATCCAGGGAAATATCTATTAAAGCCACCTCTTGGATTTGTTACGTCTGTATTATTCTCTTTTAGGCTGCAGATTCAAATTGAGGCTGGATTTAAAATACATTTCCACCAACTCTGAGGATGGATCCATTGAAAGCTGCACTTCAGTATTCCAGTATTCCGCCTTCCTCTGCAGATCTTTTCCTGTAGTTTGTTGTTTTAGTTTTGCAGCTTTATGAAATAATAATGATGTTGTATTATCTGCCATCACTTTATGTTGTGCATACTGCTTCTGTCAACAAAAGACTGAAAGAAAAACATAAAAATGCCGCAACTTGCATTCAAAGAACGTTTGCATCCTTAAACTTAACTAAATTATGTCAAACTTATTTAGTTATTCTTATTTGTCACTTTGTTTGGATTTTGTTCCTCATACTAATACCTGTAAATATTATTGGTTGAATAAAATCCTTATTTTTCTCACCTTTACCTGCCCTCCCAGTTGCATGCTGGTCCTTCACAGAAGGGAACGCACGTTTACGCTAACTGAACCAGCTAATCGTTTCCAAGCTAACTAAACTGATGCCCGATCATGTGACTGGGTGCATGTGAAAGCTTCCATCATCTGTACAAAGCCTTTTTAATTTTGCTTTATGTGTGAGTAGGCAGATGTTTGTTAACATGGTAATTCTATTATTATTATTATCATCACATAATAACTATGATGATGTCTTTCTGCCTTGTTCCGCTCCCCCAAAGTGGCCCCAAAAATGGATTAATGGATTAAATACTGGAGGGTTGGCTGGAACTAGTGCAATAAATATGGCACCATCACAATATGACCACCGCTCTTGTATTTTATGACTAAATACTGTAGTGCTAAAAAAGAAGCAGTTTACAATAAAAAAAGAATAATATATTTAAAAAAAGGTTTCATATAAGCTTATCTTCTAAAATATGTGTTGTACAGAGCGCGTATATGTACAGAAGGTGTCACATCACAGCTGCGAAGGCAGGATAAGCTTTGTTCTTATTTCTGGATGTACCAGGCAGCAGAAAATGTTCACTAATACAGTTTTCTTGGAGTGTGAGAGCAACACACTAAGCTAAAAATCAGTATTATCCCCTTTTAAGCCCTTGTCAACTAGAGACAAGCAATACTCCATCAAGCTTCAGGGTATTGTAATACTCCCACACAGGCTGTGCGGTATTGAATAACAGCCTGATTTAAGTGCCCATCACTGTCCTAATTGGTTTCCTCTGGCTCCATGTCCACTCTGCTTTCTCTATCTCTCTCCAGCGCTCTGACCATCTCTCTCTCCGTCTTTCTCCCCGAGGCGTCGGACAAATCGCTCCGTTCTCCCTTGCAGGACTTTCCTGCTGGTCTTATATCGTGCCGGCTTGCCCCTCCTTCCAGGAAGACTTTGATTAAAGGGGGAGCCAGGTGCCACTTAAGCTGATCAGTCCTCATTCAGCATTTTACCGACCGCTTCGCCGACGTCTTTTATTTTGACGTCCGCTTTAATCGCCTCAATCAGGATCCTGATTTAGAGTTGTTCATGCACCGACGCAACATGCCTCTGATGTTGCATAAAATGCTGGATCGGCAATTTGCAAGTCTGTGCAATGTTAAGTCTAACCAATAGCATTTATTAGCTTTATGCTACACAGGAACAACAACAACAACAACAGTGTCACACGCTACTCGACATTCCAAACGTCACAATGGCTATGTTTACTTCTTATATGCAGTTTATGGGTTAAACACTTGTGCATTTTTCCCCTCATAATGCTAAATTTACTCTGGTGAAATTAGCAGGACTACTTGACGTTAGCTTTTAGCTAACGGAGGTTACATTGAATTGCATGATAATGCGTTCAAGCACCATATATATAAATGAGTATTGAAGGTAAATAACACTACTATCTGTTCATATGTAAGAAAATTAAAGACATGCAGTTGTTTAAGGATAATTACGACCAGTTTAGACAAATATGTCAAATATATACATAAACGTAATACTATATAGTCATTTAAACAGTATAAAAAGTAACTCAAAAGAAGAAATACATATAAGCAGAGTAATTTCAAAGAAAGATATGAGTACTATTACTACAGAGTAGAAACAAATACTCTGTTACAGGTAAAAGTCCTGAAATTAAAATGTTACATGAGTAAAAGAACAAATATATTAGCTTTAAAATATATTTAAAGTGCCGAAGATAAAACTATATATGCACTTCATTATGGAAACTGTGCTAGCGACACCTAAGAAACTGTTAATGTTCTCTTATCATAACAATTTGACATGTGGTAATTAAATGCACATGCAGTATATTTTTAGTTTCCCGAGGTAAGGTCGTATCCTCTTGACACCCTTGTGTGACTTTTGTGTGGGCAGGAAGGCTGACTTCCTGACTTACTTCTCTCTACACATTGTATTTAAAAGGTTTGATTTCCCAGACCACATACTGAACATATATACATGCCCTCTGAAAAAGAGAAACATGTTTTCCATATAAATGACAATATCTAATTTATAGCGTATGTAACATTTATGTAGGCACACGGCAGCAGCCACCAGGGCCTCTCGTGCAGTTTAGGGGGACAACATCCGACTTGCAATGGACGGTAGACACCAATATGCCAGCGCTGTGTACTGAGGCAGCGTGACATGCATTCAGTGTGGAACAAGGAAATAAAGCTCACTCAAGTGCACAAAGAAAACCCTCACATAAACCTTGTGGGTCCCAAAAGCCAGCCTGCCCTTCATCGTCAGTGGACCAGCTGCAGGCTTTGCAGGAATAACGACAGCCGGCTAAGTCATAATAACCTGAGGTATATTGTAAATGTTACCGTACATACATAACTTCTGTCTTTCTCGATAGTAGCTTGTGCATTAATGTAGCTGGTGGCTGGCACCCTAAGGCTCCACCTTCAATGTGCTGTGACTGTGTCCAGACAAAGGTTCCTCACCATCTGCTCCTTATGTGTTTGAAATATATATATATACATATCAATCATATAAATTACTGATTGATGACCAAATACAAAGCGTTCCAATTAATTCCGACAATAAAATGTCAGAAAATGTCAAATGTTAAATGCCCATCACAAATTTCGGAGCTCTGTCTTCAAATGTCATGTTTTCTCCGTCCAACAGTCCAAACTCTAAATATGTTTAAAACACCAATTATTAAAGATTTTAAAAATGGCAAACATTCACATTTGAGAAATCAGAATAAGGACTTTTTCATGCTCTTGCTTTAAAAAAAACAATGTACAGTACATAAAGCAATGCATTAGAAATAATGTTTATTTTTTTACAATCAACACTTGAAATGATGCAGGCACTTGTAGATGACACGGTAAGACAACATGTAATCCATACTTTGGTGTTTCATTTTTACCTCTTTACTTAAGATTTCATTAATCATATTTTTTTGTCTTTTTACCAAATTTACCAAAACACTGGAGGTAGATAATGACAAGAATAAATATGAAAAAATTGAAATCATACCCTCTAAACTAAAAAGCCAATCTGGTTTGAATTGACATCAAACTATTATTAAGCTTGTTTACAAGATATTTAGAAAAATTATAATATCAAAAATTATGATATATTAACATATTTGTATACACTTTGTATAACACAACTTTGTGTTAACCTAGTTTAAAACCAACTGCTGCCCCAGATAAGAAAGCGTGAATGTGTTCATGTAGTATGTTAAATGCTCACAGGGACATGGAGGTCTTCCTGTGGGTGGCAGGTGATTGACAGGAAGTAGAGCATAACATAATGCCTGCAATGGTGTGAAAACAATCTAGTACAATAAATTGCACACCCAAATATCCAGAAATCCTCAGTGTTTGCTGCGGTGGATGTTGTTGTTTACTTAACCGTACTGTACGTGAGTGGATGGCATGTGGAGAAAAACAAGCTCTGCCACATGCAGATGAACTTATGCAGACGACTGCAGAGGAAAAGGAAAGGAGCATTCTCTATCATAGGAATCATATGAGAGTAAATATATGATCAATAAGAAAACATGGAATATATCAGTGGCTAGAGTAATAACAGATTCCTTTGTATTCCCTTTGAAGACAAACTCGCTGTAGCGGAAACACATGTGACGCCATGACTTTTCTGATAGATGATGTTCTCTCTTGCCGCTGTCCCACTGTATGATCAAACATTAACTGCATCCCAAAGTTTGACAGGCTTTTTAATAATTGCAGATCTCTTAAGTGCCCCGTCTTTACATATTTTATTGAGTTGATGTTTCCTGTAATTGGTGAGAACAGACCCAGAGTGTTCTGAGAGACTGCACGGAGAACAAAAACTATTATGTATATATATATTTTTTTTTTATGTTTTTGGATATATGTCTGAAATAAGTGTCTGTTAACCCAGCTTAAGATATTTTTATGTTTTATTAAAAAAACATCAGTAAATACCCTCCTCGTGCATTTTGAGGCTTTACATTTTAAGAGTGTCAGTATGAGGCTACAACACGTCATAACCCCGAATATTTTTATGCCTCATCCGTGCTGTTGTGAAGACATGTGACCGTGGCAAGGTTCTTTTACTTCTGGCAATTTTTAATTTTTTTTTATTTATTTTTTTTATTTTATATTCTACTGTTCATTGTATATAATCATTCACACATTCCCATGTATTGCACTCTGTTTATTGGTAAATGTTATGCACCTTCCGCCGGGACAAATTCCTTGAATGTGTAAACAAACGTGGAAATAAATGGTTCTGATTCTGATTTGTATTTAAAGTTTAAAACTCATAAAAGCTGTGTTAACTTGTGAAAATTGTCTTGCAGGACAAAACGTGTAAGTATCATACCCTTAATTGTTTTTTGCCGTAGAGCGTATTTGCTGCAATAATTAAAAAAACTCTTGTTGAGGGAAGCAGTGGGATGCTAACTTCAGGGTTGGCCTTCAAAAAGATGTCACACTTTATAGACCTACACTAGTAAACAGGACCTCAAACACATTGTCAGAGCCTAACAACACAACACTTCTTGACGTACCCACTATATTACTAACAATTCTATTAGTCTACTAAAAAAAAAAAATACTCTACAACATACAACCGACGCAAGAATGAAAAGAAAATCCAGCAACTAAGCACCAGACATCATCACCACTCACAAACAGCCATAAATCACACATGAACAAGACAACTAATAATAATATGGGTCATTAGGGAAAGCCTCAGCTGGCCCTGTCCTGTCTTTATGTGGACAGCACACAACATTAACCCTAATTATAATCAGGCACATTCAGGCAAAAAAGGCACATTATATTTTCTCCATTTCAAGAGAGAGAGAGAGGGAAGTGGGTGTTTTTGACTCACCTGCCGTCTATTTTAAGTCCACAGTCCTTCATGGTGGACGGATGTTCCAGAACCATGTCATATTTCCCACTGGACTTGAGGTCTTCCATCACAGACGTCTCATTTAAGATTTAAGTGTCCAATTTTCTCCTGAGCACAGTTGTCCCAACTCCATCCTCTTTTTCTGTCTGGGCTCAGGTCCAGTTTGTGAGTCTCAATTCCCAGTCTGTTCATTTAAAGCAGCTGTATAAGTCCAGAACCCGCTATAGAAAAAGAAGAAAAACAAAGGTTTCACAAAAACCTGGTCGCTGATGATATCAGTAGCAAGACTGGAAAACTTGCTGACCAATCTAGTTGTATTTTAACATCCCACGGTTCATACGGTCATGGAAAACCCGGAAAAGTCATGGAATTTTAAAATGGTTATTTCCAGGCCTGTAAAAGTCCTTGAAAAAAATAAAATCCCCAAAGTTTAGTAAAAGTCATGTAAATGTGTTATATTCATGTGTTCATGTCGTTCATTTACGCTGAGTTTGAAATAATTAATATTCTTTTAAAAGAAAGACTCAAAATATAAGCAGGCATACGCTGAGTATATCTATAAATGTTTATTCTTTTAATCAAACTATTGTCTCTCATTCATTTGTGTCCTTTAAGGAATACTGTATGCTTTGGAATCCTCATTGTTAGTTTAAATACTACATTTTATCACTTGTTCATGTTTACACACCCAGATTTCACTAAATGTTTGGTTATGGAAATTTGGTTTAAAGTCCTGGAAAAGTCATGGAAAAGTCATGGAAAAGTCCTGGAAAGTCCTGGAAAAGTCATGGAAAAGTCATGGAACTACATTGGTCAAAATGTGTATGAACCCTGACGTCACTAACTGTCTGTGCTTTCATTGTTGTGAAGCTACCCTGATTATTTATTTTCCCCAGAGTGTTGACCATCCAGTTTCACACGCATGCATGCTGCATTTTGGGTTTTTATCTTTATATATATATTTTTTTTTAACAATTCATGGTTCATCTCAAAAACCAATGGCTGGATTCCCATGAAATGCGCTGTGCGTATTTATATTGCCAAGCAAATTGTAGTGACCTCGAAATGTGTTTTTTATTCTGTACATCTATTGCACTTCTGTCCATCCTGGGAGAGGAATCCTTCTTCTGTTGCTCCCCCTGAGGTTTCTTCAAGTATTATATTGAATTAAAATGAATAAACGGCTCCTTTCAATGAAAAGAACATGGAGGTTATAAGATCATCACAACCTTTCAGGTGAACCAGAGTGAAGTGCATCAGTTCAAAGTGATGCTGCTGCTGAATACAGTACATAAGCAAATGCCAATTTAGAGAAATAATTCATACAGCTGGATTTTACGACCAAATTCCCCCCCTGTGTAACGACACTTAAATGGCAGCCTGCGTATAACGATAGCGAGGTTTCCAGCAGTGCTGTCAGCCATGAATATGACTGTATATTCTGTAGCAGCCCAAGCAGCATCTTCCTATTGAAATGTTGCATATAAAATGGGATTACCCATGATCGCGTTCACATTATGGGCAATTATGTCACATGCCGTCCAACTCTGTGTGAGAATCTCCTGCTGGCTTTAATGTCAACATCTAGTCTTAATCTAACTGTCAGACTTCATAAATATTGGCAAAATACTCTATATTGTGTTGTGATTGTATTTGTTGGTGTTCTCTATCCCATTAAATCCCATTCAGTGAAAAAGGCATCCAAACCCTCAAACTATGTAAGTAAAAAGAAGCATTAAGCGATTAAATCTGGTTTATCTTAATTTTATAACGGTCAAAATTGTGGTTCAGCTTTCTCCGACTGCTCTTTTCACTCATAATTGTGCATGCAAAGAGTTTCTCTGCAATTAATAATAATTATTGACATTTTGGATGTGCTCACTTAAAGGTTATGCATCCAAATAACTGTAAGCATTATCGCCTAAAACTATGACAAAACTTGTAATCAACTGGAATTATCCCCTTAAGCTACTATAATCAATGTTTTTATAATAACAAAATGACAAAGTGAAAAACAACACTGTTGGAACATTATGGAAAGGACCCTAAAGAGAAATAAAACCTTTTACTTAAAAAAGGTTTGATTTGTCCAAAGGGTCTTTTCCAAACGACACTTTCAGTGGACGTATATTTGAGAAGTTGCACCGGAGCCATTTAGAGGCTGCCGTCTGCCTCAACACTTCACCAATTTAAAAAATGGTTGCGCCCTTTAAACACTTGGAAACAAAAAAAAAACATTTCAAAAAAATGTCCAGGTTTGAAAACATATCAAAGTTACCCTTTTAAAAGGTGACGATATGTCAATGTAGCATTTACATGCTGCCTCTGCTGCCTCCTAGTGGCCAAAAATAAACATCTATTGCAGGTTGAAGGGATCCTGATGTGGGCGGCTTCGATTGGTGAGACGATCTCAAACCTTGCGGCGGCAATTAACATTAATTATGTGATAACTGTATAATAGAAATGAAGGCGTCGCCCATAAAATAATCTATTGGGGGTTAAGTATAAAATGTCACAACGAAGATAACTGCCAATATGTCTAAGTAAAAATGTAATGAAGGGGTTTTGAAAGTCAGAGTCCCATCGAACCAGAACTATTGTAATCACATTGTCGCTCAGACATTAACATCTTTATTGCATATCGCCATCGATTTATTCATTTTAAGCATGATGTTCCCATTGAACGGCTTTTAAAGATTTTTAATTGATATCATGGAGACGTGAATGTGTCAATATGGAGATGAAGCATGTTATTGATGTTCAGTTGTTTTCTGACTGGAATCAGAAGGACCATCTCCTTGAGACTAGAAGACTGCAGCTCTGGGGTTTTTTTGTTTTTGTTTTTGTTTTTCAGCACTTCGAGCTCTGAAAGAAAAGTGCAATCTGTTCCAGTGATTACCAACTGACTCCCAACAAAGTGCTGCTGGTGTCTTACCTCCATTCCTCCGGAGCCTTTTCTCCAAAAATGTCTTGAAACCAAGACAAAGAAACACTTCTGCGTCTGTTTTTTTATTTTATTTTCTTACATTAATATTCGTCACGGTACATGAAGACAGACATGTAATACTCGAGTAATCTCCCCTCCGTGAAACGGCTTAATAATGTTTACATGAGACGCCCGATGGACGGTTACGTTCTCGTGGAACAAGCCATGCGTGTCAGTGAAATTGCATGTCTGTGGCTTCATTCCCATGCGCATAAGAAACCTTAACATGAATTTATATGTATAATCAACTGTCAGCCATCTGATCAAACATGAATCATGTTGACATCTTGCAACAGTGTTCCTGAGAAGAAAATTCCTTACTTAAGAAAGCAACCGGTATTATAACTCAGAGCTGCTCTCACGTGGGCATCTCTTCTAGAGGAAGTACCAGGTTTGTGTTGGAAAAGTCCCTCGTCATGCTTCGGGACCATGTTTAATTCAGCCGAGGACGTGAGGTTTGAAAATGTGGCATTTACATATTCATTTGCACGCCACTGTGGATCTGGTTCAGTGTGCTTTTGTTCGGGCTTCATTATTTAGAAGCGTTTTCTTGAAGGTCACATGGAGTTCAGAGGTCAAACTCGGCTCCAGAACAGCCTCCGGGGAGCCGATGGGCATTCAGGTGCTGACTAAAGGACAACGCATGTGTGGTCACTCCGGCTCCGACCTGAACTCGTGTCACACTGAAAGCAGCCGTGTTGTTCCAGTATAAGTCGTATAAAACCATTGGACGTGACATATCAAGATTAAAGAACATATAATGCATCAATAAATCATCACACAACTCTGTGAAACGTTGAAACCTTTTTTTTTTTTAGCTCAGCATTTTATTTATAAAGCACATTTACTGCTTGAGTTGACCCTCCGGCTACAGCAGGCGGATCTTTTAAGCAGACGAGCTCATGAAGTGGCCGACAACCACAATGTGCTGATCGGGATCTTAGTTTTAGTTTTTATTGGTGTCAAATTGTGAAGATGCAAAACTGAAGGTCTCTTTTGTTGTTTTTTCCTTCTTCTTAATGATTATTTAAAAGAAAAGGGCCATTTGGGACAAAGTTGCCATCCCGTCTGCGGCCTACGGTGGCCAACAAGGGCCATTGCGCTGCAGCTGCCCAAATCGTTTCCATTTCAAGGAACTTGCTGCGGCTTCACAAACGATATCAAACACATCCAAAAATCCAAAACAAAGACAATAACTCAATGAGGAAAACAATGCACTTAGTTAAACAGCTTGATTTTGAAAAACAAAGAACCTCGAAAACCAAGCTGTTCCCCTCAGCGCCCCCTAGAGGCCTGGAGGACCGCCGTCGTGTGGACTGGATATGCAGCGTTTCTCCGTTGCATTGGTTTTTGCATTGTTTCTACGTTTGCAGTTTTAGATTTTAGTTGCTTTTTTAATCAAGTTGCAGCGTTTTCCTCCTAAAGGAAATGTTCCTGGCCTTGTAGTTTGTCCTCGCTGGCCACCGTAGCGGCCACGATGGCAGAATCCTGTTCTTCGGGGCTTAACGGATACATGAAATGATTCTTCATGCGATGATATTTCTCTGAATGTTTAGAAAATGTCACAGTTGTCCAAAGACTCGTTTATTAAAGCGTTCCTTAAAGCGACTCGATTAGGAGATACCGTGATGTCTTACAAAGGGCATGGGTCTCGTTCTGAATATATCCTCCATTAAAATGTCACTGCCCAACCTTTTCATAACACGAAAAAGAAAAAAAAATTAAGAAAAATTGGAATGATTTGGCGAATGCCTGTCTGTTTTATTATCATGCAAATGATGATAACCAGTGGAAACAGGGAACCCCTGGAGATTAAAACAATGACTATTATAGCGAGAGACAGACTGAGAATGAAACTGCAGCTCTGAGGCGGCGTTGGACGAAAGGAGGTTAGGGAGGAGGAGGAGGAGGCCAGAGTGGAGCTGTTGAGCTATCTCCATCAGGTTAAGTGCTTAAACTCCTGACAGTCTGATTGCAAATGGGGTCTGTGAGCTCCCGTGAGCTGCAGTGTGACAAGCTGTCTCTCAGCAGACTCACACCGGCCCACACCGGTCCACGGGGGTGCAGGTCTGTGGAGCTCTGAGCAACAGCGCCCCCTTCAGCGCCTCCGAAATGTGTGGCACGCAGGATGCACGCCTGTTTGAACCCCAACGTCCAGATGTGCCTTAAGGGGAAAGTCTTCCTGCGCACACATCTTCATACTGAGCACTCTGGGGGAGGCTGATAGTGGTTTTACTGTGAGCCTGTTATTTTGCTTTTTTACTGTATTTGTGTTGAGATTCATGTGAAATTTAGACGTAATGTGTGTCGATCCTCTGAACACACGCCAGCGCATCTGGAATAGTGCAGAAATCAATGTTTTCGAAGAACATTTCAAGTTCAAAAACCATTGTGAAGAAATCAGTGGTTCAGCCATTGTGTCTCTACTCACATGTGCTGTTGAAGTTGTATTGTTTTTCTTATTGTGTCCATAAGCGCAGGTCAAGGGGTTTGCTGCTCCCTCAAGAGGACACAGGGAACTCAGGCAGCTGTGAGCGGCTGCTGGGTCCGCACGTCCTGATTGGCCAACTTCACTTCTACAAAATATTGTGGGCAAATATCTATTTGATAATGTGTCACATGTATATTATATGTTCCTACTTTTCAGTATCTGATCCCAAAAATGTAATCATTTTAATATTGCAGTAAAACACACACAAAAAGATTTGCAAAGCTTCTCAAAATGCATTTCATGCATTGCAATGAAAATACAATATGTTTAACATTTAATATTCACTAACACCATCTTTGTTTTCATCCTTAATGAGCCAGGGAAGACCCACATGTATTCTATATCTCTCTTAGTCTCTCTCTCTCTCTCTCTCTCTCTCTCTCTGTGATCTCTCTCTCCCTCCCTCTCTCTCTCTATGTCTCTCTGTCTCTCTCTGTGTCTCTCTCTCTCTCTCTAACTGTCTATCTCTCTCTCTTTCTCTCTGTCTATCTCTCTCTCTCTATGTCTCTCTCTCTTTCTCTCTCTCTCTCTCTCTCTCTGTGAGTTTGCCGTTTGGTTTTTCATACGAGATTGAAGCGCATTGACCCTGAATATCAGAATCTCATTCAAAGTGTCGTCCTCACGGTGTTCGTCCATTCCTGAACCACCGTAACGCAAATTGATTTATCTGTCGTTGTTATGTTCTATATGTATGAAACCCATGAAAGATGTCGCCTCCCTGTTGTTTTCACCTTGTGAGTGTGTTGGTGTAGATTGAGATGAGCATCAGCACAGAACAGAGCGCTGGAAAAATATATATGTACTTACACACACACACACACACACACACACACACCTTACGTAAACACTGATTTTCCACCTCTAGAAAACAGAAAATCGAACCAGTCCTTTGCCCACATGCTTTACAGGACTAATCTGTCCTCAGAGCCCAGCGGTCGGCCTTCTTCTTCTTGTTGATTATTTTCTCGTCATCGAGTGAGCATCCTTCGTTGAGCAGAGCCTCGTTTTTTTTTCTCGTTTTTTTTTTTCCATTGTTCGTGTGTTCGATTCCGAGGAGGTGTGTTTGGTTTTGGGGAAAGTGAGAGGCACCACCGGTCGGTTGTTAACAGATGTTTCAGCAGAAAGTTTTTTTTCTCCTTTTTTTTCCGCTGATTAAAAATAAATGTTAAACATAAATACGCAGAGATGTGAGCAGGTGTTGCTGACAGGTACGACCGACAGGGTGAAAGGCTGTTGAACAGTTATAGTAAAACCTGTCTGCAGGTGTGTGTGTGTGTGTGTGTGTGTGTGTGTGTGTGTGTGTGTGTGTGTGTGTGTGTGTGTGTGTGTGTGTGTGTGTGTCCTTCGCATATCTCCACAGCTGTTTATCCGATCTACTCCTCACCTGGAAGATGTCCTGCTGGAGACCTAACGGACAGATTTAGTGATTTTTGGGACTATTATTCACCGTTTCTTTAACTGGGAATGTTGGTGTAGGCAGTGGAAGAAGAAGAAGGCTATTGAAAGCTTTTTTTAAAGAAAAACTGTTTCTAACCACACAGTAAAAGTTTGTTTAGTAGTTTAATTAATAATAATGCGTCATATCTTCATTGTTCTATTTAGTGAGTCAACATAAACGGTAACATTTCAGGTAAATATCGTATTGTTTAAAGCTGAAATAAAAGTACACCGTTAGTATACAGCTGATATTTTTTTCATATCTAATTATTATTACAAATCTTTTTTGTTGGGGCCCAGGTGGCCAACCCAGCCCGACGGTAAAAGTCTGCCCCAGTGTTTTCCAGAGTTTACTTCACCAGCGTCACCAGTGTGTGTGTGTGTGTGTGTGTGTGTGTGTGTGTGTGTGTGTGTGTGTGTGTGTGTGTGTGTGTGTGTGTGTGTATCTGCACTCACAGTGAACGAATGTATTTTTCTTAGAATAGCTGTTCTACCCTTCATATGTTAATTGTAGACTTTTATCACCTGCTGCATGTCAAAGGCCTCGCTTTTAGTTTTCAGTCTCAAAAAGGGAGACGGAAAAAAAAAAAAAGCTTTTCCACTACAGCAACATTTACTGTACAGTAATGGATTGTGGGAGCAGGCTTGACAAGGATGGAGCTGTGATCCCCTTCAAAGCTGAAAAGAATCCGGTGAGCTAATGTGACGTTGAATTCAATGTGCCTGGACGCTGTATTCTGGAGGGAAGAATGCTGCAAAACATTCAAAACATTCTTTTCTTTTCTTTTTCCTCTTAAAGGTGCACCCTCTGGCTCTGTGAATGGCTGCCTGGGTGTACGCCGAATATTCAAACCTGCAGCTATTTCATCGCCATCTGCAAACAAGATCTGCCTTTTTGAGGGATGGAGAGTCGGCGTGTCGGTGCTTAAAGGAGGAGAAACGAAGCAATCAATACTGCTTTGCAGTCATTAGAAAATAAAACCAGCTCTCCGCAGTCTTAGCCTCTGGATAGGTCTCGAGACATGAGACCTGTTTGATGCTCTGCGGTGGAGAGCAGGACGCCTATTAAATCACAACCCAAATAAAAGAATAACATAAAGGAACTAGAAAGAGCGCCTTCTTTCTGTCCGTTCTCGGGAGAGGAATAATGATCCACCTCTTTCGCTCTCCACCTCCTCTTAATTGTCTTTTCAAGTCCTCCTTTAGAGAACTCAAAGCAAGGAGAACGGATTAACAGGAGGAATTATTGACTAGTTTTTACTTTGAGGAGGCCCCATTTGTCTCGTGGCTTCGGTTTTATCAAGTGCAAAAGTCCAGCAATTACTTTTCCTCCGTTCCTTAGGGAGATCGGGAAAGTAGGTTTCTGTAATCCTCACTTGTGTGTAATGGAAGTGGCGTCTCGTTATATCCACAGACGCTTACATTTGAATGCACTGCTCATGTTTGTGGAGGCCAGTGAAATCAATCCCCTTCTGAGAGGCTCAGCGTGGAGAATCTCGGATGTTTGCCGTTTATTTCGCCACCCGGGGACACGTTTAATTAACTGGCAGCATGTCAGTTCCTGGGAGTTTGAAGGGTTGAGAATCTGGTCATCTGGTTTCTTTTTGTCCAGCTTTGTCATTTTGTATTATTCCTCCTGTCTGACACAGAAAGGCTTCATTTGCAGCCATCACACCTGTGATTTTCTATTTTTTTTTCCGGTTTTATTGCGGGGCTAGAAGGACAGCAGGGCGATGAGGGAGCAATGGCCGTTCGAGGCGGTCTACGATAATGCAATCAATGGCGCTAATGGAATCTGACTTCCATAAAGAGCTAATGTTGGTCAGCCTTTGCCACTAATTTGCATGGAGAAGGCCGTGGCGTCAAAAACACCGCGGAGAGCCATCTGGAGCTGCAGCCCAATGGCAGCCTCCTGCATATGCCATTAGCAATGAGTACTGCTGCTGTAAGCCAATCAACATCACACAAGGAGCCCGCCGTGTGGAGGCGGCCGCCATTGGGCTTCTGTGCCAAGATCCCTCTGTGACGTGTCTTTACAACTCAATTGTTCAAGGACAGCCCACTTCCAAGGCACCAACACGCAAACAAACATCCATTCAGGCAAAAAAACAGAAAGATAGCTAATAAAAAAGCTAATTAGCTAGTTAGCGATACGCGTAAACAGCTTGAACTTACTTGAAAAGGTCAACGTAGCTTGGTTTAGTTACGGAAAGGGTGTTTTTTTTTATGGGTGTGTCAAGAGGGTTTCCCTGGACATTTTTTTAATATCCATTTTACAATTGAGTGGATCTTGACCTCATAATAACAGTTTTAAACCATTAAAGTTTGCATCATATATATGTTATGCATTTTATTTCCTTGTAAGTATAGAATAGTTTTTTTCACATTTAAATTACATAAATATCTCGGTACGAACAGGACATCCCCCAATTACCAGATGGTTTGTCCCAAAACAATGTGACCACAGGATGACAATTCTCTCAGTGGCAACCATTTGTGTAACCTCTTTTTTTTATTAATCTTTTTATTCTATTTTCAAAGAGAATATTTGACTGTCACTATGATGGGTACATTGTTATAGTTTAGCACATTGTTAGCCATGCTATGGCTAAATATGGAAATTGTCAACTATGTCACAAGTTACCCAGCAACTACTCATTAATATATAAGTTGTGGGACAGTACTGGGATCATTGGGAATATGTTACCCCTTAATATTTAAAAATGTTTACGCTTTAATTTCTGTAATTTCTTTGTTCATGTGAAATGTAACCCCAAATACAATTCTTTAGACCCACATACTGCATCTCTATGAAAAAATGATTCATATGCATTTGTTCTTCTGTTCTCTGTTCCATCCCCCATCGTACTCGCTTCATTGGCTTCTGGAATTATTGCCTTTTTATTGCTTTTGGCTCACTTTTGCTTTCTGATTCAACCAATTGGCAGGCAGCTGATAGTGCTGAGTGAGTAATAAAGGGCTGTTGAAGACCGTTGCAGGAAACGCATGGATCCTTCCTGGAGTCTGCATATGTGATGTATACGGCCATCAATGTGCAAATAGATACACGTGCACTGGTGTCGGGATGTAGGCGCGATGCTCAGCTACAGTTTGCATAGTTTTACTTGGAATTCATAAACTACAAATGACGAGCTATTTACATTGTTTATGCTTTGTGTTGCCCATATAGCTGCAAACTGTTAAATAAAGAATCCCTAATATTCATGATTATTACACTAATTAAATATAATTTGCTCTTCAAAACAATACATTTCATTTAGCTGAGGCTTTTATCCAAAGCAACTTACATGCTATACAGTAGACCGTAGACACCGCAACGGTGAGCAATTAGGGTTAAGTGTCTTGCTCAAGGACACATTGACATGGACTAGCGGAGCTGGGGATCGAACCACCGACCCTCTGATTGAAAGACAGACCTGCTAACCACTGACAGACCTGCTAACCACTGAGCCACAGTCGCCAATTTGCATTTAAAACATAGCTGTTAAATGTATATTTTTTTGATAATATCACCCATTTCATGGAAATTGTTGGCAATTACAAAGACTTTCAGTCTGAGGGGCCAAAACACTGCTGAAGGTTCGAAAAGAGGAAATAAACTATAAGGGGCAAAATGTGGCAATGCACCGCATCTACAAATGAAGCAGTGCAGAGGTTTACTGCAGCATTTACTTTTGGCAGTGTGTGAGGCCTTATTATTGCAACAGAAGCCAGGAATCCTTAATCCACAGGGGTCTCAGTGGGAAGGAAAGGCTTCTTGAACAATCCCCCTTCTTGAAGCCTGTGGTGAAATCCAGCGATCAGTCAACCCTGAGCCCCTGAGCCTCCTGAGGGCTTGGGACTCAGGCCAGTGTTTTACAATGGCCCTGGTGCACTGGAGAGAGAGAGAGAGAGAGAGAGAGAGAGAGAGAGAGAGAGAGAGAGAGAGAGAGAGCCAGAGAGAGAGAGAGCCAGAGAGAGAGAGAGAGCCAGAGAGAGAGAGAGCCAGAGAGAGAGAGAGAGAGAGAGAGAGGTAGCGATTGAGAGAGAGAGCCAGAGAGCCAGAGATGTAGCGATTGAGAGAGAGAGCCAGAGAGCCAGAGATGTAGCGATTGAGAGAGAGAGAGAGAGAGCCAGAGATGTAGCGATTGAGAGAGAGAGAGAGAGAGAGCCAAGGTCTGCTGGGAGAAAAACATCATAACTCACAAACACATAAAAAAACTGGCTAACGTTGGTGTATTCATAGAGCTGAGTTACAAGGCTGGCGGGACACAGGAGTGGGTGTTGATTTTGCAAGACGCCTCCACACACTTACACGTGTTCTCATTCAATGTTCAGTCAGTGGACTTTACTGAAAATATTTACGTTTTTTAAATAGATGTGAGGATGGGATGATGGTGAAATTAACTTGTTTGAGTGACTTTAATGCCAATAGATTAGAATAAACTATTTAATTTCATAAACTGAAGGTCAAATTTATTTATAAATATATCTGGAGCGGGTGTTAAGGCCCGTCCCTACTCGCCTCTGATTGGCTACTGCTAAATTTATTAAAATATTCCAAAAAATGACATACAGTAACAGCAATAAAACATGTATTGGATGTTGTTACCAAACAACCCTTAAAAAAAAATATATATATATATTATTAAAAAACATATATATATTATACACAATATATATATATTATATAAATAAAATAAATTATATAAATATATATATATATAATATTTAAAGAAAATATATATATATGCACATCTAAAAATATATATAAAAAATATATAATATAAGTATATATATATATATATAAAAAAATAATAATAAAAAAAAAATATATATATATATGGTAAGTCATGGTAAGCCAGGGAAGCTTTTTTTCAAATTTAAATTTTGTCAGCTCACCTCTCCATCTATCCATCGGTATTTGTTGAATATTCTTTTTGTATGTACTTTGGATACTCCAGGTGCAGTTCATAAATTGGGCCGGACAGGAGGCTGCCTGAGGTGGCTTCTTCAGTTCATCCATGACAGCCCTGCCCTCCAAGATGTCCCCTGCTTTTGATGGGTTCAGGTGAGGAGAGGCCACATTTTGGGCCTTTTGGATCTTCCGTATAAATATCCTGACAGAGTGTGAGAGACATGAAAGAAAGGAAACTATTATATCCTGTCAACATTTCCAAGTGTGTCTGTGTCACGCCGATGCATTCCTATCCGGATAGAGCTCTTTGCACAGGGGACCATTTTTGTGAACAAAACCGCCTTTCAAACTTCATCACCGTCAATATCATTCAAGGCGTCAGGGCCCAACAGATAGCCACAGGAGGCCATCTCCTTCATTTTAAACCGGTGATTTAGAGGCCATTCGTGCTGCACATTGCATTGCCTTGCTGTGGTACCGACCAGAACCCCCTTTCTATCACCCTGGGACGTTGTATTGTTGAGATGTGGACAGACTGCCACTCGGTTTTACACAGCTCATAAAATAAAGAAAGGCAGCTTTTGAGATAAAAAAAAAAACAAGGAAAAAGGGAAAAACCTTTTGCAGATTGATTGGCGTCATGAAAGTACAATCCGCTGTTAAATGTCACAGACGTTATGAGCTGTGATGAGAACAGGGCTTTAAAGATGGAACCATGCTGTTCTTGGTCAATAGTGAGAAATCAACATCAGCTAGAAGGATTTAATTTAGCACGGGGTACACGCATTTTCATGCACAGCAGTCGCACTGCTCATGTGACGAGACCACTAACTGTCATTCAGTTGCCATTTAGTGGTGCCGACCTTTGACCTGCATCCTGCATCCTGTTCCCAGAGATTGACCTTCAGCTCCATCTCAGTTTGACCTCCACTTGAAACACCGGACATGCTTTTCTTTGCTCCATTCAGTCCACGTCACTTAAAGAACCGGAAGCATACAAAATGAAAATTTCCTCCCACACAGCAAATCCCGGTGAGTCATCCATCTGACCCTCTAATAGGAAAAGCATGTGTCTCTTGCAACAATATGTGCAGCGCAATAACTGTAATTACACATTGGAATGTGTGCAGGCAGAGAGGCCTGATGGGTGGTCATCAAAGCTCATTTGATCCTCCACCAGAGGGCAGTGCTAAGTGCTCTCTTGACCTCGCAGCTCGGCGGCTGCATCTCATCCCACCCACGACTTGTACCTCAGAGCTGTGGCTATTTGTGTGATAGGAATCAAAAAGAACAGCCGCTAATTGCTGCAGATGACGTTAATATAATATCGAGTTTGTGCAGCTTTAACTTTTTTGAGGTGTGTGGGATGAAAACGTTTCTTTCCTTGACTCTCTGCTCGGTATAAAACCCTCAATTTCCACACAGCACAGGTGGGGCGGGAGCTTTGGATGTGTGCCAGCACCTCTCAAAAAAAATAATAATACAAGAACAGAGGAAGCACAGTATCATTGAGAGTGTTGAAACTGAGATTTCTTCTTCTTTTTTTTTATAATCGCCTTGTCGCACTGCGCTAAGCTTTGTATCTGAGTGTCTTTTGTGTCTGAACAAGCCAGACGCAAACACAAAAGGCAGTCAAATATTTCTTTAAGGCTCCCAGCAGGTTTATTTAAATGTTTAAAAAAACGTGACTGATCCTGGGTCTCTACGTGGCATACTCCATTAAGGTTACAGAATGGAAGGTAATTAGCCCCATGAAGCTCATTTCTGCTTTTGTTAGGGGGGAAGAATTGATGAAAACACATCCCCTTGACCTCCAGCCTCTTTCATGACACATTGTTTGTATATTAAAAAAACAATTTAATATAATCACTGTTTTGTCTGTGTACTCACCAGTGTGGTCGAGCGCTGAATCTGACTGTCTCCACCCACATCTTGCCATTTTATACGCCATCACAGTATACAATATAGCTTTCTAATTCTGGAACAAATACAATGCAACTCTGTGGCGTCTTGTTCAATTACCGTTTGAGTGCAAAATGAGAGACATATGTTTGGTGAGGATGAAACCGCCGGAGAGCAAAGATGGTTTAATCAAGATCGTGACAGTAAATATATGAAAGAAATATGCAAGTACATATCAGATTAGATGCAGTTCTTTCTAGCCATCATAAATTATAACAGTAAAAATATAGATTTCTTTTGATTGTATTTTAAATTCTTTATCTTTAGGCCTTTTCCTCTTTGTAGACATATACACACACATATATATACACATATATATATGTGTATATATATGTATATATATACACATATATATACACACAATGTGTGTATACATATTTATACACACATACATATATACACATATATACATATATACACACATATATACACATATATATACACATATATACACATACATATACACATATATACACATATATACATATATACACACATATATACACATATATATACACATATATACACATATATATACACATATATACATATATATACACACAATGTGTGTATACATATTTATACACACATACATATATACACATATATACACATATATACACATATATATACACATATATACACATACATATACACATATATACACATATATACATATATATACACACATATATACACATATATATATATCAATGCGACTTCTCTGTTTGCAGGTAAATTCAAAGCTTTGAAGTACTGTAATTACATATTGTTACCTTTGGATAGCGGGCTAGGCTAGCTGTATCCCCTGTTTTCAGTCTTTGTGCTAAGCTAAGCTAACGTGATGCAACCTGCTTTATATTTACCCTACACAAAAAAAAGACTTGACTGACTGAGTCAGGCAAGAATGTGCAAAACAAAAAACAACAAATTAGTAAAATACCTTCCTCAGAATTGTATGAATTCAGTTTCACACACCAGGAACAAAGGCTCCGTGCAGAGCCTGCAGCCTCTCCTGGTTTATGCTGCAATACATTACTTATTGATTGAACCAAAGGAGCTTTTCTTTTGCTCCAAATAATAATAAAAAAAAAAGGCCTCGCAATAGTATGCACCGTCCCTGAATGCTTCAATCACCTCCTGTCTCTGGCTCCCAAGACATCCACCTGCTTCATATGCACTGTCAACCTCATTGCTGCCTGTTTGCTGCATTAAAGCGCCATGGGGGGCATCTGGAACGGGCTGACATTCCTCCCTTCATCGAGTGAAACGGCGCGTGAAATTCTGAATTTGGTTTTTGTGTACATGCTGACTGGCGCACAATTGATTGTTAGAAAGATTTCTGTCCCACTCTGTCACACTGATGATCTGTTGGCTTTGATGGTGGGGAAATCCAGTTGCTGTGGTGTTATGCCTCACTGTGGCAATACGATTGGTATTTTTCATGTTTTCTGCTACAAAGCAGGCATATGTTAGAATATAACCTTGAATATCTCACAATTTTGCAACCAATTCAACATTTTAACCTGTTTAGTAAATAGATAGCTGGTAAGTGAGGCTGAACTGTGCAATGTTTATGGCGTTAAGCGATCTTTGAAAGGTCTAAATCTGTTTTTATTCACACTTATGCTTAGTTTTGCTCCCTCTTCTATGCATCTATGTGTATAATTTATTTTTGATTTTAGTTTTTTCTCCGTCATTTAACATCGGAGGATCCCCGTCCATCTGCAGAGCCTGGCATTAAGGATGGAGATCCAAAGTCAAAAAGCTGTCGTGCTAATAGAGATTAAGACCCTCGAATTATGTTTACATCAAATTTCACAACAGTTTTGGCTGCAACCACGTATTATCAAGTTGCATTGCCTTAATTTCCTCTAATCATTTGACTGGCGAGCTTAAATCCCCTCTTCTCCTTTAGCAATCTAAATAAGTGATTATTCTACTTGTTAAAAAAATAAATGAAGATGACACAAATATTGTCGTAGGAATTAGCCTCGTTAATATATGTGGTAGACACATCATTACATATGCGCCGCTGATGAGTCAACCATTTTGCCAGTGGTGTCATGCATTAGCTGAGGTGAGAAAAGAAAATTAAGTTGACACCGCCGATGGGTTGTCAAAGAAGGACTGTAACAGGCTTACAGCTGGAAGAAAGTAACTCTGACAAGTAGCGTCTGCTAATGTTGCAGCACAAAATAGGAGCTTGAAAAATGGTATTCGCCATGCTTTTTAATTATCTGCAAATGTTGGCTGTTGGTCACTGGGAGTCCTTTGAAAGTTGAAAATGTGTCCTGTGTGTGAACCGACTTTATCAGTGACTGTCAGTCAGGGTAGAAAATCACTGTGAACATGCAGCCTGGATCTTTTATTGATGAGAATCCCTCAAAGTATGAATCCCAAATAAATTTTGCAGCTTCTTTCTGCCTGCTTGATAAAAACATCACGCTACATTCTCAACATCTGAGTCCAATCAACACCTTTGTGGCAGTGCAAGGTTCATTAATCCCACCTCACTGGGGCATAGAGTCTCACAGCTTAAAATAGATTTATTTGAGGTAATATTCCACTAAGATGTTTCCATATAAGCTTGTTGCCATCTCCAGTGCAGGCCATATTGAGCTATTCGTCAGAAAGCCCACGTACAGAATTATATACAGACGCTGGAACGTTAATCTCATCTTAATACTGTATGTGACAAATTCCTCTCTGGACTCCACAGCCCGTTCCTGGATAGAAACATAAAATCTCTGCCATGCATCACGTCACAAGCAGCTAGAGTAGAGAGCGAGTGTACAGTCATTAGAAAGTCCAAGTTCTTTATTGAGATTAATTATTGACAAAATAGCTCTATTGTCGTTTGGAACAATGTATATAGTAGGGCCGCAACCATAGAAATAGGAGTAGAAAAGAAAAGTACAAAAGAATGAGGGGGACCAATGGACCCAGCCCACTGTTCGGCCCATTTTCTGTAACCAGTGAAGCATTGGCGAAACTAGCTAACTAACTAGCCAGCAGGCTAATGCCGTCCTGCTAATGCCGGCCTGCTAATGCCGACATGCTAATGCAGGCCTGCTAATGTCAGCATGCTAATGCCGACATGCTAATGCCGGTCTGCTAATGCCAGCATGCTAATGCCGGCCTGCTAATGCCGTACTGCTAATGCTAGCATGCTAATTCCGGTCTGCTAATGCCAGTCTGCTAATGCTGACATGTTAATGCCATCCTGCTAATGCCATCCTGCTAATGCCAGTCTGCTAATGCTGACATGTTAATGCCATCCTGCTAATGCCATCCTGCTAATGCCAGCATGCTAATGCCGTCCTGCTGATGCCAGCATGCTAATGCCGGTCTGCTAGTGCCGGCCTGCTAATGCCGTCCTGCTAATGCCAGCATGCTAATGCCGGTCTGCTAATGCCATACTGCTAGTGCCGACCTGCTAGTGCCAGTCTGCTAATGGCGTCCTGCCAATTGCGGCCTGCTAGTGCCGAGAAAAGTGTCACATTCTCACTGTGGGGAAGCTGGAGCTTCTACATTTTTGAGAATTGTCTTTGATTAATGACTTACATGGTTCATAATCAATTATCAACAATTAATGATCTGTTAATCAACTCATCTTGATTGTAACAAACTCACTGTCACTAATAATACCTAAATTAGTAACCATATGCTTGTTTACCCTTTCATCTGTTAAGGCTATTCCACAAGAGTCATTGATCTAAAACAGATAACATTTTCAAAGTAACCTTCTTCGCCCCGTATAGAATTAATATGACCATGAACTTTGTTTCCTGGTGAGCTGCTTTTTCTCACAGCTACTCATCAGAGTGTTTACCTTTGCTGTTAAATGACAGGGGCTGCAACCTGCAGCCTCTTCAAAAAGACTTTTCCACTCGTAAAATTCCTGTCCAGCTATATTTACTGCACGGGGGAGCGTTGATGTCATGCACGTGGTTTCAGTTTATTCTCAATTAAGGTAGTCGTGGAAGGGAGAAAAAAAACTACTCAGGAGTCATGCAATTATTTTATGAATGTAGTCAAACATCAGCATTTGTGGAAAAATGAACGAAATGAGGGAGTGGGCTCACATTAGCTGAAAATAGCGATATCTCCTGTACAAAATGAAAACTCTGTTTTAATGCAACTGTTCTAGATTCCCACAGCAGGATCCTGCCAATGCAGGATCAGAGATGCCTTGATTATGACAGTGTTTATTCTTTTAAGCAGTAAGACACGGTGATCAAAACAGGCCGCTGTGGTTATCCGCCATTTGGCTCAAGTTCTTATCCTGACTGTGGAGAAAAAAAAGGTTTAGAACAACATTGACTTGCTGCGGTTTAATCAAGTCTGCGGCTTCGACAGCACAGCGGCGGTCCGGTCGGACGGCTGCAGCAACACACGGAGGTGATATCTGAGAGCCTGTGGTCATGTTGACGACATGACCACAGGCTCTCAGATAGCCAGAGAGCCTTCGCTCTGCCCAGGACGACTGGAGAGGTGATGTGTCGTCAACATGTCCCGGGTTCCTGCTCCGTGTGAAGATTGCATCAACGTGGAGGGAAATGAGTTATGATAAGAATTCCTGCAAGCTCGGGAACGTTAGTGAGCTATGAAAGGTAATATGGTGAGATGATAGAATCAAGACAAAGACCACGGTATCTATTTGTTTTATTATTAAAATCAATCAAAGCCAAACTTTGCAGAGATACTCTTAACATATAGAGCTATGCTATATATTAAATTCAAATATAGCCAGTATAATTACGATAAGAAAATACAACTTTTAATTATTTTTTTGCTAATATATATATATATATTCCTTTTCTGTGCACTATCATAAAGCAATATACTATTAACACATATAGGAACGTATTATCTATGTTCCCAAGGGTTTTCTGTATATTATACCTTTTTAAATTATTCAAATAGACCTTGAGCTTTGAATATGAGTATGACCACTTTTTCATTTTTGGAAAAAAGGGCTCGATCTTATTCGGTCAGTCTGAGTTACTAAGATCCTATTAATTTACAATATATTTTGCCTTTATAGTACAAAGTTTCCACTTTGTGTTTCAATATTTCTTGATTAAAGAAATGCGAGAGAGGGATAGTAACACAAAAAGGTAATTTCATGGTGAAGAGCTTTGGCAGAAACCACCCTGATTTGAAGTCAGACTGCTCAGGCCTTGTGACCTTTAGGAGTTGTTTGTTTACTTCTCAAGGTCACGTGATAGGGGCGTGTCCAATCAAGAAAGGACCTGTCGTGACGGATAAGACCAAATAAGGAAGCTCCTGCATCCTCCTGAATCCCAGATTTTTCAAACTAAAACGGGGTCGGCAGCGTTTTCAAACGTCGAAAAAAAAAAAACGCCATAAGTGTAAACATGCCAATGTGTTACATCACAAAAACACATTTGTGTGAATGGAGCCTTGGACTCTGCAGGTGAACAGAGAAGTCCATGTGGCAAATGTTCGCTCACAGGCTTGCAACAACAACTTCAGATGTCCGACATCTGCAGCATGTTGCGCTGCCCCCCCAAATATCTTTTGATGCAGTTTTTTTGTTGTGTATTATAAGTGGATATTCATCTTGTTTTTATCACGAGCACGGGGCCAACTTGATGCACAGTGCACATTAAAACGTGAAGCTATAAAAGAGGACGAGAAGAAGAAGTAAACAACACAGGTTTCAAAAGATTAAAAAAAGGATTTACAGATGTTTTATTGGGCAGGAAATGCATCCCACGTGTTTTAAAGCCTTAAAGACACTTACGGCACAATGGCGTTTTATAATGTAATAGTTGAATGGCAACAAAACCCTGTTTGTTTACAAAAAAAAAACCTCCACAGGACACCTTTTATCTAAACACGTCCATGCTTTATTGAGCCCCCCCCAAAAAAAATATCATGCGTTGCATCATCTTGCTTTGATAAAGGCGGGTTCGCACACATCTGCTTGCATCAGCTGAAGTGCTTATGCTAAGGGGGCTACATGGTGTTTGGTGGATTACATAAGGCAGCTTGTGCGCTCACATACTGCAGGAGCCCACTCGTCTCAGTGGGTGACAACCCTCCAGGGCAATTTATGCATCCCCCGGGGAGGGTTAGGGTGTATGTCATCGATGCAAACGGTTGGCTTAGGCTCACAGGGAGCATTTTAATTGTAGCTCATGTCATGCTGAAATAATCAGGGATGCTGTGGTGTCAGAAAAGGTTGCCTGGAATAAATGGTGTTGTGTTGCAGGCGCCACGTCTTATTTCACAGGTTTCCTTCAGCTACACACACACACACACACACACACACACACACACACACACACACACCCTTTAGCGAAGTAAAGAGATGAGCTGTCCACTTTATCTTCATTGTGTTTGTTGTTTTTCCAGCAAATGAAGGCAACCTCATTGTGGAGCAGTTACGGCCGGTCGCCACTAGAGGTGCTGTTGATCAAAAAAAAGAGAAAAGGACTTTCAGATTTAGTTTGAAAGAGAACCTTCCTGCACAGATCAGAGGAGTCGGATGAAAGCCTATATTCCCGTGTCGGATCTTTGTTCAGTCATGAGTGAGGGAAAAAAAGCAATGAAACTTGTTTTGGGATGCGTTTCTGTTACGATGTGCAAGTTTCTGAGAACAGCTTTTATGTAAAATGCTCCTCATTCTCACGTCATCATATTTATATGCAGCTAGTTTGTAAAAATCATTTGAGGATTTGTTTGCTCAGTTGAAAAAAAAAAAAAAAAACTCTTATTGAACTGCAAGGGCTGCGCTCGACGGTGAATTACTGTTGTGAAGTTATTCCACACCCGAGAGGAAGTGATTAGAGAATTGTAATCGTATTCCCATTTCAGCTGTCAGAGGGAACGAGCAATAATTTGCCAACCAGCTGACTGTGAGACAGGTGAAATTGAACGTTCAGGCTTCAAGAGTGAACTTGAGGTTTAATCTTAGCACCCAACCAGAAAATACTAATCCTTGTGTGTGAGGAGTGTGTGTATGCTCATTACAAAAATAAAAGTAAAAGCCGAGTGGAGAACAATCTGTGACACGCAGCGAGCGAAGTCTCTTCCTGAGATAACTTGAGCCGCAAAACTTTCCCATTGTCCGCGACCTATCGATCGATCAGCGGCTCCGACGCCGCCCACCTCAACTCCACACTAAAGTGTGCGTGAATTAGCTTCGGGAGCGGGTTTGTTGAACAAAAAACATGAAGAACGAGACATTGATCAAGGGAAACTCGAGGAGGATGAAGCGCCAGGAGAGTTGGCATCCTGATTTGTCTTTAATTAAAAGTAAAAGGTTTATCCTCCAGAAGGCCGCCGCCAGTCTCCAAAGGCCACTCCAATTACTGAGAGAGTGTGTGTGTGTGTGCATCTGTCTGTCTGTGTGTGTGTGTGTGTGTGTGTGTGTGTATGTCTTTCTGTCTGTGTGTGTGTGTGTGCGTGTGTGTGTCTGTGTGTGTGTGTGCGTGTTTGTGTCTATGTGTGTGTGTGTGAGTGTGTACGTGTTTGTGTCTGTGTGCGTGTGTGTGCGTGTTTGTGTGTGTGTGTATGTGTGTGTATGTCTTTCTGTCTGTGTGTGTGTGTGTGTGTGTGTGTGTGTATGTCTTTCTGTCTGTGTGTGTGTGTGTGCGTGTTTGTGTCTATGTGTGTGTGTGTGAGTGTGTACGTGTTTGTGTCTGTGTGCGTGTGTGTGCGTGTTTGTGTGTGTGTGCGTGTTTGTGTGTGTGTGTGTATGTGTGTGTGCGTGCATCTGTCTGTGTGTGTGTGTGTGTGTGTGCATGTGTGTGAGTGTGTGCGTCAGTCTGTCTGTCTGTGTGTGTGTGTGCGTCTGTCTGTCTGTGCGTGCGTGCGTCTGTCTGTGTGTGTGTGTGCGTCTGTCTGTGTGTGTGTGTGTGCGTGTGCATGTGTGTGTGTGTGTGTGTGTGTGTGCCTGTGTGTGTGTGTGTGTGTGCGTCTGTCTGTGTGTGTGTGTGTGTGTGTGTGCGTGTGCATGTGTGTGTGTGTGTGCATGTGTGTGTGTGTGTGTGTGTGTGTGTTTGTATGCATGTCCTAACAGGTCTTTTTCTTGTGAATATGTAAGTGTAAGTTTAGGGACAAGAGGGAGAGGCAGGCTATGATTTTCCAGTCCTTGAAGATGTGTGTGTGTGTGTGTGTGTGTGTGTGTGTGTGTGTGTGTGTGTGTGTGTGTGCAGTGTGTATAAGTGCTGGAGAGAGGAGAGGGGGGGGGGGGGGGGGGGGGGTTAAAGAGGGCGTCCCCCTCATGGCCCCTCCCCAGCCCTGCCCCTTCCCATGGAGGAGTATCCTGCAGCAGGTCCCTAAACTGGAGGCTCATTCAGTCCCTGAATGGAGCGTCTTTAACGTGAGACTGGAGGACTAAACTTTTCAGCACCAACATGAGCGCCACGCGTCCGGTCCTGGTCGGTGCCTTCCTGGCCCTCCTGCTCTGCCTCCCCAGTCCAGGTCATGGAGGTAAGTGCCACTGCAAATCACTCTGTTGGTGTGTGTCCCCCCACCCCCCCTTCTCACTTTCTCCCCCCCTGTCAGAAATACACAGGGGGGGGAGATCAGACAGTCCCTGTCTGATGCTTCCTCAATGCATAAATCAAAGCATGACAAGCTGATGAGTTAATGCCTCAAACTTAAAAGTAAAAACTTTATCCTGCACCGATTAAGCAAAAAAAAGTTTGAAACTCTGCATCTGGTTTTTTCCTTTTCTTTACTTTTGGTGTCATCCACTCTCACGGTCCTCTTGAATCCTTCCTCATCTTGAGGATGAAACTCAATACACGAGGGGAAAGCTGTGCCAAGGTCTGAGACAACATCTGTCAAATATTATTATTTCTTTTCTCCGCCTTTGAGTCCGAGTGTGTGAGTGCATTTACCTTCAGAGTGCTTGCATTGAAACTGTGCGGCCAGAAGGCTGGAGGCAGTGAGGATGAAGCCCTCTGTGGATACCGTTGGAGGTGAGCTGAGGTCCCTCTGCCGGCAGCCATGAATGGCTCTTTCAGAGCAGAGCTGCTCCTCATCCACCCAGAGAGGAGAGATGAAAGTGTGGCAGAGAGAGAGAGAGAGAGGGGGGGGGCGAGCAAGGGAGTGATAGAGGTAGTGTGCTCTTTGGGTAAGGGGGGGATGCAAAAGAGGCCAAATCCCGTACAATGGCCCCATAGTGCACGAGTAAAGTCAGCTACAGATGTACCTTTCTCAGATATGATGACCCCCCCCCCCCCCCCCCCCACCTCCCTACCCGAGTCCCGTACAGTGTTTTGGGGCGAGGCAAAGCCGGCCCGAGGATGGGGAGTTGAAACACTGCATCCAAACAGCTTAACCAACTCACCTCGCCGCAAAAGAAAAATTGTACATATGGGCGAGTTGGCAGGATCAGCCGTGGACTGAGAGCAGCTGTTGAGCCCATTGTCTTCCTACCGGCTGTCAGATCTTCAAACTCTCGCCGCAAATTCCACTCCAATTAGGTCCGGGCGAACCTCTCATCGGCAGCGAGAGTGAAAAAGCGTCTCTTGATCATCTGAACGGGGGAGTGCCACTTTGTCTCAGTGGCGCTGAAGCAAAGCTCGGCTGGGGAGCTGGATTCAGGTCGTCTCCACTGTGATCTGTTCACTACAACAAAAAGAAAAGGCATCTACTCTTCTGTTCATTTAAAGATAAACCCCACTGAGCAATCTGCAAATGCTGACGAATCACAGAGCGCTTTACTGCACATCCGTGTGCAGCATCTTAATAATGGAGATATAGACTCCTCTGCAGCCGACATGATCAGAAATATGCATGTGCATGTTAGCAATGAAAGTGCTGTTTTTCCAGCAGATATCCAGACGAGTAGGCAACCTTTAAACATTCAATTATAACTAATAACAGCGGCTGTCAGACTTGATATTCCAACAGTAGACTCAAGCTCTCCAGATCTCAGATAAAAGGCTTTTACCCTCTTTCTATGTCCATGTCATGGTATGTTGTGTGTGTCCTGTACAGTTAATGTAGTTGTTAGCATGTAGCGACATGTTTCTCCACCAAACACCTGTGTATATATAATATATATAAATATTGGGCCACCAGCTAAACATATTCAACCAACCCAGCACACACACACATGTGGAAAGTCAGTTTGTTTAGGTTGCAATCGTTGCCGGTTAATGCTCTTGCATATTTTGACAAGCTGTATACATACAGTACGGTTAGCGTTATAGTTAGAGCTGACAGGAATTTTCCACATATGAAAAAGCCAACTCATCAAAACGATGGCAGGATAACAACTGTACAAGGGAGCAATTCATTCCTCATCTAATAACCGGCCTCGGTGTGAACGGCACTCATCCAGTGACCCCGGAGACCTAATTGCTAATGTTGACCAGATGTACTGGAGTGATTAGATTTTGGGCCCCCCGGCTAAATGGTCGCCACCAGCTGCTGGGAACTCTTCCACCAAAGAGGCATCCATTTCTCCCCTGTGTTTACGTCTTCAGATGTCACGAGACCACGCCCCCTTTCTCTGTACAGCGGCTCTCACGCCGTCGGGAAAGTCTTTTCTTATTAGCGGAGGAGGTTTGAGTCAACACGGCGAGCCGTCCCCTATAATAACATTTTCCATTAGTTTCTTTCGGCGAGGGCTTCCCACCACTTCAACTCTCTCATGCCATTATTACCTCCTCCGCCCACATAACCGCCTCATGAGCAATTATGATGCGGTGTGAGCATACGCAGGAGCTCACCAAATCAATCCTGCATGGAGAATATATGAAGAAAACGTAAGAAGGCTAAAATGCGAGATTGCGTGTTTTTTGGGGGGCCTTTTGGTGATGTCATGGTCCTCAATTTAACCTTGTACCTGCGTTTGATTGCACCATAATGGTGGCAAGCCAAATAAGAGACGTCTCTTTTTTTGGCATCGAAAGTGAAGGAGCCCCTTTTTTGTTGCTCAAATCAAAGGGATGTTCACTTTATCGTGACTCTATCTGAGATTGGACATGACGTGCGCCTGTACCGAGTCTTTAAAAAACAGATGGCATCTCTTCGGTGGCCAGTGAGGCTGCACTTTAACCGCCACTTTACCACAGTTTGGAAACAATTGGCAGGCCAGTTATTTTCAGACCATGAACTGCTCTGCAGTGCTTACATGTTGTTTGGTTGGCCTGGTAATAGAGCGTTTTTTGTTTTTTGTTGGGTTTTTTTCCCCTTGATAGGCACACAAAGTTTGAAGTTGTTATGTAAATTTAAAAGTTGTGCGCTCGTATAAAAGCCCCCCCTGCTGGTCAGACAGTGTGAAACGCTAATGACTTCTCTCTTGCCCCATTACCAGCCTTTTCCCCACCTAAAAAGTCTCCTTTGTTCTTGTTGATTCGTCTGGTGTTGCTTTCTAAAAAGCCATTCATAACATATTGACATTTTTCTAAAATACAAATATGACCTGACAGCTGAAGAGACAGACTAACAGACGGATCGGAGAGGAAACAAAACTCCTGTCCAACTCCGTTGGCAGGCGTGCCGACGTGAAAAAAAGCTTCTTGATGGCACTGTAAGAGCATCCATTGAGTCTCCGCGTACATAATTGCGGATGCTGGTCTTAAATTGCTCAAATAACATATAATAAGACAACAATGTCTACTTCAAACACTGTATAATGGTTTATGCATATTTGCGAGTGCTTCAGAGACGCCTTGCTGCCGAATGTGTTTGCATTTTCAATTGCTGAGCTTAACGAGGGGATTTGCATCCCGAGACTGCACACGAGCCATCTCCCCTGGAGTATAATGTCACTATGGTAACAGGAGGAAATAAATATCTGAAAAAATGTTCCTGGGCTTTGTGAAGTGTCTGGATACAAGGCCTCCATGTGTTCCTCAAGAGTTGGCAGGGAAAACGGTGTGACTACAAGTGTCTGCACAGAGGATTAATAAGTCCAATATTTGCATTGGGAAATTGATGAGATTAGTGTTGGTTGGTCCCGAAGAGACACACCGTGACCTCCGCTCACCTCTTAGTTTAAACACAACGCAATGTTAGGACAGGATAGAAATGGGGCGTTTGCAGTCAATCTAAACAAGAAAACCAGTGTTTAAAACATGTAGAGTGTGTGCAGTCACATGCCTGCTTTCTGTTTTGGGAAACTCCTCATTATGTGACCGAAAGTCCGAATAAGAAGCTTCAGCTTTCTGAAAGTGAGAGATTTACATGTTCTTTTCAATCACTTCTGTAATCATGCAATCTGCAAAGAAACACAGTAATACTCATTCCATGATTGAAATTTGCACAAAATTTGCACAAAATGTAACTTTAATGGGAACAAAATCTGGGATTGAGGGATTGCTTCAACATGGCTCTCAACATGGCCGATGGCTGAGCCGGTGGCTAGAAGCTAACGGTGCTAACAGTGAAACCAAAACTCCATATTCATTACAATTATTATATAGCCAAGATCTTCCTCACTGGGGGCGACTGTGGCTCAGTGGTTAGCAGGTCTGACTTTCAATCAGAGGATCGGTGGTTCGATTCCCCAGCTCTGCTAGTCCATGTCGTTGTGTCCTTGAGCAAGACACTTAACCCTAATTGCTCACTGTTGCTGTGTCTATGGTCTACTGTATAGCATGTAAGTCGCTTTGCCTCAGCTAAATGAAATGTAATGTACCTCCTAACCAGTGCAAAGCATTATGGGTTGAAATAAAAATGTAATACACAGCATTGTGCCATCAGTGTCTGATTTAAAACAGAATATATACAATTCAGTTTATGAACTTACACTTATACTTCATTGAATATTTATGAAATGACTATTTTTAAAGGATTTTTGAATGGATGCTAATTTAAAATGTATTTTTTAAACCTCACGTTCCCCCCGGGGTGCATTCACGTACCCCCAGGGGTACACGTACCCCCATTTGAGAACCGCTGGTGTAGAGAGCCTCTAAAAGAGGAAACACTGTGGTTGCATCGGTATTCCTTCTCAAACTCCAGCGCATACTCGGATCCTTCCTGGCGGCTGGAAGCCATCCTGCTCATTTACAATCTCGTCCTTTGAGTTGCATGAAAATTCGACTTTTCTGCGCATGGGAAGACAATCAATATTGATAACACTTCTAATATGATATAACCTTCCCTCACTTCTGCCAGCTGGATGTTTTATCCTGCCATGTTCAAAGAGAAAGTTTCAGTGAGTCATAGTTTATTAAATATTATTTTTTTTGGGAGGGAGGGGTTCTGGCCCGAGGCTGACATCACTGTGAGAATCTAAAGTTAGCTGTATGGGCAGCCTGCTTCCCCCTCAATACCTTCATCTTGTAGCTACAGGTGGGGTTTTATATATGACCTGCAGCAGCAGGGTGGGCAGCATGGCTGCCCGGTGATTACAGTGTTGCCCCCATAATGGATATGAGACAGGTCCGCCTCCCGTAACATCAATAACTCCTGTCAAGACACTGGGCCATGGCTGCTCTGTCACAGTGAGCTGCTGTGCTCAGATAAGCAAAGCCAGTAATGGGAAATGCATGGGATTGCCCAAGAAAAGCCAGCGTTGGTGACAATTCCACCATTTATTTCACTGAACAGGAACTACAGGTCCATTTCAGTTCATTACAACTTCTGATTTTCAAAGGAGTCGACAGTCCAACAATCAGTCGGGCCGATAATTTAGCCACATTGTCCGATCACGTTATTTGGAGGTAAAACTGAAAGTTACCGTATATGTATGAGTTGTTAGTGTCATGGCTAATCATTTTAATCCGTATCCTATATTTCAATGTCCTAAATTTAGTTGGCTAACCTAGAGGCAAGGCTAGATAAGACCTTTCAGCTGATGAGTGGGCTTTACGGTATTTTACCGTACTTTTATTTTGGTACTTCGATAATGCCGAGTTACGTAAGTGACCAACCAGCGTACTTATTTGAACTCAAACCACAATCTTTGGTTTCCCTTTTAACTTTCACAATGTGGTAGATGCAGTTTGGTCCATCTGTACCACTGATAATGCCCTTTTGAACATTTAAAAACATACAAAATAGGTGCTTAGGAGTCAGAAAGACTCCATATTCATATTATTTTGTGGTAATGTGATAGTTTGTGCCTTTACACACTATAACAACTCTTTTTTTTCTATAGATTAGAGACAAATATTAGATGTAGAGAAATGGGGGGGTCCATAGGAGCCCACTAGCACATTTTTACCCCCAGGCCCCATTGTCGGTTAATGTGGCCCTGTCTAACTTTGATCATCTGACTGCTCATGTTTTTCCCTTTTTGAAGCCTGCCAGATCAAAGCAAATGACTCCTATGGAGTCCTATGGTATAATTACTGAGGAGAATAATGGCCCAAACTATTAAATTAAGTTGTTGTAAATCAGAACAACCCTTTTATAGCAGCAAAAGCATGTGATGAAGCGATCAAGATGTCCTTCTTAAAAGGCTGGAAATGTGCCAGACACACAAACCCTTTCAAAATAAGAGCGAAAAAAATCAACCGTCCTCTCCAGATGCATCACTGGGATTGTTGTCACATTTAAGGCAGGGAACTCAAATGCACATATCATAACTATAACAATAAAAACAAGACTTGTCCCTTGACTCGAGGACTCTGTAGTCCCTTGGCAGACGATCTTTCCCACATTGCTCTCTTTGAGTCTGCTGGCTGTCAACGACAGGCTGCTCGGATTATATTTTAGGGCCGTGATCTGCTCAGAGCGGGCCGACAGCCCACACACAAAACCTCATTTAGCCCTGGGTGTGTACAAAAAAAAGACTTTCTGTACATAAACACTGGCCCAGATTCTACCGTTAGGTGGAAGGGCAAAGGCCCCCCCCCCCCCCCCCCCCCCCCCGTGTTGTTCTAACCCGACCACGTCAATCAGATAAGGCGGTGGAAAGGGGGTTTTGCTGCAATTTACTGACGAATGTTCTCCACCCAGATTTCAGGGCTGTAAGTGGCAATTTGGGATTTCAAATTGTTGTTAAACTGCGATCGCCTTGTCGCCATGCAATTTGAAGGCTGACCTACAGCAGCAGAGGGAGTGGGGCTAAAGCTGCAGGAGCGAAGGAGGAAAATATTCAATATTTGTCACATTCAAGCATTCTCTTCACATATTTGGAGTTTTACAGTTACAGGCCTGGGAGCCAGCCAGGATTTTTCATTTAAATATATATATATATATTGTTTTTTTGTTGTTGTGTTGACCCACTGAACAGGATAATAATACAAAATAGAACAGCTGTTTGCTTCTGTAACCAGAGCATGGAGATATTACATATAAATAGCTATGCTCATTATACTTCTCACTAAGATACCCGAGTAGCTTTGAGACCGCTTACCATCGACAACATTAATACGATTAAGAGTCTACAGGCATTCTAGCTGAAGGTCAACTTTAATAATATGCTAACATGCTTGAAGTGGCAATAGGTCACTGACATGCATATGCTGAGCAAGTGTGATGTTTGCCATCTTTTCAACCTTAATTTGGCGTGCGAGCATGCCAACGTTTTTATTAAATAGCCCGACAAGCAACGTGCAAACCACAGCAAAAAAGTCCTAATAAACGTGTGTCCTTGGCCAAAAGCTTGACATTCTCGGAAATCTGAAAAGTAATTTAGATTTGATTTGGTTCACGATGTCTTGAAGGATATTGGGTCTTTGCAGCCGCAGGAAAAAAGGATATGAATGCACGGAGAAATGAGATTAATGTCAATTACTGAACATAACGATAAAATGCTGCGAAAGATGAAAGGGACAAAACAAAGATGCCCCATCATGCACGTGGAGATACTTGCAGGGCCGCGACCTGAAGGGGAACATTTAAAATCAAAGTGTGGCGCTAAGAAGGACGAGCTGATATTCTTCCCCCCGCTGCAGCAACCGAACTCTGAGTGTTTATTTTTGATAAGAGCTGTTGGGGAGTTTTGTGCCCAAAATGAAAACTCCAGAGAAAATTTTCATTATTGCAGAACTGCCAACTTTTCAATAAGCAGGAATTATGCATGACCAGATGTCTCGATACGAGTGGCCTTTTTCTCTCTCTCTCTCTCTCTCTTTCTCTCGCTCTTTTTTTTGTGAGCAGTCAGTTTTATAATTTTTGGTTGAATAGAGGGGAATCCGTTCTATTCTGGCTGCCATTGTTTCACTTATCCATTGGGAAATAAATTAAAAAGATGAAGGAATTCTTCTTCCCCAAAGGGCTGTTATGGAATTACTCAGTTTACTCCTGAAAAAAATCGACCCTGAAGATCTTTTACATTACATTACATTACATTACATTTCATTTAGCTGACGCTTTTATCCAAAGCGACTTACATGATATACAGTGTACAGTAGACCGTAGACACAGCAACGGTGAGCAATGAGGGTTAAGTGTCTTGCTCAAGGACACAACGACACAGACTGCCGGAGCCGGGGATCGAACCACCGACCTTCTGATTGAAAGACCGACTTGCTAACCACTGAGCCACAGTCGCCCCTGTTTATCGCGGATGTTATCAACTCACAATATCAACAGATTTTCCTTATCGTACATCATCATATGATATATATTAATGCTTACAGGAACAATGCTTGCCTTGTTGAGCACTCGCCGTCGCATGTAACTCACATGGCCCCGATCAGCGGAAATCAGACCGGTGTGGCCAATGCGGTGAGCGAAAACGCTGCTCGGGCCCCCTTGGAAAAGCAGCGTGAATCATGGGAAATGTTTCCAGCGTCGGGCTGACTCATCTGAGACGCGTAAGGAAAAGCCTGAGCTTTCCACTCCAACATCTGGAGAAGGCTCGAGAGCCAAAGCCGGAGGCTTCAATCAAACTGTCCCTCCGCTTCTCTTCGCCTAATATAGACAAAACAACGGGCGGCGAAAAAGAATGTGTGCGCGCCACAATTAGCCAGATTGTGAAGAACGCTCAGATCCGAACCAGCCCCTTGAAACAGGCACAGAGAGGCCAGTTTCTTATCGGACGTGTTGCTCACAGCAACCCTAAAAACCTCTGGGAACTTCTTTTTTTTTTTTTCCAGTTCTATAAACAGTAAGTCGGTCGGGTCTTTATGCATCCGATTAAAAATGGAAGCGAGTGAACTTAAATGGTGAAAACGTCTTGAATATTCATGCGATATATTGCATTTCACATGTGTTAACAGCACTATCCTCCTGTCCAGCAGGAACAGGAGCGCTCACATGAATATGAGTCACTATTTTAAATATAGAGGAGTCCACGGAGAGAGCGAGGACTCCCTCCAGCCCTGAGGGTGCATGACTCATGAGCACGAGGCCGAGGCGGTGAATCCTGAGACATCCGACTCCAAACTAATAGTTTTTTGTGCTTCTAATTAGTTCTCCACTCTGAGATGTTATTAGCCTTTTTTTTTTTGCTCCAGGACTGGATGATTGGGCTCCATCCTCCAGGGGCTGCGGTATGTTAATCCCCTGAGGGAAATGAAATGTTTTTTATTGCGTTCGGTCAGGGACAAAGTTGTGACACGCACACGGTTTACAGACACGAAGTTTGCAGATCCTGAACCCTGATGGGCGACTTCAAGCACGGGACCCAATTGTCTTTATTCAGGCTGTACACCTGCAAAAAGTGATGCACTGTAACTCGTAGCCTATATATCCCACAAAATCAATCTGTATCTGTATAATCGCAAATAAAAAGTGTAAAGAGCAACAGAATCTCAGGGTGGATTGGTGAGTAAAACCAGGAGACCGCTGTTCAAATCCCACGTCTGGAATTTTTTACTTTTGCCTAAACCTAACAAACATTTATTTTGAAAAACCTGTGTGCCCGTAACAAGCGGAAATGAACACGTGTTGCTGGACATTCGTGGGAAAACGCAGTGTAAATGTTGCACGAACAAACTTCCCTGCACGGTGAAAACTACTGAATGCATACACACGTCTTTAACTATCATCTCATTGTCGAGTGGTGACTTTTTGTAGGATATCAAACGAAGCATATGAGGATCAGTTGCTTTATTTGACATGAGGAGGATTTAGAGCGACAGAAAACGTTTTTCCGGGGTTTTAATCCAAACAGCTATAGTCTCCGGCTCCAGCGTTCCCAACATGGCACCGGGAGGCTGCAGTTACAGTAGCGGTGCCACTTTTCACAGCACGCTGACATGAAGGCGGATCAGTGCCAACTTCCGTCCCGTTGAAGATCTTCATCAGCGCCGCAGAGGGACCATGAAGTGTTTGGAGTAATTCGACGCCAGCCGGCCGGGTTGCAGGCCGGCCGGGTTCAGACAGAATCAAAGGCGGGGCAGCACCGGGCCTGGGAGCAGTCTGGAGGATAAATATAGCTGTAGACGGGAGAACCAACACAAGAGCATGTTGCTTCACATGGGGTTGACGAAAGAGGGAAGGGTGGAGGAAAGGGGATCCAGGGTGGGGCTGCATGTGTGTGTGTGTGTGTGTGTGTGTGTGTGTGTGTGTGTGTGTGTGTGTGTGTGTGTGTGTGTGTGTGTGTGTGTGTGTGTGTGTGTGTGTGTGTGTGTGTGTGTGTGTGTGTGTTTTATGTATGCGCTGTGGTTCACACAAGTCCCAGTGTTGCAAATGTCGTCATCCCGCCGGTTATGCAGGCTTAAAATAACCGGGGGGGAAATGATGTGTCACATGAAGTTTGGTTGGACTGTAGCATGCAGCGCAGAACAGCTGCACGGCGGCGCTGAGGCACAGCGGAGCTGAGGCACACGTCACCGGTCTGCCCGGCCAGACAACCGAGCCCCTTGTGCAATGGCGGGTTGACTCTTTCACACACTTGTGGCAAAACAGATGCGGAAAAAGTTCTGCGTAATTTCATGGAATATTGTGAAGTGAGCAAAGACTCGGATTGTGTGTCGTGGGCGTGAATATGTTCAGGCATGTAGAATAGTTGCAGTTGATATCGTAGATTATTATCGTAAATTAAAAATTATCTATTGAGTCGTACACTTTAAAGGAATAATCTGACATTTTGGGAAATACACATGTTTACTATCTTGATCTAGATTTGCAGACTGCAACTCTCATGCCGGTTAGATAAATATGAGGCTAAAGCTAATGTAGCAGACAGTTAGCTTAGCTTAGCTTAGCACAAACGCTGGAAACTGCCAGAAAACAACACAATTTGCCTAACCGCACTTCTGAAGACGATCTCATTTGTTTGATCCATTTGAAAGAACAAAGGGAAAACATGGTGTGTAACGCCAGGCTCGCTGTTTCCAGGCTAATGCTCGTTAGCTTAATATTTGCTACACAGATGGGAGATTGGGACCAAACTTCTCATCCAACTCTCTGCAAGAAAGTGAATCAGCATATTTCCCAAAAACACAAAAACAAGCAGAAATTAGGCCTGTTTATGTTGATTTCACTGTGAACACAGCGATTAAAAATCCAGTTGTACATGATATATGGCTTTATGTCAATCAAACCATAACTGAGTGTCTCAATTCGTCCTTGTGTCTTGCCCCCACCCCCTTGCACAAATTTGCTTTTCCAGACAAAATTCCCATTTCATAATTAACTTGGGGATACCACGCTCAGAAAGCCATTACAAGCCCAATTAAACAAACGCTATCTTGTAGAAGAGGAAATAAACATTGTGAGAAACGAGAGAAGCGGGATTTTCGAGCGACTGACAACAGCAGCTGAAGTCAACATGGAGATGCGTTGCCAACTATGCAGTCGGATGTATGGTAACGGGGCCAGACGGGGCCATGGGAATGGACCCTCGGGAATGTCAAGATGCGGAGCGGGGAAGCTGACCACGCGTGACCCCCCGAGGCATCCCGTCACTCCAGAGCCAAAAATGCATTCATTCCCAAGCGTCCCACAAAGTAGACAAATTAACAATGTTGACTTCAGTTTAGATTTCATGAGCTTAATTGCAATGCTCCCAGATTCGTTTTTTTTTTTTTTGAGTGCTCTGAAGTGGGAAGTACAGAATATTTAAACTAAAAAATAAAAGCAGTGACACATGTGGCCTGTTCAGGTATTCCCATCTAACAGGAATGTGGTCCGACCCTTGTTTAGCACAGTAGCCACCAGAGGCTGTGCAGCTCATTTGCAAGAGAGCATTTTGCAACACATAAGAATACCAATAACCTTTGGGTGGCAATTAGCATATGTCCTGCCTTCGGGGCGGCAATTGGACTTGCTTTTCTTTTTTTTTTCTTTCTCTAATGCACATTAATTTATGAGAAAAATGAACACGCTCCAGGTGTTTCTTTGCCCTCTTTCCATTATGCACATAAACGACTCTTATAGATGTGTGGGAAGAGAAAACTGGTGACGTGAAAAAACAAAAAAGCGCTTCATAACCGGGAGGCCGTTTCCGTTTAAGTTTATTTAAGGCAAAGTCTGGTGTGTGGCATTAACTCTAAATACTTTGAAATGGTTCAGGTTCCCCAGGTGTTGAACTAACAACACGTTGTCGCTCCCAAGTTGTCGAACACCGTGACTCTGGGTGCGTTTAAGGACAGCGTGTCGGTTTAAACTCATTACATGCAGAATACACGTCTGTGTTCACAGGAGCACGCCAGTCAATCCAGAGGCCGTAATCCTTTATTGAATTTATGCACTAATAAGCCGGAGTGTAGTCTGCAATGGGAAGAGGAGACACGTTTTAATCAGGTTTATTATGTGACTCACTTGAGACGGGGTGGACGGGGAAGTCGTTTTAAAGAGTTTAAAGCTTTACACACACCAGCGTCGACTCTACTGTAGCGGACAGAGAGGTCAGCGGTTTAAAATAGAGTCATCTGATCCCTGGAAAGTGTGGGCTGAACGTTAACAGAGATTATATTTCCTTGTACTTGTAAAAAGGTTTTGCAAACCAGAGTGAGCGGGGTTTGGAGAAGCTAAGGGACCAAATCAGGTTTAATACCATCAATCATAGTAAGAGAAATATAAAAAAGTTTAAATAATGCTAATAACACCAGGAGGTTTTCCTCTCTCCGAGTAAAGATTTGCCTTAATTTGTCAATTTGTGCATCTTAGTGGAAGTCTTAACAGAAACTCTCCCAGCAGCTGTCATGCGGCAGGCAGGTATAGCTGTGAGCACAAATATTCTTCCTGACAACCAAAAGTTGGAATTAACTGAGTTCACTGCTTTGCCAAAAAAAGGATTTAATTTTCCAGGCACAAGCAGAACATGGCTGTCGAAGGTGGAGAAGACTGTTGTCTTAAAGGTTGCATGTGCTGTATTTCTGCTTCCATGTATTTCTGCTTTACATGTCAAGTAAAGAAAAAAACACAAACAAAAAAACAGGAATTGCAATTATCTTGGTAATTGAAAGAAAACATCTGAAGCCAGTGAAATGAATCAGCTTGATAACAATGATTGAAATTGCACACAATCAAGAATGTGCCCGAATAACAGATCATTGATTAGGTTTAATCATGGACCTCCTTATTAGAGGCGGAGTAATCTAAACACAAACAGGCCCACTCCAGGCTACCACTTCTGCTCTGCAGCCTATGACAAATTACAGGAGGAAACCATCAGTCTCTTTCTCGTTACGGATTTTTTTTTTTAAGAGCAGCCGATTCCCCCCCTCGCCAAAAGAAACGTCTCCACCATGTTTTTTCTGGGAACGTTCTCCTCCAGATAGAGCTGCAGAAGAGGCTGCACACAGTAGTGCCGGGCCGAGAGGGAAAGACCAATGCAACGTTTGAATATGAAACAGGATTCGCTTGTCTTTGGACGTTTGAAAACCTGTGCAGTAGCCAGGGAATGTTCAGCGGTTACCTGGCGGCTGTCCAGCTGCAGGCAGGCTAGCATTCCCAATCCCGTTGAGCTGATGGGATGAAGTTTGGGAGCCGATACGGGGAATTAGCTCTGCAGAACGTAAAACAGCTGCCTAGAAGTGACAGTGAGGTTAGTCTTTGTTGTATATGGCACTTGGCTTTCTGAAAAGATTAATAAAAAACGATGTTTTATTCCTGGCCTTACTGGGAGAAATATGTGAGATGTGGAACGAAATCAACAGTCTTTGTCCCGGGAAAAATTATAATCAGAGGTTTCAGGATAAGCTAATGTGAAGCTGTAAATTATTTAAAATAATGAATGTTTCCACTCTAGAGGAGCCCAGAAATAATGTGCACATGAATACATTTGCTTTTTAACTTTTGTTGCTTATTTAAAAAAAAAAATAAATAACCGAATAAAGGCATGCACAAATCATAAAAACATACATTGTCGGTGCAGCCGGGTTATGAGCCGAGCCAACACACACACACGTTATAAAACAGCAACATGGAGGCTTCGGGGTTTGAACCAAAACGGTAAACTGTATTATGTCCTTTCAACCTCGTATTTTTTCGTCGTTTAATCGTCACGCCCCTGGTGCAGAAAGGCCTGAACTTTGGGATCCATGATTAATTCCAGAGCGGACCTCCTCGACCTCTTATTCAAAAGATATAAACTATGGATGGGGGTCTCACCGCCGACTCCTGAATTGCTTGACGGTGAGGTCATTTGGAAATAACTTCCTGGCCCCCCGAAAACAGCCCCGTCTGTGCAGAGAATTAGATTAGTTGGATAATATATCCCGTAACAGGCTGTTGTACTTCATGAATGAGGCTTTAACCGTGAGCAGGTGTGTTGTGGTACGGATTGAATATCCTCCTTCCTGTGAGTCGTGAGCTACGGAAATATACTGAGGAGGGCCCCATGGCATTGTTGAGTGAAACGATGATGAATGAAGTTAAAGCACTGAAACATCTCGTACACACATTTGTGATTGTAGTGAATCACTGTGAAGACTTGGAGGATGTTGTGGGGAACGTTTATTGCCCAAATCCAACAGAAGCAGCTCCGCCCTGCCGCGCCCTAATGTGTCAAGAAAGCCCAAATACTTGTCTGACTGCAGTGACCTAATTCCACATGTAGTCCTATTAATAAGTTCAAAGTACACGTTAAAAATCAGACAACAAAGACAGCTTTTTGACTTTTAATTCATTCAGCGAGACGGACCTCATAATAAAAGCTACCTTCTTGTTTCTTGTTTCAGCCCCAAAGTCGGTTGGCCTCATCCGACGATGAAATACTCTAATGAATACCTCTCAGTTACATTCATGGTCTTCTGCAACTTCCCTACAATATACACAGTGGACAACCATATCTTGCATCCTTCCATCCATCCATTATCTGAACTGATTATCCAGTTTTAGGGTCGCGGGGCACTGGAGTCGATCCCAGCTGTCATTGGGCGAATGCAGGGTTCACCCATGGACAACCTTTCTTGTGTGTTTTCCCCGGTAAGTCCGGCATTTTTTGGGTTGAGGAAGTCGCTCGGAAAATACTGCGTAGAGTTCGGTCAGGCTCGTTAGGTAGGTGAAAGAAAAGGTCGTGGTTTGAGAGACATACCGAAGAAAGTGGGTAGAAAGTGATAAATAAATCAACGTTGACTTCCTGTTTCACACGCGTGTGACTTCCTGGTTAACAATTACTTGGATTACATGTTTCAATTTCGTCAGATATCTACAAATAATAAGGCATTCATTCGATGTGGGCATCGCTACGAAAGCCTGATCCAAACTCCGGTCGCCTCATTTGACTTTATGGGAGCATAAAGCCTGCCGGACACTCAACAAACAGACTATTGTCTCTCCACACTGTTACTCATATCCCAAACTGTTGGCTTGAAAGCAACACGGCCAAGAACATTTTCTAAAATGCATCTTTCATGCATTCCACACCGTGCAGCGCTGTGGATGCTTATGTTTCCACCAGCCTCAGTGAATCAAACGCATCTGCAGAACATCTGACTGCCAGCTGGATGGCATCGGACGCCTTCGGCAGGATTATCGAGAACCAGTGCGGTTCAGAACAGCGTTCATTTGTAGTCAGAATATATATTATATATATATATATACATATATATATATATATATTTATATATATATATGGGCTGCTTCATTTAGCCTGTGGAATCCAATTCCTCAGACTCATTAAAATTCTAATAAACAACTGTGAATATATTCATCACTAAAGGCCACAACTCATTTACATGGGATTCACACGGCCAGTGGAAGGAATTTTAAACAGCCTCCACATATGCAGAGTTACATACGTGTTAAAAACCCGTCACGGTATCTGAGATCTGACATTTTAAAACAGAGGAAGTTACCCGGTATTGAGTTTCATCAGCATGTAAAAGAGTCATTTTAAAACAGATGAGAATGCAGTTGAGTGGTTTGTGTCTGTGTACGCTTTCCCAGATTTACTCAGTATTTTCCGTTGGATTGGCGGCGCATTGAGTCTCCCTGACAGCTCTCAGCATGTTAAGTGCTCCGAGAACCAAAGGCTTGAAGGTGCACGTATATAATTTTCTTGTAAATGGTTAAAATACTTCAAATGGGGTTTTCTATAGTAGCATGGCAACGACCGAGAGCATTCAATGCCCTTTATAGCGGCTGAGAAAGAGGTGCACGGACAAAACAGGACAGCACGACTTTTCGTTTTTTGCACCGTAAGTTTAACTTCTCGTGCAAGTTAGCGCCGACCACATCAGAAAACTGAGGCGGTTAAAAATAAAAGCACATTATTAAGGGAAGCTGCTGTCGCACAGAGAGTGACGCGAGTGGAAACCAGACCAACGCCCTGACTCGACGCCAAGGCCTTCTGGTGGAACGGCGCGTCAGAAACTCTCTTTGCCCAAAAATACATCTCCAAGCCCCGCCCCTCCCACTGGGTACACTGCGTACGCTCTCTTTCCATTTGTACTTTCCTCTGCTGCACATACACAAAGACTCCTTTTACAGTAGCCATCTGAAAAATAACTTCCACTGCCATTTGTTTGGTTTGCTTTTTTTTTTTTTTTTTTTGGAGGGGGAGGGGGAGGAAGGAAGGCGGTTGGTTTTGCAACAGTCACCCTGCAGCTTATAAATGTAAAAAAAAGCCTTCTTCTTCTTCTTCGTGCATCCAAAACCAGCTCAACGCTTGCCAAAGTCAGACGACGGCCGCAGTAAAAAAAACAGCGAACGCATTCCATGACACCAGCTACACAAAACAGTGTTGTGTTGTGCGCTTGGGAGCAACTCAGCTGCACAAAGGTTGTGTTACATTTCATTTAGCTGACGCTTTTATCCAAAGTGACTTACATGCTATACAGTAGACTGTAGACACAGCAACGGTGAGCAATTAGGGTTAAGTGTCTTGCTCAAGGACACATCGACATGGACTAGCAGAGCCGGGGATCGAACCACCGATCCTCTGATTGAAAGTCGGATCTGCTAACCACTGAGCACAGTCACTGCACTGCTTTTGCGTCAACACACATTTGTTGATCATGTGGCAGGAGCATTTACTCTCCATATGGCAGGTGTGGAGGCCGATGAGCTCTTCAGAGATATGCAATTCCTTGGCAGCAGCATCATGGCATCCAGGCAGTGGGCACATTGACACTCCGCCAGCCACCGGCGTCAACCGTGGCCTACGTGTCTTGCTCAAAGGCGCCTCGTCGGACCTTTTTCAGTGGGAGGAAACGGCATTACTCAAACCCCCGGCTCTGCTCCTCTGCAACCTCCGTGCCACGGGCACATGCATGCGCTTTGGCTCGATCGCGGGGTCCTTTATCGGCATCGGAGGCTGTGCGTTCGTGCCTGAGTGGATTGAAGCGAGGATGCTGGTGTGTTTATGTGTGTGAGTCTTCATGTGTGTGGCCGTCTGAGGCATGAAGACAGATGGATGAGTCATACATTTTATGCTCCTCACTTCTGCTGCTGCCAAAATATTCAGTTCCGTTTCATGTTTATCCATTTTTATCCATATTCATGTCCTTTGTTGTTCTGTGAACAAAAAAAATAAACTTTTTTGAACAAACCTGTTGCCAAAAAATATATTTGGGGAATAAATGTAGATGAATTTGATGAAAGCGGTCGTATTCTCTTTACCTGTTAGTCTGTGCATACCCTAAAAACAGGATTTATCGGGTGAAGTTTTGATATTACTGTGGATTAGAAGTTATTAATGCAGCATTAACAACATATAGTTAAATAAAGAAATCACTACTACCAGTCTACTACCAAGTTACCCATTCAACTAACCCGCACGCTCAATACCGTGTCGAGGGAAACGTCATTTCTCTTGGATTACGTCACAGTTTTGTGGCATTTTCTTTCTTTTGCTGTTTCAATTTCGTTGTCATTTTAAGCCAAACCATGACATTTGAAAATGTTTTTTTTTTTTACTAATCCTAATTAAGTAGTCTTGTCGCATTTTTATTTAAATTTTAAGTTAACCAAGTGTTTCAAAGTACTTGACTCACTAGACACAAACAGCAGTTTCTTAGTAGAAAACCGTGTTTCTTACTCATCCGCCACCGCAACCTCCATCGTACGCCTTCTGTGGACTGATTTGAAACTTAGACGTGAATCAAACTTAATCCACAGCGAAATAAATACCCCACAAAACGTAATTCACGATGCACTTTTGTTGTTGACTCCAAGAAAGCAATTATTTATTTTCTTTAACTGTAGATTTTAAAGAGAGAAAAAGAAAAACCTGCTGACCAAAGTGCCTTTAAGTACCTGGTCTCATTCCTCTGCACAGACAGCCACATACGGAGACCTATTTGTACTGATGGCTTGTTAAATGTGAATTACGCTGCCGCCATTGAGTGCTTGCACATTATTCAATTAACTCCAATGCAAACCACCTCTGCAGGTGGGCTGCCAATACTCTGAAAAGTGTGGCTCTTTATTCCACGTAAAAAAGGGAGCAAAATACCTGTAGCTCCAGCGAAAGTGGGTGTTTTTTTATGGGAAGCCAGGGTGGTGATCTGGCTTTTCCAACCTTTTCCTACCGCCTGACATCAACGTTTATGTTGTTTTGGGGCAGAAAACACAACAGTGTACACGCTGTGTGGCCAAACTTTGCTTTTTTTTTTTGTTCCTGAATTTGTCAGAAAACTTCTCATCTCAAGAACCCTGAAAAGTCTGCAAACATCAAACCAGCCGTGAGAGGCTCTCGGGCCTTTTCGTCTCTTCGGTTGCGCTTGTTATTAAAGCGCTCGCTGGCTTTGCAAATTGGTTCAAAAGGACCGAGCTACATGGAAATCAAAGCAAGTCTGCAGAGATAGAGCTGACATCACCCACACACACACACACGATGGGAAGAAGTGCGTGATAATGCGTCTTTATGAAAGTCTGACCCTAATAAGAGAATAATCGCATTGGGAGCTGTAAAATCATGTGTTCACCCATTAGCAAAAGGAAACACACTCCTCAGTCTCTCCGATTAGTCCAAGAAGCTCCCAAAAGGGCCGTTAGCGTGCACACTCGAGAATGTATTTAAATCCAGAGGAATTTTAATTACACTCAGATAGCTTTCAACTGGGTTGGCTGGTGTTGTTTGGATGGTTAATTAATGGTTTCGTAAGCCGTTTTCATTTCATCTGCAAAACTCAAAGCGGAGTAAACAAGCAGACGTCCTCATCGCAGGTGAAGTCCGGCACTTCTTTTTAGCGTGTTAGCACTGAGTGACTGTGGGTCAGTGGTTAGCAGGTCTGTCTTTCAATCAGAGGATCGGTGGTTCGATCCCCGGCTCTGATAGTCCATGTCGATGTGTCTTTGAGCAAGACTCTTAACCCTTAACCCTCGCTTTGGATAAAAGCATCAGATAAATGAAAATGTAATATAATAAAGAAATATTTAAACAGGTTTACCACATTATTTTTATACAAGTCATGTTGAAGTACTTGGATACAGTCTCAGACTCAAGTGTTGACTTTCTGCTGATGATCAGCTGATTGGCTGAGTCAGCTGATTGAGTGATTTAAACGTTTTTCAAGCCTCTTTGAGAAATGAGAGAATTCAACTCGAATCGAATTAATAAAGAGGAATCCAGTAAGAAAACACAACATTTCTCCGTTCATCAAGGGTTGGAAATGTTGTGGCGGATGCATTTTTACATGACGAAGAGGAGAATAGACTTTTTACAGATCATCCAGATCTGTGAAATACTCAAAAAAAAGCTAATCCCCAGATTTCTGATTATCATATCTGTTGGCGTGGAATTAGATCTCCCTGTGAGGTACGAGATGTAATATGTAATATATGCATGTTGAGGCCGTGTGGAGCGTCGCTTATCGCACACATCTGCATATGGTTGATGTTCGCTTAGTAGACCTGCTGCCCCCCCTCCATGTTTTACATGTGAAAGTATATCATCTTTACTTTAATGAGGGGAAAAGAGAACGGGGAAGTTTAATCTTCAAACTCGTCCTCTTCCCCAAAACGACCCAGCTGGAACATAAAGCGCGATGATTTCCTTTTTCTGGAAAAGGTTCAAGGAGCTTTCTTTTTACGCGGCCAACATTCAAGTAACAACTAATGAATCACAATGAGCGTCCCACATACAGGTGTGCGTGGAGGATTTCTGCAGGAGGTCAAAAGAAGAGCAGAGACTTTATGCCCCTCAAAAAAACAACTTAAAAAAGGGATTATCACCATTTCCTTGACTTTGGGATGTTTGGCTCCGTGATGGAGCTCAAGACTTTTTACACAGATTGAAGTGCTCCTCTGTGTCTGCTGTACTCAAGTTCATCCAACAACCATTTATTCTGTAATAGTCCTTCACACGCACGCACGCACACACACACACACACACACACACACACAGTGATTATGAATGAACTGAGGAAGTGGAAAATGTCATCCATCAATAGACATTGATTAAAGTGAATCACTGGGAAATCTCTGTAATGTTTAAGGCTACATTAGGCAAGTTAGTGCACATTAAAATATCCATTTCTTATTGGACCAATGTGACTAAAGTGGGACTGCAGCAGACGGGAATAGCTGTAATTGCAGAAGTAAAATTGAGTCTTTCTCGTGTGATACAGCCCACTTTTTTCAGAGTCATGAGCTCAAAGCTTTTGTCACAACAAGTCACACAATGTTCTTTGTTGCATCCTGGAAGACCTGTCGATCACAACCCTCCACACACAGCCTCTGCACATCCTGATATCATCTTAATGAAACAGCGCTTGTCAGAATTGGCGTCTTGATGCACAATGGAGGGCATTAATACAGCGAGGCCATCCCGTCTTGTGAAAAACATATCGACTCTCAAAACAAGAGCCTTCTTTCATTTCCTGCATCTCAAGACCGTGTACAATCCAGCCATGGTGATTTAAACTTAAGAGCCAAAACAAGTCTTCCTATAGCAGCGTGAGACAGATCTGTGATATGAATATCTTAATATTTTATTATTATTATAATATTATTTTAGTTTTTCCTTTATTTTGAATGGCTTGCATGGGCTACACATCTGTGTAGCAGATCTGTCTTTCAATCAGTGGTTGGCAGGTATGTCTTTCGATCAGTGGTTAGCAGGTCTGTCTTTCAATCAAAGGATCGGTGGTTCGATCCCCGGCTCCGCTAGTCCATTTCGATGTGTCCTTGAGAAAGACACTTAACCCTGATTGCTCACCGTTGCTGTGTCTACTGTCTACTGTATAGCATGTAAGTCACTTTGGATAAAAGCTTCAGCTAAATTTAATGTAAAGAAGCAATCACACACTAGTAGGTCACAGATTTCTAAATACAAGTTAGACCTGAAACTTTAAAGCGTCCTTTTTGACCATACATTGTGCTGCCAGTCAACATTCAAAGGCTATGTTAAATAGAAATGTTACACTGGAAAGTGAAAGTCTTGCATCTACAGTGCTATTGCCATTGACCTGCAAGCCTGCACAAAACGAGGCATGCAAATGTCGGCTAAATGGCAGCATGTTAAGCACATGATCATAAAACATGAGGAGGGAAATGGAGAAGAAAGGTGAAGGACAGAACATGTGCTCCAGAAGGGACCATTATCTCTAATGGCACCCATCATGACATACCTCCACTGGCCCACAGTGAACAGAGGAGGAGACTCTTTGATGTGAATGAATTTGCATATTTTAAACATAAAGGTACACAATTTGTTCTTAGTATGATGCGATGTGTCGTTTTTTATGTTCCTTATCATAATGTACATAATTCTCGGGGTAACTCTCCAATACAAAAGCAGGTCTGTTATTTACTTCTCCGTGTATCATCAACTGTGGAGGCTTGTCATTACATCCGGAAAAACAACATGGCCGCCAGCTAGAAAGGAAGAGCTTGCTTTTGTCTATTTCTATCGTTAAGAAATGTTGTTTAAAAAATGTTCTATGAATTTTGACAGATAAAACTGCCACCAGTTTGATTATTAGAAAGCTTGCTGACAGTGGACAGTATCTCCGTCTTCACCGCGTAATTACATGTAAGTGAACAGCGTTTCACTTCTACAACTGGGTCCATAACATCTGATTGGTTATAAAAAATAATAATAACTTACAGCAGGGAAAGAATAGGTACAATTCGAGAAATATATCAGCATGTGCGTCATGGCCTATATTGTGTTTGCTGTAATAACCAAATCCAAAGTGGCAGAAACGAGAAAACGACAAGCCTACTTGTCTGGGAGCTCCTTGGGACTGACCTTCAGTTAACGGGGTCGTAGTAACGCAAACCCCAATGCCGGGGGTCCGATCCCTGGGGACCGCACAGCCGGATCAGCAAACTTCCTGTGGCAGCCGTGACACGGGTCAGGCGCATCGCATAGCTGGCCACAGCGCGCTGGGAGTCCTTGTGTTTCCGATGATGTTTCCAGATGGCGCCGAGGACAAAACGCCCAAAAAAAATTAAAAATTGTTTCCGCATTTCTACCACTTTGGATGTAATCCAATAAACAAACACACAGACCCTCGGTACGCCCTACGTCTTGGACTAGGACAGACTGGACGCTACAGTGACTCACCACAATACACAAAGGGGCGGGGCTTAGCCTGCTCATTTCAGAATCAGAACCATTTATTGCCATGTTTGTTTTCACATTCAAGGAATTTGTCCTGGCGGAAGGTGCATAACATTTAACAGTAAACACAGTGCAATAAATGGGAATGGAATTAATGAATATTTACAATTGAACAGTAGATATCTCTGCAACACAAAGACTACTGACTTTGGCAGAGCGCCCTAGGTGTATTAAAAAGTCAGAGTGTGGTCGAGGCTGTATTAAAAACTAAGATATATCAGAGTATAGATCGGCCACGTTTTGGACAGATTTGAATTACTGACTCACATTTGGCAAGTGAGACGTAATCAATACCTGGATTTAGGAATAGACCACTAAACCCTCTGGGCTTTGTGGTTATTTTGTTCTCCACCACGTCAAAGTTTCCTCTCTCTGGTTCTGTTTTTGGCTACAGGGTCCCGTGAAGGCAAGAATTGATTTCAGTCATGAGCTTTGTTTTAGTCTTCAGTCAAGACAGTGGCTGTCTCAGTGGAGCTTTCGCCTCCAGCAGTGAATTAAAAAACACACATTCCTCACTTTCCCTTTCGCCAGTGCTAAGTTCACTCGCCCCTGTTGTCTCTCGCTCTCTCGCTCTCTCTCTCTCTCTCTCTCTCTCACACAGTGTTTCTAACCCCTGGATTCATCAAACTCTGACAGCCTTGTCAATATTCACCACACAAAGTGGGCAAAAAGCCATCTAGCGCCTCGACGAGATGAACAAATGTGTTCATGAATCTAAATATAACAGAGGAGCTGTCAGCATTGTATGTAAAACTACGTGTAGCGATGCGGCTATAATGCACAAAATCTGTGTAAGCCATCTGTGCCTATGGCATGTCTTATACCATCAAATTACTCACCCATGTGTGGCACTTTCATCAGTACACGTAATTGTGCCTCGGCAAGATTAAAGATTTGTCTAACGGATGATGGATGAAAGGCAAGCAAGATGCACGCCGTTTTGAGTTGGCAGATATATTCCAACGCAGTGTACACAAGAAAAACATAAACCAGGTAACGGATGCCATGATAGTTTATTGATGGAGCAGCCGTGAGACACAAAGAGCTTTGAGATAGTTGAGAAAAGGATTCGGGGGAATGTCAAATCTTGTCCACTGGAAGATAATGCTAATGTTTCCTAACATTGTTGGGCATCCCATCCCCTAAGTGCACATGTTCCTGGTTATCCAGCCGTGTTTCCGAGCTGAATCAATACCTCCTTCTCAATTGGGCAGTAAAAGAAGATGAAACTAGAACCACCACTGCTGTATTGTGTGGTTGAATGAACACAACAAGTTGCTGTCAAGCATCACCAAACAGACTTCATTCAAACTTAAATACCAGTGGCGGTTTAACATTATACGGCCAATGGACTCATAATTCCCCTCATGAAATTCATCTCACAAACACTTCATACAATCAGGCCAAAACACAAAGGTAAACTCACCAAGTTGTCTTGTCTCCTGAGTGGTTACAAGCTACGACTAGCTAGCTAGTCTTGTTAGCTATTAGCTGTTAGCTATTAGCTGTTAGCCAAAACCGTGTGAAAACCATTATCCACACACTGTGGCCGCAGAGTAGACAATGTCACGTGCAACATCATGGTGCCTGTGAAGTACATAACGTAAAGGGGCGACTGTGGATCAGTGGTTAGCAGGTCTGTCTTTCAATCAGAGGATCGGTAGTTCGATCCCCGGCCCAGCTAGTCAATGTCAATGTGTCCTTGAGCAAGACACTTAACCCAATTTACTCACCGTTGCTGTGTCTACGGTCTATTGTATAGCATGTAAGTTGCTTTGGATAAAAGCGTCAGCTAAATGTAATGGAAGAATGGAACTACCGTAAATAAATAACCGCTATTAGCGGATTTTCTTATGAAACCTAACGTAAAAAACACTTTAAAAGGGTAAAGCCAATGCTTACTTCTTGTCATGGACTCATTATTACAACCACGTAACTTCCGTTCCTTCCTCTGACAGCATGCAGAAACATCCACATCAACGTGGTTCGTACAAACGTTCGATGCCAACATTGTCTCCTGCGACTGGGCCGTCAGAGCACGCCTGAAGGCAACATTCAGCCGTCACAGGTTAATCCTCGAATCCAGCGTTCTGGCAATCTAGACAGATCTTCGGCTGCGTTACAATACTCACACCTCCATAGATCAGCGCCGTCGCCGAGAAGCAGTCAACCTCCAACAATACCTGCACTGATCCGCTGTCGTCCGCGAGGTGGGTGGCGCAGCATGGGAGGGAGTCGTACTGCTCCCCAGGCGTCTGCACCACATATGGTCGCTTCCCACTCGGTGATGAGAATTTAGCTGAATCAGCCGTGCACATTTGGGGATTACAAAAAAAAAGGCGATCACGAGCAACTTCTCTCAGATAAAATGAAGAAGTAACACTGTAATCAGTCAGAGGCGATGAGGTGCATTACTCGTAATTACATCTGTTGGAGACGCGGAGAAGTTGTTGGAACAACAGCCCATTCAAACTCCTTGTTATCATCCACATGCAAATTGGATGTAATAAGGACCTCGTCTGTCTATCTGCAGAGGTTTTGTGCCAACGTACAGGAACAGCTAAAAAAGGCCATCTGATGCAGCTCTCATTTTTTCAACCCCAGAAGGGCTTTTTCATCATATGTCTCTCTGAACATTTTGTCTTTTTTTTGTCCTCAAGGCGTCCCTGGGGTTTGGCAAAGCCGTGATGCACATGAACTTGTGGCACTGTGTCTTCGAATGTGACTCATGGCCCTTGTCACAAGTTACCCTTTCTCTGAGGACTCACCCTTACACACACACACACACACACACACACACCACCAAGGAGTCTTCACCAAAAAAATAAAGACAGCATTGGTTGATTCGAATCCTTTCATATTTTCCCGATGAGCAAATAACTGCTGTCCTGTCAGTAGCAAAGACGTAGAGTCACTTTGTATACATCCTCGTGTCTGCACTCTCAAATAACCCCGTTGGATTTTAGGGAGGATGCAGCAGCTGCAGCCAAAGTAGAGCTTTCCCACCCGGCTTTTATCCCAGACTGTAAAGGCCGAGATGGATGATTCTGTCTCAAACGTTTCAAGTGAATGAAGTGCTTCCAGGTGACGTCATGGCTGGCAGCCACGTTGGAGATATTTAGACCTTGAGTAAAATTGTGCGTGAGCACTTGTCCAGCTCAACTGAATTCAGTGGGCATTACGAAAACAGCCATCAGCAACTGCAAAGCCTTTGTTTAGAAAAAACTGACAGATAGCCGTAAAGAAACCAGCAACGTGACGGTCGGTGTAGCCGTCAGAGATTACGCCGCTGGGCGTCCACCACCGCTGCAGCTGCCGAAGGGCGTGTGTTGTTGCGTAAACAGTGGCCTGTGTTAGAGGATGCATGTTGCCACGACGTCCATCCAGGCCCTCTGCAGTGTGCAGAGCGGCTGCAGTCCGCGAACGACTTGGCAGGAACGCCAGAGTCTCTTTCCCCTTTTTCGTGCAATTTTGTCACCACATGTTTGAAACCATTGCCACAGATGTGGCGTGAGTGTTTGGGCTCAACAACACCAGTGTTTACATTGAATGTTGAGGCCTCATATGCCATGCGTAGGCAGCGATGACTTCCCAGGACAGATGCCACTGTTCTTTTTTTTTGGGGGATTGAGAAAGTTGTCTTGAAGTTTGGCGTTTGATCTCCGAACTGATGGAGAGACGGGAAAAAAAGCGATGCTTGTTCCTTCGTCTAATTATGAAGGAACTTACCTTCTATTGCATTGTTGGCTTCCGTGTGTGTGTGTGTGTGTGTGTGTGTGTGTGTGTGTGTGTGTTTTGCAGGGCGTTCCTGGAAAAAGTAATTCAAGCTCAGTGACTCTACTCTGTTTAGAGAAAGGTTAAACAAACAAATTCGACCGTCTCACATCGGGCCAAATCCCCACTCGTGCCACTCAGCGGCTTTTCACATAACCATTCCTGCTTTGACTTCTTTGGTTCGAGTACTTTAGATTAGTAGATCATAATGTCACCGTCATAACAAAAGCTCTCATATGAGGCTCAGAATCTCATAGATTGTTAATAAGGCACTTGTGATTACTCTCTTGAATTCTGACAACTCAAAGCTGCTTTCATCACCTCTGATAGACATTTGTTTGAAGGAGCCTGTTTCACATTGAAATACCCAAAGGGGTTCCTCCATGTAAAAAAAAACACAATTTTCCACTGAAATCAGAGGTATCCATCCTCACGTCAGAACTTCGATAATGAAACCTAACTGAAAATTGTGGGAAAATTAAATGGATGTACAAGTTGCAGCCAGAACATTGGAGTGAATTGTTTCGCGGCGTTCCCGGGCTTTTCCACGTTATAGGCTGTTTCCTCGGGTAGAGGAAGATTGAGAGTAGGAGAGAGGGAAGAAGGAGGAGGGGGTTGGAAAGAGCTCCTAACCTCCCGAATGAGAGTTGAGCTGCTGTCCAGAGAAAAAAAAGTGTGTGGATGGCGCTGGGCGGAGCAGGGCGGTGCCTCCTCATCGGCATCCTGGTGGAAAACCGTTAATGCGATTGGCGGGAGACGGCGGGCTGACTCAGCCAGCCTGTGGAGAAACTGCCAGGTCGTGAGGCATCGAACTCTCATAGTGGAGAGAGTGTGTGTTCACGGCCACTAATATGTGCACGGGTGAGTGTTTATGTTTGCACGATGTACTTCTGTCTTTGGGTGTGTACTCTGAAAAATAGTTTAGAGTAACGCCGGGGGATGGAAGGTTTTTGAGAGCAGACATCTGGATAAAGCATTTATCTGAACCCGAAGTCAGCCGAGTTAAGCGAGAGAGAGGTGTCTCCAGGGTTCAGGGGGGAAGGGGTGAGGTGGTTAGGGAGAAAGGGGGGTCAGTCTGAGCTGGAGAGGGTCAGTCTGGCGGTGTGTGTGCCTTCAGCTGGTTCTCATTGTGGGACTAATGTGACACTCTGATCTCAAACACACACTGACTTTGCAGAGCCAGGTTAAAGCCGGATATGGGTTTCGGGAGGCCCCCTTCACTGCAGCTTCTGTATCACAATTTCCCTCCTTGGAGCACCGGCAGGACTGAGGGCCCCATTTACAGAAAGGCCTTACTATCAAATTTGGTCATGGAAAAGTGTGCAGCTAGTTTATGATGTTTTATTATGTTGTTTGGTGCATAATTTGAACATAAAACTCTTCTATTCACACACTTTACTTATTGTTGGACCAAAGACATCAACACTGGTATTGTCTTCACCTTGTAACTGTCATCGAGACACCGACTGTAGTGGGACCGACCACAGAGGTTTGAAGATGGGTGTTCAAGCCAGAAATGTGAGGCACTGATTAGGTCATTGAGGAGTTTGTGGTTCGAGTCGAGGACAATTTGACATTTGGATTAAGGAATCCAGAAATCGAAAAACAACAATCCTCCCCTGAGCCATAGCTGCCCAATGAAATGTTTATTTTTCTCAATCATAAAGTACCTCAAAAGTGTTGTTGTAGTGTCTGAAAACTCAAGGTCCCCATAAAATCTACAAATCTTGGGAGCAATTTTGAAAAATGAGACCCCGGAGACCGATAAATAGGCAAACCCAGACCTAAAAAGAAAGAGAGAAAGTTGGTGAATGTATTAAATCTGTCTAGGAAATATTTGGGACCCCCATCAGCAGCCAACACCGCTGTAAACTCCATTAATATCCAGTGTAGCCCTGCACTGCACCCCAGCTGAGCGAGGTTTCTCGCAGTCCCAGGTCCGACATTTCTTCCCCGTTGTTGACGTTTCGGGGGGAAAAGATTTATGACAGCGAGATGCTACTTGGCAAAGTGTTTTCCAGCCCACTGAAAAGCCAATGTCATGCTGATAATTAGCGGCGTACTCATGACTGCAGTCATAACGGCTCTCTGAGCGACGGCTGAATGGAGCTATTGATACGCTCAACGTGGCGGCTAACGGTGAATACGGGAGACCTGGAGGAAAATCATGATGAGAGCAAATACACCTTTTCAAAACCCCCCTGAACATGAGCGATGGTGGAAAATTACAAGACCAAAATCATAGAGCTGTCAAATGCTCTCTGCGCCTTCGTACTTAAAATTGTGACAATTTAAAAAGCGTAGCTTCAGACGCTCTCAACAGTGAACAAGGCCGCGTGCATGATGGAAAACATTTGAACCCACACAAGACCTCAAAAGTGCAGGGAGCCGACATTAAGTGAAGTACCAGAGACTGCTGAGGGGCGTTTGAGTCACAACACAGGCAAGATAAAGAATGTGTTACTGCTCATGTTAAACTCACATTTAAGAGGAAAGGACACTTTTTTTTGTAGTGGACAAATCATAGAATATTTGAATAACTTACTTCCCAGTAAGGCCAGTAAATAGCCCTTTTTTATTTATTGGTGCACATTATTAAAAACATTGCTGTAAATATGCCATCTGTAGTCCCAAGTGGCACATGTTACAAATTAAACCTAATAACATAAGATAAGATTCAATTTAAAAGGTTAAACAGATGAAAAAAGTGAGAATTAAAACTGTTATCGAGTACAAACAAGACATGCAACACAGAGTCTCAAAGACAACACACACAAAGCAAATAAAATGAGGGATGACTATGTTAAAATAGAAACAAATAAACCAAAAAGAACAGAAACAGAACATAAAAGCATGTAGAGTATGCAAAATACATAACTTTTGTCACGACTGGCTATGGTGGGGCAGGAAACGACAGCAGTCATGGTGTCTGGGTAGTTTTATGCACCAACGGGCAACTTTGGTTTGAATGGACGGCGCTCTGCCTTCAAAGCTGCATCCAGCTCTCACATACACCACCAGGTCACACATTTTTACACCATGTTCAGAATAACACAATACAGTCAAAGACATATTGGACTCACCTTTTGTTAGAATCGATTCCCATTGGAGCCCTAAAGTCACTCAAAAAGTATCAAAACACCACAAAAAGCTGAAATTCTTTTGAACCATGCCTTTGGAATAGGCACATCAACAAGTTACATCATATAGAAAGATCAGGGCTTCAAACCAGAGGCCTAAAACAACCAACTTTTGTTAAATTATAGGTACTAATCAGTCGATGTAGAAACAGGACACAGAACCTCTGTGCTCGCCCATTTTGTGTTGACATTGTAAATATCAGACCCTTAAGTGGCTCTACTTAAATGCTGTCTAATTTCCTCCTGCTACTACCTCGGACCGTCAGGGCTGTGGAACAAAGCCAGAGCGGTCGTGCGTTGCATGCAGTGCTCTCGGTCTTAAAATAAAGTACTGTAGGGTAATGATAATCCCCTATTGACCTTTAATTAGATTTATAAGGATAAGTCCGGGTAAAGATTCAGAAGTACGAGATGCTTTGTATTCTGCAAGACGAGAAAAGTCTTAAGTTGAATAGTCTGAACGTGATTTCCATCGCTATTTGGCACTTCTTTCGTCCTTCCTGTCCTCTCCCCTCATGGTGAGATTTCACACAGGAATTTATTACCGGTGTGTTAAAATGTCCCTCGGCTCGATTTATAAACAGCCTTGTTCAAGCTGAGGGGAAACAGAGAAAGTCACAGTTAATGTATAAACAATCACTTGTTGGAACGTTGCCTTGCAGTGAAAAAAAAGTGAGAAAGTGTGTGTGTGTTAGTGTGTGTGTGGAGGGGGTCAGTTGGTGTAAGGAGGGATATAGGTTGAAGTAGTATAATGGAGGGGGTGGTGGTGAGGGGGGGGGGGTGGGGGGGGCAATCCTCTGATGTCACAGGGGGGTTATTTTAACAGGACCCACCCACTGGGACCTTGGCGGTTGATGGCTTCTGTGGCTCGGCCGGGCCGACAGAGGTGCGCTTTGTATTAGAAAGCCATAAACTACAGCAGAGCCCTGAGTCACCACAATGCTTCTGTTCACGGCTGTGTTTGTGTTGCCGTGTTGTGAGGTGAGTGAGATCATCAGCCCGAAGTCATTACGGCCGACGAGTCCTTTTTAGTCGAGCCGTGCTGAGCCAACAAACCGGGGATTGGTCACATGCCTTATTTGGCTGCAATATTGGGTTTCGGGAAAAGATGTTTACCTTGTAGCTGAAGCCCGGCCTGGAACATGTGAGAATTGTCCCATTGTGTAGTTTTTTCGTAGTAGCACACTATTTCTTTGTCTGCCGTTGCCTTGAAATACGGTATGGCAATGTTAACATGAAACTAAAACGCAGCCAACTTCGGATGGAAATGTTTTCACTGGCAGCCTTGCAGGAGAGTGCACAGACCGAAGAGAGGAAGGAGTTCATGGCGAGTTTCTGGAGTCTAAAACAATGATTTCCAGTGATTGTGTTTGGATGCTGTGTGGTCTATACACCCTTCCACCTCTAGTGATTACCTGTCCTCCATCTCATCTCAATCCAGTGAAAGTCCCTTTCCTTTTTTTTTCTGTATCTCTCCAAAGAAAGTGGGCTTTTTCCCATTAGTTTTGTATAGAAACCCGGCCTTTCAGACCCCCTCTTGCATTAACAGCACAAACCCCAGACAACACTGAGTCTTTCAAATCTTTTCCACGCTTTCCCTCCCTTTTTTTTTCTTCTCACAGGTCCATTTTCCTAAACTGAAATTACATTACACCTCCATTCTTTTCATGGGGAAAGGTCATAGTTGTGCGTCGCTGCCGCCGCCCCCTTGTCTGTTGTGTAACTGTACGTTTTCACAAAGAAGGGGCCAGAAAAATTATTGCCAGGGAGGCCACCCGCCGAGGCTCCACAAGCCTGTGTTTCTTATGCATTGTACCTCTTCACTGAGTGTCTCAGAGGGATGCAGAGGTTGGTGGGGGTTTGAAAGAGGACTAAAATGATGTTGTGTTTGCTTTCACACTGACAGAGTCTGGCCTTAGAAATGGCTCCATAAAGCCTGTAAAAGTGTGTCCCTGGTGACTTCTGAAAAGTCAGCGGGGACGGGGCTTATAAAGCAGTGCTGTCAAGGTATGTAGAGTTGTGGCTCGGCTCGCTGCTGTTTAACAGTGCTGGAGTTAGCAGTATTCTTTATACAGACTGCTGCATTCAGAGGCAGGTCTGTAAACATGTTGCACCAACATGGTCACTTCCTTTATGGAGCCGCCAGTGGGCTGTGATCGGTGTGGGAATAGCGTGTGTTGCTGTTGCATTCATCTAAGTTGACAAGCAGCTGATTACCGAACAAAACCCCCAAGTGGGGAGCGTTCATCATTAAGTGGTTCTCCACTTATAATTGAACATTTTGACACACTAACCTATGGAGGCCAACGTCCACAGGAATGCTCAGCAACTCTGTTACCTAGATATATGCTGACGTAATCACTGTTTGGATTGTGTTTAGTGGTATTTTGTTTCATTTTTCCTCCACATAGGGATCTTAGATTTAACCCTTGAACACTAACGTTAAACTTCGGGTGATTTTCACTCGATATAAAATACCTGATAAAAAATACTTCTCATCAAAATATGTTAAAATACAACAATACGAGGCAAATTATAGTCCTCTTCTATTATTTTAAACTATAGAACTTCTCATAAAACTAAAAACAGGTATCAGGGGGGGACCCTGAAAAAAGGCTCAAAATCGGGTGAAAAATGAGGAAATCATCAATAAAACCTGATTAAAAACATAGATAATGGAGCTATGAAGTTGTTCTTTGGTCCACATGTTCCTGGGACATGTGAGTCTTGTCCTGTGAAGGAAAAGTCACATGTCAATGTAAAAATCCATCAAAATTGTTTTTACCCTCTAACACTAACGTCGGGTGAAAATAACCTGAACACGTGCCTGTTGAAAAAAACAGGGATCGGAGCAGAGAGACACGCCCACTTTCATTAACGTCAGTGAGAAGCAGGAAGCTACACAAGGACCCACACAACTCAGAAAAAAGTAACACAACGTAAATAATGTAAACACAATCGCTCGGGTGAAAATCCATCTAGTACACAAATGTTGACCCGTATTGAAAAGGAAACCGCTTTTGATGCAACATCTGCAAAAAATAAACTTCAGCACAGAGCGAACTTGTCAGAAGAACAGTTTGCATTAGCACCGTGAAAGTTTTGACAGCAACCGTGTTCGGATGTGCAGCTTTGGGTTGTGAACCCGCCCCGGAGCTTCCTCCCACTGCTGAATCCCACGAGGCGTTATTGTACGTTTCACAGCCGCTGAACAGGTAGAAGCTAACGCGCTAACAAACTGCACAAACAAAGGAAAGATGCTAACCTCACTTATCATTCTGACACAACAGCTAGTCGGCGATTTTGTTGCACAAAAGCATCCTCATTTGAGTCCAGCATGGCTCTGAGGAAATAGACCAGGTGCCGAAAATGAGGCCATTGTGCACTGCTCTTTCACCGCTGGTGGGCGGGGCCAGACCCCCGCCATCCTAATGGTATCCTAATCGCCCACAAATAATTTTGTATTTACTTTTCACGTGGAACATTATTTTTTCAGTGTTGTCCTACACAAAGACATTCATCAATTATCGAAGTGATTGATAAATTGTCTGAATTGGCCCAGCATTAGCAGATTTCTGATGCATGCGTATTATGATCCATGTTCTGCAATCTGCAGACAAAACTGGAAAACTAATGTTTATCACCGGCACAAGGCCTACTGACCCTGTGAGTGGTGCATTTGCTGGTAATGGCCGTGTTACCGTATGCTACTGTAAATGCCATTCCACCCTAAAAAGCTTTCCAATTACGTCCCCGGTTAACAACACCCTATGCTTCACATAATTGTCTCCAGAAGCCGGTGTGTCCTGTTGTAACGGACGCAGCAAAGGAAACAAATGACCAGCATAACCACTATTTATAGTGGAGCTAACCATGGTCTAACCATGGGTTGCACAAGGAGGTGGTTTTGTTTGGATTTCCATGGTGTTACCATGGAAATATTGAGGTAAAGGGGAACCCACACCGGGTATCCTTTACTTCTGCTTTTTAAACAAGGAAATCATATTATTAGAAACAAATGTGGAACTCCGTGTTGATAATAAAATCGAATCGTGTGTCGTCCGGTTTCAGTTCACACTAACATTAGTCAATTTGGGATTTCGGTATTTTCTTTCGTGACCAACACAATCTGGTCCTCCCAAAGGCTTCATTTTATACTGTCAGGCTCATCTTCACGCCGACTTAAAATACGTCCAAATTGACTCTGACTCATCGGCACAGTCAAGTCACAGGACACTGAGTCGTCCTCCAATCTTCCTGCACTTGTGGTCAGCTCGCCTCGCTTCCCCAAAGCTTTTTCCGGACATGTGTCGCTAGATTGAGACCAAAAGAGGATGGAGAGGAGGAGGAGGAGGAGGAGGAGGAGGAGGAGGAGGAGGAGGAGGAGGAGGAGGAGGAGGAGGAGGAAAGGGAAAGACGGACAACAGGGTAATTCATTCAGGCGCTTGTGAAAGAGAGGAAGAGTCGGTTTCCTCGAGCATTATAAATACAAGCGCAGTCAGTCATCAAATTATAGCCATCTGCATTGGCCGGAGACCAGGATTCTGCTTGACACACAATAAAGTAGTTGTGAGGAGGGGTGCGGTAGCTAAAGGGCATCAGAGGCCGGCCTCCCCGGTGGTTAAACCTCCACTCAGACTGACACCAAAGTGTCGCAGCAGCTTCACTCTTCGGGAAGCGAGGGATGATCCTTTACAGATAACGATGCCTTGTCAGCGAAATCACCTCGGCTACATCCCATCCACACCCAGCCCCTGAAAGGTGGACAATATCGCTGAGTGTTATGTTGCAGGAGAGACAACAGGAGGCGTGTGGCGCCCATTCTCAAAAGCCCTTCGCGGTAATGTGTTTCCTTCATCCTGTAGGTGTGAGTAACTTTCTGCATACCTGGGTAAAGACAGAAAAAAGGGTTTCAGCAAGAGCTCAGAGACAAAGGAAGTGCATTTGTACAGATATTTAAAATGTGCTTTCCCCACATGAAGCCCGTGCTATACAGAGCTTTACACGGCTTAGCTCGGGGAGCTAATGAATTCCAGGTCCAGGTACACTGCAGAGAGTAAAGCTATTGTGTGTATCATTAGAAAATGTGCTTCTTTTTTTCCTGAAGGCAACAGCAGCGAGCTGAATTTGAACCAGAAAATCCCCAGGCAGAATTGTCTTGGCATCGCTCCCTCCTTCAGCTTTTTATCCCCATGCTCAGTGAACAATCCAACAAAAGCTCGGGTTTAAGAACCATGGAGCTCATTGCGATTTTCTTTGTTAATGCAATTGCCTGTAAGAAAAGATTCTGTTCCCCCATTTTTCAGTTTCAGCCTGAAGGCGCTGGTGCAATTAGCGCCAGTGTTTCGTTTGGAATACCTTCGCCTTACTCGAAACTCTGTGAACAGTAGCATAATAGCCTCGAGCACAGTCAGAAACCGCTAACGACAATAGCCTCCGAAAAAAAGTGACATTTTCAAAATGAATGATGTGTGACTGTGATAATTCCATTTTGATTCAGCAATACAAATGACATTTGCATATTCCTCTCCATCCTCGTTTCGAATTACCAGGAAAGATCTCAGAGCTTTAGTTTTAATAGTTTTGTTTTTAAGTTAATTTGTTAGAATTCACGCAACATGCTTTACAAAATGCAAAACGTGATAATGTCAAAAACAATTTCCTGTGATATTTATTCCTAAGAGTCACCCGCGGGGCGTCTCTTTGGCCACAGGAGACCGGTGCTGTGCAGCAGTGTAATCAAATGTCTGTGTATCTGGCCCTGCGCTGAGACGGTTCATCACTGTCTTTGTTCAGCCTTGGAAGCAAAAGCAAACGCCTCTTAGCACGAAAGCAGGAAAGCACGAAAGCACGAGCGCCGCCACGATAAAAGCTTTGCCTTCGTCCTTCGCTGACATCAAAATGATTGTCTTTGTTCACATTCCCAGTGTTTGTGGCGGATCTGGAGGGGTTCATTTACGAGAAGAGAAACCAAAGGACACATGTACCCTTCAGTGTTTTGAGGTTGGCTGCATGGCATTAATGTAGATGCAACACAGACACAAGCTGTCCTTTTAAAGGTACACACATTTGTTCTCACACAGACACTGCCGACCAGAGTCTTGAGGAAATACCTTTTCCATTTATAGCTATGAATGGGAATGTTTGGTGCCTTTTTATTTTCTCTCACTCAGTCATGTCTGAGAGGTTATTCCATGAGATTTCTGCTGCATGGCATCAAGCCCTACTGGAAGCTACTGGATGCTACTGTTAATTTTTGAGGGAGTATTTTGGTCCACATGATCTCATAGGACCGTTCTAGCTATGACACAGCAATGTCTCTGCTTCACTATTCCAAAGCGTGAGAATTTTGTGATGCAAAGACTGCATTCTTCGCTGTGTCCCAATGAGTTTCTGTGTCTTGTCCCTTGTGAGGGCGAGTGGGGTGTCTAATGGAAAGCCCCTTTTCTATATCTCTTGGCTAGGGCCATGGAAAATCAATACTGAGGAAATGGGGTCTTGGAGGTGGTCCAGTTTAATTTCAGAGCATGTGCACTGGGAAATAATTGACTTCCTCCGTGGTTTACATTTTGTCGAGGGCCTCTGAGAGCACGGTCCGAGGCAGGTGGCTGAATTAGCATATCATTGGAAACGAGACAGCTCAAGCTTGGGAAATCCTGCGCCCCAAGACTCTATATGCCCGGAAAACCACCGCAGGGGTAATGACTGATGTCTCAGTGAGTGAATCCCTTTGAGGCCAGAGGAGCTCCTCTTCATCCAGGAGCAGCTGGAGGACACCTGATAATATAGAAATCAGTCCTGAGCAAGTTGCACTGTAGCGTGAGACTTGGGAAAATGCTCATATTCAGCATTTTGTTTCTCCAAACTTCCACATTAGTAGTCACAGTTGCCATCCAGCAGTATAGGATGAGTTTATCGCGTCATACGCATATTAGCTTTATGTTAACCAATTGGAGTGATACATGGTGAGAAGGCAACTTGTGAGATTATGCTATTTATTTGTTGAAATATATGTGTGTGTGGGGTGGCCTACAGTTAAAATCACTGACTGTTGCAGGTATGCAGCATGCCGTTGACGTTTTAGCCAACAAGATGCCTCTTTCTTATTTGTATATTCTATTTTCACTCTTCACAGAATCCTACTTTGGGGACAGCTACTGCAGTTTACAAGCCTTCCAAGATGTCTCCACCTTCCACCTGTCAGTACAGATCAAGACCAGTCGGCGAAGTGGGCTGCTGTTACTGGCTGCAGGAATGGAGGACTACCTGTTTCTTGAGCTCCAAAACGGGAAAGTACAGGTGAGTGGTTCAGCTGAAATATTTGTAGACGCTGTCCTAAAGACAGGAAGAAATTGACAATAAATCTGGAAATTTGAAATTGTATGAGCATGGTTGCATCGCTTTGTTTGGTCATAGTTTACTTGAAAATGAAAATGAAATAGATGCTAAAATATGATCACTGAATTTGTTCATTAGAGGAGGTAAACAACGGCTGTCTTTTGAGCTAAAGCAACTCCTTCCAAAAATCACTTGAAAAAAATTTGTTTGAAAGGATGGCCTCAAAAACACAAACAGATTCGATGTCAATTAAAAGAAAAAAGAAGAAAAAAAGTGAGTCGTTTTGCTGCTTGCTTTTTTCCACAGGTGAAGTGATGAATTAAATAAAGTAGTGAACATGCTTACCGTAAAATGCGGGTTATAAGGCGCACCCTTTTATAAGCCGCACCTACTAAATTTAAAGAAAAAGACGTATTTAATCTTAAACAATTTGCGGCAGTTTATAAGCCGCTGTTGCTGCTACTGCCCGCGTCAGGTGTCTCCCACCACCTCCACACCACCAAGATCGGGTTGCTAGCTTGCGCTGCTAGCTTGCGTACTAGCTCGCACTGCTGGGTTGTAAGCTAGCACTGTGGAGGTGGTGGGAGAGGCAGCAACTGCTGCTAAATTTAGAATTGGAAAAATCCACAAATTAGCCACACTGATATTTAAGTCAAAGTTGAGGAAAAACGTAGCAGCTTATAACCCAAATTTTAGCGTACTTAACAATTTAATAAGAATGAGGAATAAAAATGCAATTTCAGTTGGATATTAACAGTTAATTCACTATGATAATATCTAAGTCATCGCATACGAAGTTACTCACATCTTAGCTGCAAAATATCCAACACATTTTGAAGGCATTTCAAAGCTGTACGATAACTTGTAAAGAGTGTGACATTAAATGTTGTTTTGAGAGCCATTCAGCTTCAAGACGACGACACATTTCATAGCTGTCATATGGAAAACAACCAAGACTGATTGGGTTGTTGCCTTGTCTAGCTGTACCACTGGAATGAGAACTGTGACATTTTACATCTATAATTACTTGTTTGACAGCATTGAAAGGCAACAGAATTAGCATCAGGTGTGCTATCACATAGATTTATATTGATTTTTTTCCCAGAAAGCACAGTAGCTCTGCAATTTCTTGAGGTGAAGTCTAATAAAAATACATTTTACTTTTCTTAGTTTCCTTTATTCTGTGACTCACAGTGAAATGAGATACACTGAGCAAAAACTCTTATAAGAATTGAATAGCCTTATCTGTCATGCATGTGTAAGAATGATGTATTTTAACTTGATTTCAGCAAAACGCAAATGTCTGATATTATCAGTGAAACATCTTAGAGATAGTTAATTTTTAAAATGTAGCTTAGTGAACATACCTGAGGAATGGGGGGTTGTAGATACACTGCCCATAACGTAAATGTTAACATTGCAATGAAATTAAGCTTAAATTCAAGTGTTTTGATGAGGGAAATTGGGTTGCTATTCATGCATTCAAGAGAGAGTTTCTCATACAGTAAATACTGACAAACTGAACAAACTTGTAGCGTGTAACAGAAACACGCAAATAAATGCCCCAATTTGATTTGCATGTACAAAACCTAGAGTGTATTGTAAGTTTAATATAATATTTGTTTTCCCTCAGGCACGAATGAACATGGGGGCCGGTGAGGTGACACTGTCCTCGTCCCAAGGAGTGCAGCTGAACAACCTTCTGGACCACAAAATCGCACTCACACTGCTCGATGGCAAACTCACCATGACAATTGATGACCTCTTTCCGACATATGTTCCTGTGGACGACGACAACGAACAGCTCAATATCGACCTGGGCATTTGGCTCGGAGGAACCGGAGACCTGGATGCTCCCTACGTCAGCAATGCCATTCCCCCCTTCCGCGGCTGCATGACTCAAGTCAAGTTTGAGTCCCACCAGTTTGATATTCTCAGCTCAGCGTTTAAACAATGCCATGACACGAAGGAGTCCTGCAGCAGTGAGTTTGAGGCTGGTGATGGGGAAGCAACTAGTTTCAGCACGCCTGATTCCTTTGTGTCCTTCCCTACCTGGAGCGGGGCTAGTGGTGCTCCAAGGGTCTTAGAAATCCTAATGAAAACCACCATTGAGGACGCATTACTTGTTTTCCACCCTGGCCGAGAGTCAGACTTTATTGCTATTGGTGTTGTGAAAGGCTATCTTAAAGGCATGCTGGACCTCGGCAATGGCTTGAAGGTACTGGAGAATACCCAGGTGCAGCTGGATGATGATCAGTGGCATAGAGTTAGGGTTCAAGTCAGCCAGGACTCTTTTGTCTTGAATATAGATAGCCAGTCTTCCTCCATTCCTCTTGACCCATCAGAAACATTGGATTTGGTTGGAAACTTGTATCTAGGAGGCATACAGGGCAAAATGAAGGACGTCTTTCGTGACAGTGAGTCCTTAAGTCGTGCAGAAGAGGAAATGACAGCAGAATCCTTCATTGGTTGTTTGGGGGAAATCAAAGTAAATCAGAAAGAGAGAAGCCTGCAGGATGCATTGGTGACCAAAGATGTTCACGTTAAATGTGAAGGAGAGGAATACGACTACTCAAGTTACTATGACACAGACGCAACTACATCTCCACCCGTTCGCATCCGATTTGTTAATATGGGCACCAACGAACAGCGTTGCTACCCAACAGATGATACACCAGAGATATTCAGAAATGTCACAGACCTTCTTGATATCACCCCGTGGCTTGTCCCCGAAGGAGGGGAAGCTTTACTTTCCATCAACAACGTAAATCCTACATTTGACCTCAGTGCTGTAGGGATGCGTCAATCTCAGATAATCTTTACTCTCTTGAATGATCCCTGGTATGGCTTGGTTGACATAAACACAAATACAAAACGCACTCAAAAGTTTACTCTTCTTGATGTCATCAATAACAAAATTAAATATATGCATGATGGAAATGAAAGGCACACAGATCAAGTTCAACTGCAGGTGGTTGCTGAAAGTGCCGGCTACCTTCCAGAATGTTTAAAGACTCCTCAGGAGTATATCCTCTCAGTTATAATTCTTCCAGTCAATGATATACCACACCTTGGAGAAATCACCATCACAAAAAACGGCAGAACTCGTTTAAATCCAGACCTTATCAAAATCACAGATTCTGACACCCGCTGTGATGAATTAATAGTAACCGTGACCTCAGAGCCGTCCATGGAAGTTGGTTACTTAGAAAATGGTAAGCAGCCGGGAAGAAGCATTTCAGAGTTCACTTGCAGAGAATTAAAAGATGGAAATATCTATTTCATACACCGAGAGGGTAGAGCTGGTGAAATTACCTTGGAAGTGTCTGATGGACAGTCAGTAAGCCGTTCAACTACTTTCACGTTATCTCTGACAGAGCCACATGTGTCTATTGTCACCAACACTGGCCTTCTCTTGTCTCAAGGAAGTAACACTTCCATAAGTGATCAAAGTCTAGGCGTCATCGCTCATCCTCGTAATGGAGATATTATGTATAACATTACCAAACCTTTGATATTTGGAGAACTACAGATAAAGACCAGTGATGGCATGTACAAGCAGGTTACAACTTTCCATCAATTTGATCTGGATCATGAGCACCTTAGATATGTCAGCACAGACTCGACTGACCAGGAAGATGTTGTGACCGAGCGGATTCAATTCAACGTCCACCTGGGGCAGTTCTCCCTCTGGAACCAAACCTTCTTGGTCAAGATCATCCCTGCACGAGTTAAAGTTTCTACCCTCGTTCCCTTAGAGATGGAGGCGGGTGAAGAGCAAACAATCGGACTCACAGAACTTCAAGCCGAAGTAAAAGGGAAACACCCAGATCCACAAACTATAAAATACATCCTTCTCAAGCCTCCGACCCTCGGTAGTCTCCAGTTGTCAAACAGAGAGATGAATGAGGGGGACATCTTCACACAGAAGGACATTTTGGACAGTACTATTAGCTATAGTGTGCGTGTGCAAAGGTCTGTGGATAGTATAGACCAGTTCCAGTTCAGAGTCCTTGCTGATGATCAATACTCCCCTATATACACCTTTCCAATTACCATCCTCGCCAATGCCGATGCTCCTGTTTTGACCAACGAGAAGCTGGTTGTCTTGCAGGGTGGTGAGAATGCTCTGAACAACAACTATCTTTGGATTCATTCTCCAAGTTCTACAGATTTTATGTACCGGGTCACAGAGGGGCCAAAGCATGGGCGACTGATAAGGGACTCCCCAATCGGGCAGCCTAGATTTGAGGGGGCGATAAGAGTATTCAGCAACGAAGACCTCCAATCTGAAAGGCTTATTTACAAGCATGATGGCTCCAAGACAAGCAGTGATGAGTTCCGTTTTTCAGCATCAGATCAAGGAGCGGAAAATGCCGACGAGGGAACGGTGTCTGGAGTCTTCAGAATATCCATCCAATCCAAGAACGAGCATGTTCCTGTGAGGGTTGTGGACAAAGTCTTCAACATAGTCCGCCACGGCCAGCGTCTGCTGACGACTGATGTCATCCAGTTTAAAGATGACGACTCAGATTTTAATGACACCCAAATTGTCTACGCGCGTGAGGGAATCCTCTCGGGCAACATCGTCTCAACATCTAATCCCTCGCAGCCGCTGTTCCGTTTCACGCAAGCCGACCTGCGAGATATGAACATCCTCTTCATTCACCACGGTGCCGACCGGGAGCGATTCTCCCTGCAGGTGTCGGATGGCTTCCACAAGACCACCGCGCTGCTCGAGATACAGGCAGGGGAGCCCTACCTCCAAGTCGTAAACAACACAATCATCGTCATTGACCATGGAAGCACCAAGACCCTGAACACCACCCTGTTGAGCGCCGACTCCAACATGGACATCCGAGACGACAGCGAGATCAAGTTCCAGGTCACGACGCCGCCCAGCGACGGCAGGATTATTGTGAGTGGGATCGAGGCTGCAGAGTTCACCCAGGAGGACCTGAAGAAAGGCGTTGTCTCTTATGAGCATGGTTATGAAAGTCTGAGATCCAAGGACTCTTTCAGCTTCAGCGTCCAAGCAAGAGGACATTCAGAAGAGGGCACATTCAGGATTAAAATATTCAAGCAAGGTTACCTCTCTGAGCCTGAGGTGATAACCAATGAGGTCATGATTTCCTATGAGGGAGAGCACACCGTAATCACCCAGGATAATCTCAAGGTAAAGTTGATTCATTAGTTTTCAGTAACTGGAAGATTTTTTGTATTTGTGCATGAGAGCTACAGATCAAAATATAGTATTAATTTGCTTGGCTGACATTTAATCTATAAAACACATATTTGTTTTTATTCATCAAGACAGCATTTGTAATAATATTTATACAACTTGACTTTGTCTTTTTCAAGTTTATTTTATGTTTGTGAAATAGATCTTTTGCACGACTCATTCAATCATACTGCCCTGTTTTGTAACCCTGTCCCTAATCTACATTACAACCACATAAAAACCGGGCTAAATATGACTCTACAGTTGCTGCTTTTAATCTACTTTATGTACTAAATTATAGTCTATTAAGTGTGGAAAACAGAGCACTAAGTATCCCCTGAGGAGCTTCCTGAAGCCCACTGTAATTTATAAGATGAACCTGCCCGCACTTCATCTTGAATGCAATTAATGAGGTTTAAATTGGCCCATTCATAAGATGTTCTCTGTCTAAATATCTTAACTTCAAAAGTGCAAACATTTTAAATCTGCAGCATTGACTGAGGAAGAGCCTAGACCGCTAGTACACATACTCCTGAAACATGTATTGAACAAATCCTTGATCCTTGATGGTAGTATGATCTGGCATGGCTGCTAAATACTCCCCGGCTTCAGGCTCCAGAGAGTTTATGAAATCGTCTCAGCGGGATGACCATAAATCTGCCTGCGTGTAAATCTCCAGCATGACATTAAATGTTAGCAAATGTGAAAAAAAGAATGTAAGCGTCATACAGTCACAGTGTTTAAATTAGATAGTATATGCAGTACGTGTACCATTAGGTATTAATTAAAAAGTTGACAGTATAATGATAAATAATATACAACAAATGAATGTAGTGCATTAATATTAACATAAAACACTTTCTGTTCTAAAAGGAAGTCATAAAAGCTGTCCCAGATGTCTATTTGAAACAGCTGACAAAGGAAAACTTTTCTTTTATTAGTTGATTTGTTTTACCAACTTGTCTTGTTGCGCAACCTTCTAGTATTCTTGTCAGCTGTGAGTAATTCCTCTATGATGCATTGTGTCTGTGTGGACAGAGACTATCATCATCGCACTTAAAAAGTCAGACAATTTTAGTACTTATGCAGCATTTTTTCCGGTAGATTTAATCTTTGCACTTCACACAAATTACTTTCAGATGGTCATCAAACAAAAAAAAAAAGCCATCAAATATTTAGAGGTTAGATTATAAATTAACAGCATGTACCTTTTTTGCCTTTTAGGTGGATCAAGCTGATATTCTACCCACAGAAATGGTGTTCACCATCAAAGAGCCTCCTCGTCTCGGCCACGTGGTCAAGCTGACGAACAGCTCGGACAGCACCGCCTCGCCCGTCCTTGACTACATTCACTCCTTCACTCAGGAGGACATCGATCAGGGAAGCATTCTCTACGTGTCTGCATCCATCCAGGTTTGTTGTCCATTCATTTATACCACAGCAAATCAGATGTGGCAGCTAGTTCCTTTTCATATTCACTCTTGTAGTTAAATCAGACAAAAGCAACCTCGGCCGCTGATGGATCTAAAGGCACAAGGTCTATTTTTAGTATATCGATAACTTATCTGAGCATCCATCCCTTTCAGGGCAATGACGGCTTCACAGTCGATGTCAGCAATGGGTTTACGACGGTGGAGGACCTGCACATCTCTGTGAACATCGTGCCCCGGCTCATCCCCATCCAGACCTTCAACTTCACAGTGAAGGAAGGTGTCGGCAGGGCGATCGACGCAGAGATCGTGAACATCTCGCATCCCTTCTACACCTCGGCAAACATCGACTTTGTCGTGGAAGAGGCGCCGCAGCACGGGGAGATCCGGTACCTGGATGGAGATGAAGTGTCTTACTTTACATGGGAAGAGGTACGTGATGAGAGAAACTTCAGATACATAGTACAAGAAAATATACCACCAACAATCTCTAAACTCTTCCATCTCGCTCGCTCCTCATTCATACAATGTATATTTATGAGTTTACCTTTGGTTCAAACTTTTGTATGATCCTTCCCCTCTAACTAAGTCCAAATGTTTGTTTAATCAACAATCAAGTTAAGTTTCATTGCTCATCAATATGCATGCTATCCTGCAGATATGTTATTAGCTTGATTCACCGCTATATTGAGGAAGGTCATTGGCTAATAGCCAATGACCTATGCATTTTTTATAAGTACACATTTATTTGTGCATGCATATTCGCAAATATACCAAGGATATTTTTGGCATACCAGCATCCTCGGATATTATTCTCCAGAGATATGATCATCTTAAAAAAAAAAAAGTCTGTCCTCTATGGTTTATATTACTCAAACTGTATCATTTTACATGAATCTATTGAATTTGCAAATTTGCCAAGGATATTTTTGGCATACCAGCATCCTCAGATGTTATTCTCCAGAGATATGATCATCTTGAATCCTCTAGACTTGTGGGGGGGTTAATTTGTCTGTTTTTGAAGTTCCAAGAAGTTCTGACGTTAGTTTTTTGCCCAGTTTGTGGGCAGAACCTTGTAAAATGAAACCCGAATGGTCGGTTTCACCAAATTGTTAGCATATGTGTATCACATGGATTGCCTCTTGCTAAACTTTTTAAGGATTAAATAGATTTGATCATTTCTTCAAAGGACCTGGATTTTGGAAAATTGAAGATTCATGTATTTTTGTCAGTCTGGGGTCCAAACATTTCCCCCGAACACCCCGAAAAAACTCAATAATCCACATTTCATCCCGTCTTAATAACTCCGGGGAGTTGAACATCTCCGTCTCACGACTACTTCTCGGTGGCTGTTCAGCAGGATTACCACAGCGAGGCTTCAGCATTAAACTCCCCCCCGGTTCCTCCTCAGTATTGGATGTGTTGTGTTGTGCCAGACAGAAGGCTGCTGCAGCTCTCCGGTCGCTCTCCGTGTGGTTTGGAGGCTCCAGCTTTAGGAAAATATAAAAAATGCATGAGCAGAGTTACCATTGAAGAAAAAAAAAAAACTCATGCATTCTGAATGGACCACATAGTTTACTGGAGACTCGTATCTTACAGCTCCTGCATCGCCCCCCGCCCCCCCGCCCCTCCCCTCCCCTCTACTCCACTTTGCTGAAGCATTGTGGAAAATCTGACGATGCCTTTGGACCGCCTGAAGCCAAAATAAACTGGCCCGGTATATTCCTATAATAAGTGTGAGTGGACACCAGCGTCCCGCGCTTTGCTCCCGCCAGACTCTCTCTAATACTGTCTCTCGAAGATCCCGATGTGCAGCCCAAATGGGTTTAGTGCGTAGCAACGGTAACATTGGCAACGGAGAGGCAGAAACGAACGTGGACATTATATGCCACTATGGAAATGTCACCGAGTTTGCTGCCTGTGTTTCTCTGTTTTCCTTTGCTGTTGTACTCAGAAAATGAAAAAACAATGAGTCGAAGAATAAACGTCCAACCCACAGACCGTAATTGTTACAAAATTAATATTGGATATGTGCATTGAAACTGGTGTATGTTGTAGTTGTGCGACAGCGTCACTAGATTGGGTAGTTTCTGAGGTTATGTAAGTGTACAGTAACATCGTGGCTGTGCAGTGAGAAAAAACTGAGAGTGTTAGAGAGTGTCGACATGAACACCAACCACATGAACGTAAAGGTCACTCCAGATGTGTCACATGAGCATTTGAATGTCAGGCATTGATTCCCTCCCGCGTTGAACAAATTCATGAACCCATTCAGTAACATATGCAATGTGGGATCCAACTGGAGGAAATATGGGAAATGTGAAACACTTTAATCCGGTTCAGCGCTCCATCGGGTCTCAATTAGCTCTTCCATCTGCAGAAACCTATTAAAGTCCACAACGGCAACTTTATTTTACAAAAGAAATCCTCCATGATTTATATTACTCAAAATACAGTAGGCACACAAAACCTTTTACATAAAGAAACAAACATTAAATCAAATAAACTTTGACATCTGCATCCTCTCGGTGTAAATCCAAAGGCCACATGTCTAACAGCCGCCCGCTGTTTATTGTCCCAGTGAGCAGACTGATTGTCTCACTGACTTTCCCCCGATCGGTAATGATGATGGGGGTTGTTATTCCAGAAGGATGCCCGTCATATGGGATCCATTTGCCACTTCCTGCTCTCTGAAGCGGGTCCTAAAATGCGCCGCAGCTCGCTGGCTTTTGTCCAGATAAAAGTTCCAACCGTCCTCGTTGCAGAGGAGGAGCCAGCGTCGCTGCAAACGTCTCCGATTAAACTGTTGCACATGCAGATTATTTGATCGGGACGGGACTACGAGACTGAGAAAAGCTGGGTCGGCTCCTCTGTAGCAGACGGCCTCGGCTCAGGTGTTTTCCATCCAGCTCACTTGACACTGGATGACTGATTCTCTTGTGCATCTGGTTTCCCTCAAGGTTTGGTCCCTCATGGGAGACTCTCCTTGTTCGTGGGCCGCTTGCCAATCTTTGAGACATGATTATAGCCTTTATCTCAAAGGTTTGAAAACATATATTATCTATTTAGTGCAACAAAGGATATTGTGTTTACTGTACGGAAATAAAAGGGCCGCCGGGACATGAACGCTACTATGTTTCCTCATCTCCTAAAAACAAAGAGAGGAGTTGTTTGACAGATTGGGACCCGTCTGTTAAATACAAGGCTAAAGTCAGGAGGTAGTTAGCTTAGCTTAGCACAGAGACTGTAAGCAGGAACTAGCCTGACTGTGCAAACAACTGAGGTATAAATAGCACAAACTTTTTACCGTGAAAAGGCCAAAATTAAGGCAACAAAACCACTTAGTAAGATTTAGAAGAAATATCATGATTGGGCTTAAAATAAGTACGTGGACTTCATAAAACAGCAGAAAGTTAACAGGAAACACCTCACAAATATCACTAACGCGACAAAAAAGGTGGAGTTTTTATCATTTGCATCTATATGACATGAACTCTGATGTCATGCTAAGTGGCAAATTGTTGCGTCATTAAAATACAATTTGGAGGGAGCGAGCGTAACGTTCAAAGACGCATCGTATCCTGTGTGTTTAACTGTCTTCAGGCTGAACTAGTAACACTAATCGTCTCTTGGCTAACTTTCAGCTCACGCTCGGCTAGAAAATGACAAACCCTGTTTACGTACATTGTCACATTATCCACAAATTGGGAAATTCCTCTTTAGTTGTTGAATTAAATGGATGTTTCTCACTGTTGGAAAGCCCTAAAAGATAAAGATCAACCCGGTTAACAATTTGAGTAAACCAACTTTTGCTTTAAAGAATAATCCACATGTATTCTACATAGAGATGAAAAGGGAGAGAAAGTGATATTAATGGGAATTTACTACTTTCTATAAAGTTGGTGGGCTAACAAGAGAAAGATTTATAAAATATTCAGGCTTTTAGTCCCGACGGCATATTTTTGTTAGAATCTCCCTGTCTAGTAAACGCCCACGTCTCAAACTCCACTTTGTAACCCAGGTTTTCTGTTGAAAATGTTTATGAAATTGCTAGTCTCCAAACCACAGCTGAAATAATTAGATCCCCCGGAGCCACAAAAGACATTAAACATTATGTTTTCACAGGCTGAATAGCACACCAGATAATTAGTAAAAAATACTCTTATGAGTAATGTTTCCCCGTGTCAGGGGGGATATCTGAGAAGATATTATGCACAAAAAACCTTTTGTATCAAAATGAGAAATTTAAGAATCTGATATGGAAACAACGTTTTGAATTTGAGTTTCTTCAGGTAAACCAGGACACGGCGGCTTTGTGCTTTCTCTGCAGCAGTGCTGCTTAGATATGGCCATTAAGAGACAGTCACACTAAAATATTATCCCACCTTTTAGGCCCAAAGATACGCACAAGAATGTCATTTGTGTCCAGCAAAACATATGAGAATTGACTTACTTATGGCTGAAATATGAATATTCCAGGCCTTCCTGCTACCTCCTCACAGCTAAGGCCACTGAGCACCCAGCTGCAGTGAAACAAGTCTCGTTCAGGGACAACTAAGGACTGTGGGAACTTTCTAACTTCAGCGGAGTTGACATGCGTTCTCGACATGTCTGAACTAAAATAATTATTAAAAATACTTAACTTCACTTAATCAAATCCAAACTTTGCACAGATATTCCTACAATATTGATCTATTTTTTATAAAAATAATCTATATTTAAATAAAAGATATTTGTTGATACAGTTAAGATAATATAAATTAACTTTAAATTATTTTTCGAAAAATACATTTTTATTTTTCTTCTGTGTACTATCATTAATCAATATACCACTAACACATATGGCCTTATTATATATCTTCACAAGGGTTTTCTGTATATTATAGCTTTTTAAATTTTTCAAATAGGCCTCGTGAATGAGGAGATAATCAGGATTTAATATGAGATAAAAAGCATTGCCAAATTTTGGCTGAAAAATGTCTCGACTGCAAGTGGTTAAGTTTCCTACCATCCAGGTCTGATTCTGAATTGAGTGACAACTGGATCTTTTTTTGTGTGTGTCTTCCCCAGCTGAAGCTCGGACACGTCTACTACATGCATGACAGCACCGAGAGCAAGGAGGACAGCTTCACGCTCTCCGCCTCGGCTTATGAGCTGGAGCGCCGCAGCCTCCCCGTCACCATCTCGGTGACTGTCACGCCGGTCAACGACGAGCCGCCAAGACTGACACGTAACACGGGACTGGAGGTAATGTTTTGCTCTTTGAAGGTGCGTTTGCTGTTACTTTGAGCTGTCCGCCAACATGCTCTATGGTAAACGTTGGAGAGTCGGAGAAAAAAGTAAACTTTCGGGATTGCTGGATACTTTTCTTTTCCTTTTCGCACATTTGGGGAGAATCCAAAGCTGGCCACAAGCGTCACTTTGTTTCAGGGAAGGAAAGAACAAACTTTTTTTATTGCGACCTTTCAAAACAAGGGCGTATTTTTTACTAAAGGGGAGGAAAGTAACAGGCTTCCTTACAGGTTTATGTCAGTTCACGTTTATTTCTCGTTACAGTTTGCTTTTATGTGCTAATATTTCTTCTTTATAATGTATTTTTTTAAATCTTTTTCTCCTGCAATATGTTGGAAAGAAGAACATGTGATTGACAGGATGTAGGACTTTGCATGATTGGTCCGATGCCCGAGCCCCACAGAATATGAGAGGACGCACACAAATGGCTTTATAAGGGTTAATGAGATCCTGACTTGTTAAAAAGAGATTGATTCATTTAAAAAAAAAAAACTTCACAGCGCTTTAAGCTTTACCGCTTTGCGCTTCATCTTTTATTTACATTGATTCCCCGACAAAATTGATGAATTTAGTGTTTTTCTGCTAATCTAGAAATCCCAAGATATGCAAACAGTCAAAAGGCTTTTAGTTTGAAGGAGCGCTGTCCATTAAAGGCTCAAACTGATATAAAATCTTAATGAACTCTGAACTCCGGGTGAACTTTCTCACATCTATAGCGTTGGCTGCGGTTCCAGCCCCGGTGTCATGAATCCTGTATGAAGTGAGAATTAAATTCACTTCATGCTGCAGAGTACAATGAATGCAGTGAATTTCTACCGATACGCTGGAGGCCGCCGACCTCGCAGGCGATGACGCACGCTGCTTCAGCACGGCACCGGCCTCCACAGCGCATTTGTTTTTTCATAAACAGCCATAAAATGGAGGGGAATTTGCATATTCTCAGCTTGACTGCTCTCAAATATTGCAAATGAATCATGTACGCCACATAAGTATATAAGAGGTCAGTGATTCACTCCTGGATGCACAGTTACGGCATCGGGATGCATTTTAATGCCGTTTCGGATGGGCTGATATCTCCGTTTGGATTGGAGGAAACTTGGTATTGTTACCAAGCTACCTGTAATTATCCATGCATCTCAAATGTTCAAAATTACATACGTTCAACTTTAAAAAAAACAAGTTTTAAAATGAAATATGTCTGATTTGGAAACATATTTCAGTCGGTCTTTGGCTTTTGTTAATACCTTCAGATTTATTGTTGTTTTTTCTCACAATATAACTGTGCACCACTCAAACTGAGGAGTTTTAATTATTACACCCGGACTTAATCCCATATCACCATAATCAACTTTTAAAGGGGAAATATCGTTCTCATTTTCAAGTTCATCATTGTGTTTTGGAGTTTCTTATTGAGCTTTAATATAAAAAAAACACATCATTTTGTGCATGCTGTCTATCTGAATATTCCTGTTTTCACCCTCGACCTGAAACGCTCCGTTTTAGCGCCTGTCCCTTTAAGCCCCTCCCCCTCCATTCTGATTGCCGTGCGAGAAAAATATGGCGCACCTTTTTAATTTAGAAGTATGTTGAATTAACAGATGTGTTCATTCTCCTGACTTTTTGTCTCCAAACTGGATGTTTACTGAAACAGACATCTCTTTCAGCGGGTTGATGACGGGTGACACGAGTGGTTAACCATCCAACGCACTCAGGGTGAAAAAAACATCTCAAAACAAGTTCACAATGAAAGCTCTGTCAAAATGCTCAATCAATCATCCCTTAAAAAGTGGAGTTACAGAGACAATAATGCATTAAATACATAAAGTTGATCCAAAGAGCCTTCACATGTTTCTAAAATGATCTTCAATGATCTTCCTTTCCAATAGTTACGTTTCCCTGGATGGATCCCATAAGTTTCCTCTCTCCATTGGTGGATAATTCCCCCACAACAAAAGAAAGGCTGTTCATTCAATAACATCTTTGTGTGATCCTCATTTACGGCAGTATATTTTGGGAGTATTGAAGGATCAATAAAGTGGACTCCGCTGTAAGAGGAGCCAGCAGCGATCAGCTCTCACAGCCGGAGCCCGACTGTGTCTCCCAGGCAACCCGTATTTTTGGAAAACCAAGATGGCCGACGAGACCGCGGCTTTTTGGCGGAGTGAGGGCGGCCTCCGATCCCTTGTGTGTGTGTGTGTGTGTGTGTGTGTGTGTGTGTGTGTGTGTGTGTGTGTGTGTGTAGTGACCTCTGCAGCACATGATCAGACATGATGACGAACATGGCTGTGATCAGGCTCTGTTCAGGCTCACCATTGATCCCAGTTGGCCCGGTCCAGGGTGCAGCTGGTCTCGATTATGGTTCACGCTCTCTGTCTCTGTCTGGTCGTCTGGTTCCACTTGGCTTTGCTCGAGCTCCAAAAAACTGGCTCAGTCTATCTATTTATTTATCTGTCTATCTGTCTACAAGCTATGGTCTGCCTTTACTTCCCCAGTACAGAGTTAGAAAACACACTGGTGTCCTCCGGTTCTTCTAAAACCAGTTAATATTTCGGATGCAGTGTCGGACACAGCTGCAGACATCTGGCGCCCCTTCAGAGTCTCCAGCATTTAAAAAAAAAAGATGGTGGTTTCCTGTTGAGTCATCCGCCCATGGCAGCTCCCTTCATTACAGCCTCCAAATGAAATATCAGCCATTGTGTCCAATCAAATTGAATTTGCAGCCCGTCCTCATAGGTGCTAAATGCATTGATTGTTATATAAACAGTCAATTTGCAAGGCCTCGTTCAGATTAGCTGCCCTATATTGGCGCCTGGCTGGAGTGTAGTGTAGGATGATGGGGCCATCTAGTGCCAGGGATCGGGTTTTGCACTGAAAAAGGAATTAAATAATAATAATAATCAGAATTTTTAGGCAGGCACTTGAAACATGGGAATTGTGGAAAAGTTGTTTTTGTATTATTTAAGAAGGCTGTCTTACAGTGAAAACTGTGTTTTCTGTTTGAGAGCTATTTTGTTTATCTCTTTTTTATTATTGGTTATTTAGCAAGAACAATGTGCAAAACGTTTCATGTGTAATCCCTGGACACACATAAAAGATCAGTTGTATCAAAACCAGACGCTTTATTAAAAGCTGATGCAATAAAACACCAATCGTAAGAAATCAAATCCACAACCACCGTGAAGCAAACAACAGAAGAGCAACACTAAACGCACACTGAGCGACGCTCAATGAATACAGAGCACAGTGTACAAGTTATTATATTTATGTCAGCACAATAAGCCTACATGCTGATTATTATCATCCCAGTTTGTATATCACAAACCAGTGTCACCATTTGTGTCAAAAAGAATTAAAAAAAAAACAAATTATTCATCATGTTTTCTGTAAAAAGAAGAAAAAAAAGCATCATTTATTTGGAAATAAGTCATTAATAATAGCAACAAGCTGCAATAACAGTCAAAAGTGTTTTACAGTAACTTTTCAATGCCAGTGGGCTGTTTTGTATATTTGCCTTCAGCTTGAATGTAAATTAGTTATTTGCACAAAAGTGATTCACAAAGATAGAAATAGATGTAATTTGTGTTCATACAAACATAAAATTCTAAACGCATGTTTCTCTTATTTGGGCTGCGGCGCGTTCTTCATTAAATTAGGTAATTAACTGCAGTTGAAAATGCCTGTGGTTCCTTTATAAATAAGAAAAAAGAAGAGAATCGTGTTGGATTATGTTCATTGAGAGATTCTCGAGCTGCTATTTCTAACACTCAGAACTCATCGGGGCTTACGACATTACATTACATTACATTTAGCTGACGCTTTTATCCAAAGTGACTTACATGATATACAGTAGACCGTAGACACAGCAACGGTGAGCAATGAGGGTTAAGTGTCTTGCTCAAGGACACAACGACATGGACTGGCTGAGGCGGGGTTTGAACCACCGACCCTCTGATTGAAAGACTGACTTGCTAACCACTGAGCCACAGTCGCCCCTTACGAGTGCCAAACTTGTGAAATGCTGCTTTTTAAATTTCATATATCCGGAACAAATTGAAGAATATTACATAAAGAGTGACTTGCTGTCACGTCTTGTTTTTTCGCTGCACTTTTCACCCTCCGGTGGGGATGTACAGGGTCACATGACCCCCCAGCTGAAAGGGGTGAAAGGTGCTGCACTCTGACCACACCAACCGGAGACGACGGCGACAATACCGACTTTGGAGTTAGGAATCTGACAGAAAACCTCATTCAGTTTGTGAAAATATTTTATATACGTGACTTTAACCACATGTAGAGGTTATTAGAGGCTTTTGTCCCGACGCTGCGGTGTTTCTTCAAATGAAGGAGCATATTTTCTGCCGCCTCTTGAGAGGCGCTCGTTCCCGCCCTCGGTCTTCTGCAGCTGCAGCTCTGGTGATAGTGGCGCTCCTTAATGCGGAGCAATTGGCCAGGTGGGTGGCGCAGTTATCGGCTCAGTCATCTCTGCATATCATATCACATCACTCTCAATAAGGGGGGGGGGGGAAGCGAAAGCATCCGTCTTGTTTATGGTGCAGTAGTGAAGCACTTCCATCCCATGAGTCCATATTTGGGTCCAAACTAACACTAAATGACGCTTAGTCAGAGTCCTTGGCCTCGCTTTGGGTAGGTTTACTTTAATAAAATATCTCGGGAAAAACACCGTGATTGGGCTTAAGATAACGTAAACAAACGTGTACGGAAAATGCATCGCAAAATAAAAAACGTAACTTTGAAAGGCCTTCCTTTGGGTTTTTCCATTCTTTTTCCATTCTTTCATGATGTCATCACGGTGGGTTTAAATTGCGGCTGCGTCACTCACACACACACACACACACACACACACACACACACACACACACACACACACACACACACACACACACACACACACACACACACACACACACACACACACACACACACACACACACACACACACACACACACACACACACACACACACACACACACACACACACACACACACACACACACACACACACACACACACACACACACACACACACACACACACACACACACACACACACACACACACACACACACACACACACACACACACACACTAAAGGCTGACAAAGTGTCGACATGCGACTCCCTGGAAATGAGAGCGGGCTGAATTGTTTGGGTTCGGTCCCCCGGGTGTGCTCCCGGACAAACTATCAGTTTCTGCTCTCTGAGATGTAAACCGCCTGGAGGAAGTTCTCCGAGGCCGGATATCACAGACTCTCTGCAGAGCGAATGAAGCGCTCCCCCGGTTGTTAGCGTAGGCTGGTGTGTAACAGTTCTTCCAAAATATCCTCGTAACCCATCAGCGGTCGGATGATGGGATGCTCATCCACGCAGGTCACCCCCATTCTATCACGGGGGGTGACGAGTCTCTGCGGGTGTCACCCACGGGGTGAGCCGCCGACACTCCGGTATCAATCTTTCACAGATTCAAGCGAAACTCTTTCGAGGCATCAATCCCCTCCCCAGCTGATGGTCCAGGGATAATCCCAAATTTAGCTGCTTACCTCCAAAACATCAGCACCTCTGCTCTCCAGTAAGCATTTACGCTAAATGACTTCAGTCGGTGTGATTACAGTCGTTTAAATCACAATGAAACAGCTGCTACGTGTAATTTAGGCGTCTAGAAATGTGCCTTTCAACCAGACTTAGTCTTATTAATTAACTCGGACGTCTTGGCCCACTTTGACCTGTCAATCAGAGCTCATCCTACGAGAACAAAGCTCGTACAGGTTTTCATATTGGATGTCTTTTGAGTGCAAACTCAGCGTCCGGACGCATTACACCCAGAGTCAAGACTTTCAGGCAGAATACGAGAGGCAACTTTAAATACTTAACTTTAAATAAGAGTGGGTATGGCTATAACTTTTTTTTAATGGTTGTGTAATATTTTTAGGTTGTAATTCTGGGAATTCTTGTCCAATCTGGGTCTTGAGCATCTCTTTCACATGATGTCAGACATTGTTTCTTATCAAGGGGAGGACCAGGCAGCAGCAGAAGGTCTGAACTCAAACCCTACTGGTCTGCAGAGTCTTCACCAGTCCAGCTGAATGGGAGGAGCTGCAAGACTAGATTATACACATGTGTTGTATTGAAGCAAAATTAAGTATTTGGGCTACTATTACAGGAAATTACAAAGAAAGCTCTCCCTGAAGCGCTTCATCGCTGTAGACAACAGCTGTAGTTAATGTACCATATGTATTGTGGCTTTTATTAATTGCTGCTGCATTTTCAAATTCCCATGGAAGAACCAGAACCATTTATTGCCGTGTTTGTTTTCACATTCAAGGAAGGTGCATAACATTTAACAAAAAACAGAGTCCAATAAATGGGAATGAATGAATATGAATGAAGGAAACTGAATATGTAAACAATGTGACATCACACTTAGGTGTGGCACACGATAGCGGCGACATTTCCTGCGATTTAACGTCATGTTTTACATGTTTGGTTTTATTTTTAAGCAGCTTAGCTCTGTGCTGCAGCATTGATCTGCAGAGAAATCTATATGAGAGAGGGAGAGAGGGAGAAGCAGTAATAACCTCAGCGGCCCAGAATGCAACACTGCCGTTAAAACCTCTGGCTCTCATGCTCCATCTGAGTTATCTCACCCTGTACTTAAACATGCAACCCACCAGTGAATGTCAATACAGTTAGCTTAGATAATTAGTAGCTTGAGAGAAACCGGACTCTCCAAATAAGTCAATTACGCATGAACGATGTGTGCATGGACTGACTCTCAGTGATGGACGCCTGGAGCTTTAATATCCACAACTGGATCTTCTACTCCCCCCCTCATCCTCCTCCTCATCCTCCCGCCGGAAGGCTTTCCCGCTCGCTCTTCATCCCGAGTCTTGAGAAAGAGAGGTATCACGGGGCGGATGGCTTTCCGGATCAATACGTGCCTCTTACTGCGGGGCAGCCTCGGCTCAGTCTCCCGGCCGACTCCGGCTCTTTGAGGACGTCTTTCTGGGGATCCGGCCCATTTCTTTCAATTAATGCTCCCTTCAGCCCGCCGACCATTAGAAGTCCATTACAGCCCGTCGCCCACCAGGGAGAGCCATCCAGCGTGAGGCCAGCTCCATCTCCTGATAACAGCAGAAATAATGAACCTTCAAGGCCGTGGCTTTGGGGGTGGCTGCTTCAAGGACGGCTTTTTGGACTTGTCTGCTTTTTTTATTTCGTCATTTGTTTTTCTTCCATTAATGTATGAAAGTGTCGTTTACACACAGAGTCGATCGCTAATGCGTTTAAATAAACTCCTGACCGCTTGATTCACCTTGATTCACCTTACTCCCAACATGAGGCAGACTGATATGTGGAGTCTTTTCATCTCTCTCTCTCTTTCTCACTCTCTCTTTCTCTCCCTCTCTCTCTCGGTCTCTCTTTATCTCTCTCTGTCTCTCTCGCTCTATCTTTCTCTGTCTCCCTCTCTCTCGCTCTCTCTTTATCTCTCGCTCTCTCTCTCCATCTCGCTCACTCTTTTTCGCTCTCTCTCTTACTCTCTCTCGCTCTCTTTCTCCATCTCTCTTTCTCTCTCGCTCTCTTTCTCCCTCTCACTCACTCTCTCACTTTCTCTCTTTACCTCTCTCTTTCGTGCTCGCTTTCTCTTTCTCTCTTCCTCTTTCTCTCTCACTTTCTCTTTCTCTCGCTTTCTCTTTCTCTCTCCCTCTTTCTCTCTCTCACTTTCTCTGCCTCTCTCCCTCTTTCTTTCGCTTTCTCTCCCTCTCTCTCTCTCTCCCTCCCCCAATTCAAAGTGCTTTATTGGCATGAATGTTAAAAAAAGACAATATTGCCAAAGCATTAAGAAAACAACATTACAGTAAATAAATTAAAAGAAAATAAAACAGTTGTATTTCATCTCTCTCTCTCTCTCTCTCTCTCTCTCTCAGGTTCTTGCCGGAGAGGAGGCCGACATCACCTCCAGCATGCTGAACACTGACGACGAGGACACGCCCTCAGAGGAGCTGGTTTACCAGGTGGAGGCGCCCGCCGGCGGCGCCGTGGCTCTGAAAGAGGCGCCCGAGGACGCCATCTTGAATTTCACCCAGGCGCACATCAACAGAGGGGAGGTCATCTTCATTCACGAGGGTGAGGACACGGACATTAATATGAATACAATATCTTGGTTTCACTGGTTTTACAGTGAACTTAGTGAGCTCATATAACTAATATAATAATAATACTCACAAATAAGCATTATTACATGAATAATATTACACATCCCAACTCCTCTGCTCCTGCAGGCGAGGAGTCCGGGGGCTTCAGCTTCACGGTGACGGACGGCGAGCACACGTCTCCTCTCTACCGATTCGCTGTCACGGCCAGGCCTCTCACCATCACCATGGTAACGCAGGAGGAGCTCATGGTGTTTCCAGGTAAAATGTCAAACATCCTTCAGGTTTCAGGTTTCAGGCCCCGGAGACGGCCGGCGATTGGAGGATTGTGACGGATTAGCCGGTCAATAGTTCAACCGCGGTCGCTGCTGCAAATTTAATAACGGGTCCTTTTTTTTTATGTCACCAGAGATGCAAATTAAACTAAATATTTTGTGCATTTTGCAGAAAAATGTTGCAGAAAACACGTTTTGAAGTTTATTATGTTCATTTGAAACATGTTAAAATGGTATATAAAATCGTGCTAAAAGGTGCAAAACCTGCAGAGTCTTGAATTGAACGAGGCTGCATTGAGTAGGATGGATGCATGAAGTGTGAAACGGCGTGTTACCATCTTGGAAGCACACACACTCACGATATGACACTCGGTCGCTACGTTTTTCATCGAATTCGACACCCAGAAACTTCCCGAACACAACAAAATAAGAACATGCATGCACCGGTATTATAAACACACACACACACACACATCCAGTGGGCCGATGCATTGTTTTTAGTAAAATCCTACTCGGTGTGCCTTTTAGCTTCCTCTTCCTTTTACAGTGCACGCTTCATCTAAAATGCTCCGATGCAACGAGGAGTTGTTTTGTATATTTTTAGAGGATGAAACAATAACCTCCCCTCTACTCTCAATAAACTTTACTTTTACGCATGATAATGAGACGAGTAATCACATTTTTGGAATGAAAGTCTCTCCATCAGGAAAGTCTCCTGCACAGTAATGTGCAGGAATTACTGAAACCGCTAAAGGTTTCTCAACAGAGGTGTGTGTGTGTGTGTGTGTGTGTGTGTGTGTGTGTGTGTGTGTGTGTGTGTGTGTGTGTGTGTGTGTGTGTGTGTGTGTGTGTGTGTGTGTGTGTGTGTGTGTGTGTGTGTGTGTGTGTGTGTGTGTGTGTGTGTGTGTGTGTGTGTGTGTGTGTGTGTGTGTGTGTGTGTGTGTGTGTGTGTGTGTGTGTGTGTGTGTGTGTGTGTGTGTGTGTGTGTTTGTGTGTGTGTGTGTGTGTGTGTGTGTGTCTGCAGGAACGAGGCAGTCCATCACGAGTGCCAATCTGGGCGCTGTGACCAATGAGGACGGCAATGAGATAATCTACTCTCTCATCCGGCCGCCTCGTTTGGGAAGACTGATCCTGGCCAGCGACAGGAACCAGTATGAGGAAATCACTCGCTTCTCACAAACACAGGTAATTACTTTTGTGCGCGTGCGGCATTAAATGTGTGTATTTCTAGGATATATTGCCTTTAGGAGACATTTATCTAATTTCCCTTCCACCTTTCCTTTTAAAATGAAGTTTCTACATTCACTTTTAACTACTAATTAACAACTAATGAAAAATAAAAGAACAAATAAATTCGAGGAAGAGCAAAGGAAAAAGCATATTTTGATGATTTCTTTTATCCATGATGATTACTCATCATCATCTTTTTTTAAATACATCCTCTCCTCTCTCCGAGTTAGCACACCTATTAATGGCAGGTCTCTTTTACTAAGCAGTCGTAGCTTTTCAAGGCACTCTTCTGCAGAGACCATCAGCCATATGAGGAGACATAATTCCACTTTTATGCATAAAAGTGCAGCTAATCCTCCTTTTCCACACAAACTGGTGCTGAAGAGCTCACCGCTCTCCTAGAGGTGCAAATTAAGTAATTTAAATTCCTGCGGTCGCAGCTCTCGACTTCTTGAGTTGAATTCTGCTCAGAATTATACCCTTATTTCGCATATTTTTTCAACTCAGAAAACGTGGTATTAGTGCTCACTCAATCTGCACAAAACAGTTGAGTGTGTGTTCACTACACTGTGGTAGTCCTCCATAAGACAACCTGTTCCTAAATTAATATACAGAGCGTCTATAACTGCAGTCTGTTGTTGTACACGAGGCATCAACGTGTTCCTCTTCTTCACCAGCAGGGGGCCTCATTGCATATGATTCTGTGGCATTGTGAGGTTTAGGGTCAGCATCAGCATGAGCATCCATGCTAATAAAGCTTTTGAGTTGTTTCCCTCGATGATTGTCAAGATTGTGGGACTGTAGTCTTGATGTTAAATAAATAAATATCTGAAGGTAGTGGACAGGGTTGGAGAATATTTAAATTTACACTAGATATAACTTATCTGCACAGCACATTTGGCAAAGTAACCTAAAGTAAGTAATTAATATAATATTCAGATTGCATGCAAGAAAAATACAAGAATATTCCAGGCACTCTGAGTCCTGTAATATATTTAAAGGCCTTAGGTTTTTAATGGTTTACACTGTTTATATATTCATTATGGTTTTTCCTCCTTATTTCCAAAGAGTTCTTTTGCCTATTGAGTGCATTTATTTATTTTGTACTTATTGTCTGTAAAGCAAAGAGGCACTTCTATTTCAGTTTACTCAGATTAAATAACCAGACATAAAGATTATATGGATGTCAATTGAAACATTGCTGGTGATATTTTTAGCATTTACTGGATTTGGTTTAGTATGAACTCCACGATCTTATAGCAGCAGTCTGCATGCATCATAAAGGTAATTTGAGTTGTTCAGCTGTGTGTGTGTGTAAGTGTGTGTGAGTGTAAGAGTTGAGTTTAGGACACAGAGAGCAAACACAGGCCGTCACATTCCAGTTCTCAACCCCGGATCCCAGTATCCAGCCCAGCCAAACCACTGCTGCAGTCATTTGAGCTCCCATCTTTCTGTGGTTCTTACAAACTTCAGAGGAGAAAGAAAATATTTAAGCAAACTAAAACGTCTTTGTCTTCCAAATCACTCAATTTAAAACAAATAAAATGTAATTGACAAGTGACAACGAGAGGTAAACAACTCAAGCTGATGTTGACAAGATATCAACAGATAGAATCCTATAGTTGATATAGTAGAAGGTTAAATGGTTGTTTTTATTTTATTTTATTTTTCCCGATATGATCATCTTACTTAGTCCAGGTAAAACTTGCTCATTGCGATATTCAGAGTTTTGAACGGCTCATGATCTTCTGGTTTTGCTTCCCCTGACACAGCTGGAGTCGGGCGTGGTCTACTACGAGCACCAGATACCCGAGGACCCGTTTTGGGTGGTGAGGGACTCCGTGGAGCTAACTCTGTCATCCCAACCAGCCCCGGACGTCCGTCACATCCTGCCCATCACCGTCTCGTACTATGCTGCTCACAGCAACATCTCCTCACAGCTGTGGAAGAACAAAGGTACAAGTGAATATTGAATACGAAAGCTACGAAAGCTTTTTCTCTAAGTGTGACCTGATCTAGCTTGTGGTCATGGCTGTGTCTCAAAATCTACAAGTTGGAAAGCTTTAGCTAGAATAGTTTGTAAGAGCACTACGAGGCTGTAAAGGCAGCCTAGTATTGTGATAATAATACATTGTTGTACATCATTTGAACAATCATTCCTTATTGTCTGATATGCCCCCTGCTCTGTCTGTGTATCCTAAGGTGCCAACAGCATGTTACGCATTATTAAATATCGACAAGAGACAGCCGAAACCAAATGAAAACTGAATTGCTCTTTTTTTGTTATTGTTCCCGCTTAGGTTTGGAAATTGTGCAAGGCCAGAGGAAAGTCATTGATGATGCAATTCTCAATGCCTCCAATCTTCTGGCTAGCCTGTCTGAAGCTGAGCGAAGCGATGTGGATGTGGTTTTTGAGATCAAGCGTTTCCCTGACCATGGTCGTATCACCCTGGGGGGTCAGGACCTGCCCCGCAATGACCCGTCTTTCATGCAAGACGATGTCACCCAAGGAATGCTGGAGTATCTCCACGATGACTCGGGGGCTCCCAGCGACAGCTTTTCTTTCAGAGCCCGTCTAAAGTCGGAGGGTCAGGCTTTGCCCCCACCTATCAAAGCCGTGGTCCTGGAAGAGGTATTTAACGTGTCGATCAAACGCCGCGGCTCTGACACCCCCGAACTAGTCACCGTAGACATGCTCTTGGAGGTTCTTCAAGGCTCCATGACCCTTTTGACTCAGAAGCATCTTAACACTCAAGACGAGGACAGTCCGCCAGATGAGGTGCACTTCAAAGTGACCAAAGCCCCCGCCAACGGCCGACTGGTGGACTCCCTCACAATGGACCCCATCTCTGGGTTCACTCAAGAGATGGTCAATCGTGGGCAGGTGGGCTTCTTCAGCGACGGCAGCCTTGCCGATGGCTTCATGGAATTCATTGTGTCGGACGGGGAGCACCAAACTGAGCCAAACACGCTCCACATCGGCGTCCTGGCTCGCACCTTGTTTCTCGACAAAGCTCCTGAGATCAAAGTGAAGCAAGGTGACGATGAGACCCTGGTGACTGAGGAGATGTTGAGAGCCACTACCGGGGGCCCTGTTGAGGAGGACATCCTTTACAAGATCACAAGTGTCCCTAAGTATGCGGCTGTCATGGTAGATCGGCTGCCTACATCCGCCTTCACTCAGAAACAGATCAAAGAAGGCAGAGTCAGTGTTCGCTTTGTTAAGTCCACTTCACCTCGAGACAGTGTTGCCTTCGTAGCCCGGAGCAGGGCTGCTAATGTCTCCTCAGTCCTCAACATCACAGTCCAGCCTCTGGCCAACATCGCTCAGGATCCTCTCCTACCCCAAGGTGCGCTCGTCCAATTGGACAGGAAGCTTCTGGATGCAACTCCCCTGGCAAACAAAACCAGAACCTCCCCCACGTTCACTGTCATCCAACAGCCCCGCGGGGCTCGCTTTGTGAGGTCTGGAGGTCCTGGTGCAGGTCAGCCAGTGGACACATTCAGCCAGAAGGAGCTGGATGAGGGCCGTGTAGCTATGGAGATCCTGAACAGCCCTTCTGGATCCCGAGGTGGTGTCAGTCCGGACGAGGCCCGCTTCCTGCTCAAAGCCCATGGGGTTCCTCCAGCAGAGTGTGTGCTTTCCTTCCAGACAAGCCCCTACAATGAATCTGTGGTCTACCCTGCCACTCTGTTGAGGACTCCCTCAGACGCCCCATCGAAGGACAGTAATGACCTCCCTGGCGCTGGGTCCCCTCGCTCCACTTCAGCTAGCCCCCGCTGGAGGGGCAACATGGACTGGCCCCACGGAGATGCCCCCACAACAACATCTACTGACTCCAGCTCCAACGGGAAACCACATGTTTCCAGACGCAGCAACTTCTGGTCTATTCTCATTCCAATCCTGGTAATCCTCCTCCTCTTGCTGCTGGCGGCCATCTTGGCCTACTACCTGATCCGTAAAAACAAGACGGGCAAGCACGACGTCCAGACCGCAGCAACCAAGCCTAAAAACGGAGAGGTGGCCAGCGCAGAAACCTTTCGCAAAACTGACCCAGCCAATAACATCCCCATGTCCAATATGGACGCCAAAGACGCAGACCCGGAGTTGTTGCAGCACTGTCGGACAACGAACCCGGCCTTGAAAAAGAACCAGTACTGGGTCTGAGACACTTTGAAATAAGACACAGGGGAAGGTGATCCTTAAGTGTTCGGAAGTCTCCTCAAATCATTCCTCTCAGTATTAAAGACCTCTTGCCACAACAGTTCAAATGAAAATTATGTTTTGACACAATTTGTTATTTACTTATCTCAACATAACTGTGGACAAATTCTCAGGCAATGAAACACTGAATACTTATTGGCAAAGAAAGGCACTTGCTTATCTAAGGAGGCTCAGGCCAAGTCTATTTATTTTAGTTTTATCATTCCTCTTGTCAAAGGGCACAGATAAAGACATAAACATGCCATGTGTTTGCAAAAGGTATCGTGGGTGTGCTCTGTCATTGTATTCCATATGATATCATAGGCCAATATTATTAATTTCAGTGGATAGGTGATATAAAGTCGTGATGTTTTGAATTTAGTTTTTGATTCATCAGGAAAGCCTTGTACATAGACGATGAGGTAAATATATGCTGTATTATCGAGAAGTTGAAAAACCTCTTTGTATTTTCTCTTTTATTTCTTTCAATATTTTTAAGGTACCGCTGTGTTATGTTTCTCAGGGCTAAATTCAGTTTAAAGGAATAGCAGAACATTTTTGGAAAATACGTGAATTAACTTTTTTTTTTTCAGGAAGTTACTGCAGATTAGAGGATTGATTTCACTCCAATGTTTGTCTGTTACATACAAAGTCACAGCAAGGAGACGTAGGTTAATCTAAGGAGGAAACATCTAGGCTGGTTCCATCCAAAGGTAAAGAACGTCCACTATCAAGAGCTGAAGCCAGACCACTCTCACTCCCAACTCCTCAAATCCTGCAAATTGGTCAGTGGCCGTACGCATCAAAGTAGTGGTTTCTTAACGTGGCCATAGTTATGGCGGGAAATGAGGAAGTTAGGTCGTGTAGTATAAAAAAACAACATGGGAAAGAGAAATATATGGGTCAAACAAACACCCAGGAAGAGTTTACTTTAACGGATGGCAAAGTATTATGGAAGTAAAGATTTTTTAATGAATATTATTGGCTACCTTTTTTTTACATCTCATTCACGGAAATAGCCCAAAATGAAAACTCTAAGCTGGCTACCTGATTACTAAGAGATAATTATTAATTTCCATTCTTCTTTTGTGGTCTAAAAACCTAACCAAGTTGTGGAAAATGGAAGTTTATTTTTGAAAGGACAGTGTATGCATGTAATGAGAGGAAGTTGGTGTGCTGAAAACTGGCGCTAGAGGCGTATGTAGAGCGTCATAGTCGGACAAGAAGGGCCACCGATGAAACTGTTGTAATAGACGAGTTGGGAGTGAGAACGTGTTACAAAAGGTTTTATGCTCCAGAGTATTTCATGGCTGGACGCAGTGACTTCTTGATCCTGGCAAGCTGAGACAAGCTAGCTGAGACAAGCTAGCTAAAACAAGCTAGCGGAGACAAGCTAGCTGAAACAAGCTAGCTGAGACAAGCTAGCTGTTAAAAGGTAGCTGAAACAAGCTAGTTGAGACAAACTAGCTGAGACAAGCTAGCTGAGACAAGCTAGCTAAAACAAGCTAGCTGAAACAAACTAGCTGAGACAAGCTAGCGGAAACAAGCTAGCTGAGACAAGCTAGCGGAAACATGCTAGCGGAGACAAGCTAGCTAAGACAAGCTAGCAAAAACAAGCTAGCTGAGACAAGCTAGCTGTCTGTCTGCCTGTCTTTCTGCTCTCCTAAGCTGTCTCTTGGCCTTGGCTTCGTATTTAACAGATATGACAGTGGTATCTTTCCTCTCCTCTAACTCACAGTGAGAGAGCAAATAACCCAAAATGTCAAACTATTACTTTAACGCCATCACACAATAACATTTCAGTAGTTTTTGCTTTTGTGTGGAAAGAGAACTTAATACTAAAAAAACTATTTAAAATGAAAAACTTGTTGCGACAACTTGCACAGGTTTTATTGAATTTAGCTCAGAGTTATGTCGTCATCCGTCACATGTTTTTATTTCTGCATGCTTCCAGAGTGCTTGTAAATATTCACTGGACTGGCACAGCACTGACCGCACAACTACACAGTTTGTAGGCCACAGGCAGGAGGAGGTTACGGTCTTTAACACATCCGTGTTGGCTGACGGGCGGGTGAGGTCATCTCACACTGGGATGTTTCCAGGTTCCATGTCTGCAATTAAGAATTTATAGAAGCTGGTTGGTGCTGAGATGAGGGTCATGAATAAAATGCTCGACTGTTACTGTTATCGGGTACATTGAGAAAATGAAGATATTTACAGTGTTTTTTATTTTATTTTCACAACTATTTTTCATTTTAAGCATTCCATATGTAAGCTAAATATACAAACTGTCATATATTGATTTTCTTTTTTACTCTTTAGACTTGTTTTGTATGTTGAAACTAAGAAGCGTGTGACTGTAAATCAGTCTCCTTTTGTTTGTCTCTTCACGTCTTCACTGAGAGGGTTATCTGGTGGATACCGGATGTTGAATGAAGTACTTCAGGTGAAGTAGAACGTGTACAATGAGAAAATCTGATTTTTTTTTTTGTATCCACTAAAGAAAAGAAAGACTTTTCTAAAAGGTGTTTGACTGCTTGCTGTACATTTCTTTTCTCAAACTGTATACCGATGACACCTTTTATTCGTTGTGAGTCATATGCTGATACAATAGTTTCTTTGCAGTATTCATCGTCTCTTGAACTTATATTTTTGTAGTGTTTCGAGGGCAGGACATGTGGGTAGAGATTTTAACAAGACAGCACAGAGCTCAGGAAGTGATGTGTTTTAGGAGACTGTGTATTTCCAGTGACATCTCTCACCGATAGCTGAAATAAAAGTATTGGTTTCATTTTCAGGATATCACATTCACATCTTGCCAATGTTATGTGTAAATATCGTTTTTTTGAGTAAGACTTTTGGGCTTGATTAACATCTCAAAATATATATATCATGTTTTGTACATGTAACCACATTTCATTAGATTGATCAACTGAAAAGTATGGCTGTGTCTATGTTTGTGTGTCTCTTTTTGTGTGTGTTTGTGCATTAGTTCCCATCACTCTTCTCTTGTCTGCTCAGTTCATGGCAGACTTTCATCGCCACCCCTCATTTTTCCTTATTTATTATTTCTGTCACTCCCACATGCATCAAGTCATTCTCAAGTTATGTGCTTTGTCAGAGATTAAACTGTAATCTGTAAACTGCAGGTGCCTTTAAAAACAATGATAATACAGAGCAATGTTTAGATTTTGGAACAAGAGAAATGTATTTTGCTGCAAAATGCCTCTGAGCTTTGATCTCGGCACTAATGGAAATAAAAACGTTCTTGCGACAAAACCTGCGTTGATTGTTTTCAGTCAGTGACTTTGTTGTTCTTCTGTTCAAAGCTCGTTCTTCAGGCATTTCTTATTTTGCTTTTTTGTCTAGTTAAAGAAAGTAAAAATTGCCTAAAAATGTAAACAGTAGAAAAGGCTGTCTTTCTTGAAAAAATATCAATCTTTTTTTAAAACATCGACCCTTTAATTTGTGGTAATTTCTGCTCTATTGTTTGCTGTCTATGCAGTAATTAATATTATAGCACGTTTAGAGTCGCACAATATAATTATTGAAGTTTGAAGCTTGGTGTTGTACGCATCAACACACAACTGTGTAATGACACATAATGAAACATAATGACTTTACACATGCTGTTAAATGGATTATAATGTATGTGTCTTAACTTAATCACACAATGTTATTAACAGTAATGGCCCGAGGTAAATTTGTGAAAAGAGAAATCATTTAGAGACAGATTAAAGAACAGTTCCTCAGAGGAAAACTCAAGATTGTCTATGTTTTAATTATTTACCATAAAAGAAAGTGCTGCATCTTTCCCAGGAAAACATCTTTGTCGTCGACCTTTTTTTGTAGATGCTATGAGTGCTTTTGACCACCAGGTGGCGTCCGGGTGCGAACATGTCCGGATAGAAACCAGAACAGGTCTCGCAGCCATTTGTCAGCATTTAACAAGGATCTCTCCGTCCGTCATTCTTTCCAGTGAATGGCCTTTTCTCTCCGTGTTTCCTCTCGGCTTCGTACACTTCGTACCCGTCCCGGCTCTCCTGCCTTCTCCCAGCGTCACTGGTTGCCCGCCACTCCTCTCCCAGCCGCTCATCTTGCAGGTTTCATAAGCTGCATCGCCACAGCTGTTCCTCCACATGTGTCTGCTTATGTCATGATCTCTGAGCAGTCCCTGTGCTGTGGATGTCAAGTCTCAAGTTGGATGCATGTGGGAATTAATACAACAAAATACTGTACAAAAAGGAATATTGCTAACACAAAACCCAATAAAACATGTCTCTAGCAATCCTAATGAACAGCACAGGTGTAGAGTAGATATTAGTTAAATTAGTATGTCAAAGGTGAAATGCTGCTTTGTTTTCTTAACTTTGCTAGAAATAAAAGATATGAATACCTGATCTGAAGATCAAACATGAATCTAAGTGTAAAAAATGGCACTCCATTTTGTAATTGTTAGTATTAAGTAAGTATATTAAGAGGAGTAAAAAACAACTTGTGCATGGACTTCATGTTCTTCATTGTTTGTTGAGTGTTTGTGGTGTTGCAGGGACTTCATGTTCTGACATCGAAGGATTGTTTGTGTTGTTGTTCATCTCGAGGAACAAATCATTTCCTTCTCCTGATACTGAGTGGTCGCCTCCCACTGTCCACTCCCACAGAGGAGCTTGCACCGCTCTTTGTAACCACATTGCCTCTCACTGGATGTCCGATTTGGTCCTCAGGTTCTTCCTTTGGGTTGAAACGTGTTCGGCCTGTTTGGAGCGAAGGGGCCGCTGATTGACTCCCTACAGATCAAGAGGAATGAAAACAACACAAGGCGGGGAAGAGGACTCCTTCCTAAGAAGCCATTAACGCACTCTTCATGTGAACATCACTGTTTAGACACAGCGGATTGTTTTTTGCTTTCAACGTTTGTTGTAGTCTCAACATGTCGGCGACGGAGTCTATTCTAGTTGTGTTTGAGGATTTCGTATTTCTAGTGGAAGAGGAACCGCCAATGAAAGGGCATCAGAATCGCAAGAGACGGGGTCATTGTTCGGTAATTGCCAGAAAAGACACACTTCCTCAACGGAAATGTTCTAGATAACCCAAGTGACTTTACAAGCAATTAAGTCAGCATTAGCTCCAGCCTCAGACCATCGCTTTGCTTGTTAACCTTCAATATAAGTCTGAGCCGGGTCGTGTTGACATTGGCTTCAGCGTTTACCGAGTCAGCCTCGTTGGAAGAGAAAAGCCTGTTTGTATGGACTCTGCTATCAGCTGAGACATGCAGTGAGTGGGTTTAGGTGCATGCTGTTTTTTAATATTACAAAGAGTGGTAAAGCACCTGTGCAGCACTGAACTACAGGCAAACGTTAATGACTAGCTGATGAACATTAGTGGAGCATGAATCAGCTAAATAGCCAGAATGGAGAGTCGGTGGAGACCAAAAACAGAGCCAAAAACAAAGTGAATATTGGAGGAATATTCCAATATTCCAATATTCCTCCAATATTATAGTCACGACCCAATCAAGCATAATACATTTGGCAAAAATATACCGTGTAGTCATCTTAACAACCGTCTCATTATGCCGGTTAGTGCAGGAAGGATAGCAATGCTTTTTTCTAATTGTGGATGAATTGTCTCCGCCTCATTGGTCCATCCTCCATGTCAAATTGAATCCTCCAACGGCATCGAATTCTCTCCAAATGATGCAGGTTTCAGCTGCAATTCTCAGGAATCTCTCCTCAATGCAACAGTGTGGGCGCTACTGAGATTGTCTTATTATTTATAGCTCCAGTTCATGATTATCTGTGGGAGGCGTTCATCTATTTATTTAAAAAAGCTTTTTGAAACCACGCACTTTTATGTGTGCAACTGTACAATATTTGGTGTATTGAGGAACTCATTGATGACATGGACCACTGAGCGACCTGGTTGAGAGCTGCAGCTTTTAACCAGACTTTTAGAGTCAATTGTTTCATGAAAAAAAACAGTTTGGAGACTATTCCTGTCCACTACATGTCTCGTGAGATATACAATCATAGCCTAGCTAGGGGGCGACTGAGGGTCAGTGGTTAGCAGTTCTGACTTTCAATCAGAGGATCGGTGGTTCGATTCCCGCCACCGCTAGTCCATGTCGATGTGTTCTTGAGCAAGACTCTTAACCCTAATTGCTCACCGTTGCTGTGTCTACTGTATAGCATGTAAATTTCTTTGGATAAAAGCCTCAGCTAAATGAAATGTAATGTACCTGTCATACAGATAACATTATGTATGCAGGCCTTGCATCATGTTGGTGACACTATAGACAAATGTACTTTTCATGTGTCCATAATAAAAGGAATTCATGTGTATTTCTTTTAGCCTGAGTTTGAGCAAATAGCAATAAGTCAGAGGATCAACATGTGTGCATGCAGTCACCAGTAAAACAACAGCTGTTGATGTTTTACTGTTCACTTGGTTTGAGTTTATTGGGATGATAACAACGAACTGAATCCAAGTTTGGAAATAAAATGCACCAAAATAAAAGCGGGTTACTCGCTTCTTTAAAATGTATTCTGTAAAAGTATTCCCAGAGATGTATTTTTCGACCACATGTAACATTCAGTGTGTGCAGCTGTCAGAGAAGGAAGAAGTTGGGTCTCCAGGGGTCCGTGTGGGGTCAGGAGAGTCAGACCTGGAGAAAGGCTTTGAAACAGAAGGACATGCACAGACAGCTGTGTGTGTGTGTGTGTGTGTGTGTGTGTGTGTGTGTGTGTGTGTGTGTGTGTGTGTGTGTGTGTGTGTGTGTGTGTGTGTGTGTGTGTGTGTGTGTGTGTGTGTGTGTGTGTGTCATCTTCTTTTGCATCACTCAGATTAGGACTCACTTTTCAAGAGTGTCCTGGTCTCCGGCCACTCTCAATGTAACCGATATGTTCACAGTAATAATGGACCACATGGCTACTAGTGTGTGAAAGGGGTCATTCAGAGTGACAAACCCACAGAGAATTAACCCACGGCTCTCTGGCTTCTCTCAGCTCTTTTTTCTTTTTAGTTTTCTGGCTGCAACTAAATGCTTTTGGTTCACTCAGCAAACCTTCCAGATGCAGAATATTGCTGTTTTTTAATATTACAAAAAGGGATGAAGTACCTGTGCAGCACTGAACTACAGGAAAACGTTAATGACTAGCATGTATCGGCTAAATAGCCAGAATGGAGAGTCGGTGGAGACCAAAAACAGAGATAAAAACAAAGTGAATGTTGGATTTACGTTCATCAGATGAAACACAACTCTAAATTAATTACTACTACTACTACTACTAATAATAATAATAATAATAATAATAATAATAATAATAAATGAATGCTCATGTTGCCTGCTGTGTGTGCAAATATGAAATTGCATGTTAATATGATCCCTACATCAACTTGTTATGGTGATGCCAATGCTGTGTTTACAACTTGTTTCAGACATTATTTGTTATAACAGAACATAGAAATCATACAGATGGACAGCAGAAAAGTAATATATATAATTTATATTATATAATTTTCATAGCATCAGGATTCATACGGCCACAGCTGTTTCTAAATTATAAATGTTTTACATTCACCTGTCAAGTCTGCAAGGTGTGAGAAACACTGATTTTTAGGTTGAGTATCATTTTAATGACAGTGTTGGAAGATCACTCAGGCCATCCAGCTGCACCCTGTTGAATATTTCTGGAAGTAGGATTATCAATAATCTAGATAACCTGAAGATTGACTCATTTGTTTGAATTGACCCTTATTGTTTAATGAATGTCTCGTACCAGTATCTCCAGTATATCCAGTATATTTACTAAGTTACTAACCCCTTTATCAAAACATCCCTCTGATCCATCTATTAACGTTGGACATATTATCTTTTTGGGAAATCAACAAAAGAGGCAGCGGCAGGACGACATCCCGTATGAGAAGCTAATGAGAGGATCCAGTTTGTTTTTTTATTCTGTATTGTTTCAACCACAGATACTGTGGTTTGTATCTTCCCCGTGAACCATTGACCTCATCGAGCTCCACTCACAGCGGCCTCCTGATACCACGTAATTTGGTTTACACAAACTCTTGTGGGAAACCTCTTATACGTCAACCTGAGACTTCCTGGCTGTTGGGGGGGGGGGCAAATAAACCAGAGGGCTCGTCCGTAAACTGTGACGGATGCTTATTATTTTATTATTTTGTCGTCTTTGCTTTTTCCATCAAAAAGGTTTTGGTTTGGTGCTCCCAGATCTGAACAGATAACTCGACGTGTACCATGGTGTTGTTGGGATTAGTTGTCATGGGTTAGAGCAAAACTATGTAACTATTCAGGCTGAATAGGTCAAATAAAAATGGATCTTCCGCCCTCTGGAGGGGAAGTTTCCTTACTGTAACTTCCAGTTATTTGACCCCAAACGACTAATCGTTTCCTCAACCTAACTTAGTGTTGCCCATCTAAGTTAAAGCTAGTTGTTTCCAGTGAAGATGGGCGACTGTGGTTCAGTGGTTAGCAGGTCTATTTTTCAATCAGAGGATCGGTGGTTCAATCCCCGGCTCCACTAGTCCATGTCGCTTAACCCTACTGCATAGCATGTAAGTTGCTTTGGATGAAAGCATCAGCTAAATGAAATGTAGACATTTATTTTGAAAACATTGTGTACCTTCATCGTGAAAAACATGAAAAATGAGGAAAAGGATCAATCATGAACTGTTGCATGTGGATACGTTGAATCTTTTCCCATTAAACCCCAGCAGCAACGAGTGATTTCTCCTGAACGAGAGTCAATTAACACAACTCATTCCTCGGCTCGCCGCAGACCCCCACAGACCCAGCTAACCTCCCCCGATGGCCGCCCAGACGCCGGCTGGCCTCTGAAGCTGCTGCACGGCTTGTTTGGTTTTGTGGGCTGACCAGCGGAGCAGATGATTCCTCGGGTCCGGCTCCGAGAGACTTTCACTCTCTCCTCCTCTGTGAGAAGCGTTACTCCCACTGGCTGGAACACCATTGTCATGGAAATCCCTGTTGTGTTTTCCTTGTGTGTGCATGTGTGTGTGTGTGTGTGTGTGTGTGTGTAATACCCTGCAGTGGGGTGGGACAGACAACATGGAGAGCCAAGAAAAACACAGCGCTGGTCTAACATCGCCGCCCGCCCTCCTTTCATCCCTCCATTGCACCTCATCCCTCTCCCCTCCTTCACCTCCCACCCTCTTATCCTCGCCATTTTCATACGTGCTCTCCAAAAAGTCATCAAGAGAGGCCAAGAGTCTGGCCTGGGCAGGAAATACCCAGGGTGGACCCCCGTCACCCCTCCCTGAAAGCCGGGGGTGGGGGTGGGGGGTGGGGGAGGAGTCATGCCCTCAGATCTGGGTTGTGTCGTCTCTCCGTCCAGCTTTTTAGGGTGGAGCTCTCTTTCCAGGGTTTATTCTGTCAATACCAAACAACATGCATTAGTTTGAATGCACACATGCATGAAAACATGCAAAACAGGTTTTTGCCATCTTTTCCACACAAAAATAAATACAAAATCAAAACAGCTGTTAGTTGTTGTTTTTTTGGGTTTTTTTACAATTTGCCAAAGTTTCCCTTCTCGTTCTTTTCCAGAGGCAGGTTTGTGATTGAAGGCAGAAAGTTAAAGCGAGCTCTCCGTGTTGATTTTGGACAAACGAAAGGCAGCAAACTGTAACATGACCAGAGGAAGTGCGGTCCTGAGGCGGCCCTGGAGGTGCATGAGCGAGATGAGGTGGTGGTCCGATCCGGGCGGGCCGGGTTCAGCGCACGCCGAGACGAAGGTATGCACGAACTAACGGGGAAGCTATTTTAGGAGGAAGCCCTTCTGGAAATCCACTCAGAACCGTCAGCCTCCGCTGCTTTTCATCCCTGATGTGGCTCTACCGGCCACCGCATAGAAACCAGAAGTCATACAGAGGAAATATGTTCCTCAAAACATGTGAAATTGAACTTAACAACGTGTACATCAGGTCACCAAATATACTGAATATACGACTACTAATGTACTCTAAAGGAACAGTCGGCTGACTTCACATGTCAACATCACTTTATTAGTCACAGCCAGTACTAGGCAGCCGGAAAACAATTGAATAATAACTTCCTGTGGCTCTGGATGAGCTTTGTGATAACTTAAGAAAGCTTTGCTTGGGCTTGGGAACTATTCTAACAAACAGTGTTACACAAGAGTATGGATTATAAGATAATCGTCGTCCTCTGGAGCAGCCATCATGGATCTGTGGCACCTAAACAAGCTGCAAACATAACATTGACAACAACAGAGTTATGACGAAATCTGAAGTTTGCAGTCAAACTTCAGATTTCGTTTGTTCAGATCTGGGTGCTTCGTTGACGGCGATGAGAAAATGATCCTGGATCTGTCGATCACAACTTGTTTTTTTATATTTTCATAGTTTATATTATAAGGGCCTGAGGGGAAGGGTAGTGGCTGGCATCTACATTCCAGCCAGAAGGCTCCGCCCACTCCTCCTTGGTCCTCATGTTTGCAAAACAGTATAACATTGATATGTTCTAATAATGGATTATCATATTCATAACGATGTTGTCATTAGTGTACAATCACCTGAAACTGAAGATTGAGCCATTTATATCTGCATTCGGAGCGGGTCCTCTTCACAAAGTCGGCCATGTTGCACCACCATCTTTCTACAGTAGCCCAGAATGGACAAACTAAACCAGGGTTTTAGTTTTCATGTTTGCACGTTACCCAAAAGCCAGCGCAGTTCTCCGACATGCGTAGGAAGGGAGCGGTTTTCAGATGGTCATATGCAACTTGTTTGCAAATGTAGTGGATGTTTTCTCTGCTGGCATCCGAGATCTGACTAATTGCTGGTAATATCCGTTCACAGTTTATTCTCCAAACATCCAGGAATGCTTGAAACCACAGTCAGACGGGGTGTGGGGAGAATACAATATCACAGAGCTGCAGCCTAGAGGCGGACATGTTTGGCGTTCCTCCCCAGCTGAACCACCGGAGCAGAACTTTTCTTATCTCTTTCCCCTCGCGCTCTGACATTTGCACAACAGGGTGTGACGTGAGCAGATTAAGTCTTTAAACTTATGTGCCGCATGATAATAATGCTATCTGGGAGTTGTACTTTCCTACTTTTTAAATCTCACCTTGAAGTGACTCCTGGAATGAAAACGGGCTAGGCTGCTACTTTCTCTGTCGTTCTTGGTTTTTTCTTTGGTGTCCTCCTTATTAAGCGGTGTTTTCAACATCAGTATTTGGGTGTAACTCCTATCTGGTGAGGTAATAACGTAACTAATGGAATATCATACTTTCTTTGAAGAAGATGACCTCAAATTGAGCGTGTTGCCTGACAAAAATGAACAATTAGCTCTCAGATGCTAACAATCTGGGCTCTGTCTTTCTCTCTTTCATCATTATAACACACATTGGCAAAATGTCTCATTCTTAGTTTGGACCAAAGTATTTCTTTTGATGCATCAGCGGCCTGGCTTAAGTTGGCCCGCCACTCTAATTCTCAGACTTTGAGTTTACTGATGCATTGTCTATGAGGGGATAAGCAGATCTTCACTGAGGGCAGTGGATGTAAAACTCACGTCACATGATGCTGTGCAGCATGAAATCATCTCTTCTCTGGAAATATTTAGCAATGCGTCCTGTACATCAGGGCCGCCGTGCACGGACGTCTGTGTTATTGTATTAAAACCTTTCCCTCGCGCCTGGCGGTGTACCGTCTACGGCCTGATGTTAGTACTTCCTGTTTGCTTTGTAACGGACAGATTGTCCCAGGCGAGGTGAGACGGGGGAAGTTTGGTATGAGACATCTGACCGAACATGTGCACGGACAATGGCTGACTGTCAGCTTTCCCCCTCTAAATAGAAGGTGAATGTGAGATTATTTTTTTTTATCGGCCTGTGAAACTAAATCTGCAGGGGTGTGTTGTTCAATATCTGTGACCGAATGATTTTCTAGTCCAGTTTCTTCCAGTTTCTTAAGCACTGGACCCTCAGAGTTTAATCAACGCCTCTTGTGAAGTGTGTGAGGAACGACTCAGCAACTTTGAGAAATAATTTTAACTGGACAGAGACATTTATGTGCAAAGAATATGTCTCATTCCAGTCTACATATTTTGCTTTAAATATTGATTGTGACACGTGCTTATAATTAAAAGAATGGCATTCTCCTGCAGGACTCCTGCACGTTTTCCTGCAGGATTCCTGCATGTTTCGTAGGCGACGTAACTACGTCCCTCACAAAGCAGTTGTCAGACGTGACTTCAAGCCCTGATTTTATAGCATCAAATAACAAATCAAAACCAAACGCATCATAAACAAAATAAATACCTGAGCATGCATCAACATGTTCAGAACTAACTGAAGAAGGAAACCATCTTTGCGAAAAAATTGTTTGGAGGTGTATGTGACTTTTTAGTTTGGCTCCATCTCCTAACATGGAGGGGGCGGAGCCAACCACCAGGGGGCGGAGCCAGCCACTAGGGGGCGATCATGGCGTTTTGCCTTCACTTTTGGTAATATACAGTCTACGCTCACAAACGAAAGTCACATTGGACTTCTTGTCTCTGTTGTGATAATGGAGGGGGCGGGATTTAAGCAAAAATTTAAGGGGGAAGACGCTTTGAGTGACAGGTGGGTGCCGTGGGTGCCATGCAGTGTCTAATCCAAGATGGCGACAACCAAAATAGCTCAAGGCTTCAAAATGCTAATCCTCTAATAAATGCTTGACATCACAATGACCACGCCCACTTTCTATAGACACTCTAAGGTTAAGGGTTACCTACAGTCAAGCTCAGTCATTGTCATGAAACTGGCCTCACAATAAAATGTTACAAACATCATTAGAGGGAATTAACTTCACTCATTCGTTAGTGAGAGAGAGAGAGAGACTTTTGAGCGAGGAGATTATGTTTTTTGTGGCTTTTGTTCGACCCAAAGCAGGAATGTTGTTTTCAGGGATCTCAGGAATGCAGAGAGTTTTTTGAGGAAGTAGTTGCCGTCTCCAGAGGAAACTGCAGACCCAGAAGGGAGAGGTTGAACGGGACTTTGTTTAACATGTTGACCTATTCATTTCTCGTTAATAAACAATGGGATGATACAACATACCTGTTTACAGCCTCTCACAGCCAAAATGCAAGCCCAGTTTTAATTAAGATATTTAAGTTAGAGAAGCATCCTCTCAGAGTCATTCGAGCGGTCTGTTACGGATCCTCTAACCACGGGCAATGTTTAAATAATGACACGGCTTGTCGTCGTCACTTAGGACTTTTTAAAGCGACATATTAAATGAGCATAAATGAATCCGCAGCTCCGTGGCAAAAATCTTTGCCATGGATTTATAAAAAAACAAACAGATTTTGGTGATTAATTCGGAAGAATTTCCAGCCACATGTTTTTACAGCTTTGAAAATGGGAGCCACTTGCCCGGGCTCCTCCGGTTAAGTGAAAGACGGGTTTGCGTCGTTCCCGTTCAGCCGTCCTGGAAGTCAGAATCAGCTTCTGTGGTGGAAGCCAGCGGTTCTCATTTCGACAGCGCTCACCTCCTGTTGAGGATGCTTTCAAAGCAGTGGGTGGATGGATGAGAGGGCTGCAGGTTAACTGGTTTGCTCCTCTGTTAACGAGTTAATGAGCAGTTAATGAGCAGTTAATGCCTAGAGAGAGGAGCACCAACGCAGCCCCAAACGCTTCGTGGCTCGGTGACTTTTATTGAGGTCTATTTTAAACAGGATGCTTTAATTTCTTCCAGATTTAAGGTTTTATTTGGTTTTTTTTTGTATCTCAGTTGCCACTAAAACATACTTGTAGAAATCTTGAAATGATCTTTTCAGCTCTGTGAGTTTGACATCTTGACTTTATTTGGTAAACTGCACTCTCAAACATATTCTTAGATAGTACTGCAACATTACAAGCCTGAGGTTACTTTTTCAGAAGGAGGATATCATTATAGCGTAATGACATCATCTCCAGTTAAAAGTAATGACAGTCACTCCCTACTGTATGTTTCATATTTGCAAGAGGTAACTTGCATCTTTCTCCCTCATCCTCTATATTTTGTAGTCACGGTACTTTGCTCTTAACAAAACACTTTAAACGTCTTAAAATCTTCTTTTTCTTTCTGTGTTTTCTTTTTCATCCCATCAGCTCTTTCATATATGATCCACTAGGGTTTACAGTTTGAAATCTAATATTTTCTATGGCCAAAATGAACATTTCTGGATGGCATAACCTTTAAACTCCGGTCGGCATGTTTGTGCAGCCCTTTGTTTCTTTAACAGCTGATTAGATGACCAATCTCTGGCAGCGTCAGGTTTCAGGGTGTGATCGGAAATTTCCACAAACTCAAAACATTTCTGTTGTCAAACAGTCCAGTTGTTGTTACAACTTCTCATGCTCTTATTCGCTGAAACACTTTACGCAATGAACCATCTCAACGCAACATGAATGTGATCCATGTCGGCCATGTTGCACCATCATCTCAGCCCAGAACGGACAAACCAAACACCGGCTCTCCACGGGGACATTTGTTTGTTTTGCATCCAACAAAATGTGATTTTTAAAGGTTATAAGCTAACTATGGAAGTATGATATATTTCCACACATTTGCGCATACAATTATAGTTAGAAAATACATGGTTACATGGCACGCTCCTGAAAAAAAGGTATTAAGAAATGTGCTTATTTACTTATTTATTTAAAGGGAATCGACACAGATAACTGCACTCCAATAAAAACAACGGGACTCGATTAAATCCAAAGACTGGCGGGATCAAGACAATAGACAGACTTCATCCCTGACACTTAGTCTCTACATTACGGCTGGAGAAGGTTTTTTAATGAGTATCTCATTCTGCAAAAAATACTTCCAAAACTACCACTGTTGTCACTGGTATTCTCAAAATGTGAACTAACTTCCTGTGCGTTACAAAAATGGAGACATCGAGGCAATGTGTCTGAAGTAGGAGTGTTTATTGAAATAACGAAGGTGAAAGAGCATTGATGATAAAGCTTTATGAAGATTAGAATGACCCATGCGATGACACAGCAGTACTTTTGTCTTGCTCGATTAGAGACTGAGGTCCGGATGTAACAGCTGCATTTTGTGTCCTTGAATAATAGTTTACAGGCTTTGTACTTGTCTGATCTAAGCCTGAGCTGTTTGTTTACCCAGCAGCCCCTGCAATTTCCACAGCTACCTCCTGGATGACTCGCTTGCTATCTAAAGATTTTTTGGGATTTCACAATCTCTTCACTTCTGCAGCAACAAGACTTTGCCATTGTGACGTCTTGAAAACACTCAGCAGAGAAGCTGAAGAATTAATTACTTGTTTGGGCCTGTGGCAAGGAAAATATGCCATAATTTTAAAGAAAAACACACATATGCATATGTACACATGTATATATTTACCGCCCTAGTAGACATCTGTTAAGTACCAGGATTTAAGTATTCCATGTTTTTCTCCCCAGCTAAAGAATCAAAATCACAAGGATTACAGTGTGTATAAAGTATGTTCTCGGCACTTGAAATGCACTCTAATGTTAACAAATAAGGAGTAAAAAGTGCAATATGTTTCTCTGAATTGTAGTCTAAAAGTATCTTGTTGCAGAAAATGGAAATACACAAGTACGGGTACCTCAAAGTTGTACTTGAGTGAATTATTTCCCAGTAATACTGCCTCACAGTTGCTTGATTTAGGGCCATTATCACAAGAGAAATGTGATGCTGGCTCATAAATTAGCTTGATCAGTTTCCTATTCATTGTCTGTGAAGCCGCTCCAGGCTGTACATGTTTCTGTCTTCCTTGTTTTTCATTTTGGCAAAGAAATCAGCCGATTAATGCTGAGTGGACGATCCAAAGAGCAAACGGATGTGTCAGCATTTAAATACAGGTTTGTTTTTGTAATGATGCATCCTATCCTCTGTGGACAGATTGGATGTCAACCATGCTGAGGCTGCTGTGGCCTGATTCACTTGTCAGAAGATGTTCTTGCAAAAAAAGTCCACCAGCAAAACCTCCTATCGGGACTTTCCCGGAACAATGTGGAAGCATTTCGGGTCCAACCCACTGGAATGTCCTCTTATGTAGCCAGGCAAACGTAAGAGGCCAGATTGGTATACAGAGTGTGTTTGGCATTTGTACTTGGTGTGTATAAGAAAAGAAGTGCTAATATAAACCTGAGGTTGATACCTGTATCCCAACTAGTGACCTCCAGGACCACGTCATGAAGCATGCATTGCAACAGTGGAACCAGTAAAGATGTGACCTTTAACCTTTGTGCTGCACAGAGCAAATGGATACTGTGCGAGAGAGTGTGTGTGAACTAGAGTTTTAATTATATAAAGACAAACAGTCACATTCTTCAGAGTTCTGTGCAGCAAAATGGCACGAACATTGTCGAAGGGAAAAAGACTGCACCGAGCCATTTACTGACAATTTAAAGACTGAAATCTGGAATTCCTACCACGCAGAAGAAACAACTTCAGCCTCCGGAAATGCACTTTCCTGATGACAATAAGATTCAGCTGGAACCAGTCAGTTCAAAGTCTTCGTCGCCCCTCCCCCTCAACAATGACTGGAGACAGAGAGGTGAAGGAAGGAAGTCAGAGAGATAGAAGACAAATACAGAGATATAAGAAAAGTGTATACTACAGAAATTACTTAATGTAACATTAAGTATCTACTAAGAGAGCCTTTTTTGGGGGGGAGCATGTCTATGTTCCCCAACCATATGTTCCCCCAACCCTATGTTCCCTCAACCCTATGTTCCCCCAACCCTATGTTCCCCCAACCCTATGTTCCCTCAACACTATGTTCCCTCAACCCTATGTTCCCTCAACCCTATGTTCCCCCAACCCTATGTTCCCTCAACCCTATGTTCCCTCATTCCAATGTTCCCTTAACCCTATGTTCCCTCAATCCAATGTTCCCTCAACCCTATGTTCATTCAACCCTATGTTCCCTCAACCCTATGTTCCCTCAATCCAATGTTCCCTCAACCCTATGTTCCATAAACCCTATGTTCCCTGAACTATATGTTCCATCAACCCAATGTTCCCTCAATTCTATGTTCCCTCAACTCAATGTTCCCTCAACTCTATGTTCCCTCAACCCAATGTTCCCTCAACTATATGTTCCCTCAACTCTATGTTCCCTCAATCCTATGTTACCTCAACCCTATGTTCCCTCAACCCTATGTTCCATAAACCATATGTTCCCTCAACTATATGTTCCATAAACCCTATGTTTCCTCAACCCTATGTTCCCTCAACCCAATGTTCCCTCAACCCAATGTTCCCTCAGCTCAATGTTCCCTCAACCCTATGTTCCCTCAACCCTATATTCCCTCAATCCAGTGTTCCCTCAACCCAATGTTTCCTCAACTATATGTTCCCTCAACCGAATGTTCCCTCAACTATATGTTCCATCAACCCAGTGTTCCCTCAACCCAATGTGCCATCAATTATATGTTACATCAACCCAATGTTCCCTCAACTATATGTTCCCTCAACTCTATGTTCCCTCAACCCTGTTCCCTCAACCCTATGTTCCATAAACCCTATGTTCCCTCAACTATATGTTTCCTCAACCCTATGTTCCCTCAACCCAATGTTCCCCAACCTTATGTTCCATAAACCATATGTTACCTCAATTATATGTTACCTCAACCCAATGTTCCCTCAACTCTATGTTCCCTCAACTCTATGTTCCCTCAACCCTATGTTCCATAAACCATATGGTCCCTCAACTATATGTTCCCTCAACTATATGTTCCCTCAACCCAATGTTCCCTCAATTCTATGTTCCCTCAACTCTGTTCCCTCAGCTAAATGTTCCCTCAACTCTATGTTTCCTCAACTCTATGTTCCCTCAGCTCTATGTTTCATCAGCTCTACGTTCACTTCCTTATTTGTGTTGACATCTGTAAATTAAACTATTTGCTGACATGTCAAACACAGACTGGATTTAGGCCTCACAAGTTCTACTGGCAACATCTGTATACTGTGAACTGTTTATTCTCAAAGGGCTTTGATTAAGGAAGAAGAATGAATGTTCAAGCTTTGAAGAAATATGAGTCATTATTTGCTCAGAGTCGTACTTTCCCACTTTACCACATACGTGTCAGTTTAAATTAGTTTATAATTGAGTGTGGCCATCTTCTGTTTTATGGGAGTTTCTTATTTGAAAACAAAAGATCAATGTGTGTCATTCTAAAAGGCCACATGACCTGGGTTTAAAGTGCAATCTATAAGATAAGGCCAACATTTTGGTTTAAAACGTTTATTGAATTATCAATATCAACAGAATATAAAGAAGTTACAATATGTCAAAGACAACTATGTATTGTGTTGTCTTGGATTTGACCGGTTAGTTGTTGGCTTTATAATATAACTTTTAAACTAACTATGATTGTAAATGTAGATTGTCTAGACCCAGTAGAGATGAAATACTGCCTCTATATTACATGTTGCACCTTTACTAGAGGATATCTCTTCATTTTACAATATTTCAAGCTAAAAGCGTTTGGAACATCTGCAATAAGGAGTTATCTGGATAATCCTATGTGTTTCTGCATAAACCTGAATAAGAAAAATACTGACCATGGCCTCTCTGGAAAGGTTGAAATAACACGTTTCCATGATTATACCTCATATTGGTAATTCAGTAAAGGAACAATAACTACCCTCAAAGACTGACTCTCCCAAACTAACTCCCAAACCTGGCCTGGATGTTGGCTTTTGGCCCTGCAAGCAGCGGGAGCGAGAGGAGGAGGGATTAGCGAACCCACCATGTGTGTTGATTCGACCATCTGTTGCCTTTGTTTCCTCCACATGCTCGAGGAGGAGGACGCTGAATTTCTCTGCACTGGGAGGTCAAGTCCATGTCACTCCCGCCGAATCCGGGAGGGAGGCAAAAATCCTGTCTGGTCATCCATGAAAGTGATAGTGATTACATTTAACGCCAGAATCCCTTTTACTGGTTTAAGTACAGACCAAATACTTTGGTGAGGCTTACCGGGAACTTTGAGGTTCAAAACTTGGAGTCTTGACATGTTTGAAAAAGTGTTAATTTGCTTCTGTGCTCTGCAGCTCAGACTGATTTTTCATAAAGGAAAACAAATGAGGACTCTGGGTACGCCGTGTCCTCTGAGGCATCCTGTCCAGGGGCTGGAGGTGCACTTTTCCTCCCGAGGCTACGCAGACATGAAACTGTTCCTTCGCTCAGCATCTTGTTTTTTTTTTTAATGGACATCTGCAGGCACTTTGGGCCATAACGCTTTTACCATGTGCCCCTAGCAGCAGCGTTGCAGGCCTGAAATAAATCCACACTTTTCCACCTTTTTTAGACGAGCCAAGTGTGTTGCATTGGAAGTTAGGGGCATGAAGAGAGGCTAAGAATGTGCTAAGTAATATAAATGTGAATCGCAACATGACACCCAAGCACGACCAGACCAGTAAGCAACAGGGTATTTTGAGTTCTCTTTTTTTTAATGATACAACCATTTTAGCACCAAGCTGGATCATTATCAACAACTGTTCCCTTCTGGAAAAGAGGTACTTAGCTCATCCAGGCTTCAGCTGTGTCTGATGGAAAAAGCCTAAAATGAGGCAAAGTTGACCGGTTTTCATCTCCCCCACTTCCTCACTCACACAAACTGGGTTGCTGCAGAGAAGTGCACTGTTAGCATTGCTTTGGCAACACCTTATGCTCTTGGAACTTTTTCCAAGGTGTCATTTTACTACCATTGAGGCGCTTTTGCTGCACATATAGTCTGCGGCGTGCAATATTCAAGTGTGTGAAAGGCAAACTTAATAAGTCTGTTTAAACCTGCTTTCACCACCCCATTTAGGGTGGGGATTTATGGTTAACATTTAGATATGCTCTCACCCTGTCAGTCTTGGGTTTTCTCAGTGAACTTGATGACGCCACCTCCTCCTGGCGCATATCATGAAGGTGACATCACTCCGCCGTTTCCAGTTGCATACCAAAACCTGAGAACGCCGGAAACATTACCATCAGACGCATTGGATTCACATAGAAACATCTGGATTTATTTTTTATCTGTAACGTACACCTCGTCCTTGACAAACGGCGGAGCAACTGTGATCCTTTAACATCACTATTATGTCAACGCGACGGAGAGGAAGTGTTACTTTAATGGGACCGAACAAAGACACCTGTTGTCGAGGTTGAAACAGAACCGGGAGCTGGATATTATTTAAATATATGCCAACACCTCATTCACTTCAATAGAGCTGTCGATTTCGAGCTGTCCAAGGGAAAAGTTGTGCTTCCGAAACATCTGGAACCGATTAACAGGGAAAGCCGGGGTTCTGTCTTTAACATATTGTACGAGATTACAGTTTGGCATTCATCAGCTGTCTTCAAAAATAAACCCAGCAGGAGAGCTTCACTCATTCAACGTAACATTCAATAAATTATTCCTCGACTAAAAGGAAATATATGACAATGAGTGTTCAGTTTCTCCTGTTTCACATCCACAAAAGAAGGTTGTGTCTTTTATGAACAATGATAAACAGATGTTGTCTCATAAGTTATAAATACAGCGACAAACAACTATTTGCCATGTGAAGATAAAGTTGCATAATGGCGCACTAATGGAGCAGATGGTGATGTAACTCTCCCTCCATGTGTTGTAATCCGAGCTTCTCAGTGTTTTTCTATGTAGCCGGCGTCCCTCCAGCTCCCCTCGACAATGTTTGCTCCGTCACCACTGTTGCTGTTATTTGCACTGTTATTTCCTGTTAGCACTGTTAGCTGCTAACCGTCGGTCCAGCCATCGCCATGTTGAGAGCCATGTGAAGTCAGCCCAAACCTGTACTGCTATTTATCAACCGAGATGGTTTTGCCGATAATTGGCTAGTTCAGGAGGTCTTGGCCGTGGAGATGTCTTCTTTCCCTCCAATGTCGTCTTTCCCTCCAATGTCGTCTTTCCCTCCAATGTCTTCCTTCCCTCCAATGTCTTCTTTCCCTCCAATGTCTTCTTTCCCTCCAATGTCTTCCTTCCCTCCAATGTCTTCTTTCCCTCCAATGTCTTCCTTCCCTCCAATATCTTCTTTCCCTCCAATGTCTTCCTTCCCTCCAATGTCTTCTTTCCCTCCAATGTCTTCCTTCCCTCCAATGTCTTCTTTCCCTCCAATGTCTTCCTTCCCTCCAATGTCTTCTTTCCCTCCAATGTCTTCCTTCCCTCAAATGTCTTCTTTCCCTCCAATGTCTTCCTTCCCTCAAATGTCTTCTTTCCCTTCAATGTCTTCTTTCCCTCCAATGTCTTCCTTCCTTCCAATGTCTTCTTTCCCTCCAATGTCTTCCTTCCCTCCAATGTAATGGAACAATATGGCACTTAGCTCAAAGCGACATAAAAAAACTTTCGAAAAAACTCAACAGCAATGTCTCTCACGAAATCTGGGAGACGTTGTTATGAGCAGTTTAACACAAAACTACTGGATTTGGAATTTGGGGGTGAACCGTCGCTTTCAGTATCCACAAAACTTAGAAGGACGCATTGTCTCTGGACTGTGAAAGTCAGCAGCAAATGTCACCGTAATCCATCCAGTGGTTGTCTAGGTATTTCACTCAAAACCCCAACAGTCGAGCTCTCTGGTGGCCCGGGAAGGATCGGAAACCTCAGGAGCTGTGGGGAACACGAGTGTCTGTACAAAATGTCACGACATCCCAACCAATAGCTGGGATATTTCAGTCTTGACAGCCCCATGCCAGCCACAACGTTACCATGGCTAAAAACAGTGAATAAAGCTTTCAAAACATACAGATAATAGACCTAACAGATTGCCTAACCTTGGATGTGATGTGAAGAACGCTGCTGGATTCAGATGTGCGCACATTTCTTTGTGTTATTCATTTTGGTACGTCATTGTGTCCTTCTGTTTCCGTGTACACAGACGTTTGCATAGCAGCTCCTGGATGTCCTCGTTTTGGTTATATTCAGGACAAACAAACTGTGTGTGTGTGTCATCACATCCGGCTCACGAATATCCTCGTGCTCTAAGCATGAGAGGGAAAATCAGTACGGAAAACAAAGGGCTCATGGGTAGAAAGCAGAGGAAGGGTTCAGTGTCCCGGTTTTTTCTTTGGTAAATTGCTTGTTTAAGAGAGGAGATATTTGGGCAATTGTAAATAAATTATGATTTCCACATTTTCCGACTATAAAACAGAATACTTGAGTAGTCTAGATCCGTGGTTCTCAAATGGGGGTACGTGTAGATTATTTCAATATGTATATTTAAAAATAGCATCCATTACAAAATCCTTTAAAAATTGTTATTTAATAAATATTCAATCGAATATAAGTGTAAGTTCATAAACTGAATTGTATACTATATTAAATCTGGTGGCACAGTCTATTACATCTTTTTTTCAACCAAAAATGCTTTGCATTGGTCAGCTGCTACTTGGCTGAATAAAATATTTCATACGGGTACATCACTGAAAAGAAGTTGAGCACCACTGGTCTAGATATTGACGCCCGCATGGAAACAAACTGTATTGCTGTACAAATCCACAAAGAAGAGAAAGACAGCAGGCGATCACCCTCATTACTTTTATTAAAACATTTTCGGTCCCCTTCCCTTAAATCAAGTGACAAAGTACTTATGGAAAATCCCCATCTGTTCTTCCAGAGACTGAAACCAAAGTCCCTGCAGCTCACTCGGTCACACATCCATGTTGAGAAGCCGTCACCTGTGTGAAATGCCTGGCATTTAACGTGTCATACAGCTTTGGAACATGAGAGGAAAATGTCATTATGGAAACCTGATTGAGAACCTTGCATGTCATTCATTTGTCTAAAATATGTCTTCTCATTTGGTGTCCTTTACAGTTTCTTTGTGGAATGTTTTTTTTTTCCGAATGCTCCCTTCACATTTTTCCTCAGAGTAAAACAGTTTCAATTAAAACCAGAGAGAACATTCAATCTAACCTATAAAAAAAAGAAGCCCAGTAGAAAATGTCTGACTTCTTTGGTCTCGGAGAAACTGTGATGACTGCAAATGCGGCCAGAAAAAATAAAAATAATAATGTTGAAGTATGAAAAGCAAATGGTGGTTAAAAAAAGCAACACCAAATTTAGACAGCAAAGAGTTAAAGGCTGCAGATGTGGACTGACACATATCTGAGTCACATGCACACACACACACATGCACACACACGCACACACAGACCATTTGTTTACTGAGAAGCCTGAGCTGAATCAGCACTTCTTTGTTGAGTCTCACAAGCACCAAGCGGAGATGTTTCCTTTCACGTATTCGACACCCGAACGCACCACTGACCGATCAAACCCTCTTCCATTGAAAAGGAAGAATCGGTTCCACCGCTGAGGAATAAACACGGGCTTGAGGAGCGTGTCGAGCTCCTATAAAAAACATTCCCCACACTTGATGAGGTCATGCTTATAATTGCAGAAGCAGACTCCACATAAATAGGTTAACGTGTCGCTAAAGACAGTCTCGTCGAACCGCAAGTTGAACTTTTTTTGTTTTTCTCTAGTTAATCAGGATGAGTAATGTTACTGGAACAACTCTTATTTAGTTATAAACATGTCACTCAGGCGGTGAGAAGTGCGACTCGGACCCTCACGGTCACTTACATCTCATTCAGTGGTGAAAAGTGACACATCACAGCTGGAAGGAGAGCATTAAGGTATTATTAATAAAGAAATAGGTCTACATTTTTGGGAAATATGCATATTTGCTTTCTTTCTTGGCTCCGGCAGCTTGTTAGCTTAGCATAATGCCTGGATAAGCTAGCTCTGTCCACAAGTAGCTAAATTAGCATACCAGTGTCTCAAAATCTCACCAATAACGTAGTTCATTCTTATAAACCGTACAAAACCCAAGTGTAAAAAAACTAATTGAATCTTTTTCACCTTTTGTACAGGTTAGAAATAGTAAGTATTAGATATGCTTTGGACAGAACTAAGCTAGCTGCGTCCCCCTCTTTCCAGTCTTTAAGCTAAGATAAGCTAAGCTACGCTAAGCTAAGCTAACCATCTGCTCGCTGTAGCTTTGTATTGAACGGACAGACATGAGAGTGGTATCGATCATCTCATCAAACTCATGGCATGAAAGCAAAGAAGCATATTTTAGTTATTACGGCGACATAGCATATATAGATGATCAAAATTATATTATTTGAGCATTAGATGTTTTAAATCATACCGTTTTAAATCTGAATGAAATCTGAATTTGGTCTCGTGTCAACTAAATGATTTAAACTGCCAACTTGATGTTCAGCCTCACAAACCCACTTCATACATCTCAGCTATCTGATAAACCTGCTGCAACATAGAAGAATATATATTGTGTTGTTTTCCACTTTGAAAAAACACAGTAGTTGATTCAGTTCACTCGCTCACCCTCACACACACACACACACTGAGACCCACTAGTGTTTAAAACATGTGCAAACTTGTTTCTAAATGCATCTCATTTGTAATAATTCCCCCAATAAGCCATTAAGATTTACAAATATTCCATCAGATTGCCTCAGATCCTTAAAAAAGGCACTTACTGCATAAAAAGCCCAAAAAGAAAACAGCTGATTTCTTCCACGTTAAGACACTTGTGACTGAACGCCTCATCAATGTGAGCACCGGGGATGGTGAAGAGTGCACTTCATTGTTTGGCCAGAAATACGATCTTTTCATGGTCCAAGGGAAAAAAAGAAATCAGTGACTGGATTGTTTATCAGATGTTGCTCAATAAACCAAAATATGTGTGGGGGGGAGTTTTAAAAAGTAGAAGCCAAAGTGCATGATGTTGGAGAGAAGGGGACAATTTCAAAACAAGGACCCGTTTCATGGTGTTACACTTCAGAACAATCAACTACAGACCCGCTATGAATCTGAAACCTATAGTTACAAACACATTAAATTATGTAAAATAAACAATATGCTGTGACATTGCCTATGTGACGTGAATAAAAAGGTACAGTAGGTCTAAAAAAAAAAAAAAAAAAAAGTGACTTTGAATCCATCAAAGTGAAAGACTGTCTGGTTTTGTACATATATTTTTCCAGTAACTATCTCTTAATTTATCCACAAGTCTTCTTCAACCGAACCGAACACAAAACGCCTCGATGAGAGTCAAGACTTGGATCTGTCCTTCTCGTCTGTGTCGTTGTTGTTTTGTTTGTTTTTGGCATCTTGAACCGGACAGCAGTGTGGTGCCTTCACAAACAGTCGTACATGCGCAGGGTGCGCTCCAGTTGCTGGACGACGCGCTGGTAGAAGGCGATCTGCTCCGTGAGGTAGGCCTGCATCATGTCTTTGAAGTCCACCTCTCTCTGCTGGTGGAAGTGGCTCATCTCGGCCTGGAGGGCGAACCCGACCGTCCGGCAGCGTTTCCTGATGCCGTCGGCCTCGTCCTGGTCCATTTTCCCTTCGTCGCTCATCCGCTGGCTCTCCTTCACCTTGGCAAAGGCACCTGGGTGGAGAAAATAAAGTTGAGTTATTCTAAAAACTGTGATTATTATATTATATAAACAGTTTTCACATGTATATTAAGCAGGTCAAAGGTCATCCAAATGCCACATTTGACAGCTCCTCAGACGGTACAGACAACTGGGAAACAACATGCGTGCAGCAGACTAAAAAAAACAACCTAATCTAATGTATCTCAAGTGGTATGTGGTGATGCAGACAGTTCTGTTTTCACTTGCCCAGCTTGTGAGAAGCCCGTGACGTCTGTGTCGAATGCAACAACACATTTGATCACATGGTGGTATCTAGGCCCTGCAGGTAGTTTGGGTTTTATTTGAGGTATTTAGGTTTTCTATACTTAGGATTTCAGCCTTTCCCTCCAGTACAATGCAGGCCCATTGTATTTGTGCGAGTCAAGCATTTAAACACATTGAACAAAAAGGTGTCTTTACACAAACAGGATGTGGATAATCCACATACAGGGACTACTTTCTACAAAATGATTTCTGCTGCTGATTGCTGTCATTCATGCAGCTTTGAGCCTTCCAAACACATTTAAAGAGGCAGATACACACAAACTATAATGTTGTGTCTAGTACAGACCTTTTTAAGTAACCGTCGACTAAAACAGTGGTTCTCAACCTTTTTTCAGTGACGTACCCACTGTAAAATAGTTTTTCAGCCACCACCGAACTAAAAAGTCACTGTTGTCAGACAAAGTCAAACTCGTTGAGTACGTCACAATAAGATGTCGGCAGTGAGTAAGGCAGTAAAATGTGCTCCTGATGAAAGCGCAAGCGTAAAAACCATGTCACAAAAGTTGTAATAAAAGTTAAGCAGCGTTCAAAACGGGCTGAGATTTATATTGCTCTGTGGGCTTTGGGTGGGTCTGTAGTGAACTAATCCAATATCTCCTGCATGGCACACACCAACAGTGTAACGTTGCCCCAGAAGTCCACTCAGAAACAATCACTTTTAGTTTCAGCTGCATTCCAGACGTCTAGATTCTAGTTGAGCATGACGTCACTTTCCAGGGGAAGAACATGGCAGACGAATGGCATGTCGCCACACTGCATTTCCCAGCGGGGATTAGCGAGTCGGCGTCGGCCTCAAAGGAGCTCGATACCAGGAAGAAGCCACGCAAATGAGCCGACGAGCAGGACCAGTTTGCACACGCCAGTTGTTGCTTTAATGTCATGAATCTCTTGCAGCCTGCAGGTTTTATCCGTTAACCGTATATGTGAGTTCATGCCGCCCTGGATTTCATATGGAATTCCTGGCAGGAGTCTGGGAAAGCTTGAACAGCACTTCCAGTCGAAGGAGGCGTGTGGACTACAGTCTGTGGCAGTGACCTACATTCATGTATTCTGTTTTCCACATGAGAGGAGAATGTGCATCACCAGATAGCGTGTGTGTGTGTGCGTGTGTGTGTGTGTGTGTACGAGGGGGTTGAATCCACTTTTTTGGGGGGGGATCGGCTAATGCAAAATCTCATCACAAAGAAAGCGTCATGTGCTCACTCTCGCAGCTAAATCTGCTCTCTAAAATTAAAAAAACGATACTATAAAAACCGAAAATTAAAGCTACAAAAAATAAACTGTGGCTGAATAAAAAGCAAAAGCAGTGTAAGTTTCCTACTATTATAAAAAATAAATCTCACTTTCCCACGAGAGGCTTTCTGCCTCTGCTCACCCAGTTATATATTTTGTGATAAATGGCCAGTGGTCTGGTGAGTGTTTATCTTGCCCAACCAGCCTGGCTACCAAAGAGAGAGGTGAACTATTTCACATGTGACAGCTTCATGGGGCTGTGCTGGTAGATAGCAAGGAGAGAGGGAGGGAGGGAGGGAGGGAGGGAGGGAGGGAGGGGAGAAAAGGGAACAGCAAGGGGGCTAAAAACACAAATTAGGCCTTCCAGGTCTGTCAAGCTAAATCTACCTTTTCATTGCCACAAAGAACGCAAATTCAATACCTGCTTCAAAAGTATGAAAGTCTGAGGGGAAGTAAAAGTGGTTCCTCATGATATATTTTCATTTAATAAATGTAACCCTGGACTTGCACAAGTGGATGAATGGATGAATCATTTCTAGCATGTTTAATACATTTAAGACCATTATGCCATGATGAGCTTTCACTAGCTGTAGCTGCAACAATCCCACTTATAGTCTAAGTGTTTTTTGGGATAATTGGGGCAATTTTCTTTTTTGAATTAACACTGCTGCCAATGCCTGGCAAGAGAAAATAATCAAGACTTCTAACCAAATTCAATGCTTTTTGAGACGTTTAAAGACCTGCAGACACTCTGTCTAGTTTCAGTCTTACAGTATGTGTGTGTGTGTGTGTGTGTGTGTGTGTGTGGTTTTGTGTGTGTGTGTGTGTGTGTGTGTGTGTGTGTGTGTGTGTGTGTCTGACAGAGAGAACAAGAATGAGGATAATCAAGATTAATTTTGGCCACAACCCTCGGGGGAATTGAACTCCTTATTCCCACAACCCGAGGTCACTGCGGTGATGCGTTCAGGAACACAGCACTTCTTCTCTGCGTCTTCATCATCTATCCATTTGACACAAACTGGGAACGGAAGTCTTCCTTTAAACATTTGTTTACAGCACGGGTTGCTTGCGTGCTTGTGTTTAGTGTTAACGACATCTACCACTTCCCTATAGCTGTGCTCTGTTTAGGCAAAGCCAGCATAATTGTTTTTTCCTCCACAAAAAGCAGACACACAGCAGTATTAAGCAAAGTCTACTCTAATTTGAAGTATTCCTCATCTGGACCGGTAACCGCTGATTAAATAATTCCTCCTGTTTATTAAAAGTGAAGGCGTCATTAAACAGGAGTTGAGCCTCTTTGGTTTGTTTAAATCAGCTGACCCCTGTAACGTGGAGGCCGAATGCATCAATCAACATAACATGAGCTGATATGGTGTGCTAGTATCAACTTAAATATTATCAACTTATCAAATCATTTTACTATAATTGGAGTCTTTAGGGAAGCCGTATGTAGCGTGACTTTATCTGCCAGATCAGCAATCAAGCTGCATGGTTCATGCAGTCGTGTAGCTTGTGTTTGTGCTATGAACCGTTTAGTTTTCCGACCACATAATTGGCACTCATGACCTTTTGCAAAAGAAATATTATTTTTCCAAAACTAAGAAATTAGGAAACTGAAACTGGGATGAACTGAAATGACCCCCATCATTACAAATCAATATATGCTGCGTCCAAAGTTGTACCTTTCTCTTTGGGGGTTAATTAAACACATGGGACACTTTGCTTATTGCTTCACAATCCTCTGGAGGTGTGTGAACACTACGAGGTTCATGCGTGAAGGTAATGTAATGCAAACCCAACACACCATTTTTTCCTGTAAGACTTGTAAGTGGGCTAAATTTCTCCTGTTATAAACATTTATGAAGATAATGTGTTGTGGTTTGGTGTATAAAGGGACTGACGCAGCCATACACATTTCTATTATATCAAGTTAAAAATACTGTTAAGTCTCAAACCCCAAAAACTGCTTCAATGTCCAAACACTGACGAGAAAACACGGTGTAGTTTTCGAATTTGCGTAATAAGAATGACTCATCGGTGAATTGTAAAATAAACAAATCTGTGAATGTGGTGCAAAGACTTCAAACATTGGAAGAACTAACGTGACTAAGTGAAATTAGTGGACGTTATTCACATTGGGTAAACAAAATTATTTTTCTACTGAGGACAAATGAGGCTTGTCACCACACAACACGAAACGTGTGTGTGTGTGTGTGTGTGTGTGTGTGTGTGTGTGTGTGTGTGTGTGTGTGTGTGTGTGTGTGTGTGTGTGTGTGTGTGTGTGTGTGTGTGTGTGTGGAGGGGGCGGCTGACGTCTGAGTCAAGCACCACAGTGAACTGATGAGGCGTTTGTTCCCTGTTCTCTCAATAAGTAAATCAAAATAGCACCGACCACAAATCAGGCATCTTACTGAAAGATACTGACACTACAGCGAGTTATTTCTCTGTTCACACCAGATCGTGGCCAACGATGTATCCAGATGCTTGTGACAGATGCTGCCTTGAAAGTCCGGCTTAGAAGAGTCCATATGAAACATACTGTTCACTTCTGTTGTTATGCTTTTATTTCCTGGACCATACGTGCTCGCTAGCTTGCTAGCTTGCTAGCCACTGTGGCTTCTAAACAGCATCAGTAGGGTTACGTTATTATCCACGTTGCCGTTGCACAGCAATAGCGGTCTCACGATGAAGGCCCTTGAATGCCGAGCACCTTGGATACATGACATACCATGTTGTGGAGCTCACAAGTTCCATTTTAAGGCTAACTTGTCGGGTTAGCTTGCTTGTGAACTAACAGCTAACACCGTTGCAAAAACATGTCTCAATAGCTCTCTGGTGTTCCTTCTCTTTTCTCTGTGCCCATAAACTTCTCAGGATTGTACAACAATTCATTCAACAATAAGTTATTGAAGAGGTAACAAGCCTGAGCCTTGAGAGCTAGCTAGCTAACATTTTGGTTTGCTATAGGGAGCGAACTGTCAGCTAACGGGCATTAATGCACTCCGTTCCCTCGCAAATTTATAGACGGCGCTGGGAATGATGTTACAGGTTAGCCATTGTTGGCAATAGCAGTTGATAACAATGTACTATTGATTTTATGAGACACAAGTAAGACAGACGGGCTAATAAACTACAACAAAAAAAAGTACTAGGCTACAGTGTTGACGCATGGCGCGGCCATCTTGGATTTTAAGGTTTTGTTTGGAGGACTTTGTCCAACTTTCAAGTTGAAATTTCCGACTGGGATACTTCCAACTTCCCAGTTAAAAAGGAACGCAGCTTAATTGACAGTTAGCAATTTGAAAGACATGTATGACCTATTACAACTCATTGTGGTGAAGTTCATACTCTGACGGAGGAGGATTTCATGACAGTGAATGGAGCAATAAGCATCCTCCCTGTGGCGCTGCCTTACATCCACCCCACAGTTGGAATGATGAGATGTGGTGATTTGAAAATGCTGGAATAACTGGACCTTTAGCAATGACAAGGAAAAGTAAATACTGACATTTGAGCTTGATGGAAAGGAGACGAGAGGAAAGCTGAGAAAGGAAAGAAAGGAAAAAGACCGGACAAGAGATGTACAGCTGAAAATACAGAGGAAAGAGAGGCTTTAAGGAGAGAAGAGCGGAAGAGAAACTAAGACGCAGCTTCAAGAATGCATGACGGGGTCAAAAGAACTGTAATATCTGCCCGTGTTTAACGTCCATCTTAAGATCCTTGAAGATACACAAACATCAGAAACCCTTCTGCTGAGTAAGCTAACACTAAGTAATGCTGTTTACACCGGCCAATCAGATGCCCCGATAAAACCAGAGCTGGAGTTTATGTCCTGAGCTGGAATGTGCTCACAACCGATTTAAACCATCTCAAATATAACTTTCCATTTATCCTTGGGGCTAATTGGCTACGGGACACTGAAATAAATATTTCCAATTCTTTTTTTTTCTTTTTTGTATTACTTCAGACATGAGGAATGTTCAAAACAGAACCGCCCTCTCCAGCCTGCACAGGGAATGAGTTACCAGAAATGCTTTATCTGGGATCAGGAAACTTCCTCCGCAGGGTCGATATAACTTTGTGCACGTCGACTACTTTCTTGACCGTGACTGCATCAAAGACATAAGACATTAAGCTTCCCGTAGCTCCAATTCAAGCTCTTAATTTAAGCCATGCAAAGAGATGTTCAACAGATGTTTTTTATATAAATATATGTATATAATTTATATGCACAGTGAAACTGATTTAAAACTATTATGCTGTTACAAATTTACACTCCTTTCAGACATGTTTTTTATGATCTTGAAGGGGAGTATAATCAATCGCACATAATGTGTCTTACAACATCCCTTTGTCTCTTTTCAGCTAATGTTTCATGCATTTGTATGAAGAAAACAGGGGTTTATCAAAAGTTGGACTGGATACAGAGACAAAACATTTTTTAAGCTGTTATGTCATCACACATCACGTAAAAGGACATCACAATGTTACATCACAGTCTTGGGGAATGATCCCTCTGGGTCTAAAAGACATTTGATGAATCTATAACAGTGTTGTCTCTTTTGTCCTGCAGCAGATGGATGATTTTCTCTGTTTGCTGATCCTGTAACGTTTGTCTACCAAGAAGCGTTTGCAGCCGAGAAGGAAAGTTTGTCTGATCCTTACTGCCAAATGAAGCACTCGGTCAAATGCCCCGGGTTCCCCATTGTCCTGACTTTTATGATGCGCTTCTTGGTGACACAAGAAAAGGCCAGAGAATGCAACAGCCAACAATGTCCTCTCCTCTTGAGGAGCATCTCGTCAGCGCTACCATGACTACAGCGCCACTGGCAGACGCCCAGCCTCTTTCTGACACTTAAAGCTTCACTCCTGTCGGGGGAGGGAAAGGATTGGCACGCTGACGGGTAGATGCTGCCTTCGGACGTGACAAAGAAAGCAAGGTTTTAGTTTCGGGTTTCTGGCGGTCAACGGTCAGAGCCAGAGAAACTATTAATCTGAGCTAAGCAATGCCAAAGGATGAATTGATCAGAACGTGAGCAAATGCAGATGTCTTTCGATGACTTCTATTTTCCATTTATTTGGAGAGGCACCCTCAATAACCCCTTTCCCTGTTTAAGTCTATCCCAGCGTGCACCGAGCGAGAGGTGTCCGCCCTGGATAGGTTGCTAGTCTTTCACAAGGCCAAAACATATGGACAGACAAACCCATTCACATCTACGGGCTTCCTTTGGGCCCGAGGAAACACATGGAGAGAGCACCCAGAAGGCCTCCAGCTGTGAGGCTACACCGTGAACCACTTCTGCTCAGAAATGTATGATATTAGCCTTATATTAATATAAGATACAATCACAGAACAAGTAACATTTTAGTGAGATACAGGAACTCAGACAATGTAAACCTAACTTTTGACAATGCATCTTGAACATCTTGTTCTGCTTTAAATCTACTTTTAAGCATATGAGACATGACACTTCCTAATACGAGTTAAATATAGCTCAAATTAATTTTTTTCCGCTTATTTCAAGAACTATGTTTTATCTGGAAAGGCCTAAATATTACATACTATTTAAAGAAAGTGAAAAACATATTTTTTTTAACTGCCGTTTTTGACCAGTGCCTTATCATGCTTATCAGGCTTCCCGCGGTTAGCATGCATTTGGAATCATGTCGTCTCTCATGTTCTCCACCAACTCATCGATGCGTCACATACTTTCACCGGCTGGTTGCTAACTTTGTCTGTTCAACCTTGTGATGTGGGCAGGTTACATACAGAGGGGTCGTCACACAGCGTTTTACTTTATGCTGCCTGGAAACTTTAAAAATAAGATCAGTGGAGTTGCGGGTCAGTCCTAGCATACACGTTAGCATACACGTTAGCAAAACCGTTAGCATATACATTAGCATACATGTTAGCATAGACGTTAGCATACACGTTAGCATACACGTTAGCATACACATGCACTTATGTGTAAACGCTTTGTATTGCTGCGAGGCAAAACGTTGAGCATGGTTCCACTTGATCACAACCCCGCCACCAATGCAGCAGCCCCATTGACATGAATGAGGAGGCTGCAGCTTCAGCAAGGCTATTGTCCGTCTACACGTGGCCTTAACGTCTTATCAGACTCCTCCATCTGCACTAATAGGACTACTGTTCTCTTGATGTCTTTTTATAATTTATCTTGTTTATTGTAAATGTGTATATATTTACAACGAGAGCTACGTGTAATGGGAGTCAAAACCATGTGAGTGTAAACATGGCCAATAAAGCTGATTCTGATTAATATCTACAGACCATGCTAGGACAGCCAGCTATCGCTGACACTCCTTTGTGAAACACAGCTTTGTTGACACAGTGTTGACACCGTGGTGGCGTATCGCACTGCGTACACTGAAAGGTATCAATGTTTTGTCCAATTCCAGTTACTCTCAGGGAGCGGGACTGAATATGAAGAAATGACCTCACGCCTTATTCAGCCTAATGACACTTTACCGCAAGATCCCAGTGAGGAGGCGGAGGGCGGCTAAAGGCCGAGTTCCTGGAGACATCTGAAATCCCCTCCAGTGTGAAATAACACCGGGCCAGCACAGACAGGAATGCAGAGGCATTGACAGTCTGTGTGAAGACGAGGGCCTGGCCTTCATCGGGATTTATGAGCCAGCAAACAGGAGAGAGACAACGTCCAGAAGGGTGCCAGAACCGGGCCTGAGGTTTTCGTCTACCTGCTGACGCTGCGGTTTTTTCCTGCGTGTCGCAACCAGCATGTGGAATGTTAATCTGCACCACGTTTGTGAGACAACATAAACACAGCGGGAGCTCCTGGTCAGCCCTTTGAAAAAAAAATTAAACAATATCGAGAACGGTTCAAATGCGTGCATGTGTGTGTGTGTGTGTGTGTGTGTGTGTGTGTGTGTGTGTGTGTGTGTGTGTGTGTGTGTGTGGACCTCTGTTGCAGATCAAGGGGGCATTCAGTTTCCTTTAGAACTTTTCCTTCTAAACTGATGGAGCCCGCATGTGGTGCTGTAATGTGTTGCCATATGGAGGACAACTAACCTCTTGTCCAGATTAAACGTCTGGTGTGCTGGGGAGCGTCCCAGCGGAGCTCGCTCTTCCTCAAAATGAATAATGCTCGGCTCTGGTGCGGATCACAGAAGGTTTTATCCCAGTATCAGCTACAGCTGAAGGCAGGAGGGGGACACTTTCTATAGTATCTAAATGCTAAAAAACAAGTCGAGATAGGAGAACGACTAAGCTCGGGTGCACTTTATTTTGAAAATGCTCCACCATATGTCACGACTCGTTCCCCTCGGTTGTACGTCTTTTATGAACTTGTACTTCTGAAACTCCAAGTATTCCTCTGCGGCCTTTTTCTAGCCAACCCACAACTCAAGGTTCAATTTATTTACAAGAATCCAACATCAACCGCTTGCCTCGCTCTCCTCAGCGTGTCATTCCAGGTGATGCCGATCCAGATCGATCGCACGCACAGCCGACGCCTCACGTTTCACCATCGGATCAGATCGGACCGCTGCTCGCTGTGCGGGGCGGGTCGGTTTCACTCCATTGTGAACTCTTTTGTGTTTAGTCAAAGCTCGGCGAGGTGGTTTTGTCTCAGATTAGAGCCCCGGCTGCTGCCAGATACAGAACCTGATCCATCTGCTTTCCTCTCACGAATACCTCACGTCGCCGCTGCCGTCCGTGTGACCTCCGCGGATTCACGTTTAATATTCCAGATCAGCGTGATGCCAGACCCGCACAGCTCCGTTTGTGATTATGTACAATAACACAAAAGAGCCAGTACAATACATTTCCAGGATTACCAAAAAAGTAATCTGCCTCTCACCCTAAAACCTCGCAGACCCTTTATTCTATATAACAATGCAATGTAATTAACCCCGGACATCAAGCGTTTCAGGGGTGTTCACATGAGTTAAAAGGTTTTTTGGGGTTTGTTTTGGCAAAGGTTCAAAGCAGAGCATTGTCAGGGACGAGATTTACTTTCTCCATTATTGGAAGCAGGGCTGATTGCAGATTGAGCAACAACAGAGACAATAAAAAAAAACAGGAAAACAGGATAGAAAGAGATGCACGTTCCTGACGAATCCTTCTCCTCCCAAGATCCGCTGTATCGAGGCCACATGCCCGACACCGTTCACATTCCTGCAGTTCACATGCTCACCAGGATCACAGTTAAAAAAAAAAAACTCCTATAGAAGAAAGTCAGACAGGAAAGAAGCAACGAGGACATGAAGAGGAGGAGGAGTGCACCGGAAAGGGTCGACCTCGGTTCTGTGTGTTCTGAGTGTTGCCACAGCTGGATCTGGTTCAGCTGAACAAGTCACATCAAGGGGAGCTATCGGGCCGGCAGGGGAGACCCAGCGGAGGGAGAAGGTCTCGGCCTCCATGAAGACACGGTGGAGTCCCGTGTACGCTTACAATACCCGAGTTTCGGTACAGATTACCAAAATGAGTACAAGATAATATTAGATGCTGCAAACAATTACATTGTCATTTGTTTTATTGCCATAAAGCACATGTTTGGCCTCTGCACAAGACCTGGTCATCTTAAATATAATGATCTTCATCCTTTTACGGCAACAAACAAATCCCTCTGGGATATTAAAAATTCCAAACATGATTACAAAAAAAAAACATTTAAATTAATGTGTATACTTTTTCCTCTCATACTTTCCTCCTAGTTTTAATAATATTTCCTTAAAGTGACGACATGTAACTTTTTATAAGATAATGGGGAAACGTACACAAATGGGAACAGTAGCACAGGTAGAAAATCAAGCTCATAAAGCCATAAATCTGAATGTCAGTCACGCAGCAATATGCAGATTTAGCCAACATTAAGCACCATAAGCTGGACCAAAATTACATTAATCCTACTAATAGATATCCACCTTTATCAACCCAATATAATGGGGTGAATGGATCCTCTGTGGAGCTCTGAGCATTTAAAAATCATATATTTCAGAGCCAGATATTTCAAAACTTTGGCATGTGAATCCAAAACTATCTCCATGATCTCACACCGCCAGGGTTCAATCATAACATCATTTCTGTGTGTGATTTGGATGGCCCGGCCCTTTAATATCCTTCAGATGGCTTTGTTTTTCATATTAATTCGTGGATGGAGTGACGAATTGTGTCGCAAATGACCTCTGCGATAAGGATTGCCAGCTGTTTGAAGGAACGACGATAACATTTACCGACGGCACATTTCCTCCCTGGCAGCAGGCCTTTTTCTTTTTCTGCCAACAGCTGATACAGTTATTTGCTTGACAGCCGACACAGAATGCTGATATGCTCGTTCTGCCGCCGTCTCGGGCCAAACCGAACCGGCCTCGCAGGAGAAACCGCCCGAGATGCCGACCTGAGCGGCGCTAACGCATCGAGACGATGTTTATGGAAATGGACTGTCACGAACACAAGCGTCACGGAGTATTCAAATCAGGAATGCTAGTTTCAGTTTGAGGGGGAATGGTTAGTCATTAACCACGATTATGCTCGTACGTACTAAACTACGGAACGAACCAAAAGGAAGGACGACGTCACAGATTAAAGGTGCTAAAATAGAAATTCAGAGCATTTAGCAGCAAACAAGCATTTGCTTTGTAGTCCAGTTATGTCTACCTGAGCAGTGAAAGGAAGTCCCTCCCCCTCCATGTGTGTGTGTGTGTGGTTATCCGAGCTTCTATGTGCTTTGTTTACGTTGCCGGTCCGGCTGCGCGTGCATGTGCATGTGAGTGCATGTGAGTGCACGTGAGTCCCAGTGTGTGTGCCCCACCAGCCGTCTCCTCATCATAGATATGTTCTTAAATTTGTAATTCAGAACCTTTGAAGGTGACCTGATATGAATGGCACTCGTCCATGAAGCCGCTCCCTGCCCTCGGCCCCCAGGTGCCCCATCACAGCTGTGTGATTGCATGTGTGTGCACGTGGTGAGGGGAGATGCTGGGGGCCACACTTCACCTGACCTGTGATCCACAACAGCCATCGGCTCAGTTTGTTCCCGTTCGCGGAATTTATGCATCATATTCGTAATAATCACTGAAGCCTCTGCTGAAGACTCTCACAGCTGCTGCTTGCCTTAGTCAAAGGACGCACTTGTTACACAGAAATAACGAGTATTTAGGTTGAATAATAAACCGCTTGGCCCCTCTGATCAATTCTAACTGCTGTGGCATGAAGAGCCCATTATGTGGCCTGGTGGCTGGAGGGAAAATAAAAAAATGTTACTGCTCATCAAATTCAAATAGGAAGCTGCCTTAGGACATCCAGTTCAAACATGACTGAATTAAAATCAGATGGGAGGCCGAGGATACGTCCAAACATCTGGGCTGATGGTGGATGTAATCATCGTTAGCATATTTTAGTTTGGCTACATTGACAGTTGGGATGCAGAAGGCCGTCTCACAGATCATAACACGACTCGTGGGTGATCGCTTACCTTTCTGTAGATGAATGATGTCGGGGAAGTTGACGAGCAGGCCTTGGTAGAGCGACAGCTTGTCCAGCATGTGGAAGAGGTCGTACTTAGGTTGCTCCGCGAACATCTCTCCAATGTTCTCGTAGGTGCGGCCTGTGTGGGAGATGGCTTTGTTGAGGGCCTCTGATCTTTGGGGGGGGTCCAGCATGAACGCCTGGCTGACGGACTGGAAGGAATTTCCCAGCCGCTGGAACTCCTTCCTGAACCCGCCCAGGTGCTTACGCACCAGCTCCGAGGCGACGTGCGTGAGCTGCATCACGCTGTCGTCCATTTTCTTGGCAAAGGCCTTGAAGGTGTCGATGCGCTCCTCCACGTCCTGAAGGTCCTGGTGCTCGTTGGGGATCTGCAGGGTCAGCATGAAGTGGGCGCCCACCATCTCGTCCTTCTCCGCCCGCCTCTTGCCCAGCTTCCACTGCTTGTCGTCGGCGCACATCAGGAAGTGCTCGAAGCCCTCGTACTGGGAGAGCACCGGGTGGCTGGTCATGTGGTTCATCCACAGAATCAGTCGCCGCTTGCGCTTCTCGATGAAGTCCTCCTCGAAGCGCCCCGTGGCCTGCTTCTCGGGCAGGTGAGGCACGGAGATCACAGTGAACTTGTGCAGCAAGCGGTTGTACAGCCAGTCGAAGTGCTTGTAGCGCCGGTAGACGGGGCGCCCCGTGTGGCTCGGGGTGACCCGGTACGAAATGTACGTCTTGATGCCCTTGAACTTTGTCTGTTTCGTGGGGTCCTCGATGGAGCAGGAGAACGGCTGCGGGCTCTCCTTCCACAGGGGCCCCGCGGGGCCCATCTCGATGGTGTACGACTCGGCTATCTTGGCCATCATGGGCACGTCGCCCAACACGAAGGCCTCCACCCCCGAGCGGACGAAGCTGGAGAACCTGTTCAGGTTGCGGCCCACCATGCTGCCCTTCCTGGAGCTGGAGATGCTGTCCTGTCTCTCCATGTGTGGCTTGGACCGGAAGTGCACGTTGGGGTTGTTGGACGGCGGGCTGCGGACATGCCCGTTGGCCCCGGGGCTCCGGCCGTTGTCCCCGTCGTCCACCACTGTCGATCGGTCGTCCCAGTCGTCCCAGTCATCGTAGTCGTCGTCGTCGTCGTAACTCTGCTGCAAAGTCAGCGAGGTGTTCGGGGTCGAGGGGAAATAGGAGGAGTCGTTTCCCAGAGATCCCGCCGGGCTTATGGAGCAGTCGGTCAAGTTCGAGTTCGAGCGCATGCGGATAATTTCCACGTAGGACGCGGGGAAGAGGCCCTTCTCCCCGCGGCTGTTCTCCCCCTGGAACCAGCCGTCCACCGACTTCTCGTCGAAGATGACCAGTTCCTCGTTCTCCTGGATGCTGATCTCCTCTTTGTTTTCGCTCTGAAAGGTGTAGATCGCTTTGGCCTTCGCCGACATCTTGATGCACCAGTGGGTGCGAAAGCAAACCAAAAAAAAAAAAATCTACATGCACATGGTTGCCTAGCTCATATGGGCGCTACTGTCTCGACGCATGCTGTGTTGGAAACATCTGACACGAGCTCACTGTAATATTTAAACTCATCTCAAATTACATGGCAGCTGTTGCATCAGGTGTGCAACCGCACAGCACATTGGATGCAGACAATAAGTGACACAGGAGAAGTCAACAGTTACGTAAAACGTTGACTTCTATCTGCCTCCCCCCCAAAAACAAAAGTGTTAAACAGACCTATTGTGATCACTGGCATCCTCAGCCCATTGAGGATCTCAGTCTATTGTCTTACTGCCTATTCCACTTCCACTAACGACGACTTTCAGCTATAAACACATGAACTTCCTCACGACTGAAGGGACTGTTCCTCCTTTTACATCACAAACACAACAGGTTCAAACACACACACACACACACACACACACACACACACAAAAGCGGGTTTCACCAAACAGAACTCCACGAGCACCGTGGGTGCTTTTAATCCTCAGAAAACAGGACAACCCCGCGTGGCTTCGGGACTCTTGTTGTCTCAGTACGGAGCAGGGAAGTGATCCTCGAGTCCAACATCTTCCGGACAAAGTGGCGTGAAGGCGCTCAGAGAGATGAGGGACGGTTTCTCCACCTCGGAGACTCAAACTTGCTGCGTTTCCCTTGTAAACAGGTTCCTGCGCATCTTCAGTCAAATCCCCCCTTCCCGAAAAAAAAAAAGCAAAAACAGCCACTAAGCAATCCTTCTCCGTGGTATCAACACAGACCACGGGGCCGTGTTGTTTCTTTGGGTTTATTCCCGTGCGCGCTGCAACAAAGTAACTCTTTCCATGACGTTAGGCTTGGACAATTGGAGGCAAGTTCCTCATTCTTTTTCTTTTTTTTCCATCAGCTCCTTTATATTCTTTGTGGAGAAGAAACTGGCTCGACGTCGCCCCCTACAGGAGGGACAGGGTATTGCCTTTCATACATTACAACGTCAGGCCTCGGATGATGTTAGATAAAATAAGATCAAATAAGATATTCCTTTATTAGTCCCGCAGTGGGGAAATTGCAGGATTACAGCAGCAGACGGGTACAGTGCACACAAGAGACACATAAAATAAAAAAGTAATATAAATAAACAGTAAAACAGTAATAAAACAATAAAGAGTCCACAATAGCAATAGTATATATACAGACAGAATATAATGTATTTAAAAATGTATTTATATGTATTTAAATGTATTTGCACCAGTTGAAGTGATTAAAGTGACCAAAGTGATTGAAGTGTGCTCTAATGTTGATCAGAATCAGAATCATGTTTATTGCCGAGTACATTTAACATACAAGGGATTTGACTTGGTGAAAGGTGCAGAACAATAAACAAACAAAAACGATGCAATAACATGAGACATAAAAATAGAAAAGAATATTAAAATATACAAATGATATGTCTTCCTACACACATATATTAATTGTATACACGTATCTGAGTGCTCCCATTTCTTACAACTTTATACTTTTACTCCACTACATTTATTTGACAGCGTCAGTTACTTTGCAGATTTAGATAATTGATACAAAATACAAGTCAACTAAAGAATTATGATATATTAGTGTAAATTAAGCTACCCAGCAACATACAAAGCAGATTACTTTACTTTTACTTACTTTAAATACTTTTACTTTTAACATATTTGGATTTTTTATTTTTTTTATTTTATTTATTTTAAATATAGGACTTGTACGTTTTTACTTCAGTAAAAGATGAATGTGTCTGTGAGATGCAGAAGTTCGCGCTGTAAAACTCCGGGTTAGTTTTCAGTGTTTTAGTCGGCCAATTTAAAGTCGCCGTTGGTGGGAAAGATGACAGCGTGACGTCACAGCAGCAGCCTCCCTGAATGTCCAAGGTATCTACCTAACCTAGCTAGCTCATGATGTTATCACCAATGCTTATATCTGACCAAATGTTTATCTGACGTTATTTTGGGCCCGATACTTATGCCGGTAGACATTTAAAGCAGTGACGTAATTCTCTAGAATCCGTGTTGCCCATGAACGGCCCGGTTAACTAGCAACTTTAGCACGGTGCTAGTTAGCGTTAGCTGCTATAACGACTAGCTAGCTTAACTGGCTACACGTAGCTAGCTAGCAGCCCCGGGCTTTTTAAAAAATACATATATCATTATATTTATTTATTTGGATTTAATGGAGTTGCATTACAGTTCCCGCTAAACGGACACAGCGTCGCATTGTGTTTGTAGCACCAGCTAACGTTAATTCAGCTTGTACCAAAAGTCCACTTGACTTTACTTAGTGGAGCCACTGGTCGAGACGTTATACGTGTAGAAATGATACATAATCTGGCCATTAACGTGTTAATACTCTTACTGTAGCTGTGTTACGTTACTGTCAGTAACAAACATGGTATAATCAATTGGGCTAGCTCGCTACTTGTTTGGGTATTAACTAATAAAGTTATCTTACCTAAAAGCTCCACAAATCACCTAGTGGGGAAACTTATTTGCCACCAAAAACTCCTACAACAATAGACACAGTCCACAGTGCAAAACAGACAAGAAACGCATTACAAAGAATAAATAACACCAGATAACGCCATATGAAACATGATTGATGTCGGTAAAATAAAAACACATCTAAAGGTGTTTAGAGCATTGAGGCATCCTGAGTCGCTCACTGCAGGGTAATGGATGGCCTTCAAAAGAAACAATCATTTTTAATTTGGCCCTTTTTTATTGTTCGAGCTTCCTAAAAGTCAGCAAAACAAGCAATCAACCACCTTTCCTCGCGATATTAGCAGTTTCAGTAGTCTCTAGAAGTTGATTTATAAATCCTGAATGTATTGGTTTCAACAGAGCCCCCATGGATGACCTCACCCAAGCCCTCTCGGCCAGCTTTGCTGTGTCCAAGGAGCCCAACAGCACCGCCGCCCCCCACCCTCGGCTGGCCCAGTACAAGAGCAAATTCAGCGTGCTGGAGCAGAGCGAGCGGCGGCGGCGCTTCCTTGAACTGCAGAAAAGGTAAATAACCCTACTTTTCCGTATTTGACCCTGGAGTTTTTAAAATGTTAGTTCACAGTATTGAGTCATAGATTACATAAAACAATTATTCACTGCCCTCATTACTTCTATGTTGCACCTTGAACACATTTTTAGCAGCACTACTACTAAATGATGCAGGGAAAATGCACTGGAGACCTTTTCTCCATTCACTTCTGCTTTGTACTGGTCGAAGCTGCATACCAAGGACTACAGTAACAGTCATAGACACGCTAATGCTGCAGAAAGCACTTTAAAGATGGCTTCCTCCCAGATTGACAGAATTGATCAACTTAAGAACGCAGGGCGTGCCAATGCACCAGTGTGTGTTCGGGCTGCAATTTAAATTTGTGTGTGTTAATGTTGTGAGCGACTGCCAGGCCGGATGTACAGGTACATTACGCAGACGCTTTCATCTTCAGTAAAAGGTTAAACTACGTCAACCACGCCCGGCGGCTGGCTGATGGGGACTGGACGGGGGCAGACAGCGATGGAGAGGAGGACATGGAGAAAAAAGAGGAGGGGGAACGGGAGCAAGACGACCACACGGAGGAAGAGGAGGAGGGCATGGAGATTGAGAGGAGGAAGCTGCCAAAACATTATGCGAACCAGGTGGGTGTTTGATGTGATATTATTTAGAGATATTATTTACGTGTGTTGCATTCTCCATCTGGGCCAGCAGGGGGCACAGGAGCTTCTCAAATGACAGCATAACAAGCTCTTTTGAACACATTGTTGATGAAGATGAAATGCTAACAAAGTTCGTCCTCCTCCTCCTCAGCTCATGCTGTCAGAGTGGCTGGTGGACGTGCCGTCAGAACTGGACACTGATTGGGTGATGGTGGTCTGTCCTGTGGGGAAAAGATCCCTCATCGTTGCCTCTAAGGTAAGAACCCGTCACTTCCTTTCTGCGGTTTCACAGGATGTCTTACTGCTGTCACTGGAAGAAGGAGATTATTTTCCGGCACCACATTTAGAAGTACCAGTCAAATACAACTGAGATAACGGCTTGTTATTGGCTGTTGAGCTAGTTTCCATCTCCTCTGTATCTTCCAGCCCTGGTTTAAAAGTAGTTCCACTTCCAAAATATGATTAACGTGAATTTAGCAACTCATAATGTAATTCATGTATGGAACAATTATTTCACATGCTACACATCCTGTATAAGTTCAGCATCATCTCTGTAAAAGTTATTTTTTAATTATTACAATATGCACTGAATTTATTACATATTCAACGTTTATATTTATGTATACATTTTTTCTTTATCGAGATGGGGCCACATAGCTTCTTACCATGGATCGTGATTAACACGCACAATACGTTGATTGACAAGATAAGTGGTGGGAAAATCTGCGTCATGCTTTTCTGATTATTACATTATGAGCTTTGATTTCATTTAAATTATTACATTATGTACAGTTAAGTCACTCGTTACGGTTATTACATTATGAGTTGCTACACATGAGCAACAGCAATCTGGATCTTTTCCACCTTGAATGCACTGCAACGACTACATCAATCAATATTTTGAGAGGATCGTTTCACTTTGCATTTGTTATTTGTGAATTAAACTGCATTCCTGGAAACTATAGTTGTTCCCATGAGTAAGGGCTGCAAAGCGCTGCAATCCTTGTCAAAATTAATAAAGTGGGTGAACAGTTAGGATTAATTTTCCTGACCCTGACGGAAAGTCTGAAGTGATTTTATTTTGAGTAAAGATGTGCGCTCATGGGACCATGTCAATCATAAAATTAGCAGACTTCTGAGTTGATTTAGTCAGTTTGATAAAAACAACAATAATGCAGATGCTATAAAGTTGTTTTAACCTCTTAAAATCAGAAGTATGTCACACGACTACAAGAATATGATGCAAAAAGAAAAAGGGTTCGGTCGCGACGCCCAAGAAGTGTTGAGAAAATATAAAACAAGAAGTATCAAAAGTACGCTGTGTCTCACACATACAAGCAACACCCATTTTTTTTGCGATGACCACGTTGTGATGCACCGTTCATTTGGAAATGTGCGCTTACCGAACAGTGACTTTTCTGACGATGCATCTTTTTGTTCCTGTATTGCAGAAGATGCATCGTCAGAAAAGTCACTGTTCGGTATCAGAGCTGAATTATGATTATACAGCTATATAAAATGTGTGTGCTGTCATTTCTTTTGAACTTTGCACGACCTGCCTGTTCTGCAGCTTCCCTCGTATCTCCTGTCAAGCCCACAGCAGCAGGATTATTTTTGATTTGATCATTTAATCAATAAATGCTAATAAACAATTCACTATTTCTCAGAGGCCGTATCTACAATATGCTTGTTTTGTCCGACTAACAGTATAACACTGTAAGATATTACATTAAGATTCATATGTGATGAAGAAAAACAGCAAATCCTCTCATGTGATAAACAAAAAAAATAGGATATTTGACTATTTTGCTTTCAAAATGTATCCTAACTAGTTGCCAACTTCATTATCTGTCAATCAACTTTTGGAAGCAGCATACTGATATTTGCCATGTTGGCCCTCCGGCTGCCACCACGTGTTCTTACAATCTCACAGTAAATTATTACTTACCTTGATTATCAATATCAAGTTACTAAGTCGTGTTTAATTGCCGTTTCCTTGTCAGTAAAGATTTTGAACCAACAATGGAATATTGTTTGCCGTGTTGTGGTTGTTGCACAATCATTGACTTGGTGGCCGTTGTTAAAGAGCTGATTAATCTAACAATCTGAAGGCCTTCATCTCGCAGGCAGCAGTCATGGCTGTAACACAGAGAGTTTTTTTTCATTGCTCAGTGTGTCGGGGATTGCTAAACAATTTATTTTTTTATTTTTATACAAATTTTGGACATGAATTGGAGCCAGGGTGACACAGAGAAATGAAATGCTATCCTCCCCTTTAAGCTTTCCTCTACAGCAGTTTAAAAATCATCATCAGGACATAAATAAGAAGTGAACTCTGTTCTTGTTGAAAATTAACTTGTTGGAACTTTTGGGGGTTTTCCAGTTTACCTTTTTACGACACTGCATGTGCTCTCGCGCTTCATTAACTTTCCTATTGTTTTATTTTTATGCTTTACGAGTAACGAGAAGGCTTGAAAATGCTGATCGGCAGTAGGTTCCTGGTAGCTCTGGACACGCCTGTCCAGTCATACTGGCCCAAGTCGACAGGGTTCCTCTCTCTGCTCACACTAGTGTCGCTACACACCCTAAATACAACCGTCTGTATCATCTCAGTCATCTGGATCCCTCATTCAGTATTTCAGGTCTTGACCTCATTGGAGACAAATCGCTGCTCGCTGGTATTCACAACAATCTGTTACGGTTACCCAGCGTTCCTGCACGACTCTGTGGGAAGTTAATGCTTAAAATATCCACACATATGTTGGTATATTTCTAATACAGCTGGTATTAATCCAGAAGTAATCAAATGTATTTTGTCTCCCCTGAAGGGCTCCACTGCCGCGTACACTAAGAGCGGCTACTGCGTGAACCGGTTCCCGTCCCTGCTGCCCGGGGGGAACCGGCACAACTCGGCCATGGGAAAAGGTACGTGGTGACAGACAGGACGTCACACTTTTATAAGGCCTTTTAGAAGATGAAGGGGAGACCACAGAGTTTAGGTACCAAATATGACAGAGTTTTGGGTAAATGTATGAAATGATAATGAAATATGGAGAATATCTCCATTTGATCGAATGGAGATTTTAGTGAAGGTCTTTTTACACTCTTAAAGCAACTTAAGGGGAAATAAAAGGGAAAAACTGAATGTTAGGGGCCTCAATTAGGAGCATATATCTGAAAAAAACACATAGAGACGAGTTTATATTGTTATATTCATTCAGTTTTGTTTTTCGACTTGTTAACAAGCTTCTTTTAACAAGTCCAAAATATCATTCAGAACCTAAAAGTCATTTGGACAACAATATACGAGGTTGTTTTTCTGCCTTTTTAATCTAGTGTGATTATAAACTGTAATTCTATATTATTGTAGTCTGTATTTCCGTAAATGGCTCTTCGTACGTCCCCCATGCAGACTACACCATCCTGGACTGCATTTACAGCGAGGTGGACAGAACGTACTACATCCTGGATGTCATGTGCTGGAGAGGCCACCCGGTCTACGACTGCCCGGTAAGACCGGCGTCCGAACCTCCGGCAAACCACCAGGAATGCTCGTGTAATTGCCTACGTGGCAAAGTCTGGGCCACAGATGTGCTTTATTTTTTTTTTTTTTTGGCCACATTTCCCATCTTATTGGCTCAGTATGAGAAAAGGAGCTTTTTTTTTTTTAATTGTTTGTTGACCGTATTCGTTTGTTCATCAACAGACCGAGTTCCGGTTCTTCTGGCTGCAGTCCAAAGTCCAGGAGACGGACGGCCTATCGGAAATCGCCAAGCGCAACCCGGTGAGTAGCGGGAATGGAGCCGCTTCACTTCGCTCCTCATCTCCTTCCTCGCCGCTATTCGAGATCCTGGAACTGTTGATTGAATCTTGGCTTTCTGCACGTCGTGTTTGTTTTGCTTTATGCCTCGCTGCACACATGGGAACCTTGAGACAAAGGGAAATGAAAGGCAAACGCCTGTTACAGCCTTTGCTACTAATTATGCAGTAAAAGGGATTATTGCACACAAATCTTAGACGATTATGGGGCTTCGAGGAAGCCCGGGTGAACTTTGAGTTCTACCTCCTTAATCTGTGTGTTTGCGTGGTACGGCCAAGCAGGAGCTTAATCAGGGCTCAGTCTTTGAAGAGTAAACTCGCCGTTGGAAAGCAATTTGTCACATTTGACAAGAAGGCAAACTGTGTTTGGACCTCTGGTTTTGTTTGGTCCAACAGTTCCGGTTTGTGAGCCTCCAAAGCATCGAGTGCACCGCAGAGCCGATTCAGAAAGCCCTGGCTGCAGAGTACAGCTTCAACGTAAGAGAAGTTTATTTTTTTATTTTTATGGTAGCAGCTGACTGCCGTCGTCCGATAACTCATCTTTTTATGGATCGCATGATTAGTTTCATTCTGAATTTCCGGCCGCAGGTGGATGGTCTGCTCTTCTACCACCGGCAGACCCACTACACCCCCGGCAGCACCCCTCTGGTGGGCTGGCTCCGCCCCTACATGGTGACCGACATCCTGGGCATAGAGGTCCCCGCAGGACCCCTCACCGCCAAGCCCGAGTACGCCGGCCACCAGCTGCAGCAGATCCTGGAGCACAAAAAAACTTCGAGTGAAGTCCGCCCGGCCAACCGAAGCGGCGGCTACGAGCTGGAGTACCTGTCCACGCCGAGCCAGGACGGCGAGGACCCGCTGAACTTCCTGAATCAAAAGCCCATACGGGAAGCCACCATGGAGGTCTGAGCGGGAGGCCCAACAAGATGCAAATTGCTAACTCGGCGTTGGAGTGGCGGCGGCGGCGGCCCACATATGGCTCTTTAGAAAGCCTGCTGAATGGTTTTAGGCAGAACCAATCGCAAAGCACGGCTAATTCTAATCCGGCACCGCTCAGGACGCCCTCGGGGTGCAGATCAGAAGAGCTGTGCCTCGTATGTGTTTTTTTTAAAACTGCCTTTAACATCCCGTACCTGTCGCAGAAGTCCGAAACGGATCGGTGTCTTTTGTGGAGTAATTGCACAGTATTTAGCCGCTCCCTGTCGTGACATCATCGCTTACGATCATCAGGTTCTTATGTGAGTGCGACGGTGAATGTTGTGGTGAAGTGTTAATTTGCCACTGAATAATGCGTAGGAAAGATCCTCACTGTTGTCGGTCAGCAGACTACAACTGTCATCGTTTCGTTCCCACCAAAATAAAAGTAAATTCGAAAAATCACATTTGCAGGAGTGGCAGGTGCGATCAAGTTGCGATCAACGTGGACTTTTACGATTTAATGTTAAATTTACAAATTGCTTCGAATATGTTTTAAGATGTTTCTAAATAAATGTTTTTTTTTATTGACCTACACCGTGAAATGTGTTGACAATTTCTTTTTTTTTTAAAGGTCTATTTCTGAATCTCGAGGAGAGACTTTTATTATTGGATTTCATTTTTAATTACACTTTAAATTGCAAAATATTTATTTGGACTCTGGTTGTTTTGTTTTTTACCAATTAAAAGTATTAAACCAATTAGAAATAGTTCCATCTTCAGGGAATGAACATGTGATTTGGCAAAAAAGCAAATCAAGAATAAATGAAATCAGGAGAAACTTAAGTTGGATATAATTTACATAATTTATTCATACACTAAAGTGGAAGTTCCTTTTTAACGGTGACTCTTAAAACCCTGAGCAGGAACGCCTGGGGCCCGGTCGCCGGTGTTCCAGTATAACGGGGAGGCGTGACTCACAGATCTCTTCCCCTCTGCTGAGCTCAGTAACTGAAGAGATGGCCGGAAATTAGAGAGAGAGAGAGAGTCTGGCAGGGTGGTGAACTCTGTTTGCACCGACATGTGCCGGCACAAACGGCAAAGATCATCGCCTCTGGTTATCAGATCTGTAGTTCACAATAGCAAAGGGAGAGCCGGCCACAATTTCTTCTTCTTCCTTTTTTTATTTTTGACTAGTTTGATGTGAAGTTGCTCGTTGGTTTTAACTAAAAGTGCATCTTTATCATACCGAGGTCTAGTCTCATGAAGATTAGTAATGTGGTTTTAAAGGTAGCTGAGGTAGTAGTGGCACCTTTTAACCCTCGAACACTAACGTTAAAAAAACGTTGGGTGATTTTCACCTGACATAAAATACCTGATAAAAAATACTTCTGATCAAAATATGTTAAAATACAACTATACAAGGCAAATTGAAGTCCTCTTCTATTATTTTAACCTATAGAATTTATCGTAAAATGAAAAACAGGTTTCATGGTGGGACCCTGAAAAAAGGCTCAAAATCGGGTGAAAAATGAGGAAATCGTCAATAAAACACGATTAAAAACATAAATAATGGAGCTATGAAGTTGTTCTTTGGTCCACATGTTCCTGGGACATGTGAGCCTTGTTCTGTGAAGGAAAAGTCACATGTCAATGTAAAAACACATCCGAAATGTTTTTTACCCTCTACGCTAACGAAAAGAAACACGCCCACCTTCAATAAAGACACGCCCCCATAACGTCAGTGAGAAGCAGGAAGCTACACAAGGACCCACGCAACTCAAAAAAAAGCAAAAATAACGTAAACACAATCGCTCGGGTGAAAATCACCCGACGTCAGTGTTCCAGGGTTAAAGGAGCGATCCACCGCTTTGGGATCCTTCAACACGTGTGTGGTCGTACCATCTCATAAACCATTATCGTATCTAATGCAGCCTCAAAAGCAGCAACTTGGCCGTGGACTCAACCTACAAAGCACTTGAAGATACTTTTGGAGGGCCTCGTTTATCATTTGGAGATATTGTTGTGCACACGTCTCAGCTGGCTCAAGAGTGAGGATGCATCGTCCTCCGAAACATCAACTTTTCAGAATCACAATCACAATCACAATCAGAACCATTTATTGCCATGTATGCTTACACATACAAGGAATTTGTCCTGGCGGGAAGGTGCATACATTTAACATTTAACAATACACATTTAACAGTTAACGCAATGCAATAAATGAGGATGAATGGATGAATTTTAAATGTCCAGAAAACCACGCAGTAAAAACAGATTGCAGAAAAAGTTTAATGCAGATTGCTCTGCAGCTGAAACACAAGTTGAGTCTCGTTTTTCTTTTTCATCTTCGTTGGAAAAAAAACAACCTATTTTTCTCCTTTTCTTGCTCTTTCGATGGTATCGCTGTGGCTCTCGCCACCTACACGGAACACGAGCAGGTGAAAACACCACATTCACCGCCCCTCTGTGGGGGATTGTTATGACTTATTCTGGGAAACGTAGGAGATCTCTGAAGAAGAGGGAGGTGCACAATGCTGCTGAAGGGAAACTCTTCAACCACAGATGCAATATCTGATCACGCACCAACTCCTGGAGAGCGTTAAACGTCACTGATCTCATGTAATATATAAAGGTAGTCAGTAGCTGGAGGGTTGTTGGGTGTTTTTTGGGTGAGTCATCAGTTATACTTAAAAGTAGACGCTCAGTAAAGGATCCAAAAGTATTTTTGACTCCCTCCAGACTTTGAGTATCTGAGAACAAGATGTTTGCATCTTTCATCGAGTGCAGTCGGATGTGTCTTTAGTTGTCTTTTCCTTTCACATTCAGTCACCGCGGAGCAGAGCAGTCAGGCATGTGGTGGCTGCAGGAATCCAGCTATGAGTCAGCAGCGCTGATCACTTTCCAGGAACTGAGCACCTGCCTGTCCGCAGTCACACTCTACAGAGCGCGCTCAGTCTCCCACACACACACGTGTGTGTACACACACCCACACACACACACATGTTAGTTACTTGAGGCCTCTGTGATCTCTATGAAAACCCGCCATTCTGCTGAGGAGGTAGATTTGTGTTTTCTCCTGCAACTCCCCAGACTAACACGCTAACATGGCCGACCAGCACCTCTAAAGTTCACAACTTTAACAATATATTAAAATGTCTTGTTTATTCTGTGTTTATAATATTATTTTTTTTATTAGAGTGTGACCTGCAAAACCACAACGTTGTGTCAAGACTTCTGTTTTTTATTAATTGGTGAGCTTTAGAGGTGCTAGCCCTGTTTCCAGTCTTTGTGCTAAGCTAACTGGCTAGCTTCATATTTAAAGCGCCGACATGAGAGTTGTGTTGATCTTCTCGTCGAACGCTTGGCAAGATAGCTGACCTGTGACCTTTTAACAGTTTGGTTATATTTTTTTGTAAATATGATTTTTCTAAATGCTGCCAAAAAAATAATTTTAACTTTCTAAGTTTTGAGAAAAACATATTTAAACATCTTTACATCAAACTTCACCTCGTGTACGATGTAAACTCATCCTCATTAAGAGGCATTAAAACTTCCAAATTCTCAAACATAATATGAGAACATGACACAGTAGTCATGGCCACAAGTCCACAATGTTCACACAGTACATTTGGGATTATTATTACTTATTTTTTACAAGTTAATGGGATTTTCATGCATTCTTGGCATAGATATGAGTCATTTTAGACTCATTATATGAGGCCTGAAGAGGCTCATGTTGAACCAGAGGCCTCCACACACTTGTGTAAACAGATGTTTTGGAGACGATGAGAAACTCAATGTTTATACCAACTAGTCCAGTGAGTTAAATCAGACCTCTAACACGTTTAATGCATTCAAATGTTTTCTTTGTGTGTGTGTGTGTGTGTGTGTGTGTGTGTGTGTGTGTGTGTGTGTGTGTGTGGCCGTAACGTGGGCAGCCCTTAGCCAATCACATGTTCCCAAATGACATGAGGTCAGCTAGTTTGACAGGAAGTCCATTGTTGTCCACTCCCTTTTCCCTTTACTTTTCAATCCAGACTTTCTCACGCCTTATTATTTACAGGTCGCCTATTGTGGGATCTATTTTTTTTGTGTGGAAATAAAAATATAAACGGCATGTGAATGTACCAAAACTTCCGACCTCTTCTTACAAAAACACTTGGAAGTCAGAGGGCTTTTCCTTATTTAACTGTAACAAGATGATGCGAAGGTTAACACCGCATTGAGGAATCTTACCAAACTTCTCACACACACACACACACACACACAAACACACTCTCTCTCCCTGTTTTGCATTGGATTACTTTTACGACCCCATTAAAAAACACATCAAGGTATGAATTAAAGGGCCTGTCAATAATGCTGCAGGAAATGCAATCTCCTGGCTGCCGGAATATATTTGCAGCACATAATATTTCAATAGGTATTTTCTGTTTCCTATGGAGTCATGCAATTCCTGTAAAGCGCACCGGGTTATGATGTAGCCTGGGGGCTGCATGAGTCGAGTTTCACTAATTAAATTGCTATTCTTGCAACCAACTATTGCGGAAGGGCCTACTCCTATTATTAGTTATTTCCTCTCACTTTATTTCATGCATTAGTAATGTGCAGTGATAGTTTGGAGAGTGCTTTTCTGATGTACACTTATAGCTAATGCACATGCAGAAAGAAAACTATATATTTTAAGTACAGACTACAGTGGCCGGACACGTTTTAAGACATCAAATGCATTTTTTTGACAAGATAAGTGTAGAATCTGTGAATATGCAAACATTTAGCTTCTATTTTCTTAAAGATTTAAAAACTAAAAAGTCCAGTCTGGCTGGAGCCCTCATGTTTCTGCATTCCTCTTGCGTATTTGGCCACAGTTGTCTTCCATACTTGCTTTCATGTCTTTAAATCCTGTTCGTAAGTGCACTTCTTAACCTGAGACAAGACAACAGACGGTCAGGACTGCAGAGGGAGGGAGAAAGTCATCGGTGCCCTCCCTCCCTCCCTCCATCCATCCATCCAGGGCAAAGTGAGGAAACAGGATGCTCACTGCAGACACCTTCACACCCTGGACACAACCTATTAAAACGTCTCCCCTCTGGTAGGTGCAACATAACACCGAACATCAACGCTGTGCATCAACACTACCAGACACAAGATTCTTCCCACAGACCAAAATATCCACTGCTGCCTTTATATATTACACTTTTACTGTTTAATTCTGTTTATTTTCATTATGAACATGATAATATATCACTTATAATATAAAGCCTGCACTATATATACAGTGTATAGACATCTGTACATGGAGCCTGCACACTGTACATAATAACTCTGTCCATATATCAATTTAGTATTTTATTTGTTATTTATTTTTATTTCACTACTTATGTGATTAATAGCTCTTTCATTTCAAGCCGCTTAGCATAAATAGTTAAAACATAAGCTCCAACTACCAGCTCCTCTAAAGCTTACTAGTTAACAGTTTATGTTCACTTGTTAGTTTAATAAACTAACTAACGCTACGTCACCTTTACGCTACGTGAACGTTGCGTAACATTACGTAGCGTTAACGTAAACGGACCAACTATTGGCATTAAAGCGTGCACACAGAAAGTTAAGCCACGCCCACGTAACGTCTCTCCATTATTAGTGAACAAAGTTAAAGTCAAAACGTCCGATACCAGTACTTTTTTTAGTTTTAGCACGGCGTGTGTGAGCGTGTGCGCGCGCGTGTGTGCACGCCAGCGCTCCTCTAAGGTGCAAGCTGACACTCAAAATGGTGATTTTCCTGTTTGGTTTTCTATTTTTATGAATGGAGGCGGAGGTCGTGAGCTTTTGTCATATGTTCTGGTCTTAACCACCAGGGGGGAGAGCACCATTGAGAATTAATAGCGTCTCTCTCTCTCTCTCTCTCTCTCTCTCTCTCGCGCTGTGTGTGCGTGTCTCTCTCCCACAACATAAAGGCGAGGTTCAAGGGTAAAAAACTTGCAATTCATGGCGTGGAGGAGTCAGTGGGCTGAGCAGCAGCTCCTGGTCTGAGCCCAGTTGTCACCGAGCCGAAGCAGAGCTTCGTCTAGCTGCTCGAGTGTTGTCCTCTTTTTATTTTTTTTCGCTCCCCTCTTCCCTGTCCTCTTTCTTCTTCTTCGTCCACTACTCGGCTTTTTCTGTGCAGTCTGGCGTGGCAACGCTAATGGCCCCGCGTGCGTTTCGCAGTCAAAACGGTGTCTAAAAGGGGGGAGAAGAAGAAGAAAAAAGAGAAAACAGCGATTCCGATGCCTTCTTCCACTTTGAGCGAGAGGGACAACCCCTAAACCCCCCCGGTTTTTTTTTTTTACACGAGGGACAGACATACAGACGTCTCCGTCATCTTCCACTTCATGAAAAAAGGACGCGTCTCGGTAAAAAAAAAAAAAAGAGGAAAGGTGACCAGAGAAACTGACGGGGATCATGGCAGCTACTTTGTCGGCGGAGGAAGAACAGGTAGGCCTTTACAGTATTTTACACTTCTTCACTCTGTGTTTCCGTCGCCCTTAAACGTCCCAGCCTGTCGGCCCTACCTGGAGGTATTTTTGGCCCCGAGGGTTGCGTGAACGCACCGCAGCGATGGCGGTGCGCAGTGAGGTTTTTGTTGCGAAATGCTCCCTGAATGCGTCGCGGAAACATTGTATCGATTTCTGACAATTCTTTTTTTTTTTTGCGCTGCTCTCGCTGCATCAATGTCAGTTCCTCTCCAGCGACTGAGCTGAAAGTCTTGCGAAACAGGGCCGATATCGCCTTTATATCTGCCTCCACAGATATACAATATTAATTCCTGGTGTTTTTTTTATTATTATAGAGTTATTGGTTCGAGGGCACAGACCGTGTTATTACTCCTGGAAAGAGTTGGAAACGCTGTCTGGCTCCACATTTGGCTCATTCAGGAATATATACAGCAGAAACTTGGTTGCAATGTGAATAAAGTAATGTGGCTTTGAGATATATTGGGTAAACTAACATGCATTCACACATGTAATCCAATTTCAAGAATAGGCGATGCATTTTGCATTTTTCATAGCCTTAAGCCTAAATGAGTCTCATCAGCAGTTGCTGTAATGTGAAACGTTTGTGTAAGCCCCCCAAAAAACTGTAAACGTAATTTTGACAAGTTTCTATTGTTTGTAAAGATTGTGCAATAAAAACATATAGTGGCAAATAAGTGTATTTACCAAAAAAAAGCAAATATTCAAATTTGACAAGCTGGAACCAGGGAAAGTTTAACCTTTTTATTTTTGTAAAAAATAAAAAGTTGTTGCAGATGAACAGTTTCTAGTGATTAACTGAACTCTAATATTAGTCCTGTATTATACTTAATGGATGCAGGCCCTTTAGGACTCATTTAATTTTGGGGATTAAAAGACTCAATCAGAATCTTTCCAGCTAAACCTGGTTTGCATAATGTGTATTTATTGGTGTACTCTTAATACAGAAAGTAGCCAATTTATAAGGCTGTTCTACACCGAGATAAAAGTAGCTTAGTCTAATAAAACGGTCCTGCAGTAACTATTATCTTCATGAACGTTATTATTGTTGTAGCTCTTGATTCATTTTTGAAGCTGTTTAATTGTATTGTGTTATACGGAGGGAAGGCGAGTTAACCCAGTTGCATTGACACCTCTCTAAAACAGTTTCTACAAAAATACGTAACATTATAACATCAATGAAGTTTTAATCTGTTGTATCAAACGGCGTTAGTCTCAGATTAGTGTACCTAATAAACTGGCAACGAGTGTAACTGCATTCTATCTTGATCTGTAGGTTAAACATGACCAACGTTAAAGTGGCATGAACGGTACCAAACCACAAGAAATCCAACGTGAGCAAAGATACCGTTGTTGTAGTTACTGTGGGGGAATACTAATCAGTTGGTAGTATCTAGACGTCTTATCTTCATGCATCTACATTTCTTTCAAGTCTTCTCTGGTCTCGTGCGTGTCTTCTCTTCTGACTCCTCATCATCTGGCCAGCAGAAAGCCTTATCTGGCTACTCCATTTCCTGTGTGAGCCAGGGCCCCCGCTCGGGTACCGGACGCCCTCATTACATCCACAGCCTTGTGGGGGGTGGTTGGGGATGTGCGTGTGTGTGTGTGTCGGGGTGGCTCTCTCGGGAGCATACACGGGTGTGTAGTGGAACTTCATTCTAAAGGCAGCTGTTAAAAGCATTTCCACTAGACTCGGGGGAAGGGGGGAGTTTATGAGCTACAGAGTGCGTGTGTGTGTGTGTGTCTATCATGTGCTTTAGAGAAACAGTGCGTGTGTGTGTGTGTGTTTGTGTGCGGTGAGTCTACTCCCAGGAAGCAGTGGAGTGAGAGAAATTGGGGAATAGGGAGAGAGTGACGTCACTGACTTCCTGTTTTGGTATTGACTCGTGCAAAATGGGACTCGCTGCAGCAGTCCCACATTTGTAAATAGGTTAGCTTGGCTTCTGTAATCAAACAGATTTAAAATGTAAAGATAAATGAACGCTTTAAGGTCTGCCGAGGTGTAATCATGATGCTGCAGTAACCACACACACACACACACACACACACACACACACACACACACTACTTTCCATAAGCCCTTCAATAGAGTTTCTGTCTGCTGAGACAATAACACAGTCACCGTGTACATTATGACTCCTGGCTGGAATGTGAATACTGCAGACAGTATGTCAATACTCAGACCTTATTTCCTGTAACAAAGGATCATCAAGTAAAACGATACGTGCCAGTAAGTACCATTTCTGTGGCACCGACACAACTAAATGAAAGGCAGCTATCAATTGACGTACACCTATATCTACCAGCTCAGAATCATGGACTGTAACGGTGGATTAGTGGTTGGCAATATGGTCAAAGTCATCTATCACAGTATCGGTAGTTTTAAATCGTAATAAAGATTTTACACGTGTTTACACGCTTCAATGTTCCAAAATTACATAATTTTTGCTCATAACGCTCTGTTTTAGCATCTGTCTCTTTAAGCCCCCCAAAAAAACCTAGTCTGCTCTGATTTGCTCGCAAGAAAAATGTGTCCGCAGCATTTGCAAAGGTAACTTTCTCCAGACGTGGGTGGTATAGTCCAATGAGGCTGCATGTGACATCGGAGCGGGAGCTGAATCTGAATGGCTGGTTGAGTCACATGATTTCTGATCCAAGCAGACCACAAAGAAAGTGACCTGGATGTCTTATTTCATAGTTGGTAGGTTGGTAGGAACTCCAGATACGCAAATGTATGAGCACAAGTGAGTTTTTCATCATATGCCCTCCTATAAATATTTGAAAAAAACAATGGGGCGCTGACACAAATGGTCAAACATGCGGAAAATTCACTGGTTCGAGCTTCTAAAATATAAATAATTACTGGGTTTCTTGGTCTTGTGTGGTAGTTGAATGAATATATTTTGATGTGGCACTATTGGTCAGACTGAAGTAGAGATTCAGATACCATCTTTCTCTTCCTGATACTGATTCCTTTACCTGAACTTGCGTATCGGCCGATATAGTACCGATCTGATGCCATTGCTTTAAAAAAACTGGACATAATTCCCTCTATTTTCTTGCCGTGAAAACATCTCCTTCAAACAAATTAATTTAAAAAAAACTAGAATTTACAAGATTGCATTTAATAACATGTTATAATCTACTTTTGCCTAATACTCAGTTTTACTGCATGGAGCTTGAACGCATCATCATGTAACTCAATGTCGCGTAACGGTAGCCGTTTGCTTGTATAGAAAACGACTGAATACGGGAGAGATTTCGGACACCGAGGCCGCTCCCCGCAGCCAGTTTTACTCTAAAGTAAGTCTGGGTCAGGGTCTCAAACCTTTTTGGACCCGTGGACTTGTTTTCAGGCTGTTTGGCAAAGAACCAACTACAACTCCATCCACTAACCCGCAGCACAGCTTGTCCCGACTGCAGTGAACCTAATCAATGACTTATCGACGGGTCATCGCCAACACCACCAATAAACAACAAACTGGATTATGTAATGTCAGCTGTTTATTGTTTATAATGTCTCGCTCGGCCTTTGGGAACATAAAGGCAGCGTAAAAATATAAAGAATGGTGGTCAGATGGACTAAATCTCAGTTAAAACCATTATTAAGTGTTTCAAGAACTTTGAAGAGAATATATCTCCTGTTTTCATCAGAACTGGAGTCGAGTCGAGCAAATATTTATGCGTCCTCCAGGAGCAAGTCACTCCTCCAGTGCAGTCTGGTGTGCTGTCGCAAAAACAAACTGGTTCATCCTCAAATTCCACTCGGGCGGATATGGCCCCTAGTGCAGCAAAACCAAACAAGACGGGCTTCTCCAGGAACAGAGGGTCACTGCCGGGAGTTGGCAGCCTCTCCTTAAAAGGCCAAGAGAGACCGAGCAGCTGTCAAACCATTGAGGTCTTGGAAACCCGAGTGTACCTGACAGCACTCTGACAGGAAGTTGTCTTTGGCCGACGCCGACGGAACAACAAAAGAGCTCGTGGACTTTCTGTTACAGTATCCCAGAATGCAACAGTTCATCTGGGAAGCGAGATCCGACACACTGTTGAAATACTGATTTGGAATAATGCCTTTTTTTTTGGTAAATCTAAAAATAGAACTACAGAGTTCGAAAACAAAAAGCTTTTTTTAATTCTTTCCCCTTTTTTGAAGAAGACCATGTTCACTTTTTCACCTTGTCGACGCCATGTTTGAATCTTTCTGCAGTTTTCTCTGTAAATAATTTGCAATAATAAGACAAATCATTGATCCAGAACCTCGTCTGTCTTTTTTCCATTTTGTCTGGTACCAAGACAACAGATTATTGCTTCAGTCCAGCTTGAACCAGCTTGAACCAAACCAACTTTTTAAAAGGCAAAAAGCTTTAAGGCAGGAAGTCGACCACCAGATCAATTGAACGGCAATAACCTCCCTAGATATTGGAAAAAAAACAATAGCGAGTACACCCAGTGACCCAAAGAAATATATAAGGAGTAATGTTTAAATTCAGTGAGACGTCTTCACTTCTCAGTGCTCTCCTTCTGTGCATGTCAACATGTGTTCGTATGTTCAAAGACGTCTCTGGTGAGGATGTGGATGACCCCCCCTCCATCTTTTTCTGGCCCTCCTCTGGTCGGTTTAGATCTGATGTCGCAACTCTCCATCTGCTGGAAAGAAGGGGAAAAAAAAGCGCATGAGATGTGATTACAAACTCTACAACATGTATTGCTCCCAAAAAGGATTAATGAACTGTTAAAGTTAATATATTTATAAGTATTGCGTGTTGACATGATCAGAGATCCATTCACTAAAGCGCTGAAAAGCCCAGGATGGAGGCCGACACCCCTCCCCATGAGAAGCGACCTCAGCCCCGTCAGGTGCAGTCGCCCCTCATCCCTCATCCCCTGCATGTTAAGGCGGCTGAACAGAGCAGAAGATGCAGCCCCCCCCCTCCTCCCCCATCTCCCCCCACCCCTGTCTCTGAAAGCACTGGCTTTCCTGAGCAGAGACAGTGGCATCCTGTCTCGAGGCCCTCGGGCGCTCGTCAGTGATCGTTTTTGTATTCCTGAAGAGCCGCGGACCCCCAGAACTGGACTTCCTGTCTCCCATGCATAGCCCCCCGCCGCACCGGGGAAGCGGCAGCCTGTGTTTTTCAGAGCGCTCACTGCCTCCTGTGTCGCCTTTTTGACGATTCACTGGGTGCTGACTCGCTAGCTCTGCGGGTGCTGTAGGTGGGGGGTGAGTTCCTGAGGGAGTGTATAATAAGAGCAGAGGGGAGGACAGGAAGCGCTTGAAAGGCCGCTCGGCTAAATGCATAAGTTATTTTGCAAGATGGGTGGAAGGCCTTTTATGGTAAACACGTTTTTTTTTTTTTTCCTCCAAATTACAAGTTTGGTGCATTTGGTGGGTTGTTTTTAGATTTTGGAAAAAAAAGTGTAGAAACAAAACACTTTTTGGAAGCGAGCAACTTTCCTACTTTATACTTTTATGCCAAAGGTGTCTCTGATCTCTAAAATCTCTCTGTACGACACCTCCTCCGGCCACCAAAGGGCAGACCGAGGCGGTTAGCAATTAGCTGGCGAACATAGAGGCACGTTCTGTGGCTAAAGAGGCACATTTGGTGAGTCGGTGGGGACCAAAACGGAGCCAAAAGAAGAGTGAATATTGGACTTGTGTTCAGCAGGTGGCCGGAAAACGCACTCCATATGAATGCTAACGTTGTTCCGCTTCTGCTGGAACTTTTAAAACCAACTCACAAGATATTTCAGTCATGTGTTGAGGCCCATACACTACGTTTGATTTTGTGAATACCTGAAAAAAACCTTGAATTATATACATCAAACTCCCTATGACTTAATATGAAACATAATAGCAAAGAACAAACACTCAGTTGTCTCACTAAGTTTTTAAAATTATGATTTCGGGGTCTAATTAATGCCACGTTATCGCCAGTAATATCATAACGATAACTGTGGCTGCAGCCAGATTTCACAGGTAACTAATGCCATCATGAAACATGTTGAATATACATATGTAAGCTTCACATCACAGAGTTTGACGGCCAATAGAAAACCCCTTTTGCTTTATTCGGGGATAACCCGGCTACATGTGTTGGGGCTTTTTCAACCACTGCATTAAAAGTTATTATTGCAGCTCCAAGTCGCCAACACCAGTTTAGCCAGAGTCCAGATTGTTGTTCCCCTTCTCAATACGTGAGCGTTGTTCTTTTACTTCACACAATCCCCCATGTCATGGCATGTTCTTTCTTTTTTAGCTCAACCGTGAACTCCAAGCCAACGCTTTCCCCAAAATAGCCGCGGGTAACACACACGTTGAACTCGCATGTTTTTTTGGGTTTGCACAAATTACAGTTCACACATTTAATTGCGTTCCTCCCCGTGAATGTCCACGCAGCTCTTTATGAAACGCCATCGTAGACGTCTCTCTCCGGGCCTCCAATATTCTGTGAAGTCGTAGATGGAGCTTCCTCTGAGGAGGACGTATCGGGTTTAAAGCCCAGTTTCACTTCCTTTCTGCTTGACCCTTTTGAGTACAACGTGTGTGTGTGTGTGTGTGTGTTTCAGGCGACCAGGCAGTTTCTGGAGGAAATCAACAAGTGGACCAGTCAGCATGGGGTGTCGCCGCTGTCCAGGGAATTGGCCGTCAAGTTCCTCATGGCTCGCAAGTTCGACGTCCTCCGAGCCATCGAGCTGTTCCACAGCTACCGGGTACGAACGGAGGACCACTCGGGTTAAAATGCAGAGCGAGGTGGAGGTGGAGCCGCTCTGTGGCGGCCATGTTGGAATCCTCATCTGTTAAGCAGAGTGGCTGGAGAACAGCTGGTTAATTATACGATTTAAGATGAAACCTTTTCTTTTTAAATAAGCAAGTTAGAGCATTTTTTGGGAACTTTGTGTGTTGTTATAGAGTTGGAGTTTTCATTAAAGACAATTTAAATTACAGGTATGATTTTTGCACAATGGCAACAATGAAATAACAGAGTTTAGATGCTAAGATTACTTTTGTTTTTGCCAAAAAAAGGGTTTTAAATGTCTAAATGACACCCCAAATATTTAAACCCACTTTTCATTTATTACATTGTGCCAACCAACTCAAGGCATCAATGTTGAATAAAAATCTTAATTATATATATATATATATATATATATATATATATATATATATATATATATATATATATTATAATTATAGTCCAATCAAATACCACAATTTGTAAAGAAAAATAATAATAATTACAATGCTTTTTTTATTGGGGACCCACTCAAATATGCTTAAAGAATAAGTAAACAATCTTCCTCATTCAGTGTTGACACTTTTCATCACCTTAATTGTTTACGTTCAGCCCCGTCATACTAAATTTTTCAAAGTTGCCTGTCTCTTGATTTTTTTTTTTTTTTCAAAACTTGAAAGGGATGCCACCAAAGTTAACAAAAACCCAAAGCAGCTTGCTTAAACATTGTTGGACATTCATAAAGCGAGAGTTAATATGTGAAGGAATATTTTTTTTTTTAGATGAGCGGAGTCCTCAAGCAATAAGTACAATGTTTTAGTGAAAACAGTTTCCAGCTTCCTGAAACCTAAATTTAGAAACTCATCTATCAAGTCTGTCGAAACACGTTTTTTTTCTTGTTTGAACATCAAAGGAATCGACGCCCACATTGGAACGATCCGGTCTCATTATGCGGAGCGTCAGCCATCATTTCCACAGTCTGATGTATTCTATTAACCTCGTTATGACGCGGCAGCGGATCACTGCCTTATGAGAGCATACATAGACTAATGTCACATCCCACATCCTGGTTATAGCAGCTGTTTGCAGCCATATTCAGCTTTCCAGAGAGCTTTGAGCTTATCAAGAAACAAGTGTTGCATCGTCATCAGAAAAGCTTGTTGGTTGGCACAGATGAGGTTGGATTGAATGAGGAACGTAAAGTTTTGGGCCTGCATGCAAAACTATGTGAAACTCAATGATTACATTTCATATTTCTAGGTCAAATAAGTTGCATTGGGTTTTGTTTTTTTTGCTGTTGAGACCTGACTGTGCTGCATTGTACCAGAGAACAGACGCCACTTCACTGTGTTACTGAAATAGCCGTCGGTGACCGTGGTGATATTATTATTATTATTATTACTACCATCAAACCGGTAAATAATTAGCGGTGAGATGAAACCTCCAGGGCAGAGCCGGAGGATCAGACTGCAGGTCTCATTAACTTTATGATCTGAAAATAACATGCAGATAATAACGTAATCAAGGCCCGTGATGTCTCATTTGTTCCTTATTGGCCTGCAGCATCAAACCCGAACATGAAAATGAGGCTTTATCTGCTTCCTTTTATCAACGGAACATTTCACAGGCGTCTCGCAGACTCTGAGTTTGACCTCCTGCTTTGAGTAACGCCGCTTTAATCACAGCGCTGGGTTATATAGAGTCATATTTGTGTCTCATTACTAATAACACATGAAAAATAATCTTAAAAGATGACGGGATAAGAGCGCTGCTGTTAGAGTGAAATCAACGGGTTGTTACCGTCAAGTCTTCTTGATCAAATGGAAAAGCATTCATAAAAATAAGTGAACTTATGGGAAATGATTGCTGTTGGATGATTCTCCTCCAGGTGCGTGAGGCTCGTCCTCTGTTTACAACGTCTCACTGGTGCCGTTTCTATTTAAAGCCTGTAATCACAGTTAAGAGCCCACATTATTTAAAAGAGGAAGAGAAAAAAAAAAAGATAAATACAACAATAAATGGAAAAGACGCCTCCCCGTGCTCGGCCTCGGCTTCGCGGAAACCTTGCAGAGAGGAATCCTCCGGGCAGGAAGGCCGGCCGGGGCTTCAGTCCATTGTTCGGTGGCTTCACCTGCTGTGATCTGTTCTCTCCAGGAAACGCGTCTTAAAGAAGGAATCGTCCGACTTCAGCCTCAGGAAGAACCTCTGCGCTCGGAGCTGCTCAGCGGGAAGTTCACCGTGTTGGTGAGTGAGAGATAAATGGAAAAACATTCAGTTAAAGCGGTGATTTTCAACCAGTGTGCCGTGGGAAAATGTCTAATTTCACTTAATCGGCCCCAAAAAAATATTATTTAGTTGCCGCAAATCATTTTCCATTGTTGACAGTCAGAGCCTGCAATAAAGTGACTGTCCTAGTAATTAAATACTAATTAAATAGCGCATTAATTACCTATCATATGTGCTGTATTATGACATTTTGTAACTTTTTTTGGTTTTTGCTGTTCCGCCGGATTTTTTTATTGTAGTTAAAATGTGCCGCGGCTCAAAAAAGGTTGAAAAACACTGAGTTAAAGGATAAGGCGATGTTCATTTGTGTATTGGAAACAAATCAAATGAGACCAAAACCAGCGCTGAATTAATCCCAATGACAAGGATTGTCTTATTCCTTCGTCCCATAGACCTCCATTGTTCTCCAAAAACTATTGAGAACATGTGAACAATGAGACGGATTGTTGTTTTTTAATTATAATAGATGGTTTTTGGGTTGATCCGTCTGGCTGGAACGCTTACTTATTTTCCACTAAAGCTCCGTGTATTAACCCGCAGCTGAAATAGTCCAAAACAAACGCACCATTTACTCTTGTTTGAGTAAGATTTGGTCATAAAAAAAAGCAAAAATTATTATTATTTTTTTATTATATATAAACCATGACCTGTTTTTAAGGATTTACATCTTCAGTAGAAACCAAGTCTGAAAATATGGAGACAGGTTTTCCTTGTTTTGTTATTTTAACAGGATTCAAAAAGACAAATCTCGAATTCCAGAAATGTAGGTTCTTCTGGACTTGTCAATCAATCAATAACTTATTACATAAAAGGACACCAACTAATGTGATGAGCTCCCTTGTCATTGATGAAAAAAGGTTCAACTTCTGAAAGCTAGTTCTCATAATGAAGAATTAAAGGTCTTTTTGGGGTGCAAGTTATTTATTGATTGACTGGTATGCTAAGTGGATTTCCTGTGCCAGATACATTTAGCCTCACACACACACACACACACACACACACACACACACACACACACACACCTTCCCTGTTGACGTGCCACAGTGGCAGTGATGCTGCACATCCTCTTGTCTTGACGTCGGAGGTCTCCAGCCTCAGCAGCCGGCTTCATATCCTGCCTGGAGGTATTTTTAGCCGCTCGTGCCCGAGAACACGGGTTTGTTTGCTTACACAGGACCGCTCATTCAGCTTCATTCACCAGGGAAGAGCCTCTCGTCTTCACACTGATCAGGTTTGACATGAAAAATATGATCCGTGTCCCTCTAAGGATGGATGGAGGGAGGAGGAAAGGAAGGGAAGGGGCTGCAGGACCTGCAGCATCATGGCAAGAATCACTTCTGTTGAATTGTTGACAGCCTTTTTTCATCTTCTGGCAGCCAGCCAGCAACCAGCCTATATGAACGTCAGCGCCCCCTTGTGGTGACTGTTGATTCTTACTTTTATCTGTCACACTTTAAACCAGCCCCAGTTAATTTATAAACGTACCATTAGATTTCTATGAAAAACACACATCTGTCACAGACGTCCTAATCCACGCATCGAATGAAAAGCCCAATAATTGTTATTGAAGATGCAGGAAGAAAAAAACAAACTGAGAAATGTATGCTAATCAACAGCTCGGTACAGTTTGAGGGCTTAAAGCTGCCTGAATGCTGATATATAACCTGTTGGTCTTGTGTATTCCAGAGTGTACGGGATCCTTCCGGGGCCTCCATCGCCTTGTACACGGCCAAGCTGCACCACCCCAACAAGACGGGCAACCACGTGGTGCTCCAGGCCCTCTTCTACCTCCTGGATCGGGCCGTGGAAAGGTGAGCGCTGCTCGCGAAATGCTTCCCCCAAAATAATGCAACAGACTACTGGTGCAGTGTTTTACTTCCCAGATATTCCAGTTTATTTCCGAGTAGGTCAGTTTTCCTTGAGGGAATCCTGAACATGTGATTTGACTATTTAAAAAGTCTTCTGTCCTGTTTCTGAAGTGTTTTCTGTCTACTGGCCTGCCTGCATAAGTGAGTTGTCACCTGACCTGTTTGTTAAGATACCCGCCTCGTTAACAGAGAGGTGTCGCCCACAGCTTCGAGACCCAGAGGAACGGCCTGGTGTTCATCTACGACATGGCCGGCTCCAACTACACCAACTTTGAGCTGGACCTGAGCAAGAAGATACTCAACCTGCTCAAGGTGGGATTCACAGCGCTGCGTTTTTACGTCCCCACGTTTAATGGTTTTACATGTACGGTAAATGCCAAATGAGGTTAAATATCTGAGGAAATTAGATGCATAATCCCATTTGACAGGATCAGATGTAGATTCACTTATTTTCAACACGACTGAACCTCGGTTGAATTATCTGCCAATGTTAAAAATGATTCCCTCCCCTTCAGGGTCGGGTTAAGACATAACTCAAGTTCAGTGTTTTTCAACCTTTTTTGAGCAGCGGCACATTTTCTACAATAAAAAAGATCCTGCGGCACACCAACAACAAGAATGTCACATTGTAGCATAATACAGCATATATGGTAGGTTATTATTGTGCTACCTACTGGCATGGAAGAGTATTTAATTACTAGGACAGCCACTATATTGCAGGATCTGATGATCAACAATGGAAAATGATTGCGGCAACTAAATAATTTTTTTGTTTTTTTGGAGCGATTTAAGTGAAATTAGACATTTTCCCACGGCACACCTGACAATCTCTCACGGCACAGTGGTTGAAAATCACTGCTCTAGAGTGATGTCCTTCATCCTGCTAAGAATCCAAAGCATGAACTTTTCAAAAAAGAATAAAGTAAATCCTGTTGCGTCCGAGACTCTTTGTATTTTGCTGTAAGTTGTGTTCTGTCTCTCTCCACCAGGGGGCGTTTCCCGCCCGGCTGAAGAAGGTGCTGATCGTCGGGGCCCCCGTTTGGTTCCGGGTGCCGTACAATCTGCTCAGCCTGCTTCTCAAAGAGAAACTACGGGAGAGGGTAAATGGAGGAGCTCAGCTCATGTCACCTGTTTGTGATGCTACTTTTGTGAAAAAGAGTTTCGGTTTTTATTTGGAGGGGCCGGACCGCGAGCGAGTAATCATCATTTTGCAAATTATGATTAGATTAGGGGGCTTCTCTTTCACAACTAGTCCACCCGGCTGCCTCGCACTTCCTGGGTCGTTGATGCTCGATCACCCCGCCTGCAGCACGGCCCCTGGATAGTTTCATTAGTATGTATTTCATGAGAGTCACCCGTCTGCTGTTAATTGTGTTTCCGGATTATTCATGCAACCAAGGGCATAAAAAAACACACAACATTGATTCCTAGTCGGCGGTGTCAGCCCTCCACTGAAGGGTTGAACCCGTCCTCACCCGTCAACTCCCGTCCTCTCCCCTCCTCCAGGTGCAGATGGTGAAAATGGCCGAGCTGCGCCAGCACCTCCCCAGAGACTGCCTCCCCCAGCACCTGGGCGGCCTGCTGCCGCTGGAGTCCTACAGCTGGAACCAGCAGCTCCTGGCGGGCCAGAACGGCCGGGTGGACCCGGTGGACGAGCTGGTGGGCATTCCCGTGGAAGAGGCCTCCATCCACGTCCCGGGACCCGAGTCCATGCGCCCGCAGGAGCTGCTGACGCACCTCGGCCGGCTGCAGCGCTCCGGCATCCACCAGGAGTACGAGGAGCTGCGCAAAGAGCCGCCGCCCGGCAGCTTCCACTGTGCACAGTGAGTCCTGCAACGAGCATGGGCTGCTCAAAGGGGAGGATTTGAGCTGCATGTCCATATTTGGGTTTTGAGTACATTTTTGTATTCTTTTGTCTCCAGATTAGCTTACAACCAGGAGAGGAATCGCTACGGAGATGTGCTGTGCCTTGATCAAACCAGAGTTCGTTTGAAACCCAGAAGGAACGAGGTGGGGTTTTATTTATTTTGTATTATGTTAATCTGCACATTAGTTGTCTTTCAAGTAAAAAATAAAAAACTGCCAGTTCCACTCTTGATTCACAAGCGAGCTGGTATTTAAGTTGGTTGTGTTTCTGTTTCTAAACTCACTGAAAGCTCCCATCAGCTACTTGTGGTCTCATTCCCGCACCGGTCACTGTTTCGTTCTCCTCCATCTCTGAAGCGAAGCTTTGTTGTGCCCACAGAGGTCAGACTACATCAATGCGAGCTTCATGGACGGCTACAAGCAGAGGAACGCCTACATCGGTACTCAAGGTACGACAACTGTCACGTATTCTTAATGCTCACTGGACTGTTGACGTATTTAAAAAGATAACGAGATACTTACGTGTGTGAATAGTTTTTACACATTTTCTGAAGATATCTAGGAAGACTTTCTCAAGATGACAGAATAATAGTTCTTACATCCATAAAGCTTTGCTGTGTGATGCTCTGTAGACACACCTCCAGGTACCTGCCAGGCTGAGCAATACTGAGATCTGCTTTAAGCATCTAGCAGTGTGTCATCTGGAGTCAATAGCACAGACACTCCTGTGGCCTGCATTGTTTTGCCCACATATTGATCTTAGGATGGACTGTTGTAGTGTTGTGCTCATGAGATTCATTTAATATATACAGCAGTACCACAATATTAAGAGCCAGTTGAAAGATAAAGTGCAAGATAAACAACTTTATTTCAGACCCGACCCGCCGATGAGTGCCTCAGGGTGCTGTCACGCCCATATTATGACACAATGTTGCGTTTAAGTTCCGTTTCTTTTGGTGTCACAGAGCTCACTAAGAAATAAGTGATCATAAGTAATGGTTGTTTATGAGTTTGGTACAATGGATTTGCTCCATGACACAGAACACTGACTGAACTGAGGTCATTTAAATGTGCTTTGAATGTCCTTGTGCAGGACCTCTGGAAAAGACCTACGGGGATTTCTGGAGGATGGTCTGGGAACAAAACATGCTCGTTATTGTCATGACGACTAGGTAATCTAAATCGTTTTTTTATTCATACTTTGTTGAATCAGAAGGTTCAGAGTCGAATAATTTTAAAATATGTCCCGTCTCTGCGCCGCAGGACAGATGAGGGCAGTCGGAGGAAGTGTGGACAGTATTGGCCTCTGGAGGAAGGGGGGCAGGAGGTCTACGACCACATGGCGGTGGTGAACCAGAGGGTGGACCACCACACCCACTACAACCACACCACCCTCGAACTGCACAACACTGAGGTACAGCCATGGGCCGAGAAAATGTTCTGCAACAGGGCCGTGCATACTGGGAACGGGGTGAAGCATCCTGGGTGCAGACGTGCTCCGTAGAATCAAAGATATGCTACGGTTCTGGCCCACAAATGGTTTAGCTTAGCATAAAGCTTTAGCGTTTAGCTTTGCATAAAGCTTTAGCATAAAGCTTTAGCGTTTAGCTTAGCATGAAGCTTTAGTGTTTAGCTTAGCATAAAGCTTTAGCCTTTAGCTTAGCATAAAGCTTTAGCGTTTAGCTTAACATAAAGCTTTAGCGTTTAGCTTAGCATAAAACTTTAGCCTTTAGCTTAGCATTAAGCTTTAGCCTTTCGCTTAGCATAAAGCTTTAGCCTTTAGCTTAGCATAAAGCTTTAGCCTTTAGCTTAGCATAAAGCTTTAGCCTTTAGCTTAGCATAAAGCTTTAGCGTTTGGCCTAGCATAAAGCTTTAGCATTTAACTTAGCATAACGCTTTAGCGTTTAGCTTAGCATAAAGCTTTAGCGTTTAGCTTAAAATAAAGCTTTAGCGCTTAGCATAAAGCATTTAGCTTAGCATAAAGCTTTAGCGTTTAGCTTAAAATAAAGCTTTAGCGCTTAGCATAAAGCATTTAGCTTAGCATAAAGCTTTAGCGTTTAGTTTAGAATAAAGGTTTAGCTTAGCATAAAGTAAAGGCTGTGCAAAGTTGAAAATAAATAATCCACCAACCTCTAATTTGACTGATTCATTTCAATAATAATTTATAACTCTTGGAGTGCACAAGAAGCCTGCAACTAAAAACTTCTTGTATCCATCCAGACATGTGAACAGAGACAAGTGAGTCATTTCCAGTACCTCAGCTGGCCCGACTACGGCGTTCCCACTTCCGCAGTGACTCTCATTGACTTCCAGGGAGCCGTGAAGAGGCAACAGAGGAAAATGGTGAAGGGTCTGGGACTTCAGTGGGCTGGCCACCCACAGGGACCCCCGATGGTGGTCCACTGCAGTGCAGGGATCGGGAGAACAGGTGAGACCCTGAGATTGGACGAACCTGAAGACGCCATTTCAAATGCTTATTAAAAAAAAAAATGGAAATGCATTTGTTGTCAATAATCCCTTTTTTTGCCTGCAGGTACCTTCTGTGCGCTGGACATCTGTCTGTCCCAGTTGCAGGACGTAGGCTCCCTGAATGTTTGCCAGACGGTGCGACGCATGAGAACACAGAGGGCCTTCAGCATTCAAACCCCGGACCAGTTCTACTTCTGCTACAATGCCATTTTGGAGCACGCCCAACGGCAGGGCCTGCTCCCAGCCAATCAGTGAGCTTCATCCCTGACGTCGTGCCCCCACACCCCATCCACCCCCAGATTATTCCACGAGCTCCCTGCAGTCAATCTGTTGAACCCCCCCCAAACTGCGTTGCGTGACCAATTTGTGCGTCCGGGAAGGGAACCCTCCTCCAAGAAGCCGTCCGTTGAGACCGGGGCCGTTCTTCATTGGCAGGACGAGACCAGAAAAAGGCTCGAGAGTCGACATTATCGTGTTTTTTTATTTTTTATTTTTTATTTTTTTAACGCTCTCGCTTCCAACAATGTGACATTTTTGTTTGTGCCGAGCGTCTCTCAGACAAACAAAGTGGTCTTTGGTCCGGCACGCTGGGGGAAGTGCTCGATGGTAACGTTCATTAACCCCTTTTTTTTTTTTTTATATTTATTTGCCACTTTAAACCGACGGTTTAGGGGACCTTAAAGGAGTAGTTCACCCCAAAATAAATATTCAATCATTATCCACTCAGGCCATATTGGTTCAAAACTCCTTGAAACTTTGTTTGACGGCAAATAAATATTAGTTTTAATTGCATTTCAGTGAAAGTTAGTGGTGTTAACACGGCCGATGTGCATCAAAAAGTACTTTTCTCCTCACAACTGCTGCGTAAAAATGTTCTCGTTTGGTTTTTAATGGCCAAATGAACTTTTTTTTAATAGTTTTGAGAAGGGCTGAGATGGAACCACAGTAGCTAGCTTATCTTATTTTCTTCTTCTAATTTACATATACAAATTGTATTTATTGCAAGTGACACGGACAGGACGCAAGTTACTGACACCATTTTTATTTTGGGGTGAAATGAGCCTTTTAACTAAGTACATCTTTTTTTTTTATATTCCAAATTGGGAGCTTGATCTCCACTCTCATACGACAAAAATGGATTTGGGTTCTGTTCATAATTTTTACACCTCCTGTGTCCAGGAAATATCGAGCAGTGCATTTTTAGCACATGGTTTATGTCGCGTAGAAGGTACGAGCTCGTCTCAGGAGTGTCACGCTGAACACACGGAGGTGAAACCGCTCAACTTAGAAAGAAAAATTATAATAATTAATAAATCAAATCAAACAATTTTGTCAGGAAGTCTTTTGCCAAGAAGTTGTTGCATTCCTTCTGAAGTTGCGTAATGCTTCTCCTCTGCCTTAGAAAGAGACTCGGTGCAGAGGGGTGGAGCTGTGAACCCCTAAGTAGCCGTTACATCCCCACTGTGATCACTCGTTGAATCGCTGTCCATGTGAATGCCTCTTTTAGTTTTATTGTTTTTTTCTTTCCCAAATATATCCACTGACCTTCCGTCTCACTAAATTGAGATTTTCTAACTTCTGCAGATGGGCACTAGTGTCCTCTTTGCTCGCATGCACACGCACACATGTAGAGCAGTCTGCAGTGACTATGCCATCGAAGCGAACATCTGTGGAAGTCATCGGTTGAGACCTCATGAGTAGTGCAATACTTCCTTTTTTATATATATATATATATATATATATATATATATATATATATATACACACACCAATCATGTCTTAGCACTTTTCGATAACTATTCCCGATGTGCTCTGAGATTAGTCGTCATGGTGGCAGGATGGGATGACGCATTAAAACATAATTCTGTAGGTCTACATGTGACGCTGGGGATAACTTGATTGTTAAATTTAGTGACGTGATAGGAAACATTTAGTGACATTTTGGACTTGCTGTAAACATCTGCATAGAGCTTTATCAAGAAGATTTTTTTTTTACAGGGAAGCCAGAAATGAACGATAGAAAAGGTGAACGGGCATCCACAGATCTGTGCCTGCACCCTAAAGGGTCCTCCTCGGACACTCGAGTCAGCAATGTTGTCTGGAGTATATTTTCATTAATATTGTGTTACTTTTCACGTTCTACAGACTGTGGTTGTAATCAGTGCTTTCATCTGGTCCCAGTATCTTGCCATCATTATAGAGTACATGTACAAAAACTGAGTGTCTGCGTGTCATACGTTGCATTATGTCGTCGTCGTCGGGTGAAAAAAAAAAAAAAATACAAAAGTGTTCTTTGCTACAGAATTCATATTGAATTTGCTTGTGGTGAAGCATTTTTATGTCTGCCATCATCATGCACTCTGATTTTTAGAATTGTTTTTCCTTTCAATGCCGGACGCAAAATGTGCCGTATTTTATTTTTATATTTTATTCAGCAACTGTTTTCATACGATTACCCAGGATATACAGTTATCTACATTAATTTTATATTTGTTCTATTATAACCTATTACTTTATCATTCGTATGACTATTGAATCAAGCTATACTGTATTAAATACAAACTATGTCAACGTATACACTTGTAAAGCTGTGTGTTTTATTGCTTTTTTTTTTTGCTTATTAAGCTGATTTATAGATAATTTAATGTAGTTCATTGATTATGGTATTTTTAAGTTGGCAATCAGTCATTTATTGATACTGCAAGACGGGTATAAATACAGAGTATTGTAGACCTGGAAAGAAGGGGGAAAAAAGTAGTTAATAGTATTGGTGCATGTATTCTAATAAGTCCTAAGTCTGTTCTCCGGACTGGACTTTGAACTTGGAATATTCAGAAAGTACACTGTAAAAGTACTTCATAGTATTTGTGCATTTAGTTTCATTTAGTTTAGTTTTTGTTTTTCTTATCACACATCAAAGTTAGAAGAAAAAGCTATTCTCGTTTTATGGGAGGGTCTTTAACATTGGATTACTCAAAAAGTACACCGTAAAATTAGTCCATACTACTTGTGCAAGTAGTCTAAGAAGTCCAAAAATATTAGTTTCATAAACTACTTGTTGAAGTTGATCGAAAAGGTCTATTCTGGGTCTCTGGAAGGGATTAAAAAAAAACACTTTATTTTGATTGTAGTGTAAATAATACTTGATCCAAATAACATGCTCCTAAATCACTGTTCTGTTCCTTCACCACAAATTACAAAAACTAAACCACACGCGATATTTTACTTTGAAATCGGGACCGGAAGTTGTCCTTGGAGGGCTTTACGGCACACACACACACGCACACACAGCCCCCCGTCATCCCATATGGGATATTTGTCTACACAATAAGATATAGTTTATAGTTTTTTACTTTTCAAAGTGCTGCCTAGTTATCTACGTAACACGTGTTTACCCAAAAACAGGCTCCGAAGACGACTACGGGTATTTATAAACTTTATTATTTTAAAGGAAGAGCAGCTTTGCTCTCTTCCTGTTTCCACACACACACACGCGCACACACACACGACTTCTGGCGTTTCACACGGGAGTGGACTCGTTTCCTCAAAGGACGACGGACCCGGTGTGTGACCATCTGCCAGTATATGAGGTGTCTTTGACCCCGCAGTGAAACAAATAAACTAAACAATGCGGCTCTCGCGAGAACAGCCACGTGTTCTCGCGCTATTTTAACCGCAGACCAACAAGAGCCAACTGACAGCAGCCACTCAGACCGGAGACCTCAACACAGTTTACAGAAAGCAAACGGGGATAATTATCCGGGTACCTGCACATGTTGGCGTGGAAGGAAAATTAAATGTCAGATGAAGGCAAAATGGCTGCACTAATGATGCAGTGAGCTTCAGTAAAAACAGAAACTAAAAGTATTATTAAACAAAAGGATGAAGGAATGGTGGCAGAAGACAGAAACGATGGTTTTACAGAGTTTAGAGGAAAGTGGAAGAAATGAGGTGTGCAGAAAAGTATGGGGGAGATCAAACTAATATCTAAACTTGGATTGGGACTGGGCTTCACATCAAAAGTAAGGAAAACATGGTGCAAATGCAAATGTGTGTGTTGTGGGCAAGAGGAATGAATAGCACATGTTATTGCAGACTGTCGTGAACATGAGCACGAAAGAAGGCAGCCAATTGGAAAGCTCAGCAAAGATAAAAGTACATTTATTTTATATAATAGACATTCTGCAAAAGAAATTAAGAAGTTAAAAAAAACAATAATATTTTTGCAGGATGACAGAGTGGAATGTGCAAAAACAAGAAACATATTTAGAAAAACAAGATTAAAACAAGTAGAAGTAATCACACAGTAAAGGTATAGTAAAGGAGTAAAAAAACAGTTTTTTTACATTTTAAAATGTATAACAGACTGAACTGTTAATATAGCACAGGGCACACAAAAAAAGAACAGATTCTGTTTCCAGTACGCAGATTTTAAGGCACTGTGATTTTGATAGTTGTGCCTCTTTTACACATTATTTATATTGCACAGTGTTGTCAAATACTATGTGTATTATATTATGGCAAGTCTTATTATTTAGATTTGTTTTTAATTATTTGGTATTAAATAATGTAACCTTAAGTACTACTAGACATCCTGAGCCACACTCCATACCAGCTGGTGGCAGTAATGCACCAAACCGTTGTTGCCAACTGCTAATTAACCTCGAAGAAGAAGAACAACAACAACATCAACAACAATAGACGCATTCGGCTGGAAGTCTCCAGCTAATGGGCTCACGAGATAAACCTCCTCACGTTGTTAACATTAAAGTTATTTATAACAAGGAGGAATGTATGAACGGTAATAATGCCACAATCTTTAAGTCGGTCTTTACTTACACAAACATGTACAAAATAAAACATCAGAGACCGTTAATTAACGTAGTAACATCTGTATGTTGTTGTTTCAGGATGCCCTCCCCTCCCTTACTGTTCCTCACATACCTCCCTCCAATCTGCTCATGCACACACTAAGTTTCCTTGTTCTGCACACTGTTGCTCCACCATCATCTGCTGCAGTCATTTTTATATCACTTCCCTTTGAAGGCAGAACTTGATGTAAAAATACAAAAAAATATTTTTGTTCATAAATTAAGAAAACATTAAAATAATGATTTGTTGTAATCAAAAACAAGATATTGAATGAATATTTTGAATATTAAATGATGAAATAAATTTATTTTCAAAAATATAGCAAAGAAACACTCAGTCGTGCATGAAATAACATTGTAGGGTCATTTTTGACCCATGTTGTGCCTCAGAGGGGGTTTGCATAGATGTGGACAAAATTTAAGAGATGACCAAACATACGTTTGTTGAATCATTGAGTTATTGCTCTTCTCATTTGTCTTGTTCTTGTTTCTTTTAAACACTTGCACTCAGCTTACAGACGAGGACAGTCACCATACCTTTGAATTCATCCGGACCATTCCCCCGCCCCCCAGTATTGAGCCCCCGGGGTCATCCGCAGTGTCACAGCTCTTCAAAGGTCACCCCGACCTCATCGTGGGCTTCAACACCTTCCTGCCTCCTGGCTACAAGATCAAGGTCCAGCACCCTGTTGCCGGGTAAACAAAAATAAAAAATGTCTTCCTTGTGACAGAATTCATATTGAATGTTCTCGTGGCGAAGCATTTTTAAGTCTGCCATCATCATGCACTTTCATTTTAGAGTTATTTTTCTTTTAATGACGCAGGCAAAATGTCTTAATTGTTCTATTGTATTCAACGATTACCCAGGATGCAGTTATCTACATAGATTTTAAATTTGTTCTATTATAACTTATTACTTATCATTCATATGACTTTTGAATCAAGCTATACTGTATTAAATAAACACAATTTGTATGTATACATTCGTTAAACTGTGTTTTTTGGCTTATTAATCTGATCAGTCATTTAATGTCACTCATTTTCCATTAAGAGTTTGTTGATTGTAGTATTTTTTATTTGGTCTTGTATACTATCAAACATTTATTGAGACTAAAAGAGTATATATATAAAAATAGTATAGTAAACCTGTAGAGACAAGAACATAAAGAAAACATTTAACATACGTGGCGAGATAAAAAAGTGAAATATAAATCAATATGGGGAAGGTTAAAAAAAAGGTTAATAAACCCACTGTTCACCAGCTGGACAGACGTTGGGCCGCGAGAGAGCTGCAGATTTTCCTCACGAGTTGGTCGAGACCGAAACCGACTTAATATTGGACTTCAATTTTGTCAAATGTTTAGAAACACGATGAATTATAAATTAATTATGTCACTTTTTATCTGCTAATTGAGTAAATGGTAAATTGTTTGTCAACACGTTTGCCATAACTTTATGCACTGACAACGTGTTGATGTTAAGTTTACTCCTTGTTCTGCTGCTCCCAAGTAGAAATATGCATCAATTTAATAATGCATCCATGACTGAGTCGTGTTTATGAAAATGTATTTACATTACATTTAGCTGACGTTTTTATCCAAAGCAACCTACATGATATACAGTAGACACAGCAACGGTGAGCAATTAGGGTTAAGCGTCTTGCTCAAGGACACATCAACATGGACTACCGGAGCCTGGGATCGAACCACCGATCCTCTGATTGAAAGACTGACTTGCTAACCACTGAGCCAAAGTCATAGTAGAGCTACACATTAAACCATTGGATCCCACTTTTCTCTTTTCTCTTGAAATGCAGAGGCGGTGGCTCCAGTGACACCCCCACTCTGCAGCACACTTTGAAATATAATACTGTGTATTCCACTTTGGGGTTTTCACCACAACCAAAGTGAGCAGCGTAACCGTCGTGTACTCCCAGTGTGTTGAAACACTGCAACCATGATGCATGCTGGGAGCTGAATTCAACAGCATGTGGGTATTTCTCGCTCAACAATGCTTATTTCTGGGTGTGGTATGATGTTCCTCAGGGACGGGGGCATTGTCCCTGTATTACACGTGGCACTGCGTGGCTGGGCCCTGAACCCTACACCTGACGGTACCTTCAGAGACTGAACGCAAACCAGAGCAATTCATTTTAGATCCAGAAAATCTTCAGTCATCCTCATCGTGAAATTGAGATGTTGAAACCAAGATTCACAAACTTTGAATAAAGAATTCAGTTTATCGCCTCTGACTGCTTCGTAAATTTAAACCACGCCAGACTTCATTTAGTAGTTTTAAACTGATGGGAGACGTTCGTATCAAGAATTTGTAATTCGACAGAAATGTATGTGTACAAGTTTCTCTTCATAATGTATTTTTTGGGGGATTTGCAGGAAACCTTTCAAGGATTTACCGACCTTGAAAAAACTGTCTCATCGTGTGTGTGCTTTCGTGTCGTCTTCAGAAGACGGTTAATTTAAAACTACAAACCACAAACAAATAAGAATGAGGAACTTTCCATATTTCATCATTGTGTTGCCTTCAGAAATGCAAAAACATTTTTTTTGCTGCTCATCAAAACAATCTGTTTAATTGTCTTAACTTTTCTTTAAGTATATTTAGTGTATTTATTTAGTATTTTGTTAGCTTGCGAGTGATAAAAGTGGTAGTTTATGTAACAACCTTTAGGGGAAGAATACTTTCATTGTTTAATTAATTAATTAGTGAAGCATTAGAGCCACCATGATAATTGTTCCAGACTATTTTTTGCACTATAATTACGGCAATTACAAATACTGAGGCATTGTTTTATTTTGATATTTGACCATCACAACTATTTTATAGACAGTGGTGGAAGAAGTACTCATATTTCACCTTTGAATAAAATCAGTCATAACGAAGTAAGCAAAACTACTTTGGTACAAGTAAAAGTTATTGTTTCCATGTTTACTTAGTAAATAAAAGTAGAAAAGTCTCATCACCAAAATACTTTAAGTAGTACAAGTTCTAATAACAGAATGAGCCCATTCAAGTGTATTTTCTAAATATAAATATATAATATTTGATATAGATCTCATTGCATTATTACTGATCATTAGCAGTTAGCAGCTGGGGGTGTGGCACATTTAATTGAAGCTTACATAATAGGCTGAGAGGTTAAAATGACAACAACGCATCAGATTTTATACAACACGTTTTTGTGTGTGTTAAATCCTGATTCTGCACAGTAACTAGACTAACGACAGAGCTTCCAGAAAGTAAAGTGAAAGTGAAGAAGACTATAAAACCTGAATAAAGCGCCAGTACCGAAGCACGCAAGTGGAGTAAAAGTACTTGATTACTTCCCGCCGCTGCTGCCGCTGTTGCGCCTCCGCCGCACAGATGTTGCGTTTGGAAGATCGTCGTGGAGACACTGCTGCCTCTCGGTTTTTTAGCGGGTGATTTTCAAAATAAAATGACGCGTCCGGGACTGTGCGCCAATGCCAAACAGAGGGGGGCGTCTCCAACTATTTGGTTACAAACACGAATCCGGAGTAAGGAGTCCTTTTTTTCCCTGGGTATGTAACAGCTGGTTAAACTCAATAATATTAACAGTGTTACTGATGTAACGAGTGAGCGATGTTTGTGTCGAAGCGGATTCGCGGCCCAGTCGCGCCCCCCGTGCTTTTGTGTCCTTAAATGAATTGAAGGGGGGCTTCTTTTTTATTTTGTATGGTCGACTACAGAATAGCTCCCAAAAAAACATAACGCGATTACATGGCCGGAATCTGCAGGACGTCATTTTGTGTCTGCTTGTAAACAATGTCTGCGTGGTGGTAACGTGTGGAAGTGGAGACATTTGGTCTGCAGCGTTGTTGTGAGCATGTAACGCGAAGGGATCGGGAGGAGAGGAGGGGGTGGGGGGGTTGTTGTGGTGAGACATGTTAGACATTTTACTCCCCGACTGTCGAAGTAAACAAAGAATAGGATCCGTGGAAGCGCTCGGTCCTCTCTGCAGGGGAGAGAGAGAGAAAAAGCGAGAGTGGGGGAGAATAATAAGGAAAAATGGGGCTGCGTGTGTGTGTGTGTGTGTGTGTGTGTGTGTGTTTTGGGATCGCTGCGCGAGCGGGGAATGGCGTGGCTCCGCCGCGCCGATGTTTCCACTCAGCGACCGACGCCGTAGTTCCCGTTACGTTTGACTTTGGCATTGTTTGGTAAGGGCAACCGGATCCGCTCTTACCGGGGGGGGGGGGGGGGGGGGGGGGGGCGCAGTGTCGGCCGCCTCTCGGGGCCCTGCTTCCACCGAGCCCACCGGCGTCCACTGGCGAAGGGACGATTTACCCAGATGATGCATTTTGGTGCCTTTTGTTTGGAGAGTGCAGCCTGTAAATACGCACGTCGACCGACGCGGAGCGCGAGGGGGGCCGGGCGGGGGTGGGGGGCTGATCCTCCTAACCGTGTAGCTCGGTGTTGTGCTCCACAGCCCGCAGTGCGTTGGCTTGCGTGCTTTTGCACAAAACTTGAAAACATACTTTTTTTAAAAGCTGCTGGGAAAACATCTTATATTGTGCATTTAAAGCGTTGGCATTTTTGAGGGGACGAATGGCGGTCTGTCTGCTGCATGTTGTTGTTTTTTTGCAGAGAGGCACGGAATCGTGTGGTGAAACCCAGGCTAGGAAGAGGAGTAAATGTGTGTGCGTATGTGTGTGTGTGTGTACCGCAGCCCACGGGTGCTGCTGAGTCCTCCGCCCAGGCTGGAATGAGGAATCCCGGGCTGGTGTTGCAGCTCCGCCTGTCGTGGGCGATGGTTTATTTTGGAAGTTCCACCTTTTTGGGATTCGCAATGACGGTCGGCTGCGACGATTGGCTGGAGTGTCCCACACGGGAGGCGGGACGCGGGTGCAAAGAAGCAGACTCCCTCCTACAAAAGTCACGTGTTTACCCAAACTCCAGGAAGTAGCTAGTTGTAGATGGATCTCCCGAGTGGTCTGATGTAATCGAAATAGATCTGATCATAGCGGTAATAAATAAAGCTGATTCTGATTCTGATAATGGTGTGTCTTGCAGAGAGCCGGTGGCTTAAATTCTAGTTTTAAATACCTTTATTATAGGGGACACCAAATAAGTTAATCAGGCCAAGAAAATAATAATAAAAAAATGCATTTATTAAAATATTATAAATACACATACAACATAAATACCTCCCCCCATACACACACAAAACAAACAATCAAGTTATGGTGCAAGTGGAGAGTATTTTCTCAGCATAAGTCTTTGTTTAAGGGGGGGGGGGGAGAAGAGTCTGTCGCTTCACTATCAGAGGAAAGATCTGCCTGACTATAATTACTATCTATTAGTATGTCATTAACACAGGGAGACTTGAGTAAGATAAAGAATAGCCCTGCAGTGCAAAGAGGCATGACACTTTTTAAATACAAAACCCCCACAAAGTCTCAGTTGAAGACGCATTAACATTGCACGAGGCCTTCCAGTTGCCTTAAATGTTATACTTTTCACACATAACGCTTAGAGTTACGTAAAATGTTATACTGTCCACACACAACACAGACGGGACTGTTCACACCGCTGGTATTGTCGCGCTTCAAATCAAAATGGGCGTGCATGGTGGAGGAGTGAGAAACATTCTTGATTGACAGTTCAAACTCACAACCCTGGTTCGTCACCCCGCCCTTCCACGGATGCGCTGAACAAACTGACCAATGGTGCTTGCCTAGGGGCGGGGCTACATCTGAAAACCCCGCCCCCCCTCCAGAGCTAACCGAACGGAGATTGTTTTCCTCTTTCGGAGAGATTTTCACTTTGCAGCCCAGCCGCTTGAATTATTTATTTTAATAAAACCACACGCATAAGTTGCTTTTTGAGCACACACGTCACTTTGGCATCTTCCCCCGAATATCGGCTTTCAGATTTGGGATCTTCAGCGTTGCTACTTGGGAGACGGGTGAGTTCAGCTGAATTCATTCAGCGTGCTAACGCAGCTACATACCGACCGCGAGCAGACGTGTGAAGTCCACCACGCAGAGAACATCGGCTTCTCCCTGCCTGTCACTCACTTCGTAACCAGACCCGATGCGAGTTTTCCTTATAAATCGATATCACAACGCCCGCTTCAGGTCGCCTGTATCAGCGAACCTAAACCCAACTAACGGTTAGCTGCATGTGCTTCGCCCCCGACTACTCATGTTGTTTACATTAGCTAGCAGCTAACTGGCGGCTCACATCCCCCCAACCCCCCCTGCCCCCTTGTCGACATGAACGACTTATCGCTGTAGATAATATAAATAAAATGCTTTCGTGTACTTTTAGGCTGCATGGTGACTTGAAAGTCGCCGACTTTTCCTGCTTACTGCCTGAAATGGGAGTGTGATTTGCGGCACCTCCCCCCCCCCGCGCCACGCTCTAAATGGCGGGCGCGCTGTAACTCGAGGTCGGTGCTTGTGTTACCAGGCCGTAAAGGGGATGGTGAACTAACGGTTAGCGAACGGACACGGCTGTTTGTCCGTACGTGACCTATAAACGGCACGACACAAACGTGAAGTGTAGGTTTCTATAAATACTGCAGCCTCGCTTTCTTTTCTTTTTTTCTTTTTTGGCGATCAGCTTCGAGTAGTACACTTCAGTGAGAAGACAGCCATTGTGTCACTTCTGCTCAAAATATAATCCATTCTTCCCCTGTCGTTTTTTTTTAATTTATATTATGTCTGTTTTAACGTCATTCATTCAGATGCTTGTGGAGTTGTTGCCGTCTCGAGGAAGTTGTGAATGGCAGAGCGACTCCGATGCTCCCTCAGCACCTGTTTGTTGCATCGATGACGTAGGCCGTCTCTAAAACTCGCAGTCTGCGCAGCCAATGAAAAGCCTTCAGTGCAAGTGAGCCGCGAGATGCCTTCAGTCGTCGCTTTAGCGCGTGAACTTCGTTGACAAGGAAAGCGTTGTGGGGATGAAATTAAAGCGTTTTATATTTATGTTACGCAACACACTTAGTCTTCCTTTTTTATAAACCTAAAGCTGTTTGTAAGATATTCAGTGTTTTTTTGTTTTGTTTTTTTTGCAAGTTGTGTAGTTCTAAAGCTTTGAGATTTTAATTCACACACATCTTTAAATAATGAAACAGTTATTTATAACAAGGAGGGTAGAATGTATGAAAGGTAATAATGACTTTACTTACACAAACATGCACAAAATAAAACATCAGAGGCCGTTAATTAACGGAGCAAAAATCTGTATGTTGTGGTTTCAGGGTGCTCTCCCCCTCCCTTACTGCTTACTGTTCCTCACATACCTCCCTCCAATCTGCTCATGCACACACTAAGTTTCCTTGTTCTGCATACTGTTGCTCCACCATCATCTGCTGCTCTGTTGTTACGTACTCCATCCTGCTACGGATGGAGCTCCAGGTTTTCATCTGATTACACATCTCATTTGTATATGGTTCTAGGTTTGGCGGTGCCAGAGAGTTTCAGGACTTCTGCAAGTGTCATCAGACAAATTCAAACTTAATCTTATGTCAGCGGGACATTGACCTAATTCCCCCGGGGAAATAAAGTTCAAAAACTATAACAAACTAAAGCGGACATGCACAATCACAAGTCAATGAATCAATACGCTGCCGTGTAGTTGACCTCTGTAAAGCCTCAGGCGTCTTTGTGCCACTAAAAGCATCGGGTGTATCGTCAGAAAATAAAACATGAAATCATTTTCTTCCCGAGCCGAACAACAGAAGTGGCTTACTGGCACAGAGTGCCTCCATAAATTCAGTTGGATTACTGCCACATGCTCCTCAGCAGAGTGTTGAATGAAATCAAGAGGCTGATTTAATTGTTTCTGTGTGAAAATAGGGTCCGTGCGTTTTGTTTATCCGCAGGTCTCTCAGCTCTTACGAGAATGAGTTCATGATGAAGCGGCGACTGGAGGATCAGGAAACGGTTTTTGCGTCCCAGCAGCGGCGCCTCGCTGGCAACCCGGAGGCCTTCCAGCATCGTGTCCTGGCCCCGGCTCCGGCCCCGGCGGTGTATGAGGCCGTGTCCGACAACATGCAGCCCACAGCAGGCGTCCAGTACTCCGTCCCCCAGGGATACCAGGTATACCTCGGCTTGTCCGCTGCAGATTTCCTTGAAGCTCACTGACTTTTAGATTTAAAACTAGGTCAACTACGGCGGTTTTAAGTCACCCGTTGCTCATAACTCGGTCATTTAAACCCTGTTTGTGTTGCCTGTCAGAAACCGAAGCTCTGTTTTTTTTTTTTTTTTCAATAAGCTGCCGGCATATCACAGTTTTTATAAAGATACAATTGCTGTACATACTTATTTCCCATTGTGATTTTATTGATTATCAAAGTGCTCCATCAGGTGTTTTTCCAGATACACTAAAGTGAACTACTTCCCGTCGTTGTCACAGGTGTCCCTGCTTTCCCAGGTCCCCACCGTGGCCCAGAACAGCGGCGGACATGGGCACACCCCGAACCCAGCCGTCCACGGCGGGTCCCACCACCACAGCCCCGCAGTCCAGTCCCATGGGCCAGCTGTGATGTCAGGGCACAGCCATACAGCTGCTCCCCAAGCCTCCGCACAGGGCCAGCAGTTCCAGAGGCTCAAGGTCAGTCGGTTTTATTTTGACAGTTTCTCACAGTTGTTTTTGCGAAAACCTGCAAATGTGAAGGAATTTTCACGCTGGAGAAAATAAATATACATTTGATACAGTTGATTTGCTCTTTGCTTGAAGTTTGAGCACATTTTCTGGTCAGTTACACGGCTTGTTTCTAGCCATGAAGGAGGTTCACAGGGAAACGTTTAACCAAAAGCATGCTGGAGGAGATACTTTTTCAATCTTCAATCTATATTTACTTTTCTTTTTCTGTATAAATGTGTAATATCTGAATCGGGGACACTGCTGCCAAAAGTAAACGTAGAAGTCAAAATCCGATCGACAGGTGCATGAACTTCCTCTTCTCTGTCCCAAAGGTGGAAGATGCTCTGTCTTACTTGGATCAAGTGAAACTGCAGTTTGGCAACCAGCCTCAGGTCTACAACGACTTCCTGGACATCATGAAAGAGTTCAAGTCTCAAAGGTGAGGACACCGTTTGACTTCACATAAAAGATGCTGTGTTTTTACGATGCACAGCCAAAGGCAGTCCATGTGGTGTTCAAACTCTACATTTTATAAGTTATAACTTGTTTATTCCTACCTTGTTTAAAATTGTCTTGGTAACTAAAATGCAGTAATAATAATAAAAAATGATAATAACGATTTATTTATTATTTTTAACTAAAACGGTTCCCACGTCTCCTGTATATTCAAAACAATCTACAGTTCAAAGGCAACAAGCTGCTCTCAGTTTGTTAAAACTCTCAATGCCCCATAATGTCGGCAGCTCTTGAATGCACCATGAGTCACATCCCAGGTGTAGCAGGATGACAGTTGATGCAAAACAGTTGTCGAATTTGGAAAATGTAATTTGTGAAATGAGCTGATGACAATAATTGTACTTAAAAAAATAAAAATCTTAAAATTAAAGCACAACTCCACGAACAAAAACAGCTTTCCTTAGACAGCATTTGGTATTAAGCGGCTAATAGCATAATTAAGTGTTCCAATATTTACATGTAGAGGCTCCATAGTCGGCCCTGCCAAGTTTAGTTTATTAATAAAAGTGAATAACAGAATCCAGACACGGATCCTTCACTGACTTATAAATCGGTTTCAGTTCCAAGTGATTGGCAGGATGTCCATCAGGGTACATTTGAATTCATCCGGTCTATTTTTGACTGTTCCCCCCCAGTATTGACACCCCCGGGGTCATCAGCAGAGTGTCACAGCTCTTCAAAGGTCACCCCGACCTCATCATGGGCTTCAACACCTTCCTGCCTCCTGGCTACAAGATCGAGGTCCAGAACCCGGACCTGGTCAACGTGACCACGCCTGGTCAGATCCACCACATCACCCCGTACGGCATCTCAGTCCAGAACATCCCCATAACCGGAGCAGCCACCCAGAATCCGCCCCAGCTCCCGTCTGCCGCGGCCACCGCCGCCGCCCCGCCCCTTCTGACGCAGCCCACCCCTGCCAAGATGAGCAAGGTGAGAAAATCTTGAGCAAGTGGTGCAGCATCTGGTTTAAAACCTCTAAAACTCTTCATTTTTGCGGCCTTTTTCCCAGCCTCTCCAGCCCCCGGCGTTGACACCGAGCAGTCAGAGCAATCCGTCCATCCCTGCGTACACCTCTCCCCGCTCGCCGCCCCTGCAGCTCCACCCGCCCCTCAGCGGGACCCCCGCCGGGCCGCCCATGCAGAACAACCAGCCCGTGGAGTTCAACCACGCCATCAACTACGTCAACAAGATCAAGAACCGCTTCCAGGGCCAGCCCGACATCTACAAAGCTTTCCTGGAGATCCTGCACACGTACCAGGTCGGTGGCCCGCCGCCGAAAGCCGCAGTCGCTTTTTACGGCTTAAAAATATCGTTGTCTGTGGGGAAGTGTCGGCGCATGGCAGTAACCCCTGCTGGCTCATGCGGTTAACGTTATGATTCGTCAGCCCTAAAATATGTTGTGCACAGAGAAGCGAGCAGACCTCTGGGTCTTTCCAATGTCATCTCATTTAGAGAGGAGCCACAGAATTCGGCTGAACTCAGCTTTTCAGCTCATTTTGAGCAAAAATAAAACGTGTATTTCTCACATACTTTTTTTCTAACCGGAATCTATGTGAGTACGTGGAAGTGCTGCACGATTCTAGGGGGGAAAAAACCTGTCAATATTGACCTTTTCTGCGACATGAAACATGAGTGCAGCCCCAGTTTGCAGTGCAAAAATAACATGTTGTGTGTACTTCCTGTTTAAGGAAGGAACCGCTTGACCTCATGTTTGCAATGAAACCATTTCCACTTATGAAACTTTACGTTTCAGTAACGTGTACTTGTCCAAAGTGAGCTTAACGGCGTAGCTTCTACGCTCGTCTCAAAAAATGTTTGCAATAAATAATAAGAACATCTGCACGTGCATTATCAGATTAGACAAGAAGCCTTTGCACCCTCTCATGTTACTCAGTTTCCACTCTTTTTTTTTTTTTTTTCCACTACAGAAGGAGCAACGTAACGCTAAGGAGGCCGGCGGGAACTACACGCCGGCCCTGACGGAGCAGGAGGTGTACGCTCAGGTGGCGAGACTCTTCAAGAACCAGGAGGACCTGCTCTCCGAGTTTGGGCAATTTCTCCCCGATGCCAACAGTTCGGTGGTGAGCAGAGACCCGGGACTTATTTAGATACTCCATACCAGTTGAACATGCAAGCAACTGTATCTGCGGTTCTGGAGATCCAGTCGAGCGGAGCGTCTTCGTGTCCCCTCGTCTTTAATCGGTGTTGTGTTTTTTCCTCGCAGCTGCTGAGTAAGACCACAGCTGAGAAGGCAGAGTCCGTACGGAACGACCACGGCGGCACTGCCAAGAAGCTGCAGCTCAACAACAAGCAGAGGCCCAATCAGAACGGCTGCCCGATCCGCCGTCATCCAGCTCCAGGGACCACGCCCCCTGTCAAGGTACGCGCGTGCATCCTCGACTCCTGTCGACTCCTGTTTCCTTTTTATTTCATGTCGGGGTTTTTTTATTTAAATGACTGAACCGACGTCGTCTTGTTGCTATTTCGGTCACGCTGCAGAAGAAGCCCAAGTTGCTGAATTTGAAAGATCCCTCGGTGGCAGAGGCCAACAAGCATGGAGTGGGAACCGAATCTCTGTTCTTTGAGAAGGTGAGTTTTCGTGTGTGTGTGTGTTTTTTTTAATCTTTTGTGTCTATGTGAAAGCAAACATTAATTAAATGACAGGATATGACTCAGGATGTGAAGGAAGAAAACAATCACTGAGTCACACAGCAAGAATTAACCTGCAACACTGTCATATTGATATCTATTAATGGTTAACTAATATAGTTTGAACATGTGTAACCTTCAGAAAATCTTGAAATAGTGAACTATGTCAGACTTCAGTGAAGTGTAACTTTCCAAGACGACTACAGCTGAGTTTTTCCAGTATTTTAGTTATTTTACGTACCGTTCTCACGTTTTATTTCCCGCTTCAGGTGCGCAAAGCCCTGCGCAGTGCGGAGGCCTACGACAACTTCTTGCGGTGTCTGTTCATCTTTAATCAGGAGGTGATCTCCAGGGCTGAACTAGTGCAGCTGGTGCTTCCCTTTTTAGGGTGAGTACTCCGTCATCTGAGCTAGAAAAATACTTTTTTTTCCCCATTGTGTATATCATAATTAAGGTTTTTTCCACTTAATTATGTTTCATGCAGAAAATTCCCAGAGCTGTTCAACTGGTTTAAAAACTTCTTGGGATATCGGGAGATGTCCCACATCGAGACATACCCCAAGGAACGGGCCACCGAGGGCATCGCCATGGAGATTGATTATGCTTCCTGTAAGAGACTCGGCTCCAGTTACAGAGCGCTGCCCAAAAGCTACCAGCAGCCCAAGTGCACCGGCAGGACTCCGCTTTGTAAAGAGGTAGGAGTTCAAAGTTAATAAGAAATAGACTTTTTTTGTTTTAAACCCGATGACCAGATTTCTAATTGCAAGATGAATTATCTCGATGTTAATGTGGGCGGATTGAAATTCAAAGATGACATCGTGGTTTGTTTCTGCCGTGTCCAGGTCTTGAATGACACATGGGTCTCCTTCCCCTCCTGGTCCGAGGACTCCACCTTCGTCAGCTCCAAGAAGACTCAGTACGAGGAGCATATCTACAGATGTGAGGACGAGCGCTTTGAGGTAAGCGGCCCCGTCAAACATGTTCACTCCTGCAGTGAACAGACGAGTTGAAGACCAGCGATGTCTCTTTTAAAACTTCCCCAAACAAAGACTTTTTAATTACCAAAGTGAAATTCCTCAGTGGGAAACGGTGGGCCTCTGAGCGCCCTCTAGTGGACCGAGGAGGTACTGCCACAGGGTTTGATTAAATTAAGAATATTTATTTTTTTAGAATATATAAAGCTATATATTTTCTACATCTCTAAATGTGATCAAGAATTCACATACATGTTATATTTAACCAGATACATTTGAAAAGCACCCTTTCCAGTCAGGAAATGCATCATCCTCTTGGATGTAGCATAGAACGGGATGCGGTGTTTCTCTGTGGCCACGTGCGGTATTGCATTTTTATGACGTATGCGGCAAAGAATTAGACTCTGGTATCCACTTCTATAAAACACCCATGTTTCATGTCTCGAATGCAGCAACGCAAAATTAAATGGGTTTTTAGCATCAGACAAAAAGTGACGTGGGAGACAACCATGCACTAGTTAAAGCTCCAAAGGGAATATGACCCTGAATACATTGCAGATTTATGCATAATGGCAGGTAGTGATGGGCGATACCAAGCACAATGTTAAATGTGGTTATTGCAGCTGACAGTGACATTACACACATTTACAGCCCAGTTTTTTTTTTTCTTCATATATTTGCATTTATTTATTTGGGAATCGTTATAACATCGTTATTTTTTTTTTAATGTGCTTGCACACAGCACTGGATATTCAGAGCGCCCTGTTTTCTCACCCACAGCTGGACGTGGTTCTGGAGACCAACCTGGCCACCATCCGAGTCCTGGAGGCGGTGCAGCGGAAGCTGTCCCGCATGTCGGCGGAGGAGCAGGCCAAGTTCCGCCTGGACAGCTCGCTGGGCGGCTCCTCGGAGGTCGTGCACCGCAAGGCCATCCAGAGGATATACGGGGACAAGGCGCCCGACATCATCGACGGCCTCAAGAAGAACCCGGCGGTTTCTGTGCCCATCGTGCTGAAGAGGTGGGACTCGAACTCACTGCTGAACAATGTCATTAAATTCTTTTGATTTCCTTTATAATAAGCCGCTTTGCCCCATAAGCTCATTTGCAAACATAAACATGTGTGATTCACCGGCTCTTTGTCGACATAGATGTTTCTTTTTTGGTAGATTTTAAAAATGGCTCCTGATATTTAGTCTGTGCGTTTCTATTCTATGTTCTCCATCGCTGGGGAAGGACTTGAAACAAAGACTCCAACAATGTTTTAATTCAGCACTCTGAGTACTCTGGTCTGAGTGTGTGTGTCTGTGTGTGTGTGTGTGTGTGCACATGAACCAATGTTGTGCCTTCTCCTCCGACCAGGTTAAAGACCAAGGAGGACGAGTGGCGGGAAGCCCAGCGAGGCTTCAACAAGATCTGGAGGGAGCAGAACGAGAAGTATTACCTGAAGTCTCTCGACCATCAAGGCATCAACTTCAAGCAGAATGACACCAAAGTGCTTCGCTCCAAGTCCCTGCTGAATGAAATCGAAAGCATTTACGACGAGGTAGGTTTGTATGGACTCTGAATTTGAGTTTTTCTTATGAACATGGGCTGCTTTAGATTGTAGAACCACGCTCGTCTCAAGGTCGCCATTATAAAAAAAAAATCATATATTCTGTGCATGCAAATTGCTGACGTGGGTTGTGCTCTCGCTTCGCAGCGCCAGGAGCAGGCGTCCGAGGAGAACGCCACGCCGCCCACGGGCCCCCAGCTGACGCTGGCCTACGAGGACAGCCAGATCCTGGAGGACGCCGCGGCGCTCATCATCCACCACGTCAAGCGGCAGGCCGGCATTCAGAAGGAGGACAAGTACAAGATCAAGCAGATCATCTACCACTTCATCCCCGACATGCTGTTCTCCCAGCGCGGCGAGCTGTCCGACGTGGAGGAGGAGGAAGAGGAGGAGGAGGAAGAGGAGGAGATGGAGCTGGAGGAAGGCGCCTCCAAAAAGCACAACGGCGTCCCCGGCAGCCGGAGCCCCTCCAAGTCCAAGCTGCTGTTCGGCAGCGCGGCGAAGCAGCGCGGCGCCGACGACGCCTACAACCTCTTCTACGTCAACAACAACTGGTACATCTTCCTGCGGCTGCACCAGACGCTGTGCTCGCGGCTGCTGAGGCTCTACGGCCAGGCGGAGCGGCAGATCGAGGAGGAGGTCCGGGAGCGGGACTGGGAGAGGGAGGTGCTGGGTCTGAAGAAGGAGAAGAACGACAACCCGGCCGTCCAGCTGAGACTGAAGGAGCCCAGTGAGTAGCAGCAGGCAGACGTTCTTAAAGGGACGGTTCTTAAAGGGACGGTTCTAAAAGGGACGGTTCTAAAAGGGACGGTTCTTAAAGGGACGGTTCTTAAAGGGACGGTTCTTAAAGGGACGGTTTTTAAAGGGACAGTTCTTAAAGGGATAGGGTCCATCCCACTTGTGGTGCTCTTTATCAATCTAGATTGTTTTGGTGTTTGAGGTATCAGGCTTAGAGATGTCGCGCTTGTTCGTGACCCGGCTACTCGAGGTAATCCACAGACCTTTAGCGAGCAGTTTCACTCGAGGACTATTTTCTTTCTACCGAACTACACCTGCTACACTCGATGCTGCTTGCTCACCAAGCTTCACTGAGCAGCACATCTCAGCTGATGCAAAGCTTCTGGATTCGACAGGGAACCGCTCTCAACGAGGTCTGTGGATTATCTGCAGTAGCCGAGTCAGGATTTCTGGAAAGAGACATTGATGTTGAGTTTTTTTTATTTTTTTAAATGTATTTATTTGTGCTGTCGCGTGTCATTATTTTCGAGAGCAAGCAGACATCTCTAACAACTGTCCCTTTTTAATATAAACCAGACTGGATTGTACTCAAACACAACATTTCTCTTTTTCTGAGAGAGAAGTGTTTCAAACACATTTGTAGGATTAATTCGGACATTATACGAGAAGGGGATCTCTAGACGATAACTCATCAAAACATTTACAGAAAAGGCGAATAAATGGAACTAAAAGTGGATGAAAATATAAATACTTCCTAAATATTGAACCAGGGAATCCCTCTGATTCTGAAAAAGTTACTTCCGCCGCTTGCCGAAGACGATTAATTGAAACGTGAACGCAGCCATCTGATTTATTGGTTTGTCTTCCTTCTCCCCAGTGGACATTGAGGTGGAGGATTACTACTCCGCCTTCCTGGAGATGGTCCGGAATCTGCTGGATGGAAATATGGAGGCGTCCCAGTACGAGGACTCGCTGAGGGAAATGTTCACCATCCGGGCGTACACCGCCTTCACGATGGACAAGCTCGTCCAGAGCATCGTCCGGCAGGCAAGCGCCCGTTTGTTTACAAAATCAAAATTACACAATTTAAAAAAAGAAAAAGCAGACAAATAGGTGTGAAGAGAGTCCAGGAGTTTGTTGTGGTTTTGGTTCGTTTTCTCAGTGTGAGGACTTTCATTCGTGTGTCGATTCCCGCTTTTTAAAACGTGTCCTTGTCGCCCGCCGTCCAGCTCCAGCACATCGTGAGTGACGAGATCTGCGTCCAGGTCACGGACCTCTACCTGTCGGAGAGCACCAACGGTGCCAGCGGAGGAACCGCGGCCACGCAGGCCTCCAGGAGCTCCGCGGAGGCCGCGTACCAGCGGAAAGGCGAGCAGCTGATGTCTGACGAGAACTGCTTCAAGGTGAATACATGCAGCTCCTTACAGGCAAGGGGAATTAGGGGAGGGGGTGATGCAATTGGATGACGGGTGATGAAATATTGTGCGGAAGATTTTTTGGAAAAATAATATGGGAATCTGTTTAATTAAAGTTCATTTGAGGAGAAGTTATTTGATTATGATTTTTCCACAAGGCTGCAGAGTGTTTGCTTTAATTAATCCAGAGATGGAAATGTGTTTTCTGCAGAGAAGAACAGCCGAACCACATGAGAGCAGCAGGATGTCTCCATTTATGAGACTCTGTTCTCAGGTGTGAATTAAACAGTGTTTTGCTGTGTGCACTACTGTAGGCATCGAAAGCGTCTAAAATTAAAAATAATGAACAAATCAGCCGGACTGTTAAATATGAGCGTGTTGTCTGCAGCGTACCAATTATTGAAATTTAGTTTTTTAGTTACACTGGTAATGTGTAAAAGCAGCTGAAGGCCAACTGTCACTCACGAGCCAACATTCCCTTTGATGTTGAAAGTTTACTGTCAACAGTTAAAATAAGTTCATCCAGTTGTCAAACTATAAATCCTGCAGCGTCTTCAGGCCGTTATGTGATCGATGGAAAAGTGAATGCATGAAAATGTAGTTTTTTTTGTGTGCATTCTTACATTTATTAAACACTGAGAATAATGAGAAAGACGGCATGATTTTCTAAACAACTGAAATTCTGGATTTCAACCTAAAACCTGCTCTTTTCCTGTTTTCTTTGTGTGTTTTTTTGGGCCCACTCTGAGGGGTTTATTATATATTATCTATTATAAGAAGTATAGAAACGGACCAAACATGAAGTCGAGTCAAACCATGTCGTGGAATTGAGTCGTGTGTTGTGTTGATCCTGCAGCATAACACGCCTTCTGCACGCACACACAGCCGCCTGGTTTGCATCTCTGAGCCCTCAGGACATCTCAGGCTTTTAAAAAAAAGAAAAAAACGTCACACACTTTTATTTGTTTTATTTAGCGTCACACTTGTTTCACCTCTCTTTCTCAGGTGATGTTTTTGAGGAACCGGTCGCAGGTGCAGCTCTCGGTGGAGCTGCTGGACACGGAGGAGGACAACTCGGACGAGCCCATGGAGGCCGAGGTACGAAGCTGTTTAACCCTTTCACAAACCAGTAAAGCACATCGTGTGTGATGGCTGGCAAACTGACAACATTAGAAGGACTCGGGGCCACGATTTTTCTTTTTGGGGGGGGCTTTTGACTAGTCTTGAATTCCCACATTGATGTTTAGTGGCAGGGAATGCATCACAGTAAGTATATTTGAATGGTGTCTTCATTTGAAATGAGGAAACTTAAGTATCCAGTGAATAAATGCAAATAAAAGCTGTTTTTACATTCTGTCTAGTAAGAGGGTCTACTTTTCCAGCTGGAGTGGAAAAACTAGTAAGGACCTATTGCCAACCTTTTGGTAATACTGGTGTTAGCAGTAGTGTTTATGCTCTGAGCTTGAAGTCTTAAACTCGGCGTTACTCTTTGTCCTTTGCTTGCAGCGTTGGTCCGATTATGTCGGACGCTACTTAAACCCCGATTCCACCACACCTGAGTTGAGGGAGCACCTCGCTCAGAAGCCAGTTTTCCTTCCCAGGTGAGTTGTCGCACATTTAGATTTGCTCAAATTTGCCAATATTACTTTTGAATTGTGAATGCAGTTTTATGTCTTTTGACGCAGAAAAAATAGGGTGATGTTAATGGTAAGGACTTTTATTTTACTGCATAACATCAGTGTCTTGCTACCTCCCCTCGTTTTTTTTTTTACAAAGTCAAATGCAAAAGTCGAACACGAGTGCATCTTGATTTAAATTAACCGCACAATGGATTTTGTTCTGACGACACAATCCGGCCGGCCGCCGTTAGTCACCCGTCCCGTTTTGTGAACCAGGAATCTGAGACGGATCAGGAAGTACCAGAAGGGCCGCGAGCAGCTGGACAAAGAGGCCAGCGAGGGAGGCAAGAAGTCCCTGGAAAAGGAGAAAATGGAGTGCATGTTCAAGCTCAACTCTTACAAGATGGTGTACGTCTTTAAGTCTGAGGATTACATGTACAGACGCACCGCCCTGCTGCGAGCTCACCAGGTATGCACCGCTTCCTCCGGCCACTATTACGTCACCGACCTCCGGGTGACTTTACGCGATTATTCTGCTAAATGGGTTTCAACGTTACTCGTAGAGGCTTATGTCTCTGAATCTGAAACAGATCTAATTACCGCAAAGATATGCAAAAGGATGAAACCCTGTGAAATGGAGGCTGGGAAAAGAAATCCAAACATGTCCAATAATAAGTCACAATGTATTGAAAAAGATACATTTATTAATAATAATAATAACAGGTTTTTTATTGAACCAAATATTCTGCTTCAATCTGTATTTGTTGGTGGTTATTCTTTTAAAAAAACATTTTCATTGTGTTCAAAAATAATTTGCTTCCCCGCAGCGATTAATTACATAAAATAACCACAATAACAAAAATCTTCTTTTTTTCCAATTTCCAAAGCTTCATTTAAAAACCTCAATTGAAGCTAAAAAAAAAAAAAACATTTGGACGGTGTTTCTTTTTTCTGTTCAGTTGCTTGTTAATACATGGAAATTTGGTTTAAAGTCATGGAAATCTAATGGTCAACATGTGTATGAACCCTTTTTAATACAAGACATTCTGGGAAACACTTTCTTGCTGAGAGTCAGATAAAAAAAATGTATACCGCTGTCTAAATATGTAAATATGTAACCAGCAGCCAGTTATCTTTGCAAAACAGCAACCTCCTGTTCAATCCAAAGTTTACTTTTTACCTGACAGATGTCAATCACTGTGGTGAAAACAGCAGCTTTTCCCTAAAATGTCAAACTATTCCTTTAAAGTAGCTCAAACTAGACCTCTATAATCACTGTTTACAGGTTGAATCGCCTTATATGGGCACGTCACATACTGTGTATGACAGCTGATTGTTTGAGCCTTCAGCCACCACTGAGGGAAGCGATCTGCATAAGTCATCGGCTCTCCGCTCATTACCATAACCACTCCCCCTCCTCTTCCTCCCCCCACCAGTCCCACGAGCGGGTGAGCACGCGGCTGCACAAGCGCTTCCAGGCCTGGGTGGACACGTGGGCCAAGGAGCACGTGACCCGCGACATGGGCGCCGAAACCAACAAGTGGCTGATGGGCGACGCCCGCGAAGGCCTGCTGCCCTGCACCACCAGCCGCCAGCCGGAGATCCTCCACTTCGTCAACATCAACAAGTACCGCGTCAAATACGGCCCGCCCGGCAAGGCGCCGTAGCCCAAAGGATGCTGGGAGATAGAGACTGATTCCCCGGGGGGGGGGGGGTGTTGGGGTCAAACAGGTCAGGTGTAGCGAGGTCAGGGCCGAGGGCTTATTAACGTGTTTTTAAGGTCGACACGGGAGCACAACTAAGCTAGCTACCGTGTGTGTTGCACCCGGGGCGGCAGGATTACGGATTTTTTACCAGCGTTTTTAGCTGGGCCCGGTTTTTTTCGGAGGGCCTTTTGGTGCCAAAACATAGGAATCGTCACGATCCGGTCGCAGACCTGAGCTCTTACCAGCACTCGGAGCCGCTCCTCACGTCGCCGAGCCTCCTTTTTTTTCTACCGGGGGCTCGGCAACGTGAGCGGTGAAGCCCATGAGAGATAGAGTGGTGCTTTTTTTTTTTTTTAAATACTTTTTATCACAACTGAGCTTCGGTTTCGATTTTTTTTCGGAAAAAGAGCTCAGTTAAGTAAGACAGCTCCGTGGGGGTGAATCAATCACACAGGTTTTCTTTATGAGCGTGTTATTCTACAGTATCCGTGGGAAACAATGTGGTGGACAAGTGCACTTATTTAGAAAAAAGGAGGGGGGGGCGGGGGGGGGGACCTTTCCAAATGTTTTTTTGTTTGTTTCCCAGTTTGGAAGGTTTGGATGGGAGCACAACTAAAAGTCTGAGAGATCTGGTTCTGACATTCCTGCGTTGAGGTCAAATCACAATTATGTACCTATCACAAGGCGGCGCGGGGGCCTCCACTTCCTGTTCCCGAACACACGGCAGCATTATTAGAAAACTGTGCCTGAGCCCCAAACAGCACCGTCGGGCCAACGTCGAAAAAAAGCACTGTTTTACATGTATGTAAAAACATAAAACAACCGAAAAAAGAAAGAAAAAAAAAAATTTGCCACACAACACTGTTTGGTCTCAGACTGTAAAATTGTATAGCTTGTGAATGTCAGATACTGACATGTATTCCAGTGTATGTGTTGTGTATATATATATATATATTATATATAGTTCTATTAACACAAATGATCCTCGCCGCCCTGGAAGTCAACCTTTTTAAAATGCCCTCTGCCAATACACCAGCTTGTGTACACACACACACACACACACACACACACCAACACACACACATTTGTCTCATTCTGGGAGCTGTCCACATGTGTTCACGTTGTAAATACACTGTATATAGTCTCAGACTTTTTATGACAGATCTGTGTTGTCGTGCTAGTAATACTTTCCAAGCTTACTGTGGACTTTAGTGATAAATGGCTAAAGTTAGTATGTATATGAAAAAGACAAATGCAAGAACATTTATTACAGTTTTTACCAAAGGGAGTTGATTATAAAAAAAATGGTAGTTATTTTTTTTTTTTTTTTTTGGTTTCCGCCCCCTTTGTGTGTTCCTTTTTATGTCTTTACTTTTTCACTTCTGTAGTTAAAAAAAAAAAAAAAAAACGTGGAAAAGTAGAAATGTATCCAGGTCTTTCAGTTTTTATATATGAGGAGTAACTTCTGTTTTGTCTTCTGAATGTGACATTTGGTGGGTTTGATTAAAAAAAGAAGACGAAGAAGAGAATCACTGCCCTCCTCCTCCTCACCCCTCCCCCTCCTCCCCTTTGACCGGGGATGCTGGGACTTCATTTCATCTGAATGGACTCCACCTTGAGAGCACGCTTCCCTCCCTGGATAGATTTCTGCTGCGAACACCATATTTTTGATAATGGAAGAAGTCACACGAGCATGTCTTTAGTCCCTTTTATTTAGACATTATTTAAAGTAATAATAAAAACGATATTTGTAGCCTACGGAGCCCTTTGTGGTGGTGTTTTTGATTGTTTTTGTTTTTATTTGTCCACACTTGACTCTCAATCATTCGTGTGTCAATGAACTGATATGAAAGCCTTTTATTAAATACACAGATTAGTCTTAGTTTCTCTTCTAAGATACAGTATTTACATACTTTTACATTGTATTTACATTGTACTTCCTGGTTTCCAAACAGGCCTCATTCACATCAGTTTACTAGATTAATTATAGTAAGTACAGCTCACAGATTGAAAGTGTGTAAAACACAATCATTTACCTTGAACTAGTTCCAGAAAACTAAAACCAGCCAGCTATGTGTATTCATTGTTGTACTAATTGTACAAAATTGTTAAAATATATCTTTTTATGAAATTTGTGACTGTCAATCTTAATAAGTCTTAAACAGTGAAGACCGTTTCTTAAAAAAATGCCGTAGAAGTTTATTAAAAAGTCTGCGGACTTTTGGAAAGTGTTCCTCTTGCCTCCTCCGTGTTCCTACGGCAGCCCAGAGCGGACAAACCAAGCGCCCCGGAGATGTTTCAGTTGGTTGCCATCTTCAAACTCACCACCAGATGGTGCTAAATCCTACACACTGGACCTCGAAATGAATTGATCTTATTAAATTGATACATTCATCCCTTCATTTTCTGCTGCTTCTTCGGATCCAGATCACATTAATTGAATTAATTACATTAATTTGTAATTATGTATATATATATATATGGTTTTCCATCATAATAGTTGTTGAACAATGATTTAATTCACAGAAATCTTTATTTTTTTACAAACCTCCATCAGATGATGTATCCCTTTAGGATCCTGCAGAGGGAGCCCTCCATCTGTCCACCAACTAAAAGAGCTCCTGCATTGTACACATGCGGTATATACATATATATAAATTACATATATTATACATGATATATGGTGAATATTTAGCTTGGATTGGAGAAAATCAGCAAATCCTCTTTTAATATGCAGAAATCATTTTAATCTGACTTAATTGTGGTTATCATTTTTTATCAAAAATGGATTGAAGATTTTCAATATCATCCTTTTTGAAAATCTGTCAGTCATACATAAGTCAAAGGGCTCTGATGAGTGAATTAAACTATAAATGCTTTGAAATGATCATAACGTTATGTATTAAACAAACCATCCTCTTAAATATTTAAATTTCCCACAGTGGTGACATGAGAGATGAAACTGTGCTGTTGAGAGAGACAGGCAGACAGACAGACATGTAAATATACAGACAGACAGACAGATATGTAAATATACAGACAGACAGACAGACAGACAGACAGACAGACAGACAGACAGACAGACACACAGACACACACACAGTGTCACACAGCTCTCTGCAGCTTTGTGTGTGATTCAGATCTGCTGGGAACCGGCCTCCACCCTGACCCTCTATGGGTGGTCCTCCAGATTGTACAGTGAGAGCAGAGAGGCTGAACATCTCCCCGGACGTCACCTCCCTTACAGTACCTGCAGCTTTCAGCCCCTTAACAAAACACTCAGACACATGCACGCACACGCACACACACACACACACACACACACACACACTTGGCCGTCATGGTGCTGAGGCCCTGACGAGGAGTGAGGCCGACACATGCCAGCAGAGCCCTCCATGCCTCCCACTGGCAGCACTAACAATGAGTTCCTCAAAGGCAGCTCCCGCCCCTATACCCCCCCAGTCCCCTCTCCATCCCCCCCAAAAGCTCTTCTGCGTGATTTCCTCCTTGGAGAGCACACTCCTGAACTCTCGGCGGCTTTCAGCTGCCTAATGTCGGCGCTTCCGCAGCTTCTGACTCGGAGAGTGGAGCTATTGTCACGACCACAGAGCCGGTACTGTCCCTGCAGCTCGGCCCGCTCAATGCAGAGCAATTAACTCCCTGAGAGCGACCTCGTCCATTTCTGTGTGTGGGGGGGGGGAGGAAGCCTTTTTCTTTAAATTGTCTTTATACAGTGTTGGCTTGTATTTCAAACTTCAACAAGCTCCCACTCTTTTGCAGAAGAAGTCGCCCTGAACTCCTCGTGGACGAACTTTGCAACCGCGACGAAGAGGTTTTCGGCAGGTTCTCAGTCTGACGTCACAAGACTTCAAAAGCGCTGCCAAATAAGGGCAGATCATCCAAAATGGTGTATTTTTGGAAGGGGTTACAAGGTTCGAAGACCGGCGCATTAGAAGAATAAGAAGCATGAATTGGAACAGCTATAAATAACACAAAGCACTCATCTTTTTTTCTCATCTGTCTCCTCACTTCTCGTGTGATTTCTCTCCATCCAGAGGTCGTTTTCTGGTCCGTCTGAGAGGATCTGTTCTCTCTTCAAAGCCCCGCTGAGGTGTCTGTGTTACGGGCTGATTTGTCTTGATGATGAGGGGCCCTGCAGGCTCCTGTGCCCCTGTAAAAGGATTAGTGAAGTCTGGCACCCTTACATAACCACTGCAAGCTGCTGAGCCCAACCGTCCAGTTTATGTGCTCAGCTTCAGCAACTTGAACAGAGCAGGAAAAAAAACAACCTCTCGACAACTATCGGATGGATTGCCAGGACATTTGGTTCAAGGTTCCCAGTTCACCATGAGCTTCACCTTTAAATGTCTGAACCAATATTGGATGGATTGCCGTGAAATTTGGTTCCCTTGCAGCTAAATGAAGCGTAAAAGGTTCTGCATTTTAAAATGCATTAGTGTGGATGTAGATGGTGAACTTTGGTAGAAATGGTACCTGCTGAACATCAGCATGTGGACATTGTCAGTGGGAGCAACGTTAGCTGATGTTCGTATGCTTTAGCTCACCCTAAAGTGACACAATTTCAATAAAGATTTGGCTGTTTTTTTGCACCACCAATTAAATGTTGTCCATTGTCTTGTATTCTTGTGGCTGCAGAAATATTATCAATGAAACCAGAGCTCAGGAAGCCCAAACTGACTGCATGGTCAGAGATCTCTCGAGACCGCCCCCAGATCTAGAGATATTCTGGGCGAGCCTTTAGAAAATGAAGACGTGTAACACAAAGGATGGTAGTTTGAATCCCGGGAGGGACGGGGAATCAATCCTCGATTCAAAAGTCTTCAAGTTAAAGCTTTGCACAGCTGTTGGAAGACAAACACACTGTCCCCGAATACACCCCTGTGCGTGACAAAAAGTAAAGGCAACGAAATGTGAGCGAATTAACTATTTATGGGAAGTTCCTGCAGGTTTGTCGTCATTCGCTGCTGGAACGAATCTGGGAAATTCAACTAAAAACCACAGAAAAGGTGGACTTTGCATTTAGAATATTCACCACAGATATTTACCACTGGTAACATAAAATATGTGAAAATAATAGTTAATTATTAGGCTAAAACATGCAAAATCTATTAAAATACTATGTTTGCTGTGTAATGCTCAGGTGCCTTAAATGTAAATGTTCATCCTCTTCTCACTCAGACATTTGTGCAGAGGTGCCAGAGTGCTCTGAATATGTGTGTGTGTGTGTGCGTGTGCGTGTGCGTGTGTGTGTGTGCGCGTGTGTGTGTGCGTCTGTGTCGCCTCCTGAGAAAGCATTTGAGACCTAAGCGTGACTAAATATATCACAAGATGAAAGTCTTTGGGGACTTCAGAGGCACAAAGCATGCTGGGTACACACACACACACACACACACACACGCACACACACACACACACACACACACACACACACACACACACACACACACACACACACACACGCACACACACACACTTGGCTGAAGTTGACCTTTTCCGTCCTCCCTTGGTGTTTATATGCACTACATGTATGTTAATGTGCTGCATGTCACACCTTCTCCACCAGAGTGGAGGGTTGGTCAGCAGGTTGTGAAAAACCTGGAACCATGCTCTAAACCGTACCGGAAGTCGGACATTTTTATTTTTCCATTATTCTTTTCCATTTTTAAGTGCTATTTTGTAACAAACTCCTCCAGGGAATTTGTCCGATCCACTTCAAAGTTAGTCCGTACAACCTGAAGAGCTTTGTGATTAAAAGTTATCAAAAACTTTATGTTTCACGGAGCGGCATAGCCGTGGCGTGGCGGCCATTTTTCATGAATGTCCATTAAACAAGCTCATGTAACTTCTCTGGACTCAAATCTGTCCCAAACTGGCCATGCTTGATAACAGTTATCATCCATAGCGCCACCTACTGACGACAGGAAGTCAGTGTAATGTGACAAACAGCATCCGATTTACATTACATTTACACAATGTTGTTATAGAGCATGTTGACGCATGTTGTCTAGCGCAACACAGTGGATACAGGAAGTGGTGGACTGTTTGCAAAGCATCATTTCCAGAGTCACGTCTAAAAAAACGACATTCTTGGCCTTATGAACCAACTCGACCCCTCAGGTCGTCTGGGACGGGTCTACTTTCTGTTCCAAGAGTCAGAACTAAACACGGAGAGGCAGCGTTCAGCTTTTCTGCTCCACACATCTGGAACAAGGTCCCTGAGAGCTGCAGGTCTGCAGAGACCCTCAGCCTCTTTAAATCCAGACTGAAGACCTTTCTGTTTGCTGTTGCCTTTAATTAAACCAGATTCTACATTTCACTACTGCATTTTATATCTTAAACTGCACTGCAACTTTTATTCAATTCTGTATCTATCTATTTCTGCTTTTTGCCTTCTAACTGTTTTTTATTGTTTTAATGATTGTTCTTAATTGTTTTTAAATCTTTTATTTTGGATTGTGTAATTGTTTTTAATTGTTTTTAAATCTTTTATTCTGCATTGTGTTTTTATGCTTTTAATGGCTGTATGTGAAGCACTTTGAATCACCTTGTGTTGAAATGTGCTATACAAATAAACTTGCCTTGCCTTGCCTTGCCTTGCCTTGGCCGTGTGAGCCGGCATCACTCCGACGTGCCCAAAGGTGCGAGGGCCCGTACATCCTTTGTTTTGTTTGCTTAAAACATGCTGATCTTGTGTTTCTTGCTCCAGCTGACCTGCTTTTTAACGTTGTTGCAGCGTTCCCACATCCCAGCAGTTACCTTGATGCATATTAATGTTATTATCATCAATAGGGAGGGTGACCGATGTGAAGAAATACGTTGTTTAAAACTGGAATGCACTAGCTAGTCTTAAGTCTTATTTTGAAACTCAAAGGGTCTTTTTTTTCTCCGTAAGCGTCCCGAAATCCAAAACCCACTTGGGCCGTGGGAGGCGCTAAACTGGGACACCAAGTGGAGACGAGGAGGGACCCTTTAGTGTTGTTGGTCCTCAGGAAGCGGCGTTGGGCTCCACGGTACTCACAGAGGCTCCACTGTTTGGGGCCCAAAGGAGAGCCGAGGGGCCCCTTCACCGGCAAAGTGGAGCATAAACACAACAATCCCTTTATACCGGCCATCTGAACAGCGGCTCGTCATTAAATTAACATCACAGCAGGCGCGCGCCCCGGCCCTGGCTTCCCGGGAGCATTGTGGTGCACTCGGGAGGAAACTCATTCTTTCAGGGGGGATGCCAGGTCAAAAAGCAGAGGCCGGCGTGGACTCGTCCCGGCGGCCTTGGCGTTGAGGAATGGGAACAGTCGCCGGGCCGCTGTGTTGAAAGGACAACCTCTTAATCCCCGGCAACCGTGAAGGACAGAGACAGATTTGCTTTTTGTTGTGTTTTTTTTTTTTGGGGATGTCGTGCCACTTTCTGGGAGTCTGGAGTCCACGGCAAAGGGCGCGGCCGCGACAACACTGCGCCGCGGCCGCGTTGGCCCGGATGGTGCACTCATGTGTCGTGCACCTGCTCCGGGGGGAAGCGTCTTGAATGAGTTCCCCGGATGCTTTTCCGGTTGAAAGATTTGTATGGCAGCAGAGCAGCGCCCGGCTCACCGCACAGAGACACTGAATTAGCAGCCGGGCGGCACAGAGACGCCGTTTGAATAAAACAGAAGCTAAATTATGTGTCAAGACAGAAAAAGTCAAAATTTAGATTTCTCAGTACAAACAGTGTGAACGGGTTCATTTCAGCCAATTCTCTTTTCTCAGCGAGCTTTTGAAAGTGGAAAAAAGGGAAGAAACATCCTGAGCTCACCAGAGGAAGAAAGAGAGAGTAACACAAACCCCCAAAAAATAAGAAAAGAGGTGAAGAATGGCCCACCAGTGGTTAGCAGGTCTGTCTTTCAACCAGAGGATCGGTGGTTCGATCCCCGGCTCCGCTAGTTCATGTCCATGTGTCTTTGAGCAAGACACTTAACCCTAATTGCTCACTGTTGAGAAAGATGAAATTATGAGATAGAAAGTCATAATTATGAGATAGAAAGTCATAATTATGAGATAGAAAGTGATAATTATGAGATAGAAAGTCGAAATTATGAGATAGAAAGTCATAATTATGAGATGGAAAGTCGAAATTATGAGATAGAAAGTCGAAATTATGAGATAGAAAGTCGAAATTATGAAATAGAAAGTCGAGATTATGAGATAGAAAGTCATATTTATGAGATAGAAAGTTGAAATTATGAGATAGAAAGTCAAAACTATGAGATATCTCAACGACTTTCTTATCTCATAATTTCGACTTTCTATCTCATAATTATGACTTATAATATAATATATATAATTTCCTTTTACTAGTGGAAATGGGCTTTTCATCGTATGCGTTGATCGTACTCGGACCAGCTGAGGTGCTGCATCCTCACCTGGTGCCTGACTCCTCCCCTTTCACTGGACTCCTCTGACCACCTCGGTGGTGGAACAAGACTCAGGCCGCCGGCCTCCGAAGACCAGTGAAGCAAAAGAGGTCGGACAGAGGAAGTGACCACTTCTGTGTCTGTTGCTTCCTACAGCGTCGCCTCCGCATGACAGGCCCTGAGGGGGAAGTCACACCAGTTTCTCACTTCAGTTTGAATTCCCAAATTAAAAAAAATAAAATAACAAAAGCCTCCCGAGGCCCCTCCCCTCTGAAGAATGAAAGGCCTTAACGTCGCCTCATGTAAATGTGCTCCAGTCGGCCTTATCTCTGCACCACTCTGCCTTTAATCATGTTTGCTTTTCCAGTCAGACACAAAGACGAGCGTCTCCCGAGGGCGTCTGGGGAGGAATCAGACACGTGACACGAGCGTGAGGCAGGAGCATGATGGGAAGTGGGGTTTTAAAAGCTCGTTTTTAAAGGGGCAGTTCAGGGCTTTTTAGGGAGGGTGACTCATCAGAGGCTCCCAACATGCACCAGTTGTTTTGTCTGTGGGATATCAGAGGGAGTATTGTTATATAGAAAGGCTGGTGGGAGTCAGAGCTTTATTAAATAATATAAGAGTATTATATACCTCAGTACATCCCCACCTGTGTGCACACAGCCAGAGACCTGTGAAGACGTCAGCCAGCTCAAGAAGAAAGACCCGACCCACACAGGTCACCCTCTGCAGAGAGGTCATATTTAAATGATATGATATGATAAGGATATGCATTGAACCTTGAACCACAGCCAGCGTCACAGCTGGGTGCGGTCAGCTGGACTTGTGACCACACCCAGCTGGGATGTGCCACGTCGCATCACTGAGGCACAGGATGTGTAAAAAGCACAATGTCATCACTGTTTATCAGAGAAAGCTAGAAAAAAAAAGGAAAATCGTAATATTTACTGGGGAAAAATATCTGCTGCTGAAGACCATGTGGTTTGATCAAAAGCCACAGAGCAGCTACTAAATGGACCTGAGCTCGACATTGTTTCGTCAACTTGTGTTAAATGAAAAATGAAATTCTGAGCTCCATATTTATTTGTTTATTTATTTAAATATGCTCCATGGAGAAATGCATGGAAACTATATAAATATATCAACAAAGGGAGGAAAAAGAAGAAGAAGCTGATGTGAGTAAAGCAGATTCTTCAAACTTATTTTTTTAAAGTGGTTTTATGGTGAAGGAAATGTTTGTTTGGCTTCTGGAAACACGGACCGTGAACATGTCTGTTTCCAAGATGACTCCATGCGGCACCTTTTCAGCATATAATAATAATAATAACAATAATAATAATAAAAAAAGAGTCTCTGCGACTGTTGGTTGTGTTTTTATTGTTTCTTATTGTACTTAATCAATGCAACTGATGACTAACTCTACGTACACAGCTGGGTTGCAGGTACACTGAGCTGCACTGCAGACACAACACCACAAAGAACCAGATTACACACACATTGCTATTGTTTGTGGAGACTACGCAGACCGATGCAGAGAGATTACACAGGATACTTTGCGAATGCGTTAGCGCGTGTTAGCATGGCAGTGTTGTTGGGGTTTAACGGGTCGTTGGGGTCCAACCGGGGGCGTCGGCCTCGTCCTGATGAAGCTTCAGGGGCTTCACTCCCGGACGTAAACCCGCGTGCAGACGACGTCGTCCGCCCCGAAGGTCTGGAGGAAACAGAAGGAGAGTCGTGTTTTAGGCACTCGATGGTGAGCAGGAAAAGGAAAAGAAAAAGTTATGAGATAAGAAGTCATAATTCTGAGATAGAAAGTCAAAATTCTGAAATAGAAAGTTGAAATTAAGAGATAGAAAGTTGAAATTATGAGATAGAAAGTCATAATTCTGAGATAGAAGTTGAAATTAAGAGATAGAAAGTCATAATTATGAGATAGAAAGTCATAATTATGAGATAGAAAGTTGAAATTATGAGATAAATTGAAATTATGAGATAGAAAGTCATAATTCTGAGATAGAAGTTGAAATTAAGAGATAGAAAGTCATAATTCTGAGATAGAAAGTGAAAATTATGAGATTACAAATTTTGAAATTAAGAGATAAGAAAGTCAAAAATATGAGATAGAAAGTCATAATTATGAGATAGAAAGTCTTTCTATCTCATAATTATGACTTTTAATCTCATAATGTTTTTCTTTTACTGGCCTTCACAGCCGACTGAAAGAAAATGTTGAAATTAGCTTCACAATTTAATGCTGTTTCCATTCAACAACTGCATGTGAGGGTGTGTGTGTGTGTTTCTATTGGTTAACTCTCCAAAGTCAATAACCCAACAACCACGCCCACCTCATGCAGCGATTGGCCACCAGGTGTGTGGAGGGAAGACAAGCCAGGGTTTGAACTTTTCTCTCCAGCTCAATTCTAAAATGCACGATCAAAACTTGTGCTTACGACAGGAATGTAGGTCGTACTGTAAACAACGGATGACGAAACCAAAAGAAACGCTTCATGACGGGTTCCTGCGCCCCTCGAGGTGCTCGAGCTCAAACCCTCTGATGTGCCGTCATTCTCCCCCCCCCCCCCCCCCCCCCCCCCCGTTTCCTTCCAGGCTGTCGTAGCCGGAGAAAAATCCACTCGTCTGTGGCCTTAATTTAAATAATAATAATTTAATAATTGAAGGGATCATGCAAATCGTATGGAAATGTGTCCCACTTACAGTGTGAGCTGCCACAGACCATCACAGCGTTGCCTTGTGATGAGCCCCACAATGGCTGTCTGTCAGAGAGTTATGATTCAGATTCAGACTTTTGTTTTGGTTTGGCTTTGTCCGGTTGCTTGTCCCAGAAGAACGAGGTCGTCCTGGGGCAAAGAGGACTCATGTCTTTGCAGGATTTTAATGATGCAGAATTTGCATTTTATTGAGACTTTTTCTCTAATAGGACAGTTTATGAGCAGGTGTTTTGAGCTATGATGACATTTCCTAACGGATGACAAGATATTTGGTTGAATGGTTTGTTTGACCACCTATAGCGGAGTAGTTTATGAGATTTTCAGTCACTTATTGCAGAAAATATTAAAATAATATTATTAAAAAATAACAAAAAAGGGGTTGAGATTCCATGAAAAACATACTCCACTGTAGTTCAGTCCTGATTTAATTATAGAAAATAAAACAGAATGATGGGGAGATGCAAACATATTGGTCTTTAATAGATGATTTAATTTAATTTAATACTAAATTCAAAAATAACATCTTCTTTTGTGCTTTATCTTATTTGTATAATAAAGACTATTGTTAGCTTGAGTACAAATATTAACTAAATCAAATTTAAGTTATACAGCTGCTCTCAATCAATCAATCAATGCCACTTTTAGCGTCATGGGAGGTCCTAATCTCTAACCCCGCCCACTTGTTAGCCGTCCAATCAAATGCAAAGGATTCGATTTAAATTCCTCTGCTTCTTCCCAGTACTTGCTTCGACTATATAACTACTCAAACATCCCGTGATTACGTTTGCAGCATCTGAACCCAAACATTAGAAAATATTTAATATGCTCTGGCTTGAGATGCTATTTAAAGTCCAGATGATTAAGAAATAAATGCATTTACTCTTTTAGAGCACCTATCGTGCAATATATTTACATTTTTTCAACTAAGAATATCATGAAATACATCAATCAATCGATGCAACTTTTAGAGTCATCATGGGAGGTCCTAATCTCTAACCCCGCCCACTTGTTAGCCGTCCAATCAAATGCAAAGGATTCGATTTAAATTCCTCTGCTTTTTCCCAGTACTTGCTTCGACTATATAACTACTCAAACATCCCGTGATTACGTTTGCAGCATCTGAACCTTTCTGAACATGCTGTTGCTCCAAGCTTTCGCCTTTCGGACGTTCATCTTGCAAACACCCAAAGGAACAACAGAGCAGAGCGTGGGAGCGCCGGACGCTCGGGGAGGAAAAGCCGTTGAGTCCCTGAGAACTGTTGGAGCGGTCCATTGGTCTTGAACGGCCTCCCCTGCACATCCTTCGAGGGGCTTTAGCCCCATTGACCTCTGCCCATATTAATCTGGCTAAATACAGGGGGTATTACTGCAGTGTCAGCGTTAGCAGCTCCTCTTGTTCTCCTTTCAGCGTCTCTCCGCGGGGTGGATGAAAGCTTGGGAAACGGCCTCTCTCGCTTTCCTTTGCGGAGGAATCTCCAGGGCGACTTCGTACAATCCCTGCCCGGTTTCATTAACTACTTCTCAAACAGAGTACACTCGCTCCCATCTTCATGCATGCACCTGGTGTCGGCCGAGTCTCCATGAGAACAAGCCACGTGACAGACAACCCATACAGATTAGGTCTCGCTCTCTGCTAATAACTGTCTTCTTTTTGTTGCACCAGCCTGAAATGAGAGTTCATTAATCACCTGAACTCCAGAGCCTTTCCTAATAATTACTTCCTAAGCAGTGATGAGGTGATGAGTCATTGCCGAGCGCTCACCAGTATGAGCTCATCGCCGCTGAGCTCTCGGGTCCAGTGGGTTTTGGGTCCGTCGCCGTCCACCAGCGTCTGCTTGCAGTACATCTTGTTCTCCGACACCCAGGTGGCGAGGCTCTGCAGGGGGGAGGAGCAACAAGGTGGGAAGGTCAGTGTGATGGTGTCAGTGGAGGTGTGGACACATTAAAGGGTCACTTCATGCCTGGCTTCAGGCCAGCGTCACGGTGATGTCACAGTACGGAAGTTAAGTTAAAGCAGCTGAAATCATAATTTTTAATATGATGTATAACAAATAGCAATGTGAAAACAAAAGCCAATGTGAAAGTAGTAATGAGAATTATTCCTTAAATATACAGCTTCCCTCAGCTTTATGTGAGAAAAAGACCTTCATAAAGCTACTTGGTCAGCACCAAACAACATACAGACACAGGTAGAGTAAAAACATTAAAAGAAATTTGAAGCTAAATGGACAGATATTTCTCTGAGGAGTTGGTTGAGACCAAAAACAGAGCTAAAATAGAGAGAATATTGGATTTACACACCAAATTGATTTTAATGTTGCTCCAAAACAGTAAAATAATATTTGTGTTTGTCACCAATCACATAGAACAACTAATGTGATCCATTGTTGATATAAAAATATTGATTATAGCAGATGTAACTACATTATAAAGTATTGAAGGACCTCTGAATGTCTGTCACGTTCTAATTAACCTTGTTGATGTATAATATTTATAAATATCATTTTTTAGTAGTTAACTGATAACTGACACAAATAGACATCATAACAAAGGCGTTGTGGTGCCAGGTCCTCCCAGACGAGTGGAGGCCGTTATAGCAGCAGATTAATTCTCACAGTTCATGAGTGATATGTCCAATAATCACATATAATATCCATATATTTTTGGCCACATATTTCCCAGCCTTCTGTAAAATGACACCTGCCCCATGCTAATTCATCCAAGGCCAGCCCTCCATGAACAAAGCCATATAATACTGTAAAATCCTCTTAGTGCTTCGGTCCATCAGGGTCTCCATCTGCTAATTCTCTTCAATAATATTTCAAATGACTTCAACAGGATTAGTCAGACTTTGATTCCAGGACTAATTTCTCCTGAAGTGACTCAGATTGTGTATCAGAGAGCAGAGGTGACGCTGTGGCGCTGTATTAATGGAGAGGATTTATCCTTCTCTTCAGCTTTGGGCCCATTAACTGAGCTCCTATTTCATTACCTCAACTGTCAGCTGAGAGGCGGGGACTCGAGTCACATGACTTTAGACTTGACCTGACAAAATTAAAAAACATTTGACTCGTGACTTGAGCCTTTCAAGCTAAATATACTTGAAATCCCAAAGACTAAAAAGTATGTTGTTTAAAAAATGCACCAAAAATTAAAGCTATTAACTGCCATCAAGTCATCATTTAATTCCAGAGATCCACTTTGAAACAATCCAGCAGCAGGACGCAATGTGACTTGTTTAGGACTTGAGATTAGACTTCTTAATCTTAATTAAAGACTTGTGACTTAAAGACTTGTGACTTAAAGACTTGTGACTTAAAGACTTGTGACTTAAAGACTTGTGACTTAAAGACTTGTGACTTAAAGACTTGTGACTTAAAGACTTGTGACTTAAAGACTTGTGACTTAAAGACTTGTGACTTAAAGACTTGTTGTTAGGACTCGTGACGGGGACCCACAAGCAAACCTCCGGACAGCAGGTAAGGAAGAACAAAAGATATGTTTATTGTCTCTTCACACACAAAACTCAGGCCCGCAGGCAACACTCAATCAAAACATAAATCCCGGGAAGATAAATCCAAACGTAACGACTCAGGCCTTCTGGCAAAAAACGGAAATCCCAGGTTTCGTTGTTGAACACAAACGCTCAGGCCGTTGGGCAAAAACTCAAACAAAAAGCAAACCACAGTTCCTCCTGGGCCAGGCCGTGGCACCGGTGAGGTCTCGTGTCTCGTGTCTCGCGTCTCGTGCTGAGTGGATCATAGACAATCTCCCGACGCCGAACCTCCGGGAAGAAGCCACCTTTATGCTGCGCCGTGATGACCTGATCTGTTGCAGCTGACCTCCTCCTTCCAGCTGTCCCGCGTCTCCTTGATTAGGACCACACACATATAGTCTCTGGTCCCTGCCAGCGTTACAATGGCACCCCCTGCTGGTGGTGCCCAGGATCCCCACACTTGTGACTTAAAGACTTGTGAATTAAAGACTTGTGACTTAAAGACTTGTGAATTAAAGACTTGTGACTTAAAGACTTGTGACTTAAAGACTTGTGAATTAAAGACTTGTGACTTAAAGACTTGTGACTTAAAGACTTGTGACTTAAAGACTTGTGAATTAAAGACTTGTGAATTAAAGACTTGTGACTTAAAGACTTGTGAATTAAAGACTTGTGAATTAAAGACTTGTGACTTAAAGACTTGTGACTTAAAGACTTGTGAATTAAAGACTTGTGACTTAAAGACTTGTGACTTAAAGACTTGTGAATTAAAGACTTGTGAATTAAAGACTTGTGACTTAAAGACTTGTGACTTAAAGACTTGTGACTTAAAGACTTGTGAATTAAATACTTGTGACTTAAAGACTTGTGAATTAAAGACTTGTGACTTAAAGATTTGTGAATTAAAGACTTGTGACTTAAAGACTTGTGAATTAAAGACTTGTGACTTAAAGATTTGTGAATTAAAGACTTGTGACTTAAAGACTTGTGAATTAAAGACTTGTGACTTAAAGACTTGTGAATTAAAGACTTGTGAATTAAAGACTTGTGACTTAAAGACTTGTGACTGAAAGACTTGTGTATAAAGATTTGTGACTTGTGACTGCAAAAAGGCACACAAGTAATCACTTTGCGAGCTATGCTAAGCTATGCTAGCTCTCCTGGCTGTCTCATAGACAGATATGAGAGTCGTATCGATCTTTACCGATCTTCAATTCCCCAAACATCTAACCAATATGTTAAATGTCCCAATCAAGTCTCTAATAGTTTGCTATTCACAAGTGTTGGCTTCATTGTTGCTATCTCTGACTCTGATCATATTTTCCCACGCTGCTGATATTAGTTTACGGCTCCATTTTAAACTCAGCATCCGTCTCAGCCTCTGCCTCGAAGGGATTTTCTCTCATTCTCCCCGTTGCACGGACAGATTCTCACACATCGTCTTCCTCTTCCAAGTAACACACCAGAGCTCGTGCACACACATTTGAGGCCGAGACAAATTCATCCTGTATTTCTTTTTTTTTTCCTTCAGCTTTTTAGGCTACTTATCGGAGCATCTGCTGCCTTTGGCTTCGGTTCAGACGTCCCATTGCGTATCAGACGCAGCCAGAGAGTCTAAAAGCAAGGAGAACATCTCATTTCCTGCTGGGTTTACAGTTTTTATGTCAGGGGTTTTTACAACTTTTCTTTCAGAGCCTGAACTAACACGCTCACTCCCTCCTGGACTCATATCTGCTTGGTCACAGTGTTTGCTGATCACTTTTCCTACTCGCTTCAGGCACAGTTGCTCTTTATCAAATCAACTCATAATTCATCACGTCTGAGTGGTGAAGACTGGCAGGAGTGCTGTAAGCGGCGCTCCTGGAAAGTCACAACTTCTGGAATGATAGACTATAGTCATATTTAATCATTCCACTTCCTGTAAAATGTCTTATTATATATTTTTTTCCCCTAAAGAGAAGGCTTAATGGGACTTTCTGGGGCATGCTTACTAGACTGAGGGATGTCTCGGCTCATTGCTCAGCTTATATTTGCAGTTGTTTCCCCCGCGGTGGCTCTAACGAGACTTCTGCTCCTTCTTTTCCCATATTTTGATTTTCTGGCTCAATCAAAGCAAACTATACCGAATCAACCCGGATTATAACTTTAAATATGTTGATGTCACAGGCTTGTGCCTGAGGAGCAGACTGAATTACATCTTTTTAAGAGACACAGATTTCGACAAATGGGGTTGCGAATCAAAAAACCCAATATTCTGCCCTCATTGTTTGTCGTAATCACTCCAAAGTGATCAATCTTCCCACTCGCTTCTCTTCCAACAGATTTTCCTGTCGTTCGCCTGCAGGCCTCCTCCTGCCTCTCCATGCTAAATGACACTCTGTCAAAAGCTGAGAAATCATGCTCTGGTCTCAGCCGGGAAATACAGTACATCCCCGTTTTAATCCGTTTACTCAGAACCTCTCCGAGGCTGCAGCTCACATATTGCCTTCGCCATTAAATTATCTGTCAGGGGTCAAACGGCGGTGTCAGCATGTGATGAAACTCTTTCCTGGTTGCTACATCTGTTTCTTGAGTCAAATATCTTTCATCAATAGGCTTAATTTCTCCATTTCTCCAGCGTCATTTCTCCAGTGACGCTACATTACTTCTCAAAACACAACCTCAGCGGCACAAAGCAGCAAAACCTCAAATTCCCCTTGCACCTGAACGCCTCCATCCACCAGGAACATGGCCGCCTCACTCTGGCCTCCACTCTGGCCTCTCTGAGACGGACAGGAAGTCTCGTATCACAGTCTCAAGTGAGAGGAGGCCGTCTGATCCCACAGATTAACTGGAGCTTTTTAACCTTGTGGCGGTGATAATCAGCCCTCCGGTCCTCGCCAGCCACAGATCAGCGTGTAATCCCTTTAACCACAGGGGCGGCCGGCTGCAGCCAAAACCCACCGACTCGCTCCACCTGAGAACCAGCCAACACCCCTACACTGCCCCCCTCCACTGTGCCACTTGTGCCAATGTCAGTGGGCGCTGCCTCCTGCAGGTTTAGCTCCACTCGTGCAGATAATCGCGACACAAGAACACAATGTGCATGTTGCCTCCTCGATTTCCACTCGATGAAATGAGAAAAAGACGTATAAATACAAATATTCAGTAAAGTCAACCAAAGTTTTCCCATTGGCTCCGTAATCCAGCTCGGGGTGTTCGCCAAACCTTTCGTCTTTTATTGAGAAAAGCTTGCAGCCTGTTGCTGCATCGCTCGAAGTGTGAAAACAGCATAAAACTCTGAAGACGCTGAAAGACTCGTTCATTTATTTTAGCAGCTTTGTCAGGTGCTGCAAGGACAAACTTGTTTATTAGTTCGGAAATAGGTTTCAGGTGTGATACGGAGGATACAGAGTATATAATCAAAAACTACTGTCCCCAAAATTGGATATTCATTTATATACATATTTATATATAAATAAATATTCACCAAATATGGATGCAGTCAACTTCCTGCTTGGACAATAGCCTAAAGTGGCTTTAAAGGTGCTTAACGTAAAACTGAGATATCTATTGACTCTCAACGGCTCTCAACATGGCGCCGGCTTGCAGCTAACAGTGCTGACGTTGCTAACAGTGCATCTGTAACAGGGGGACTGCCCATTGTTCCTATGGCCTTTATTCTGAAAACCCCAATTCTCTGAAAAAACAGTCCCATTGAAACCAAAAACCTTTTTGTCGGACAGCTTGTTTTGCTGGAAACAAGCGGCCATTGTTCCAAAATAAAAACAAAACAGAAGCACACAGCAAATAAATATTACAATCGCCCAGAGGACCTTTAACTCCAGTGTGCTGCAGAAAAGACACAAAACCATGAACAACAAGCCACCGCCTTAACGCCTTGTGTGATGCTGGTGCTCCACCAAAGTGGATGTGGCAAATGTGTGGCGACAACTCGACTTGAGGCGTCATGCAGTGGAAAAATCCACACTGAGAGCTGTCTGGCCCTGCCCATTACCCAGCATGCCTCAGGGCACAGACAGGCGACGCCACACTGTCTCCTCAAATTGGAAATAGGTCATGTCTGCAACACGTTGTTGCTGTGAGATAAAAGGCAAAGAAGACAATGTATTTTTCAGACTTCAGTTGTTGATTGCTGTTTTGCAAACATTATATGATGCAACTTCTTAATGTAAAGGCTGCAGGACATAAATTCAGCCTTAATGTAATCTGCTCAAACCCAGCACGGCAAAGTGGTTATACCAGAAAATACCTACCTCTAATCTCTCAGGCTTTTGGCTGAATTCTGTTGAATTATTGTCGTGCATGCACACAATTATGCATTTTTCCCCTTTCCATGTGCAATATCTCCTCTCCACAAGCATGAATATCACTGCTTTCTGTTGCCAAAGCATTCTTCAGGATGGTGTTTGAGCGGTCAGAGCAGCAGCATAGAGAAGCAGTGTCGAGCTCAAGGACACTCATGTTTTAGCTTTACTTTAAACTCTTCAATTAGTCTACATATACATCACATTTACAGTATTTTTTGGGATTGGAAAAATGCATCCGTCGTCTTTAAAGGGTTATTTTAACATTTACTGCAAATTGAAATGTCCACCACAGGAAACTTGCAGATCCCATTGTGAAAATATGTAAATATCTACGTTTTCTATGGACGAGCATATTGCAGCACATACTTATTTCAAACTTCTATTTCTAAAGGCTATTGTTATATCTACACATGGATTATATAGTATGTAAAAAACTTGGAGAGCTTTTAATAATTACTTTTAAATGAAAATTCTGGTTCATAAAAGACCAAAATCCATATATGTTTGAAATATTGTAATCAATTGTTTTGACTGTGATTAAAAAAAGAGTCTTTTACAATTTCCAATTTTTAAAAATATTTTATAACCAGTTTACTTTTATATAATTTAGATAACCGTAATAACACTATAATGACACTGTAATACCTGTAAGACTGCTTTTGACTTTTTTTTCTGTTTAAACTGTTAATTCATAGTTTGCATGAATAATCTTTCAATATGCCATTCAATGAACCTGTGTTACTCTAATGAGCGAACTATGATTAAGAACTGAAATGCATCGGTTCATAAACTGCCTCCATATCATGTTTGTTCCATGTAGAGACGATAACACTGGATTACATGTTCGTGTCGTTTACCCACCGCCTGTCCTCACTGAGGCCAAACGAGGCTCTTCAGGTACCTGAGCAGCAGGCCGGTGAACAGATGTCCGCCTCTGGACCATCGCTGCAAAATATCTCGTTACCTAAAGGGACTCAGTGGCGTCTCGTCTCTAAATCATCGGACTTCCGACATTGTGTGAGTGCAATTAGATTATTGTGTGAACTGGTGACGCAGTTCAGATGTAGCAGCTTTAAAAGTGGAAACAAGAAAAAGCTCAGTAAAAAATTGGGATTGATTTGTGTTATTTCTTCCCTCAAGGTTCATAATATGTTATAATATCCAGCATGTCATATCACGAGGTGGCCAACAAATAAATAAATACATTTTATGTATAATAAAAATCCCAAGAGAGAAGACTTTTATGCTTTGACAAATGCAAATTATAAACACTGGGAATGTGATCGTACATTATCGGGCTCAACAATCGAGCCGCCTCATCCACTCGATCTTATTATACAACCGACATCTTTATTACAGAGATGACGCAAAGGCCTCTGTGTTGGAAACATATCAGATGTCTCTAAAGAAACCAGTTTTCTCATGTTACATATAACAGAGAGCAGCATCTGTGCCAGTGCTTGAATATCTTTTTTTCTATTTTAAAAATCATATTTTATGTTATTTTTGATGATTTGCTACAAGTAATTTTAGCAGAATTTGTAATGCGTTCCAAGGATTTAGAAAAAAATTATGAAAATACAAAAATAAACGTCTCTGCCTACTCTCCAAAACCTTTATGAGCTCCGACTGTTCCTCAGGATGTGAGAAAGCCCCTCAGGGCCTGAAGAGGTTCAGAGAGAAACTCAACCGACTCAAGCTGCCTTAATCCAGCTGCACGGACGTGAGGACGAAGCCGATGGATGAAACTGCAAAGGATTCATTTTTCATTCAACCTACGGTAGCTTTGAAGACCTTCAATACACACAAACACACAGAGAATACCAAGTGATGTGAAACACATTCGATTAGATATCTGTGGAGGATGTGATTAAAGTCATGTTTGCTAATGCAGAAACTGAGGGGAAACAAAGGTGTTTATATTTCATGATGAATACTAGTTGTGCAGGGAGTTTTGACTGATTCAGACACACACACACACACACACACACACACACACACACACACACACACACACACACACACACACACACACTGACTTGTTTTTGTCATTGTGAAGACTTTGAATGGACCTACATCTATGTCTTGGAAGCCTTTCCGACCTTTAACCCGAACGACAACCACTTCAATCGCAATCTTTATCGTATTAAAAAAACAATAAAAAAGTAGCACTAGCTCTGCCCGTACTTACAGAACTAGGGTTACAATATCGTAACCTTTGATGCACTAGCTCGGCCCGTACTTACAGAACTAGGGTTACAATATCGTAACCTTTGATTCACTAGCTCGGCCCGTACTTACAGAACTAGGGTTACAATATCGTAACCTTTGATGCACTAGCTCGGCCCGTACTTACAGAACTAGGGTTATAATATCGTAACCTTTGATGCACTAGCTCTGCCCGTACTTACAGAACTAGGGTTACAATATCGTAACCTTTGATGCAGTCCTTTAAGATAAGTTTTACTCCAATTCTATACCCAAATTCAAAATAAACATGAGTGTGCCATATTTCAAATACCTTATTTTCTCAATACTACCTTGCACTTTCGCCCATCCACGGTCTCCTCGTCGTATTCTTCACCGATGTGGAAGTTGATCTCGGTGGTGCGCACAGTGGTGGAGGTTTTGATGTAGAACTTGTCCCCGTCCTGACGGATCTCCACGTGGGGGTTGGAGGCCGCTGCCACCGCCACCTTCCTCAGCATGGTGTTCACTCCTGGCCGGATCAACCCAAGTCAGAGCAGAGAGAGAACTTTGTTAAAGGGAAAATTAGTGGTACATTCCACTTTCGCAGTGCAAAACTAAACATCCTTGGGGATGTTTTAGGGTAGTTTGATGAGTATGACTCAATAAACTACAACATGCTGACTTTTGCAAGTTCTTTAGGTTTGCTTTGTAGACCAACAGACATTATTGTTATTACATTTAATTACAGTAATATGCATTGTGCTATTTTCCACAGGAGTCTTGGATTGCTTAATACCCCATAACATATGACATATGAAGAAGAAAGGCAGGAAATAGGCTTGATCTCTGTTTTAGTTGAGACATGCAAGAGATAATGTCGTAGGAATACGTAGGAATCAAATGTAGTCTACATTTGTGTCTGACAAAGAAAGTGAGATAAAAAGAAGAAATGGAGAGAAGAGGCTTCTTTTTGTTCACAGAAACATCTTCCTGAATGTTCTATTGTCCTTCTATTCGACCCCCCTCGACCCCCCAACCAGATTTAGACCTCTTCTCGCCCTCATGCCAGCTTCTATCAGACTCTAGACCTTAAATGCAGAGGCACATGCTGGCTGCATGTCTCCGTTCTAAATTCTAACCAAGAATGACAAGAAATGTGAACGTTTCATTTTAACAAAACACAATACCAGATTTTGGCTCTGACAGAAACCTCAACTATTTCTAAATATTTTAGAGAAATCTTTGGCATTTGGGCGCTGATGTCTGCGTGAGAGATAAATGATTGTGAACTCTCGAGGTCAGCGCTGACTCGTCTTTTGTCTGGTCGCTACACGAGTGGTGGTCCTGCTCGTGGTACTGCCCGGGTTTGTGGCAACGCTTTGGCGTGCCTGTTTCCCTCTGCAAGGCCATCTGGCTTTAAGTCCTGCCAACGTCCTTTTCTTTCACCGGCCTCTCCTCCCAACGGAAATAACTGAATATATAGAAAGCCAATATCTTTGCAAACAAGATCAAATATTTAACTCTGCAAAGTTGTCATGGCCTAAATAGCTCCAAGAGATCCTCCTCACCCAAAAGAAACCACCGTGGCGTTGCTCGGTCAACTCCCAGGCATTAAAACACATCAATGTGACAGCTTACACTCCACCCAACCCATGAGCTGAAGGATCACGCCTTGTGTTTTTATAACATTAAATATGAGCTTCAGTCCTTGTTTCTGAACATCTCACATGCTCACATTTTTGATCACAGAAGTTTGTATGCTTCATGTACGACCAAAGAATTGGCAAAAGGACAATGACCTTCAGTTTTTCCTCCACTATTACTTCAATAAGCCAAAATGAAGGAGTATGATCTTACAGAAACCTAAGAAGTGAAGATCAATTCCTCAGACACTCCTGCAGCTTGTGTTTAATTTGCAATCCCCATCGAATCAGAAAAGTCTTTTTTTCACTATTTTTCCGCTCTTTGATCAAACGGAGACACACATGCCTGCTCTCAATTAGCGAACCGTGAGTCTGATCCCCTCGTACAGCTGTGTTCACCCGGCGTGCTCGCTCCGCTGTCTGCTGCCTGCTTGCAACGATCCCCTCCGACTGCAGGGAAACCTCAGAGTCATCGGATTATGATGAAGACGCTGATGGAAAGCGACGGCCCCGAAGCACCGGACTCCACTGGAGACGCTCATCGCAGCCTGTGATACTCTAAGCCCCGAGCCCATCTATTCCTACTGGAAATGTAAATCTGTAATAACAAGTTACAAATACCTACTTTCATAAAAAAGGAGTAATAAGTGCATTTTCTGGGGACTATTTTCAACTGCGGCTTAATACACATTTAATATTTAAGGCAGCAAGATTTTGGGGTTGATTTGAAATAAACTCCAGTGGAAACATCACAGTGTGGCTCGTTTATGTGTTTTTATTAGTTTTTGGACAAATATTAAAATCAATGGCAAATTAATCTAAGCTGCAGTACACCAGGCTTTGGCTACAAAGGCAATACGTTTTAGTAAATTAACATTGGATTTGTTGAATATGTAGAATATCACCTGCCCTATACTTTTAACTATTGAACAAATAGTGCCTGCAAGTCTTTTAGAGCTAAATATTGACTCAGATACTCAATCTTCTGTGTGCAACAAAAAACTAGACTGTTAATTATTTCAGCTTTAAGGTCCAAAACTGTTCACTTCTCAGCTTAACTTTTCCAGATTGTGCTAAAACAGGAACAGGAACAGGTCTAGAAAGGGAAAGTTCTGGGAGGGATGTGGGAAGCGGCTCCTTGTACTCACAGCCTCCCTCAAGACGTCTACGTGGCTCTAAAGACATCCTTGTGATGTGATGTCTCCCGTCTGTTTCCCGGCGTGACGAAGCGCCGCGACACAATTGAATGACCCAGTTAAACTGGTTCCCAATCCAAACCATCACAATCATCGTTACAGACCGAGAAAAGGGTGAAAGAGGATGAAAAAAGATAGGACACAAGAGGAAAGCACTGGCCTCCAGAGACCTCCCCTGGCATTGCTAATGCATGCCCTACTTAAATGCTTAACATGAATAATGTTGTGCCCCCCCCCCCTCTCTTCATGTAACAATACCACGTCTGTTTAGGCTGGAATTCAGCATCCAGTGTTTCATATCTCCTGTAAAAAGCTGAGGGATTTCCCTTCAGCGGCATCTCCCCGTAGATCTCTGCGTTCCTTTCCCCGGGAGCTGCCTCCAACAATACGATGTTATGTTGGAAGTCATGCACGCCATTCCCCAAGAACAAGAAAAGCCTTTCTCTGAGGGCATGATGGATAGTCGACCTCATGCAGGGATGCAGCGCTGGCTTGTGGACCAGGGGGGAAGAAAGAGAGAGAGAGAGAGAGAGAGAGAGAGAGAGAGAGGGCTTACCCAAGGCTTTGAGAAGTTCATCAAAATTCTCACTCTTCTTCATCTTCCAGGTGCCGGCAAAGTTAGGCATGGCTGCTTGAGGCTGAGTCCTTAAAGGATGCTTCTCTCCGTCCTCTTCCCTCTGTCTCTCTTTGAGTCTTTCTCGCCCTCCTCCTCCTTCCCTCTGCTCTGGGCTCTGCCTCTCGTACGCAGTGTTTCTGCTATCTGTTCAGTCTGCTTCACGCACTCCGGCTCCGTCTGTGAGCCCCGGTGCGTCTGCAGCTCCTTTATAGCCGCCGTCTCTAATGGGAGTCAGCGGAGGCCCCTCCCACCGGCGAGACAGAGGAGCGAGGCCGGCGAGGTCCTCCGTCAACGCTTCATCTGAGAGGCGTTTAAAGGGCTTCACTTTGTCAGCAGCTGGATTCTGAAACTTTTTTTTTTTATCATCTTTTGGCAAGGGGATTCAAAGAGCTTTTTTTTTTTTTTTAATCAAAGCATTATGTTCAGGGAATAACGTTTATGGAACTTTATTAACAAGTTCATATGTATATCCTCCTTCAAGCTATTAAATGTCAAACTATTATACATACTTGTGTTTTTACTGTTTCAAACGCTTCTTCCGGTTGTTGACTAATATACATAATGGCAATATATATATTTTTTTTTAATTCATTTTTTGGCAAGGTGATTCAAAGAGCTTTTATTTGGAGAAGAAATGTGTAGTTCAGGGAATAAAGTTTATGGAACTTTGATAACTTTAATAACACTTTCATAAGTATATCCTCCTTCAAGCTATTTAAACTATGTGATTTAGATATTAAATGTCAAACTATTATACCTATATATACTTTTATTTTTACTGTTTCGAGTGCTTCTTCCGGTTGTTGACAAATATATATAATGGCAATATACTTTTTTTTAATCATTTTTTGGCAAAAAATTGCTTTTTTTTGGAGAAGATTTTTTTTTAATCAAAGATTTATGTTCCAAATGTGAAGTTCAGGGAATAAAGTTTATGGAACTTTGATAACTTTAATTCAAGATAACACTTTCATAAGTATATTCTCCTTCAAGCTAATGTGATTTAGATATTATATGTCTATATATACTTGTATTTTTACTGTTTCAAGTAAAAATGTTATTAACTTTTATAAAGTTTTATTAAAGTACACTTCATACAACTAGGACATGTACTTTTTTCTAAAAAGTCAGAAGTCAGAGCATGTGATACTCACACCTTTACGTCCACTAAGATTCATAAATAACTTTAATTTATGTTGGACTCACCGACTCCTATATATCCTGCAGTTGGAGATGTTTTGGGAGTGTCTCCTGTTTCATTGGAGCCCTCACTATGTTTGTCTTAATTTAATGTGTTTTAAAAAGCTTGACTAAATTATGTTGATTTTTAGTTTGTTCGTATTTGTCACTTTCTTAAGATTTTGTTCCCCATCCTAAAACTGTAAATATTATTGGGGCAATAAAATCCATATTTTTCCCACATTTACCTGCCTTCCCAGTTTTTGCTAACCCTGGTCCTTCACAAATGCTTTTTTTATTAAATATAACTAAATGTAGACAAAACACTGCTGAATTCACCTTCTCTGTCCTCAGAGACACTGAGAAAGGGAATATTATCACAATTATTTTAGAGGAAGTTGACAATTAGTACAGTACTTAAACCAGCAACATGTATTCTGAGTATCAACACCCAAACACAACTGGTCAGAGATTGTGTAATCCACTATACTAAATTAAGATATTTCACATATTTGATATTTAAATGTTGGATCCACAGGACGGATTTAAATGACTCAAAACCTCTTAGAAACTGACACCTCGGCTTAAACGTTTCACTTATTATCTCCAATGTTTCCAGTGCACCAAAGACCAGATCCCATAATCAGGCTTGACTGATAATGTAAAAGCCAGAAGTAGTAAAATGATGATTACATAAGAAGCTGGCCTGTTTAAAGGCCTTTTGCAATTATATTTAATTATTGTGTCGAGCTGCTTAAAGAACAGAGCAGAGAGACAAAGAGGCACTTTTAGACATCTGAAGGATATTATAAATATGACGTATTCAAAGGTTTGTGCAGGACGAAGCTTTGATTCTGACTTTCAACCAGTTTTCTGAATCTTCATCTTGATATTACTATAAATATATCCATTCATACTCCAATCAATCAATCAATCAATCATCCAATCAAACAGAAGCATTTGAGGTTTGGTTTTTTACTTTAGGCCAAAATAGACTCTACAGTAATACCTCAATGTGGATGGATGGATGGATTTATAGATAGATAGATAGATAGATAGATAGATAGATAGATAGATGGATAGATGGATAGATAGATAGATAGATAGATAGATAGATAGATAGATAGATAGATAGATAGATAGATAGATAGATAGATAGATAGATAGATAGATAGATAGATAGATAGATAGATAGATAGATAGATAGATAGATAGATAGATAGATAGATAGATAGATAGATAGATAGATAGACAGACAGACAGATGCTCCTCTCCTCTCCCTTCAGCTGCAGCTAATGACATTATGTTGCCTCATTACCGATTATTATTTCCCTGAAAATACAAATGAGTCACTTGGCTGAAAATAGCATCCTTACTGCCTGCAGGAGCGATAAAAGAAAGACTTGAGCACATGGACAATTCTGATGGTTGAGGATAACTTGACATTCTCAGTGTTCATATAATTGCTTTTGGAGATTCCTGTTCCTCCCTAGCATGATGGAAAAGTACAATAATAACTGAAAATGTTGATAAGCTTTTGGAACAAGCATGAATTTAAAAAATAACAATGTTAGAAAAAAGATGGGGGATTCACGTGATCGATAAAAGCAATCAGCTCAGTTTCCTCCTGCAGTGAAACAGAAATAATATTTAACATTTACAATGTTTTTAATGTAGCTGTACGCAGCTATTAATGTACAGTATTTGTCAACAAAAACAACTGAACCCATATCCTCTCTGTGTTTCCACAGCACAGGAGGGCTTATAGATACATATCTGCTTACACTTATTACTGGGTTATAACCTATTTATTAAATGTCTATACACTGATTTCAAAGGATAAATAAAGTGTTGCCTTGGCACACTCATCATAATCAGGAAAGAAATCCTCAACTCAGAGTGCAGTGCTTCATCATCCAAAGCAATAACTTCTTAAAAATGCCCAACTGTAACTGTTTATACATCAATTATGGATACTTCAATGGATAAGTGTTGACAAAGACATTGATAGACACAAATATCTGTCTCCACAACACACAATTTCTAAATGGATGTGACGCTATGTCTTGATGTCTTGACCCCCAAAATATTATATTTTTTTAATTTAGGGTTTAATGAGGGTTTTGGCATCTTGCAACTGTTTTTAATGGTATTTTAAAGACTTTTTCGTCCAATACAAGAATAAATCACTGGGTGAAATGCTGAGTTTTTGCAGTAGAAATTATCACATTCAAAGGGTTCGTAACACAAACACTGCTCTAAATAGGACGTCTCTCATCTTCTTCACTCAGGCTGTCAGGAGATTCACACTGATGTCCTTTCTCTATAACACAACTGCCCATTTCAGCTTTACTTCAGGAGTTATTTAAAACACATTGGCTGTATTTGTGTTTCTCGACTTGGAATCATTCTCTTGAAACTTTATCTTGACAACCATGTTTGAGTGTGTGGAGCTCAGACTGCTGCTGCAGCAGCTGTCAAAATATTGGATTATTTTTCTCCCAACTCATCTGGCTCAGGTTTTCCTTTCTCTCTGCAGAACAGAGGTTTTACTTTAGGACAAGAGACAGGCAGGGAGCTCATCTAAAGTCAATTATGAATCGTGAGCCGCTGCCAGCCAAAATAAAATCACTTGGGTAGAAATATCTATGTATAATAAATGTAATTCCATATCACTGAATGTAATTTGGACTATCAATGAAACACTTCATTAATCAATTGGGAATGTTTCATTTACACAAAGGTTATTCCAGTTCTCTGCCCCACTAATTAACAAATTAAATAAATGCTTATATCATAATTATTGTTTCATTAATTCAAACACCTATTATATTTGAATATGTTTTTTAATTATTTATTGTTTTTACATGTAATCAATTATTTCAAATACTGTCTTTATCTGCGTTTACCTCCACCTCGCCGCTGGTGGCGATAGAGCGATTCGGGCGTGACTCACCAACTGTTTTGTAACAAACGAAGAAGAAGAAAAAGACCGGAAGTTACGTCGAATGCTGTCATGGGGCCTCACATGTAAATCGCCGAGTTTCTGGAATTGAATAAAATATCTTATTAGGAGATTTAAAGGTACGTCTGCGCATTTTCCATCATAGTTAAATACTTTATCGTCAATAGTGATAGTGCGGTAACCATGGGCGATCTCGCGTTACCCTGGTAACTGTTAATACAGTAAACTGCACTTTGTTGTCGAGATAACCGCAGCTAGTCACAGCTAGCCCCCGTTAGCTGTGGTGTTTTATCTGCAAATAAACAAATACTGGGCTGTGAACGTTATTTATTTGGCTGTTTTCCCATTAACTCTGGCAGCTCTACACGTTTAAGCTATTGTGTTTAAACTTTTGTGTTGGCAGCAGAACTAATGTGAGCTGGTGACAACTAAGTTTGTTTTAAATGAACAGTTCCTGCTTCGTCAAAGTTGACACTTTACTGTTGTTTCCAGGTGAAAGTGAGGTACTCTAACTGACCAAGAAAATGAGCACTCAAGTAAGCAACCTCACATTTACATTCAACATCTTGCTCGCTGTATTTGTTTTCTGGGGGAAAGACCTCAAATACTGACTCGACATGTGTTTTTTCTATTTCAGTACAGCATTCTTTTTAAGCAAGAACACGGTGAGTAAACAGATCTCGCTGTATAACTAACTAATTGTATTACTTAATAAATCAACAGTAATTTCCCACAGAAAGTCATTTTTATTCAGATCTACTACCACTACTTTTGTTCAACCCTGTCTTCGTCGTCTTCTTCTTCGTCCCCCCAAAATAAGACTTATTGTCAACAAACCCCATAAAAGACTATATTCTACTAATTAGCAAGTAGCTAAAGTCTTATAGTCTTCTGTGCCTTAGAGCTCCACCGTTCTCCAAAATCAATTCAATGATCCACACAGATGTACTGGGTGACATGTTCCTTGAACATCGTTCCTGAAATACATTTTAAGTCAGTTCCACATTCACCAGCCTGCTATAAATACTCACTAGTGAACCACATGTGTTTTAATGAGAGATAACGTAATGGATTCCAGCAGGAAATGTTGCTGTAACAGCAGCTTATAGCATGAAAGACACAAGGAAATTGGGATAACTTTACATCTATATGCATGTGAAAATGCTGTGCAAGTCAAATCTAGTGAAGTGCACATATTGCAAGCAGTGCAAATAGAATACTGTTACGTTGTAGTGTAGTTATGGATAAGAAAATTGAAAGGTGCATGAGTTCAGGGTGAGGGTGTGAAGCATGGCAACGTATGCTTCAAAAAGTTGCCGAAAACTAAACTTTATGTTCATGATTCTGTTTTTAATTTACAAATCTTCAGTAACTAACAGGCTGGAGCTGAGAGCAACAGATAAGCTGGCAAAGTCAGATGGTATTCAGAGACATACTAACAAAGTATTGGTTTTTTTCATTGGATTTGTCGCCACTAATAACTGCTCTGCTTGTTTCATGTATTAAACATCACTTGTACTCACACTGTTTGAACCCGTGTTTGTTTCCTCTCAGCACACGATGATGCTATCTGGACGGCGGCGTGGGGTAAAAGTGAGTCGGACGGGTCAGAAACCATCGTCACCGGATCACTGGATGATTTGGTGAAAGTCTGGAAATGGTGAGTGTTGTAACATTGGATTTATTTAATATCTGGATTGTCCTCTCTATATTCACATGATTTGTTTTGAAAACATCTTTTCCATTTTTCACATCATGGCCGTGCAGAGTGTCTTTTGTTGTCCGTGTTGGCTTAGAAGTTGAGCTGAGTATATTTGACATTGCGTGACCGAATGACCTCTCACTGTTCCCGCAGGTCGGACGAGAAGCTGGAGCTGCAGTGGACTCTGGAGGGCCACCAGCTGGGCGTGGTGTCAGTGGACATCAGTCACAATGGAGCCATCGCCGCCTCCAGCTCCCTGGACGCTCACATCCGTCTCTGGGATCTGGATTCTGGGAAACAGATCAGGTCCATGGACGCCGGACCAGGTACGACTGGGCCGCAGAGGATCAGGGATCAGGGACACTTCTTTTAATTCATTCGTATTGGGGGGAAGGGTAGCGTGTTGAGGAGAGAGCTCATGCGTCCCTCAGCTCTGTATCTAACTTCTGAACTAAATAAACATATTTTTTTCTTAGAGTTTGAATAAGGCAGCTTTTGCCTTCTGAGTACTTTAAATTCATGTCTGTTGTGGTTTTGTATCTTATCTTTTTAATTTATCAACTTAATTATTGATGACCGACTGTAAGATTAAATTAATAAAGTCTCACCAAAGGGCAATTTAGTTATAAACAGTTTGTACACAAAAACACAGCAACATGCAAAGAAACAAATACATCAAGGAGCTAAAATGTGGAATAAAATGTCTACATAAAAAATGATGGGAAAAAAGAAACCTGCGGATCATTTAAAAGTCAGATTGCAGAGGGAATGTCTCTGCTGGCAATAGAAAATACAATAATAGAAAATTCACTTTCAAGAACATGACCTGTTGAAAATGCTCACTGCTTTCTGGAGGATTTGTTGGTTGCAGAAAGAATTCAGATAATTCCCTTCATAGAGAAAGTCTGATGCCTGTAAGCGGACGCTTTTTGAATAACTCGGCTCCTAAATACATACTTCTGATGAAAACAGGTAGCTGATTTGACCTTGTGAACGTGGTCTCATACTGTGTTGCATTGAGTCTTCATTTACTTTTCACAACATCGAACATCGTGCCTCGGTGTGGTATCAAACCAAACCTGCAGGGGATGACCGCTCGTCTGCTGTGTTTGATTCTTTCCTCTCAACCCCACGACCAGAAACCTCTCTGTAGTTGTGCATCTTGACCCGAGCTGTCATGTCACCTCCCATCAGTCACACTCCACTTCACCCAGTGGTCGCTCTGGGTCAGTGGACTGCAGACCTTCTCTTCCCCTCCCTTGGGACGTGGTGTACTTTAAGTCTGCAGAAGTGAACCTCGTTAACGTGAAACCTTTGTTTCTCTCTGTTGGCTTATTAGCTAAACATTAACATAACGGAGCTGAAAGTAGGTTCGGTTACAAAATACACAATAAAATACAAAATAAATTTTAACTAGAAGACATTAATACCATTCATTTACTGTGTTTGCTGCAGAAAACATTGTTAGAAAAGCCATTTCCCTGAAAAGAGCCAGTTGGATGTGCTCACCCTTCCCTCTGCTCTCCCCTCCAGTTGACGCCTGGTCGGTCGCCTTCTCCCCGGACTCCAAACACATCGCCACAGGAAGCCACCACGGCAAGGTCAACATCTTCGGCGTGGACAGCGGCAAGAAGGAGTATTCTCTGGACACTCGAGGGAAATTCATCTTGAGCATAGCTTACGTAAGGAACCATGAAATGATCCTTTTGGTCGGCTGGGTGGTGTCTCTGAGGACGGAGACCTCGCCGCCTCGTCTGTACAATAATAACTCTTGGTTTCTCTCCGGGTCCAGGGCTTGTTTTTAAAGGCTTTTGGAACGAGCGATAGCTCATCCAGTCTCGTGTCTATATTTATAAGTTGTCTTTATAATTGATGCCATTGGTTTTATCCTGTTTCGCCCCTCAGAGCCCTGATGGAAAATATCTGGCCAGCGGAGCCATCGATGGAATCATCAACATCTTCGACATCGCCACCGGAAAGCTGCTCCACACACTGGAAGGTCGGTTCAAATATTAGTATTCAGTATTTATGTAATAAATGATGGATCTCGTGCCGCAATGAGGGATTGTTTTCATTACCAGATATACTGTAAATCATTTTTCTTGTAAAAGTAATAATATACAATGGATAGCGTCCAACACAGTGTCCTAGAGGTCGAGGTCTTCAGATTGCTTGTTTTCTAACCAGTTAGATTTATACTTAGCTGGTAAATGTTGAGCTATTTTCCCTGATAAACAGCTTGAATGAATTCAACTGAAATGTGTTTTCTTTTAATTGATTACTTGACCACTACGTGACTTGTCTCCTCTCCTCAGGACACGCCATGCCCATCAGATCCCTCACGTTCTCCCCCGACTCCCAGCTCCTGGTCACCGCCTCCGACGACGGCTACATCAAAATATATGACGTGTGAGTTAGTGGATGATAAAAAAATAAAATACACACACATCGATCACGGGTGGGCGATGGATGCACCTGTGTTACACATGTGACAAATTACAAACACAACACGGTATAGAAGTGGGAAAGTGTTTTAAAAAAAAAAAAAAAAAAAAAAAACTTTCAGCTGTTTTTTTACAGGCAACATGCCAACCTGGCCGGCACTCTGAGTGGACACGGATCCTGGGTTCTTAATGTGGCCTTCTCCCCAGATAACACCCACTTTGTCTCAAGGTAAAAACCAAACACCACAGATTTAAAAAAAAAAAAAAAAAAAAAAAGGTATATGTTTTCAGTGCTGAAGCATAAAACCTGCATTTCTGGAGCTGCTGTAAATACTTTATAATATAATATCTAGTTTGTGAGTGAGCTTCTGCCTCTTTGAGTGTATATTAGCGGCCGTGTGTTCGATGCCGTCTGCGCTCCCAGGCTTTCATTCCCGTTGTCAGCTGGATCTGTTTTTCAGACATACTTTCCAGTTTCACTTTGCCAAAACACACTGAAGCCGGTCAGCGTTTGATCGTAAGATGCTTTAACCACCGCCCTCTCTCCTGTGCCCCCCCCCCCCCCCCCCAGCTCGTCTGACAAGAGCGTGAAGGTTTGGGACGCCGGCTCCAGAGCGTGCATCAACACTTTCTTCGACCATCAAGACCAGGTGACAAAAAATAAACCGTCTGTAATCGGATTCAAAGGGAGAAACACCCATCTGCTGTAGGTGCGGATGCGGGGGAATCAATATGGCCAACGTCACAGAGGGGCCCCTCACATGGCCCCTCACATGACCCTCCTCGGCTCGGGATAAACCAATAAACCCCGCTGTCATTAGATCCCTGGTTGCAGACGCCTGTGGGGAGGTGGATCCGTTCTCCAAATGAAATATCCCGGCTCCTCGGAGACGAGATCCGAGGCGGTTTGACTGCAGTGTTGTTTTTGTGCGTCGTCGTGAAACGACTGCAAAAAGAAACCAGAGAGATGTTAAAGGGACAATTTGCAGCCAGTTAATTGTTCAGCTTCGCTCTGCGCTTCTATTCAGAGCGTTTTTGTAGCCGTTGTTTGAAGTTTCTGATCAAATTGCACTTTTTTAAAGGTAAAAAGATCAAAGAATAGCATCTATGATCGCTCTGTTTTCTCTTTATTCAAATTAATGCAGCTGTTTTAAAAAGAAATGCATAATATTATTTAATATGTAGACACTTTTGTGATAAGGAATAGCATTTTTCACGTCACTTGAATCTTATTCTCGGCCTTCGGGCTCCTGTTTCTTCTTCAGGTGTGGAGTGTAAAGTACAACAGCAAAGGCTCAAAGATCATCTCGGCCGGAGACGACCGCTCCATCCACATCTACGACTGCCCCATGTGAGGATGGAGGATCTACGGAGCTGTTTATGAACGCGTGGAGATGAAATGTGTAGTCGGGGGAGGCGAGCTGTAAATGTGATGGGGGGTTTTGCACTGGCCCACTACGGTCAAATTAAAGGGTTGTTTTTGTACTTGTGTTTCTATTGTTTTTGTTTACGGGCTGAGCTTTGTTGATATTTATCATTCAATGATTTGGATTAAATTTCATTGAGTATTTAATATCTTGAGGTATGAGATAAAATAAGGTTAAAAATGTTAAAAAAAAATCCTTTATGAAAAATTAAAACTACTTATTTTACTCTTATTCCTATTTTATTTATCTTACATTTTTCAAGTCACTTTTTCTTCTTTTGGTTTTAGTGCACATTTTATCGTTTATTTTTTATCCATTTACCTAAATTTCTGACTTGCCTTTTGTCAGTTTTGTGGCTTCATAATCTGGAGACGTTACTTCAGGATCTAGTACATTTAAAATATTGTGACAGGCAGGTGAATAAATGCAGGTTTGGAGGAGCTGAGATGAGGCAGTGCTCCCTCTGGTGGCCAGCAGGTGCACTGCAGCCTCGTAATAACTACTTCTAAACAAAGGGTATTATCTTTATGAAGTATACAATCAAACTAGTTGCAGTGATTCAGAATTCTTTATTACTTTTCATAGAAGGTACAGAAGTTCTCCAAGCTTAAAACACATTACACTGTACCTTTAACAATTCCTTGATATTGCACACACAGCAGGTACAAGGTAAATACAGGTGTAGCACAAAGGCAACGGTCTATTTAACTTTTGCTTTTCACAATCAATTGCATCAGTTCACAAACTGTGATCCAAACTAAAGAGTGTGTGCAAAAAGTGTCAAACCTCACTGAGATGTTTCCTGGCAGTAATAGTTGTGTCTAAATATGGACTTGTTGATGCACCTCAGCCTCTTTTAAGTGAAATCTGAAGACAACTTTCAGTTGTGTGTGTGTGTGTGTGTGCTGCTGTGGTTTACTCTCCCTGTGTCGGCTCTAAGCAAACCATCTCCCAGTTTCTGGTTCCTGTTCTGCAACCAAACGGTTGCTGATCTGATCCCCAGGCATCCGAACGCTGCAAATAATGTGCAGAAAACCTCCACCGATCTGATCTGAGGCCTCCACTTTGTTTTGTACATTACATTTACAGACAATAAGCAGAAAGACCGGCCTGATCAAGTTATCTAGTTAACTCAACTAGTACAATTAATCATAACTGCAACCCTGACTTCAGACAGCTGGTAAATAAATCACATTACACAGTCATTTATTACAGAAAGGCTTAAGATTACAAAGACCTCCTGAGATTGATTTATTCTTTCGGAAGATGTACAGAATCGGCATTGCTCTAATTAAATAACAAATCTTATTCTTACTTAATTTATGCCTAAACTAAGGTGAGATTCTGAGCAGATGTTTCACAGCTCTGCACTAAGTTTCCACTGGAATGCACATTAGATATCAAACTTCTCTGATCTTCAAACGCTCAGAGAAGGCATTTGTGTCTCCAGATGTTGGAACATTGAAAAGTCAGACTGGCCTCGTCACAAATTCTGAGTTACTGCACAATAACTATTTATATAAAACTGAACCCGGATGGATTGTGAACTCAAAAACTGCATCAAGTGACAATCTTAGGCTGAACCGGTGCCGTTTAAATATGACACGGGGGAAAAAGGCATTAAAGATATACTGGTAATAATCATAAGAGACTTGAGTTATCAACTATTCTTTAAGAAGCAACTTTTCTCAAATTTTTCTAATATTTCTTTTTTTTAAATGGCAAATTTACAGCAAAATGCAGTAAGAAATCTCATATTCATATTTTACAGAAACAATTTAGCAAAAAATGGCTGAAAAGGACATTGGTGACGACACCTGTGTTAAAACAGATCTAAAAAAAGGTGGAAAGCAGCTACATGGGTGAGCGGTTACATCCGAGGAGAGTCACGGATCTGTCGTCGTCTCCCGCGTGAAAAGTTCCTGCCCGGCTGTGTGTGCATGTGCAGTGTGTGTCTGTGTGCATGTGTGTGTGTGTGGGAATCCCGGCCCGGTTCCCTCCTGGCCTTTCACCAGCGTCTGGTCTCCACCAGATCATCTCGCAGACTCAGCCTCTTCAGGGTCTCGTATCCCACCACGATGAGCACCGAGGTGGGCAGGGAGGAAATGATGCGAGCGGACAGCCCCTTGGTCATCGCCCGGGCGCCCTCCTCCGCCAGCAGCTGCTTGAACGTCTCGCTGACGGACGAGCGACCCTCCACCTGCAACAGACGCGCCGGCCGGTAAATCTGTTATTTGCAGACGCATCTCATCTTGAGATTTTGAGGATTTTGAAAAGCTAAATCTCACCAAAAAGTCTTATATGTGGGAAGTCATGTGACTCGATCACAAACTCATGAACGGCTACTAAATGGAGCTTTTAATGGTAAGATTGTTTAGCCAAATACGGTTTTTCAACTTCTAGAAGTAGCAGTTCAAGCCTGACGCAACATAGACGTGTTTTTACAACGCAAAGTTACAAAAAAACAACTTTACAATCAATTTACAATAATCTCAGAATATACTTGCAGTTGTCAGAGTACCAGCACAAAACCCCAAACAAATGTAGATTCCTGTTTTTGTTGTGTATATAGACTTCCATATTTACATATATTACATATTTGACCTTGATTTCTGTGGACACTTTAAAAAGGACAATTGTGTTATTAAAAAAAGCTCTACAATGGACCTTGTTATGGTCGACTCATTTTAATGATGCATAACTTTTCACCGGCGCTTCGAGGGATGCGTGAAGAGAAACTTAAAAACCAGAAGCATCTACAAAAACATTGCACTGTTGAGTAACTAAAGGAAGTGTCGCAACGAGCTGACTGCAGCTGTATTTAGTGTTTAGATCACCGCTCTGACGTTCCACAGTTTAATTAAAGGTTCTGTAGATTTATGGATTTGTTGAATGTTCTCTAAACCAACTCATTTTTGGCTTGTACGCGACTCTAGAAGGCTCTGAATACTCCCATCTGAGTGCTGATGCTCACCCTGGATTGAGACTAAATTGTGTTGGTTAATTAATTTTTATTCTGTAGAGAGTCTAATATTGGCAGACCTTGGCTGGGCCGGGCCGCCTGGAGGTTAGAGAGACTATTCCTTTAACCTGCAGATACTTCAAACTTACAGTTGCAGGTTTTTAACTGTTTGAAACAATAGAATCACAGGCTGTATCCATTAAAACGTCCACTTTGTCAGCCATAGACTGGATGTTAAAGTAATAACATAATGAAAGGTTAAATCTATTTGTATCTCAGAGTAAATCCAAACACGTGTGAAGTTTTCTCTTTCACGTGGTGCACCGTGGTTCACCTGCACTCTAGCACGAACAACATCCATGGGGTTGGTGATGGTGGAGGCGGTCGCTGCCGCCATTGGTCCCGCCAAAGCCTGCAGAATTAGATGGGGACACTCGCTCGGCGCCAACAAGGACAGCTGCTCTGGGAACGGAAAAGGACGCATGAATAAAAGCAGCGTGCGGCCGGTACATTTGTGGGTTTTAGTCGACCGGCCGACTGTAAACCTCGACGAGCCGGGGGTCGACTTACCTGTATAGAAATGATAAAAAGGCCACCAGAGTGCACTGTTTGGGATGTACGTGAGAAGCGATGCCACGTAGCCCCTGTAAAAGCCCCTGAAGCCATCGGCTGCGAATATCTGCACCGTAATGTCGCGGGATTGCCCGAAAGTCAGTCTGCCCTTGGTTGTCGTGAGCATCTTTTTGGGTTTGGCCTTGAACCGGGTCAGGTGCTCCCCCTGCCCTTGCATCATCAGCTGCTGGGACACCACGTCTATGGGCACAGTGATGGTCTGGGCCACCAGGGAAGCCGCCCCTCCGGCCACCATGGACTTCACCGTGTTACTGGGCGTGTACTGGGTCACATACCTGCGCACCAGTTCATAGGTGGTGATATAAGCCTGTCCCGAGATCAGCGTGAGCGTGTTGACCATGAAGCCGCGGTAGAGGCCTCTGGCGCCCTCCGCTCGCAGGATCTTGCATAAAGCGTCGAAGGTGCCCGAGTAGAGGGCCTTCCCCTTCTGCACCTGCAGCCGGGTGCGGATGAGGCTGGCCGGGTAGACGGTGACCCTGGTGGTCAAGGTCATGAACACACCCAGGGAGTAGAACTTCCTCTTGTCCAGGTCCTCCCATTCGATAATTCGGATCGCGCCTTTCTGCTGCATGGTGCCGGCTAGAGCAGCGCTGCCCCCCTAAAGCCACGCATCTGTGGTCGCCAGCCCTCCAACTGCCATCACACCTGTAAACGAGAGCTTTCAGCGTTAGCAAAGCTCTGGGATCAAATGCAAGCCTGGAAATGTTCATTCATTATTTTGCTCAGAATTTCAAGAGGCATTGCAATACCAGATAACCCATTAGATCTGTCTTTATATGTGTAAGAATACACCATATATAGCTTGATTGATCAATAATTTGGTCTATTTAATCTCAGAATATACTTGCAGATGTTGTCAGAGTACCAGCACAAAACCCCAAACAGATGTTGATTCCTGTTTTTGTTGTGTATACAGACTTCCATATATTACATATTTGACCTTCATTTCTGTGGACCATCACAATAAACCAAGTCCATTTCTCTCTCCTACTGTTTGCATCCATGATCTGAGCAGGCATACCTGAGCTGTCCGAGCACAATATGCACGCAGAATCCATTCAATGACGTGCATTATTAAAATAGTGGAGTTGTGGATGCATTTAATTAATTGTAATATAAATGTCAAAGCCGGAAGAACCTAAACGGCTCCCTATGTAATCCGTTAAACATGCGCAGAGAGTTATGCGCAGCCATTTGCACGGAGGCTTCGACACATTGCACACACACAACAACATTTAGTGCGACATTTTTATCCGTATCTCACGTTACATATTTAACTATTTATGAGTCAGCGGGCATCGTGTCATAACACTGCCATGTGAAAGTCTAATAAACCATTTTTGTTGTTGTTTCTTTTGGTGGGGGAGGGAGCACGTGCAATGTCACAGTGTACTCGAGCTGTTTGTTAGCGAGCTAACAGCACGAGCGATATGTACAGCGCGAGACATAAGAAAGGTTTACCGATGACACGTACCAGTAGCTCGGGTTCACCTTCCGCCTCCTGCCCGCTGCTTTGTTGTTAAACTCGGACGGCTCGCTCCGCGACAAGGTTGGTCATGTCTTCCGCCCATTATCTGAACAAACACTGTCAAAGGTGAAAGGGCATAGTGGTTGTTTTTTTGTTTTTTTTTAACCGTTCCGTTGTTTTGTTGGAATAATAAACTTTTTCTTAGTTTAAAAAATATTAAAGAAAAAAAGAGTCTGAAACTAGTTTCCTCCTGCAGGTGATCCCTGTTACTGTTATCGGTTACTTACTGTTGGGTAACGCTGCTTAGCTGGTTGTTTATGGTGACGATGATGCGTTCATGTCACGGTGCGAGCGTAGGAATTTCAAAGAGCAAAGCCTGACCAACAAAAAAACAAAGCATTGAAGTGGGTTTGTATATGAAGCAGTGGCATAGTAAATGCTCAGATTAAATCTAGTGAATGATGTTGTTTTTTGTGTGTTTTTCTGATGTAAAGAAATGGGAGTACAAACTGAATTTTGTTGTGCAACCTTGTGTTATTCAATGACAATAACTAAAACCTTAAACCTTGTGTCGTTGTTAGTGTGTGTGAGTTTGACCTGTAATATTACTAGTTTAAATATGTATTGCAGTATTGTACTTCAGCAAATGCACTTAGTTACATTGCAACACTGATATTTTGAACATACACAGACAAAGTCGAAGGCGCTCTGAAGGCATCTGCAAGTAGCTGTACGGTCACGTGAGACCTTTACGACTACACTTTTTTTTCTTTCTGTATGTGCCATAGTAGCAAATATCATACAGTGTTACGTTAAATTCTGCTGTTTTTTTATTTTATTTTATATATATATATATATATATTTATTAAACAATTGCACATGTACAATTTCAAAGAAACGGCAAAATCCATTTAAATCCATTTAAACTAACATACCAGAGGGGCAACCGCAGAGAATAAAAAAAGAGACGCACGAGAAAAGCATAAAATAAAAATGTAAACAATTAAAAAAGTCTCACAGTACTGTCATGTTCACAAAAAATGATACATGTGAAAAACTAGGACAGACGTTTTTTTAAATAATCATCTCGTTATTTTTTTACTATATTTTACATATCTTTTGCAATTTTCTTTGTTTTTAAAATATTATTTATCTTCTATACATTATTTTTTAAACTTATTTTTACACTGTCAGCACAATAAATAATAAATATATAGCCAGCTTCATGATCAGCTCATGTAATTCAGTAAATGTCGAGTGGGCGTGGCCGAACACATCCGTGCTCTGATTGGTCGGCTCGGTGTTGCCCAGATCAGTCGCGAAAAACGGGTCGTGTTGATTTCATAAGTCATCATGGCGCTCACTCCGCCAGTCGAAGGTAAAGAGCTGTCTTCTGCTAACCCTCACATTGTCAGCCGTCATCCGAGCAGCCGTTCACCTTCTAAGACAGGGATCCGTTTAAAAAAAAGACCCTTAAAATGTCTGTCGTTTGCTGTTATGGTTGATATTAAAACTGTCGCTAGCTTGGTGATATTCACAGTACAACTAGCTAGCTTAACCTAGCTGACGCCGAAAGCTAGACGTGTATTTACTCCTCGCAAAGAGTTGTCACAAATGTAACCTACTCCCTAGCTAAACGTAAACCGTGTGCTTGGGGTTAATTGCCTTGTGTTTCCTTATCACTTCAAGACGTTCAGCTTGTAGCACGATAAGCGAGAGTGTGCTCCCCGATAAGGACTAGCTAGCTAGCTGGACGTTAGCCGCACCGTGTCACCGGGACTGAGATGGGTTCATGTGTGTCCGCTGACAGCGTCGACACCTCTTGTACTGCTCGCACCACGTCAGCATTTGTTTATATTTTAACCCCCAAAAAGGGATCTGTTTGAAAGTGGGATCACAGGCCGTCGTGAAAATGGCATTGTCGGGGAAAGCAAACCTCTGATTTTTGATATCTGACATTTAAGTTGACTCACAATAATTGGGTATTATTTTAAAAAGCTTGGATTTTCAGTGGATGCATGTTCCCCAAAAATGGTTCCATCTCCACAGGATCTCACTAGTGATCAGCCAGCCTGTCTTTGTTGTGGGTCAAGTAGTAACATATGAAAGTGAATGTTTTCCATCCGGCCCGCTTTGCATTGGGGTTGTACCTGTTAGTTAGTTAGTTAGTTTATTCATACAGTTATTCAAAACACTCGCTGACAAAGGATCACAGTCATACAAGTAAATGGAAAATGTTGATGATATGGGGGGAAAAAACAAGCAATAAAACACGAGTGAGCTGCGAGCTTCCTGTTAATTATCAATCCAAAAGAGGGAAAGTTCATTTGAGGTTGAAGGCCTGGGCATGTTTTGCTTTTGGATGTTTATACATTTTGAATAATTGTGTTGTTGTGGACTCAGGTGCTATTCTTCAACCAGGATTCTTACGATGACAAAAGCTTTGTTTCCAAACAGGTTTATGACAGAGTAGTTAAATGGAGCTAGATTATAAAATCTTAGTTGTTTGGCCTGTTTCTCTGGATGCAATGATACTACTCTGGTTGCTTTGCCTCACCGATTGAGAGGAAAATACTGCAGATGAAAAAGATATGAAACCTCATGTGTGCCTTTCACATTGGTTTATCAGATTTGTCGGACTTACTCCAAACCAGCTCTGCGATGTGTGTGTGCTCACATCTTTCCCATGAGTTTCACCTCTGCATGATGGGTTTCAGCAGCAAGGCTTGAGGAGATTCTGCCTCTTATTTGTCTGGTGAATACTTATTAGGATTTAGGAAACCTACAGTACAGTACTTTATAAAAAGACTATATAGTCATTTTACACAATATTTAAGTCAGATTAAGTCAAGTGTATTCTAAAGAGTTTCTGTTTCACGATTATCACACAATTGTTGCTTTAAAATCTAGTAACCTGAGAACCAAAGTTACAGTGTGTTGATGCCCTGTTGTGAGACCGGGGAGGAGAGTTGTGCTACGATTATTAAAAAAAAAAAAAAAAAAAGTACGATGTTCATAGGAGCTCAGCAAGTTTTAATGTAGAATATCATCAATTTTTAAGAGCTTGGGGCCTAAATAAAGGTCACAAAGGAAGAAATGAGACCAGAGAGATGGCTTTCTTTTTCTTTTTCTGTGCATTTACATTTTGCCCCAGCATGCACTGTTGTTCATTGTTACATTATCCAAGAAGCTTATTTACAGTCTAATTCAACATTTGGCCGTTCTCCTCAGCTACTTATAACCACTAATACTATATGGTATGTGTAATACGACAATTCTATGGACGCAATACTGATTGTTCACAAACAGCTCAGAAAACCTCTTGAAGGCATCCTGGTATTTAGTTTCGAGATAACTTGAGCCTAAGTGCTTGGGCTGCTTTGTTTTTATGAGATCTCCACTGTCTCAATGTTGTTAGTTAGGTAGTTAACCATGTATGTGTGTATATATATATATATATTACATTACATTTAGCTGACGCTTTTATCCAAAGCGACTTACATGATATACAGTAGACCGTAGACACAGCAACGGTGAGCAATTAGGGTTAAGTATATATATATACAGTACTGTGCAAAAGTTTTAGGCAAGTGTGAAAAAATGCTGTAAACTAAGAATGCTTTCAAAAATAGAAGTGCTAACAGTTTATTTTCATCAATTAACAAAATGCAAAGTGAGCGAACAAAAGAAAAATCTTGTTAATTGATGAAAATAAACTGTTAGCACTTCTATTTTTGAAAGCATTTTTAGTTTACAGCATGTTTTCACACCTGCCTAAAACTTTTGCACAGTACTGTATATTACCATTTGAATCTAAAGTCTTGTGGAGTAAACCTGTTCAACCTGCAAGTAGACGTGCTGAGATAAAAATAAAAACATTTGATGATATCGCCTTTCCTGGAAACAGTTATGAGGTTGCATAACTAAATGTTTGTCTTCCCTCTGCAGAGCACCCATATAGCCATCTAATTGACACCCTGAAAGATGGCAGGGTCAAGTTCTTCAATCCACAGAAACTAAATGATCCACGATACGGTGAGTTCAGCCCCTCGGACCAAAAGAAAGACCACATATTTAGACTCACACGTCCCTCTTTCTAGACCTATTCCAGGTTTCATTTATTTTACTCAGATCTGCACGACCTAGAACAATGTCGTCATAATGAGCTATTGCATCATAAAGCTGTGTTTACCACGGGTGTTATCGCAATATTACATTACATTACATTTCATTTAGTTGACGCTTTTATCCAAAGCGACTTACATGATATACAGTATACAGTAGACACAGCAACAGTGAGCAATGAGGGTTAAGTGTCTTGCTCAAGGACACAACGACATGGACTGGCTGAGCCGACATGAACCACTGACCCTCTGATTGAAAGACTGACTTGCTAACCACTGAGCCACAGTAATATGGCAGTGTAAACATGTATGCATGTGAAAAGTCTCAAAGAGCATATGTAAACAGCAGGCTTCACTACGTAAATATATATATTCAATTGTTGAATTAACCTATGAGAGCCTCTTTTTACATGTATGTAACAAGGGCAGTGGGTGGTTAATAAACAATCTGATTCCTTTACACATTGTTAACTGTAGTAAATTAAACCACACATTGTTTTTTTTTTTGCTTCCTTGTGTAGACAAGCTGCCTCTGTCCATCCGTGTCTTACTGGAGGCAGCGATCCGTAACTGTGATGGCGTCTACACTAAAGAGGACGACGTCCACAACATCCTGGACTGGCAGCGGCAGCAGAACGAAGCCGAGGTGCCGTTCTCTCCAGCGAGAGTCCTCCTGCAGGACTTCACGTGAGTTTCACCGGGACTAAAAACAGCTGATCGCAGTTGGCGCGTTAGATCTTGTGTCGTCGTGATCTTTCTTTTCATTCCTTATATATAAAATGATCATAAAGTATCCTTATTTCATTCATGCTTTGAGTTGTAAAAGGAGGATATTCCTATAAATCCATGAATGATGGTGAGCATGATTTTTCTTCCTCTCCTGGTGTCCTTTGACAGTGGTATTCCTGCCATGGTGGACCTGGCAGCCATGAGGGACGCTGTGGCCAAACATGGCATGGACCCCGGACTGGTCAACCCTAAATGCCCCACGGACCTCATCGTAGACCACTCGTTACAGATCGACTTCAGCAAATGGTGTGTTTGCATGTATATTATCCAGTGAGCTAAAGAAAGTGAGAACATAAAGGTACACACATAATGCATTGGGTAATATAACATTCATGTTTTTGCCCACAGTGCCATACAGAATGCCCCAAACCCCGGCGGAAGCGACGGTCCAAACCCAAGCCAGGGTCCCCCCCGGTCCACACCCTCCAGACGGGGCTCCCAGTGCGGGGGCCAGCGGGGCTCCTGCAGCAAAGCCACCTGCAGCGACCCTCCAGCCTCCCCTGGTCGGCCTGCAGCCTCTTTCCAGCAGATCGAGAACACTCCTCTCCTCTGCCCCTTCCACCTGCAGCCGGTGTCGGAGTGAGTTTGCCTGTGAAAATGAATTTATGGCTCCTCACGGCTACTGGAACTGCTGTTTGGATGGGAGATGCCTCCCTCTCAAGCGACATAATTAGGCTTCTTTAACGAGTGTTTCATTTAACTAACTACGTGAGTGACTTTGGGCCTTTTTAGCTAAATGTCTGCTCCTTTGCCTCATGTTCCAAAACAAATCCAAAAGGAATTTATTTGGCTCTCTCGTTATGAATGTATGAACGTTGCTAAAATGTTTTATCTAAATGGAAGCATCAAGGGTCCACGCTAATCAATCGTCAGTAAAATGCTAACATTAATGCTAACAAGTAGTCCCAGAGCGCTAACGTCAGTAACGTTTGACAGGTTTGGAAAAACAAGTACGCCAGCTAACGTTAGCTGGCTAGCGTTAGCTGGCTAGCGTGTGCTGAAAACAACCTGTCAGACTCATTAGTAGCCACAAGCTTGACATATTGTCATGTCAGCTAATTTAATTTGACATATATATGTTTTTATTTCATGAATGTGCATTTTAATTTCACCACATGTTTGCGTGCCTTTTTAAACACATGAGTTGACATATTATCACTGATTGACACAGAGTTCCCCTTCAGCAGGTCTCATGTGCATTTGTTCTCTTTTCAGCACTGAAACGGCTCTGAAGAACCAGGAAGTGGAACTCAGCAGAAACAAAGAGAGGCTTCAGTTCTTTAAGGTACAGCTAACGGCAAATCTTTGTTTTTGTTGATGCGGTAACATCGGACACTTTACAAAGTTTATTTCTGTCCTTTAATCCGTGCAGAAACCAAAATGTAAAGACCACAATTCACCATTTTATAGAGCGTTATGTGTCGGACTATATGTATGTGACTATTGCTTTTAACTGGTCAGCTGGTCCCGATCAAGAAGTAGTCCAAAGCAAAGCAGGCGGCTGCTGGCTTCAGCTGGTACAGTTTAAAATCAAACTACTGTATTATTTAACTTTTTGTAAGAAGGAACTGGCTCCTATCTTTTATCAGTCAAACAAAGTACGTGTTGGCTCACGGAAATGTTCTGTAGCTTTCCGTGGAAATTAAAATCACTCGGCATCTCCCACTTGAGAGCAGAACAAAAGAGTGTTTGTACTTTGAGTGGGACGCCGTCACATTTCTGTCCTCCTCTTCCTCCTCCTCCTCTCCCTGTCTATCAACCAACACAGTGGTGCTCCAAAGCCTTCAAGAACGTGAACGTGGTTCCTCCGGACGTGGGCGCGGTCCACCAGGTGAATCTGGAGTACCTGTCCAGGGCGATCCAGGTCACCGACGGCGTCGTCTACCCTGACAGTGTGGTGGGAACCGACTCGCACACCACCATGATCAATGGCCTGGGCATCTTGGGCTGGGGTAAACAAGCTCACCGGTCGTCGACGTATTTATCAACCAGGCGAGTCGAATTATTGAAAACACGCTTTGTCCGTGCTTTCCTCCGCCAGGCGTCGGGGGAATCGAGTCGGAAGCGGTGATGCTGGGCCAGCCGGTGTCTCTGACCCTCCCTCACGTGGTGGGCTGCAAACTGGTGGGCGCCATCCAACCGCTGACCACCTCCATCGACATCGTCCTCGGCATCACAAAGGTGACGCTGCTCCGCCCTCCTTCCTGCCTTATTAGGACGTGATTTATATTTCAGACGCCCAAAAACGGACACCTCACCAGTCAAGGACAGTGGCATTTAAAAAAATGCCCAGTCAGTTAGTCCGGACTCATCAAAAAGGACAAATGTATCACTGCAAGAATCCAAACATGCGGCGCACAATCATTGTTGCAAGAAGCCATGAATGGCACGATATCCAGGAAGAGCTCTTATTCTTTGCCTCTCCTTGTGCGTTTTTATTTTGCAGCACTTGCGGCAAGCCGGGATCGCTGGAAAGTTTGTGGAGTTCTTCGGACCGGGCGTCTCCCAGCTGTCGGCTCCGGACCGGACCACCATCGCCAACATGTGCCCGGAGTACAACGCCACCGTCAGCTTCTTCCCCGTCGACCACGTCACCCTCAAGCACTTTAAGAAGACGAGTGAGTCGGCGAAAGCGGGTGACGCTTATTAAGAGTTACAGAACCCGGTTCTGTGCAAGTAAAACTAACTCGTCATAATTTTCCTTCCAGATTTTACAGAGGAAAATCTTGAATTACTGGAGTCATACATGAAAGCTGTAAAACTTTTCCGAAGCTATGAAGATCCCTCAGAAGACCCTCAGTACTCTGAGGTAATGCGTAATAGATATTTATGATGGTTAAAGTGTTCTTTTACATTTTATTCTAAATTTCTTTTACATTTTTCATGATTATGAACAGATAAACAGTGGTGGGTTACCATTAAAACAATTTGATCTAATTCCCATTTCTTTGTGGAATGATGGTTGGTGCCATATTTGCAAAATTAGCAGCAGTAGAGGAATTACAATTTTTACAATCAAGTGAAACTACCTTCATTCATCTCTGTGCAGGTGATTGAGATCAACCTGAGCTCTATCGTGCCCTATGTGAGCGGCCCGAAGAGGCCTCAGGACAGAGTGGCGGTCAGCTGCATGAAGGAAGACTTCCAGAGCTGTTTGAATGAGAAGGTAACAAAACATAAACAATAACTCTTTTTATATTTACGTCTACTTCTGTTCTTTAGGAGAGGAACCAAGTGTACATCCAGCCAAGGATACTCGGGAGCATTTGGAAAACATTGCCTTGAATAAAAGAGAAATAAGCATTTTATTTATTCCATTACACAGCGGGAGCAGGACAAATAATCAAATACTCGCCTGCAAATATTATATGTCTAGGGCTTTTATTGTGAAAGGTAAGAACAGGAGTAGCTCTGGTCTGTGTAGCCGGTGTCGAGGATGAAATGAGTAATACAGTTTGCAGTCTTGGTTCAGACTATGAATCCTCCCCATGTTGTAGTTTCCTAAATAGAAGTGCAACTCAACCTATTCTTTACAGCAGGATTGACTTTTTTCTTTTAAATTGAACTTCCAGTTTGATGCTTTTTCGCTGTATAATGACAGAAACGACAGTTTTAAACAAACTGCAAATAAACCACAAGAAAAAGGCTTCGTCTGAACTCGTGTCTCACGCTGACTACACAGAGATGAGCGTGATGCGTGGCTGACCACAACATTACATTTATTTATTTACAACAAGTCCTATTATTTGTTCTGGGCCTGCAGGTCGGCTTCAAAGGCTTCCACGTCTCCAAGGAGAAGCAGGAGGCGAGCATCCCCTTCCTGCACTGCGGTCAGGAGTACCAGCTGGCCCACGGCTCGCTGGTCATCGCCGCCGTCATCAGCTGCACCAACAACTGCAACCCGTCCGTGATGCTGACCGCAGGTAGAGGGCCGAGTCAAAAGAGGAAGCTGTAAATATTCCCTGATTGGTTTTCGTTTCACTTCAGCATGAATCTCATTGCGGCTGCACTCTCACGCCACACATGTTCTCCTGTTTTGTGTCTCTGAACTCGCAGTTGTGGCTACTTTGCGTAATGCATCTGTTTTTTTTTTTTTGTGATTGACAGGTCTACTGGCCAAAAAGGCTGTGGAGGCGGGGCTTGTTGTCAAGCCTTATATTCGGACCAGCTTGGCTCCTGGCAGTGGGATGGTCACTCACTACCTCAGTGCCAGTGGAGTCCTGCCTTACTTAAGCCAGCTAGGGTGAGCGTGTGTACACAGTGACCACACACACACACACACACACACACACACATGCCCCTTTGACAGGGCAATGACCTGAGATAAACCCAGTTTAACTTTGCTCAGCTCTGGTTTTGAAAGAGTTCACGTGATCATTTTGGAGGATTTAGTTTGTGGCGCTCTTAGATTAGATTGCTACTGCATTGTCTTGACGGGTGTTTCTATTATTTTGTCCAGCCTATTTACAGTTACATATAACAATAACAAACACCTCTTTGTGTATTTTAATAGAGTTTAAAAGTCTTGAATAATTTCAAGCTAGTTTCAAACTGGCGTTTTACTTGCAAATTAGTTACTTGTGCAAATTGGTTGCTAGGAAACCTCTGTGGTGCCGTCCAATCAAAAGCAGTCAACTATGTAAACAGGAAATGAGTTTACCTCCTTAAGCCTGATCAATCCATGTAGACACGGCTAGTAGTGATTCAAACAGCTGTCGATGCATGTGACGAAAAATAGACTTGAAAGTGTAAAAAGAGTGCGAATTGATACATTTAATGAAATGGAAGCGTGTGTGTGTGTTCCGTGAGACGGTCGGACGTCAAAAACTCAAACACCTCCAGCTCCACACACACACGCACACGCACACAAAAAACATTGTGCTCTCAAAAATAGAAGGCGGTCAAAGATGTGCTCATTGTCAAAATTAGAGTTTGCGTATAAAAGAAAATGGCGACTGATTTGATTCCTTCTCGCCCATCGCCCCACCCCCGTCCCCCCGTCCCTCCGCAGGTTCGAGGTCAGCGGTTACGGCTGCGCCACCTGCGTCGGCAACACGGCCCCGTTGCCCGAAGCCGTCGTGGACGCCATCAAACAGGTGAGCCCTCCGCAGTGCAACCAGCCTCCAGCTGTTGACCTCCATGACCTCCATGACCTCCATGACCTCCATGACCTGCTGTGTTTCAGGGGGACCTGGTGGCCTGCGGCGTGCTGTCTGGAAACAGGCACTTTGAGGGCCGCCTCTGCCAGTGCGTGCGCGCCAACTACCTGGCCTCGCCGCCCCTGGTGGTGGCGTACGCGCTCGCGGGGACGGTGGGAATCGACTTTGAGAAAGAGCCTCTGGGTAAGGAAGGCACACGTCTGAAGCCCGAGGGCTTGGCTGATTACAGGGAGGGGACAGTGAGGGATTCTGGGTCTTGTGCAGACACGCATCAGCCACAGAACGGGTGACAGAGGATCATTGTGGGTAGTTTAAGGTCTTAACCCACTGTGTGATTATAGCAGTGGATTTAAAGCCCCACTTAACGGCGTGCTTCCTGTTGCTGGTGAAGGTGTGACCTCAGAGGGGAAGGAGGTGTACCTCTGTGATGTCTGGCCGTCCAGGGAGGAGGTCCAGCAGACGGAGGAGGACACCGTCATCTGCTCCATTTTTAAGGACCTCAGGGGAAGGATGGAGGTCAGGACACGAGCCATCTTTATTCATTTGACGTCCTTTTCATATTCAATCAAATTAGTTATTCTAACCTCTCTCTCTCTCTCGCTCTCTCTCGCTCTCTCTCGCTCTCTCTCGCTCTCTCTCTCTCTCTCTCTCTCTCTCTCTCTCGCTCTCTCTCTCTCTCTAGAAAGGGAACACCCTTTGGAACAACATTGAATGTCCAGATTCTGTGGTCTTCCCCTGGGATCACAAGTCCACGTATATCCGTTCGCCGTCTTTTTTCAGCAAGTTGGTAAGTCTCCAAACTCTTTTGTGGGAGTCATTACCTCCCCGAGTCTTCCAGAAATAATCAATCAGCGCCTCCTCTGATCGCCCCTCTCTCTCTCAGAGTAAGGAGGTGCCTCCTCCTCCGTCGATAGAGAACGCTCACGTCTTGCTGTTCCTCGGCAACAAAGTGACGACGGACCACATCTCGCCAGCGGGCAGCATCGCCCGGGTCAGCGCCGCCGCCAAGTACCTGCTGAGCAAACGGTCAGTTTCCTACGGGACACGGAGTCATGAAGCGGTCCAGAACAGTGAATACCCCTATGGTCACTTTATTCACAGGTTAAATTTATCCTAAATTAAGCAAAGATACTGTTATTTATTTTAACGTTCATGGCGAGGTTGGAGAAGATAATATTGATCAAGAGCAGTCGTAGATCTTCCACAGAAGCGACAGGAAATACACTGTATGTGGACTCAATATTGGAAGATTTAATGTCGGGTATATGAAGTGTAACCTCTCTCTTTGAACATCTCCCTCAGCCTGACGCCGCGGGAGTTCAACTCGTATGGCGCCCGCAGAGGGAACGACGCGGTGATGACCAGGGGCACGTTCGCCAGCATCAAGCTGCAAAACCGCTTCATCGGCAAACCGGGCCCCAAAACGTTGCACATTCCTTCAGGCCAGACGGTGAGCGAGAACCTTTTCAAAGACCGGTAAACCCCCCGAGGCCCGATCTGTGAGCTGGAGCGTTGTTTACCTTTTTGTGTACCTTTTTTGTTTACCTTTCTATCAGCTGGATGTCTTCGAGGCAGCCGATCGCTATCAGAGAGACGGCGTTCCCCTCATCATCCTGGCAGGCAAAGACTACGGCTCGGGAAACTCCAGGGACTGGGTCGCCAAAGGACCATACCTGCTGGTAAACACACACACACACACACACACACACACACACACCTTTCTCCCTGACACCGCCGCCGCCTCTCTCTCCTCAGGGCGTTCGCGCGGTCATCGCCGAGAGCTTCGAGAAGCTGCACAAGAACCAGCTGGTGGGAATGGGCATCCTGCCGCTGCAGTTCCTGCCCGGAGAGAACGCCGACTCGCTGGAGCTCAGCGGGAAGGAGCGGTTCAGCATCACGCAGCCCGACAGCCCGAGTCCCAGGCAGCAGCTCACAGTCCAGGTAGGCGGAGCTGTGATGACTCGTTTTATGGTTTTAGACTGATTTTCCTGGTGAAATACATTTTATTGATATGCTCTGTGGATGTGGAAAGAAGTGTGAAACTATAAGCACAGTATTTAACAAAGAATTTAGTTAGTTGACAGTATTTAACACATTATAGATTTTTACCCACTAAAGGGGCATAAAAAAACAGCTTTGACATATTATTACCAATATAAAGCCGGTAAGAGGACATTATTATTTACATGCACACTCACCAGACACAAAGCAGCTTTTATCGCCTCATTTCATTCGTGTTTGGTCTCCTCCATCCTCGATGTTATTACATTTTTTTATGACATTTCATACGACTCACATGCTATACCTCGATGTTAGTGACGTATCCTCCTAATAAAACCAGTTTGAAGCCGTTTTCTGAAGCCGTTTCCATCTTCTCCTCCAGACCAGCCAGGGGAAGTCCTTCTCCGTCACCGCTCTGTTCGACACGGAGATGGACGTCACGCATTTCCGACACGGAGGTCTCCTTCGGTACGTCGCTCGGACTTTGCTCTGAATCGGCCCGCAGGCCCGGCTGAATGTGCCCCGCCCTCGTCTTCATCCCGCCCCTCGTCTTCATCGCGTCCCTCGTCTCTGAGCCGGACGAGCCGGCTGAGCGGCTTCGTTCCTCACGGGAAGACGACGCGGAGACGAAAACCCGAGACGACCTTTTTAAACATCTTTTGTTCTGTTGGTGTTTCATTGTGTTGGAGACCGGACTCGCTGCGTACTGAGGGGACGTTTCTCATGGACGTGAATCCTTGTCGTTAAACGAAATACATCCATAAAGAATCCTGCCGAGAAAAGGCCAACATGGTGCTCGGTACTGCGGCATGAATACTTTGTTTTTTTTAGGGTCGGGCTTTGCCTGTTTTTATAAACCTCCCAAGTAAAGTCAGATTTTTTTGCAGAATTGACATCGTTATGTGGGAAATGTGAAATCCCTCTTCTGGCATCACTAAGCTGCATAAACATCAACCGGCTGCTTCCCCATTAAAGGTAAATTATAAATCACAAACGTTTCTCGTCGTTAATGATGCATTAATATTAATACATAACGGTTTGATTACATTTTGAGCCCCAAAAAGACACATTTAGTCTTAAATATGATCAGAATACAATATTTTAAGTTACATTTTACTCAACCTAACTGGTGAGGTGGTAGTTACACTCGTCATTTGCATGTAGTTTTGTTTTGACGGTCATGATAGATTTTTGCCCCTTGAATCTCACAAAGAGCTTTTTACAGTTAAATCTCTTCCGGCAGCTTTGTTGGCATTTATTTAAAAGGTTTTAAACTCCCAAAGTCTGAAGCGACGGCTCGTGAGGTGCATTGTGGGTAATGTTGGAGAAGAGTATGTGTTTGGAGTAAAGCAAGAAAGCGAATGACTGTATTTCCCCCAAATTATTATTTTTTCTTTTGCATATCCTCACTTTTAGTTTTTTTAACTTCTCCCGGCTGCGTTAAAGTGACGAGTGTAATGATTCACTTTGACTTCTGCCACTTATTGAATATAAATAAAACTCCTCGCATGGATGGAGCAGCCCGACCTAAAATACAAGTATTCCTAAATGTATATGTTACAAGACATATATGTTCTACATGTGCTGGACTTCAATGTTTTTTGTATCATTTTGAGAATGAAACGCAGTAAAATGTATGTTAGCTAACGGCACTTTCTAAAACCATCCTTTTATTGTATCGTCACATTATTTAGAATACTTCACTCTTTTATATATATATATATATATATATATATATATATATATATATAATTTTTTATTTTTTTTGAGAGCGTGGTGTAATACTGGCTGTACTGAAGAGAAGTTATTTATTGGTTCAAGCACTATTCTGCGATACGTTGAATCCATGTACTGCCTGAAACTGCAAAACAGTGTGTTTTTTTTTGTTTTGTTTTTTTTGCCAAACTGCTGAAACGAGTAGCACGCTGTCCCGATTCCCACCGCTCATCCACTGCGTCATGCTCCATGTGGGCTTTCAGCTCCTCTTCCACTGTTTGCCTTCCTGGTGCTCAGCTGCCGCTCCTAAACAATCACGATCGAGCGAAGTATGTCATGTCTGTAACTGATGGGTTGTAAATAGTTTTTAATAAACGGTGAGGCAAAGTTAGTCTGTTCTGGTTCTCTTAATATCTTTGCATGCTTTTAAGTTGAAATGTTACGTTTGTAGTAAATTGCAAAAACAAAATAAAAAGTCACCAAAAAGCTTTGTTAACTTAATGTAGCCCAAAATATCATAATGCATGTAATTTCCATACCAGGCACCTAAAGGAGGTCTCATTCTCCAACTGACTTTATTTTAATGACATTATACTAGGAAGCTTTTGCAGGCTCCTCTCACTGGTCAGAGGCCCCGCCCCTCAGATGCTGGAGAACATCTGGGAACGTTTGGGGTCCAGGAAGAGCGTCTGGAATACTCTGTCGTCTGCTGCCCGACCTCGGAAGAGCGGAGTGGAAATAGACTTATGACATGCTATGAGTTCTTATAGGCTTTTGTGATCACTGATAGAATATGCCATAGAAAATATGTGTTGTATGAGCACATGAAGCATTTTTCCCCATATTTGTCATTCCAAGAGTGTTCTCTTCTTTCCTTTAGCCTTTGAAGGCTGTGGAGGACGGATATAAGGAAGCCAAAGGCATCTGCAGATTTGTTTAACACATTTTAAAACCGTACTATATGACTGACATTTTAAACACTATTTGTATTGTTTGAACTTTATTTTATGACTTTAACACACATACCACAACTCCTAATACGATACTATACTGTAACCTTTTTAAATACTATTTGTAATTACTTTTTCACATACTATGGCTTCTTTTATGCCGTATTATACAATTACTTCTTTGTGTACTATACAACAAAATTTGTTTACACTGTCTTTATGGTGAATTATAACAAACAAGTATGTAATGTGAGGCTAAGACAACTACTCACTTTTAACCACATTTTACTTGTATTTAAGTACTATACTAGGACATTAAAATTCTACCACACTCAAGTACTTAATGTGAGGCCAACAAAACAACACAAGTTGAGAAATGAGACTGACGTCAGACGTTATGGAATTTCCAAGTGTAAACAGTGCAACTTTTATTGATTTGTTTGAAAAGAAATTTCTATGACACAGTGCTGACATTGCTCTGCACGTTGACAGTGATGACACAGCATGAGGACGCACAAACAACCGGTTTCATCCGCCGAGTGCCGTCGAACAAAGATGGCTTCTAACGCTCAAAAATAAAGAAACGTCTGCGTATTGACAGATGATGCGATGCTGCTCGTCACCACACGGCTGCAGCTGTGTGCAAATGTGAGATTAAAGCTGGAATAAAAAGATGGCCGCCACGCCATGTGACTGGTTTGTTACCGTCAAACTGCAGCCCAAGGCTTCAGGAAGCATTCATCATGACATCATCATGACATCACCATGTCTACAAGTCAAGAGCCTGTTTCCTTCCTGTTGTTGCCCATTTTACTACACGCGGTATTATTTAGTGCTGAAATGAAAATACCGGATCAACACACAATAAATCAACAAAACAATCTGATGATTATAATTTGTCATGCAAAAAAGAATGCCCAACAAGTTGCTGGTTCCAGTTCCTCAAAATGAGGATCTGCTCTATAATCTTTGTTAATTAAAAAATAAAAACAAAAAGGTATCCTGTTGAGTTTTTGCAACAAATGTATTTACATCCACTGTTTCCCACCAAAGTGCATCAAGTATTCATCTTGTTTATGTTTTTGTGAGTGGATGAATTTGAGCTCTACATTGTTTGCTTCCATCTTTTGATTGCTCGCCACGTTTGGCACATTGCTGCGTTTCCCGGCTCGTCACCGACCGGCGATCAGCGGAAAAAAAACGTGAAACAAATACACAACGGGGACCCGAACTTTAAAACAAATAAAGCTCCAAATCTCCATTACTGCTCAAAAACTCCACAGGGTAACCTTTAAAATAAAAAATTATAATGTAATCGTTAGTCAGATAAACCATTTCAAGATGTCTTCTTGGGCTCTCGGAATTTTTTTTTTTTATTAATTTGTTATCATTTTTATACACTAAACAATTAAATCTTTTTTGACAGAACAACACTTAATGAAAATATGTTTTATTTGCAGCTCCCCTTTTATTGACCACGTCTTAAAGCAGAATTCAGAACCCTACGATCCAGGCAGCTTTCGCTTCCCATTCTTTCCCACTTCCACAGGATGAACATCTACCTGCAGAGACTTGAAACTTGGGAACGTTACTCCACGCAGATGACATGTCAGCATTTATTGTGTTTTTCTCAAAAGTGAGTCACTGTTTGGTCGGGTTATGCCTCAAAAAGGCGTCGACTACAAACTCTGAGGTTTCAAGTCTGTGCAGATCAATTTTCATACAATAAGCTGCTGGAAAGTATATTTTTTGTGTGCTATTTTCCAGAGTTATACGTGAGAATATAGAGGAAAAAAAACAAAACTTAATTTGTAGTAAATGGGCTTTACCGTGCACTGGTATCGCTCTCCACTGACACTCATCATCATGGCTGTAGCTGAAGTCACGGTAAGTCACGAGCCTCGGCTCCGCCCACAACCGGATCATACCAAAAACACCATTCGGACTTTAAAAAAAAAAAAAAAAAGGCACAGACGTGTGGTTATAAGAGTAACGTTTGCACTATGATTGGAAATCATACCCGAAACATTAAACTCACGAGCTTTGACCTACAATGCGACCCCTTGACCACAGCTGTAGACTCCCTTCAGTATTCTAAACGATCGGAAAGACTCACAAAAACAAAACATGGCTGGTACTTAAGCACTTAAGTACTTAATTGAGTGCTCGTTTAATTTTTTACTTTATCCCTTTGAGTCGTAAAAAAACAACAACAAAAAAGTGAGACTCTTGGCCACTTTCTTCATCTGGGTCCCCAGAAAAGTGAGATGAGAGAGCAGCCGCGCTGTAAACAATCACCCACTGCTGATGAAGGAGAAGATCCTGAGAACGACGGACTCGTTTCCCCGCCTCTTGTGGAAACTCAATGGAATCATTCGTCTATTCTCGCTCTGCGTGGGTCCATATCTTTGTGTGTGTGCGAACCTCTTTTCATCCGTTAAGAAAATATTTGTGGAAGGTTAAATGAAAAATATACAGTTATTACTACAATAGAGTACAGAGCTATATGTTAAAGGTGATTAAAAAAAAAAAAAGAAACAGGTTGATTGTATCTCCCTTTACAATGCGCGCATTTTCCTTGGTTTAAAGGCAAGAGGTAAAGTGTATAAGAAGAAGGCAGCCTGTTTAGTCGTCCAAAAGGCTGGTGCTGCAGGATTTAGGCGATTGCTTTTGCTTCTGGTAGGAAAGCGTCCCAGTACTTTATGAGCTGGAGGAGAGAAGACGACAGAGGGTCATGGAAGTGGTTTAAAACAGACGCTTAGCTCCTCGTTATGAAGCACTGTGTCAATAGATGGAAAATTAAAATAAGAAAAAGGTCCCTTTCTGAAATGAGACTGTTTATTGCTTTCCTCAGTTCTACTATATTAAAGAAATCCATATTTATTGATTTTGGACTGTTGGTTGGACAAAACAAGCCATTATGGTGGGTCTTGTAACTTGGGAAGAGACTTTTATTTTATTTTTTTATTTTGCATGTACTATCTTATTAAACATATCAAAAGATGAATTAATAATCAAATTAATTGTTAGTTGAAGCCCTAATCTTTCCTTTTCCTTGCATCCTGTTAAAATTAATATATTTTATAATATAATAAAATATACATATTTACTTTTCTATGGTTGCTTTTCAGTTTGATAATTTAAATGTGTATTATAATTCACACTTATTGTACTGCTGATTCTTCCTAAATATAATCACTAGCTCCAAATCATCTTAATACAAAACAATTCTGTTACAGTGAAGTCTTTCTAGATGTTAAGAACTATTTATAAATATACACCGACCAGTATGACAAGAGCAATATCTGATTATGGAAATAAGAATGTTTGACCCTCACCTGCTGCTGAGAGTGAAGCAGACACTCCAAGTAGTTAATTATCTCTCTTTTGAAGTTCCTTGCTTTTTCTTTCTGCATGAGCGAATACAAAAAATAAGAAAAAAATACACCAATCAGTAATGAATATCATTTTCAGCTTCCTGGTAACTGATGCGAAGAAAGATAAACACCGTACGTCAAAGCGGACGACTTCCTTTCGCACGGTGGCAGAAACTCTGTCGAAGTCTCTCTCGTACTGCGTCACCTTGACCTCCCACTGAGGACGAGAGGGAGGTCAGAGTCCGGGAAACACGTTAGGAATGATGCACATAAAGCTCATGGTTAGGGAACATTCTGAATTATAAGTGTATTGAATTTCTGACTAAAGTATACATTATGAAACGCAAGAAAAACAATTATGAGATTTGATATCTCAACATGTTGAGATCATAAAAGAGAATATGGACTTTAAAGTTTCACAGACATGAAGTCCAAATGTTGATTGTGATTTATGGTCCTTCTAACTTAGACTTTAATTATTATAGTTTTTAAATTGTGCTGTCGCTATCGAGCCTCTTCTATATTTAAGCCCGTTTCTACCAGGACAAAATAAATAGTAATTAAAAAGTATCTTTCATTGTCACAGATATAACTGGAAAAAGTAAAAAACAAATATATTTGCAGACAATCAGGCTAAACTCATGAATCCTCATCGTGTTCCCGGTTACCGATGATCGGAACAATATGAAAGCTTTGCGAGCGTCTCATTCGTTATTCAAACATTAAAAAGAAAGAAAGCATCGTGAGTTATTTGTATTTGTTGTTGGTACCTCAGCGATCTCCTCCTTGGCCAGCTGCAGCTTGTCGGGCTTGTTGGCCCACAGCAGCTTGGCCTCCGTCTCCCTCTTCTTCTGCAGCACGGTCTGCGCGTCCTGCCAGCGCTGCCACGCCTTCATGCGGTGGTCGAACGTCCCCTGCAGGTCAGAGAGAGAGCAGCATGTCAGCTTTTGGTTTGTTTACTTTACCGTGAAGCTGCTGTGAGTATTATTTTATTTATATTAAACCACCATTAAAATAATAGATTCTGAATTCATCTTTTAGCTTTTAAATAACACTGACATTTAAAGATTTGAACAAAAAATTAAAAATGTCCAGATTGTTTCAAACGCGTGCAAACTTGATCTGAGAAGAATTTCAATGTTCAAGAAACAATTACTGAGGACTGAAGCAACAAAAGTTATTTTTCCTTCAAAATAATCATTATTTGAAAAAAATGCAATGTTATCTAATTTTTAGAGAAGTGAATGAAAGTGACACTGCATCACTTATATTATATGCAATTCATTAATTCTTTCTCCGGCCTGGTTCTTAACTTAAATGTTTCATTTTTTACAATATCTTTGTCCACAGAGAATCTATACCTTTTTACTTATTATGAATGCTCTGATGATGCAATTGTATGTTCATGCGAGGCCCAAAGAAATAGTTCATAATGAATGCATAGAAATCAGCATAGAAATTATATACAATTACTCAAAACTCTACATATCTCGTCTAATTTCACTTAGGCCTCAAGTCACCTACTAACTTTTAAAAAGTGAAAGCACTTATATTTCTTTTAATTAAACAATCCAGAAAGGAGTTGAACAGATTTCCTCAGTACCCTCACGGCTCCGAGCAGCCGGATGTAATCCGCGATGAGTTCGGCGAAGCTGAAGGTGTCGTTGGTGGCCTGGTCCTGGTGCAGCTGCTCCATCTTGTCCTCCACCTCCGCCAGCTGAGAGAGCGCTCGGGACAGAGCGGTGTTGTCCTCTGCGCTGCCCAGCATGGCCGTGCTTTTGGCAAAACTGGCCGTGTTTAGCGACAGTTCTGCAGGGGAAGAGCGAGCCGAACATCAGGTGTGAAACAGGCGGTGTCCACCGTGTTCTTAGAAACACCAAAAACGTAAAATATGAAGGTGAGCAACTTCTGGACATGGGTTTGTCTCAAAATAACACTTTCTATGGGGCACATTGGTAAAAAGATAGTTATCTTTATTTTTTTTTAAAGTGCCTCCATTTAGGCTTTAGTAAAAAGCTGTAGTTATTTTCTCAGACTTCAGAATTCGCCCCCTGCTGGCTATGAGAAAGAATGCAAGTTTAAGGCACCTCAACGTTGGCTTCTCTTTCAGACCCGGACGTTGCCACTGATCTCATTTATGAATGTCACCAGGAACTTTGTGTCAAAATGATCCTCATGCCTTATTTATCTCAAAACCAGACTAATAAACACACTTATTGAAGGCCTTTTCTTCTGCGGTCGGAAGGCAGGCGACTCACCTTTCCTGTGAAGGACCAGAGATTCCACCATCGCGTGGAGCTTCCTGAACTGCTGGTCTGCAGACTCCACCTCCTGCAGCTTCTCTTCAAACCACTGCAGAGGAAAAAGCACATTTAGAGTTCGTACAACTATTACATTAAAAAGCTACAAAAAAAAAAAAAGTCCCATTATGCAAAAAAGGATAAAATGTTGAATCATGAATTCCATCAATCATGATGATTGAATTTCAATACTTTACCAAGGTTAAATAATTATAATTGTAAGTACGAAAAAGTCATAGTAATCTTATGTAATCGAAATACTTGTCCAGACTTTCTAGATTCATACAAGTGCCCCGATGCTACATGTATATAAATGAGGACTCTGAGGTCTTTCAGAGAAAAAGAAATGTTCAGCTTAAAACACAGTGGAGATCCAGTGCAGGTTAATGTATTTATCTTCCTTTGCATGAGCTCAGCCTGGATATTTGAATAAGCTCAGTGTCGGCATGCGTGTGGTACTTTGAGCTCAGCTCAAGAGGAACTCGTTCTTTATATAACAACTCTTTGATCAGCGGGACTCGCCGCTTCATCTTTAGTATTCAGTCAACTATGAGATGCTATCAACTAAATAAACAGAACAAAATGCACCGGACACAGAAAAGGTCCAATCAATGCCACCAGATCAGTTTAGGAAGGAATGCGTCGGATCCCTTAAGGATCATGAATACTGGGTCATAAAGACCTCAGTCTGAATTTTCCTCAAAAATAAATAAATAATGAATCATAAAAATCAAAATAAGTTAACAAAGTAATATCCTGACTAATGTCACGGCACTCAAAAAAAAAAAAAAAAAAAACTTGTTCTGTTTTTCCCCCCTAAAGAATTCTGATTTCCTCATCACAAAAGATGAATCTGCGGTTCGTGGCGGTTTTCATTTTCAGGAAGCGCTGATGCACCCGAGGTGTCCGTTAACAGCTGAACTCACCGCGTCCGACTCGTTCATCTTGATGGTCATTTTGCTGACGGCATCCGTCGCTTTGTTGATCATCTTCAGAAAGCCGGCGCCGCTCAGAGCCTGGGTGCCCACTGCTCTGGGCAACTGGAGGCATGAACGCACATTACAACACAGCCATCACTAGACTGCAGTTAAAATATACTAAACCTCAGTAGCAGTAAAGATTAGGTGGGGAAAAAAATACATGAACACCAATTACTTCACCCAGAAAAAGATGATGAATTACTCAACCTGTGTCACATTGTATTCTAGAGGAAAACATTGTTTTTAAAATCAATAAATAGAAGTATCTGCAGCAAAACTACACCCGACTGGATAAATGAGACTTGGATTACATCGCAAGAGTTGTGTGAGAATTTGTAAATTGATGATTTGATTATTTTAATATCGGGCTTTCGTTTATTCTAATCCACCGAGAAGTCTTTTTTCATTCATTGAAGGAAACTGTAAAAACTTGGGTTTCTTCCTCACAGTATTTCATCGTGGCTCAGGCAGAGAACAAAATACATTATAATTTTGTAAAGTCTCTCCAAACTCAATTCCGGCTTACTTCCTCTCTCTCCAGGAACTCTCTGACATCCGGATCTTGGAGAAGTGACGGGTGATTTACGATCCTCTGGAGATATCTGTGGAACGATAACGGCGTCATAACAGCTCAGAACATTATGGATCTTCTAACTGAATGGTCGTGAAGCAGATTTAATATTCTCGCTTCTCCTTTACCTCTCCAAAGCGGCTCTTCTTCTCTCTACAAAGTCTGCAGACGAGGAATCTTCCTTTCCCACCTTCACCTTCGTCATACCTGTGCAACGTAACAACCCTTCATTACAGTTAAGGTTACAGTATCAGAGGGAACAGTGACGCTAAGTCAGCATACCCAGAATGCTCTTCTCTGGTGGCGGAGGCACGATTAGGCCATTTGGTCCGTGCTTTTCAGACAGCTTCTCGTAGAGGCCGAGGAAGTCGCTGAAGCGCCGCCTCACTGTAAAGGTCTTGTTGCGGAACATGGGCAGCGGGGTCTGAAACGCATTCATTTCATTGGTTGGATTTGATGTCCCTTAGAGGCTTAGGTTCTGGTGTAATCTATGTTTGCCTTTTCAAGACCAGTGCAGGAGCGTTTCCGCCACAAAACGCTGACCAGCATTTCCTCTCTTAGCACATCGTTGCCACACATCCAATGACTAACGGTGTTAACGCCCTCTGGATTAAAAGAAGACCCGAAGCTCAAGTGAAATTCTCCATTTCGATAGGTTTTTACCTGCGTGGTTACTTTGTAGGCCATGTAAGCGTTCATCCCGTCGCCTGAAAATAATAAAAATAAAGGATGAAAGTCAGAGCAATAAAAGACAAATTGATATAAATACTTAGTGTCACTCAAGGCAATCTGCACGAGGTCCTTTATGATACTTTATCACTCGTTTCACCACTTGGGTCCTTTGTCTTCTTCACAAGTTTGAAATAATTAAATCAAAAAGTCAAGCACCTCAAAACAACTGCTGCTTGCTTGATGTTTATTGTAGTGCACAAACCAATGACGAAGCTTATTGCAATTAAATAAAGAATAATTAAAAAAAACACTTCACCTATTTTTTCAGGGTCTTTGACAGAGATGGAGATCTCAAATTTGTCTTCCTGCTCTTCTTCTTCCTCGTCATCCAGCTGAAACGAATACAGAAAGAAAGTGAAACACTGCCTGAAGCCACCGAACACTTCTATTAAACAGTCAACTTCATTTCAGTTTATTTTCGTTCGTTCTGGTAAGATGGTTAAACAAGTCAAAATTGTAAAAAGACAAGCAAATTCAGAACATTTTCAGGAAATTACAGAAAACTTCAATTTGCAAATCCCTAAACGTGAGATGTTTTCGCTCGTTACGTTGTTGCAGTCCCACTGGGAATTTCCCTGTTGGATCAGATGTGTGTGTACCTCCTCCAGAGAAGCAGACTGAGGCTTGGCCAGGCTGGCGGCCGCTGACACGGAGGCGGCGGACGCAGACGCAGACGGTTTGGCCGTCACATCTTTCTTTCTCTCCTCCTGCGGACTGTCGAGAGAAAGCTCCACCGTGGCTTCTGTTAGAGAGGAAAAGAAACAAAAAAGAAACCGGACTGAGGTCACGACATGCTGAATGGAAACGAGAAGCGAGGTGTTCATTATTTACTTTACATCACAAATAAACGTGCAAGTTCATGCACAGATCATGGACTCTGATGCGTGTTTTTTTTGCTTTCAGCCTCTAACTTGATAGTTAAATCACGTGCTTGTGAACTGAAGTCACGAGTGCCTATTTTATTGGGCAGTAAAAGGGGGACTCCACCATTTATGCACACAAAAGTCCATGTTGACCGTGAACCCTTTGTTGTGCATTATCCTTTGTCTGTCTCCGTTCATTTCCTGTCCACTATCTCATAACGGTAAACATACCTCCAAAAAAATATACACCGGAAAGTAAAGAACACACTGAAATGCTGTACTATGACCATCTGGCAGGTTTAAAATTGTAGTTGGTTCTTCATACGTTTTTACTTCCTGTAAAATGGAAAATAAATATCTGTTGCACACACGACGCAATAATGCAACTGAATTAAGTGGATAAACAATTGAGTGTCTGAATGATCTGCTCAATGCGAACACTCCTGCTCATTGTAGGAAACTAAAGCCTAGAATCTTGATAAGGTTACACAATAATAATAATAATAATAATAATAATAATAATAATAATATAAAATTGTGGACCCACCAGCAAATATATCCGTGTCCTCTTCAGAGTGGACTCCGTTAGTCTTGGAGTTGACGGTGCTGGTCTTTCTGATGCTGGGCACTGTGGTGACGGCTTCCTCAGAGAAGAGGTCAGCGGGCTCTGCAGGGTAGCCGTCTTGCAGAGGACCACCGATGCGGCTGACGTCACAGGCAGCTTTGGTTGGGACCGGTTTGCCCTTCGGCTCTTTGCTGACGGGTTTCTTCGTAGTGGCGCCGAGCGGCTCGCCGAACAGATCCTCGTCGGCTTCGCCGAAGAGGCTTTTCTGCTGCTGCTTGGCAGATTTTGTGTGCCGTGGTTCCGTGAACAAGTCGTTTCCCTCGTCTTCGAACAGGTCGACCGCCGCTCGGCTGGGTATTTTGGCATCGGCAGCGGGTGGAGCGTCGCTGAGGAAGTCGACCAGAGGGTCGACGAATTTGTCACTGGCAGGTGGTGGCTGTTGTGCGTCGCTGGATAACAAATCATCGCTGAGGTCGATGATTGAGTCAGTGGACGCTTCTTTCGCTTCATCATCACTTTCGGTTTTCTCGTCGCCAGGTGGATCTGTGACGTCACTAATCACTTCACTTTCATCCGCTGCTGCTGCTTTAACAGTTACATCCACTACCACGACTTCCTCTTGTGGAGCTTCAGTTTCACTTCCAAATATGTCAACAAAATCATCTGAGGGTTCATCTAAAGGGATTTCAGTTGTGTCTATAGCAACATCAGCGATGGCACTTTCCGCCGTGTCTTCAGGAGAGTCAGCTATGTTGTTGGTAAGGTCGACAAAATCATCCGAGAGTTCGCTGACGACTTCGCTCGTTGGTTTGTTTTCCGTTAGGCTGCTGACGGGCTCGATTAAGGGATCATCCATGAGGTCTCTGGGAGGCTCCATTAAAACATCGCTGGGTTGACTGGCAGGTGGCAGTGTGGTGTCAATTTTGGTCAGTGGAGGGTTGCTCTGGAGATGAGGGGAAAACGGAAAAAGAGGCGTGGTTTTATTTAGAGATTTTGAACAATTATCTGTCAATTATTTTTTGGGTTGTTCATCTAGTCAATAAAATGAGTTGCAGAAATCCTTATTTCCTTCAACTAAATGTGATGGCTTCCAATTGTTTGATTTGTTTGACAAACAGTCCAAAACAAGAGATATTAAATCTACAATCATGCAGAAAATGGAACCGTAACCAAAAATTAGACCTCATACCGTGAACTTCAAACAAAATAAAAATGCCAAAAACCTTGTTAAACTGAAACCTTTAATCTTGTTTATGAAATAGACTTCTCATTCAAGCAGTCGTGAAAATGACAATAGATACACTCGGGTGTCAGTTTATTAGGTAAAGTAACACAACAGTTCTGCAATAAATCAAAAAGTAAATAAATGTAAAGTAAAACATTTGTGAAACTTTTATAGAGAGCTGTTGATTAAACTTTACGATAGTTTATTAGGCTGCAGTTTGTGGTGCTGTTGAATGGCATCGTGTCATACTGAGAGGTGTAATATTTACACAACTCTCCACTCGGTGCATCTAGTGAACTGGCAATATCAATATGATATTTCCTCTTTCCATAGATGATTACAAAATCAAAATGTGCATAAACATAAAACAGTTCTTGCAGCATTATCCACGTCTCTGGTATCCAGTTATAGGGTATTTACACATGTGTTTTCACCAAAATAGTGCTAAAACACAACTTCCTCAAACTTATCATGCGGTTAAATTGTATTGTAGTAAGAGGTGTAATATTTAGTCCACACCCACATTAGAAAACACTCTCAACAGCAGAGTGTAAACAGCTCATCATAGGCTTTGGTGCTTGCCAATTATCACATTGAGTAAAACTATGCAAATTGTTGCTCAACACATTTTTAAACTAGGCTAGAGTGCTCAACAATAAACCAATAACCATGTCTCCTTTATGTATGAGGCAATGCATGGTCCATCTCCAAACATTACATCAGCTAAAAAGAAAAGAAAAAAAACTACTGTTTTAAACCTAACATCCACAACTTGCTGAGTAAGGTTTTCCATGCAGCAAAGAAGGGGAAAAAAAAATCACAGACAGCAACTTTCCAATCTCTCCTTTGAACTTTGACTGTGGGAAAACATCCGGGTTCTGACCACGTGACCACAGCTCACTCACATGACAGGAGGGTGCCCGAGCCAGATTTATTTCATACTGCAAAGTGAATTTCAAACCACTGATACGAATAAAACAACTTTCCCACAACAACCCACATACACCACATCCCATACAGACTGCTCACATTAAGCTGCTGCTTGTTGTACCTTTGCACGGCATGAAAATCTGCACCATCAGAAGTTAAAACTCGACATTTTGCACAGAAAACCACCAAATATCAGCCCAACAGGAACTTCTAATTAGATCAAATCGAGTCATCCGGTTTCCCGATCGACATGATAAACATTTTTTTAATCCCAGCTAGCAATGCAACTTTTCAGGAAGAAATCAATACCAAAATGGGCGATTGCAAATTGCAACAGTTTAAAAGACAGTTTTAAACATCCCCATTTGGCCGTTTAAAAGCTGCGATGGAAGGGGTGTTTTCTGCATTAAAACCTCCTCGCTGCATCGATTGTTTAACTCACATTATCTGACAAAAAGAGAGACAGTCGATTATGTCGACGATATTTCTCCTTCGGTTTCCCCGACGCTCAAAACAAGCTCAAAGCGTGTCAACACCCTTCTAAACTTTTACTTAAAGCGCCCCTCTCGCTGACGGTTAGCCAGCTCGTCTTTTGGCAGTTGGTATCAGTTAGCCAGATATCAGCGGCGGCTTAGCTTAGCGCGAGACCGACGTTAGCTCCGTTCAGACATACTGGGTTCATGAAGAGGAGGTCGTCCCCGCCGTCGCCGTCCCCTCCGCCGCCGCTGTCGTCGTCTTCTTCGTCTTCATCGCTGTCTCGGCCTCCGACTTCCTCGGAGTCCAGCACGTCTTGGTCCTCGGAGTCGGGGAACGGAGGAGGACTGCGCTCCGAGCTGGTCGCCATCTTCAATCTTCTTAAAACGCACGCAAACGCAACACACGGGGAGGCAACGGCTCGCGCTCGCTCGCTCGCGCCGCACTAACTGACAGACGGCGTCTTCCCTTGTAGCTGCTAATTAAGCTAGCTGCTAACTTTCCAGTTCACCGGAAGATCGGAGCTACACCTAAACCGAGCAGAGAGACTGACTGGCGGCTTCAGGACGCGTGAAGTACCGCTTGTCCTTTTTTTTTTCTCCCTCTTTTTTTTTTTTTTTACTTCCTGGTCCTCCTTCTTCACTGTTAGCTAGCCAAAAGGCTTGTTGGTCATGAGACAGATGCAGCGGTTGTAACATGGACCTGGATAGTGGTGTCAATCAGTGCCCATATTGAGGACGTCCGACTTTCCTCTTTTTTTTTTTTTTTTTTTTTTTTTTTGTGGGGAGGGGGAGAGAAGGAGGAGGGGGGGATGTTTCGTCACGTGCATACCGGGGACTTTGAGGCGCGAGAGCCGCTTCTCACAGGTGAATACCCGGAGGAGGACGAGCGGGACTCGGACGAAGGTAAACATGTTGTGACTTTATTTTGTCACAAACTGCATTCTGTTTAAGGGACAATTAAAACACACGTGTTGTCCATGCAGAAGAAGAAAAAAACTTTGTAGTGCATGACACAACATATGAAATATAAAGTATACTGTATAAGGAACTTATAGGTTACTTCACTTGACTATTTACATGTTATGCTTCTTTTTACTATTACAAAAACATGCAGTATATTTGATTCCACTACATGTATATTACAACTTTATTGACTATATACATTTCAGTGAAGCATATTCATATTTTTAATTTTTTATACTTAAGTTTTTCAATTTAAGGCCTGCTACTTTCTAATTTCTACTCCACTTCATTTCAGAAGGAAGTGATTCAGATTTTATACAAACAAAACATATACAATCTTATAAAATACAATGCATGCAAATTGTGATGAGTATATATTTCACTATTTCTTATGTTAAAGATAATTAGCATAGTAAAATACAAGTCATAATGTAATCTCATTTGAGAAGCCAGGACCAGTGAAGTATTGGCCTTTTTTGCTTGGGGAAAAAAAAAGACGAATGATAAACTAATTAAAAATAGTAGCTATTAATTGCTGACTACTTTTCTCAATTAATCTAGATCGCATCATGACCACTTTTTGTTATATTATTCACAGAGGAGAACAGAAAACCAACCAGCACTCTTAAACTCAAAATACTTCCTGATCCAGGTTTTCTGTTTGCCAGTTAGTTTGTGGTAATTAAACATCCCTTTTATCTGGAACCTCTGTTTATTTTGACCTGTTTGTGTGCTCTTTTTGTTTTTTAGGAGAAATCATTTTCGACAGGAGTGCGTCGAAAATCCCATGTGAGGCTGGTGGGAACGCAAAGAGAAGATTAACATACGAGGAAGCAGTAGAGGAAGCAGGTTTGATGGTTTTGTTGTTGCTTTTGTCTGTAATGTTTTGTGTTGCAAGTGAAACAAAAGCGAGAGTCAACAGGTTTTTTCATAATCTATGTACTAAAAACTAAGCTTTGGTCAGTGGCAATGCATTATTAAAAATACAATCCGTCACATTATTAAAATGGTTATTTCCAGTCCTGGAAAAGTCCTTGAAAAAAAATTTTTTTTTGGAAAAGCTATGGAAATGTGTTATATTCATATGTTCATGTGGTTAATTTATGCTGAGTTTGGAAAAAATTATATTCATTTAAAAGAAAGACGCTCAAAATATTGTCTCATTCATTTGTGTCCTTTAAGGAATACTGTATGCTTTGGAATCCTCATTGTTAGTTTAAATACTACATTTTATCACTTTTTCATGGACACACACAGATTTCACTAAATGTTTGGTCATGAAAATTTGGTGAAAAGTCCTGGAAAACCATAGGTCAGAATGTGTATGAACCCTGCAGGTAACTGAGGTGTCTGTTGACCGTAATGAGCAGCTGCACTCCACCGTTGTTGACCGCATATCCCCAAAACAGGCCAATAAAGAGATATTAAATCTACAATCATGCAAAGAAAAAAAAAGCAGAACATCTTCATATTTGGGAAACTGGAACCGTAACCGAAAATTAGACCAAAATCAGAATGACACTTCCTCATACCATGAACTTAAAACCAAATAAAAATGCCAAAAACCTTAAACTGAAACCTTTAATCTTGTTTATGAAATAGACTTCTCATTCAAGCTGTCGTGAAAATGACAATAGATACACTCGGGTGTCAGTTTATTAGGTAACGTAACACAACAGTTCTGCAATAAATCCCAAAGTAAATAAATGTAAAGTAAAACGTTTGAAACTTTTATAGAGCGCTGTTGATTAAACTCCACCACTGTTGACCCCATATCCCCAAAACAGGCCAATAAAGACATCAGGTGATCATTTTTATGACCTTTCTTTGTCTTTGTTCCGCTTCTGGCTCTCAGGTTTCGGCTCGTTCCACTGGCTGCTGTTGGCGGCGTGCGGTTGGGCCAATGCCAGCGACGCCGTGGAGATTCTCTGCGTGTCGTTCCTCCTGCCGACGGCGCGCTGCGATCTGCTGCTCAGCTCCTCGGACATGGGCCTGCTCACCGCCAGCATTTTCCTCGGTGAATCCCGATCATTCAATGAGAACGTGTTGTCGTACCCGAGCTGAGGAAATTGTTTTGATAATCGATTATCAAAGACATCGTCATGGGCTCTCAGAAATGATGAAGGGTACTTTTATATGTTAGCATTTTATTGATTGAAGAATGAATCAAGAAAATGATAAACAAGGTTGTCAATAATGAAAATGATTGCAGGGTTCATACGGTCATGGAAAACCTGGAAAAGTCATGGAATTTGGTAATTCCAGGCCTGGAAAAGTCCTTAAAAAATAAAATCACAAAAGTGTTGGAAAAGTCATGGAAATGTGTTGTATTCATGTCGTTCATTTACGCTGAGTTTGAAATAATTAATATACTTTTTAAAGAAATATGCTCAAAATATAAGCAGCCATACGCTGTCGCTGATCAAATCTATAAATGTTTATTCTTTTAATACAACTATTGTCTCTCATTCATTTGTGTCCTTTAAGGAATACTGTATGCTTTGGAATCCTCATTGTTAGTTTAAATACTACATTTTATCACTTTTTCATGTTCACACCCAGATTTCACTAAATGTTTGGTCATGGGAATTTGGTTTAAAGTCCTGGAAAAGTCCTGGAAATCCATTGGTCACAATGTGTATGAACCCTGTGATTATTATTTGCGGTCCTACTGAGCAGGCACAGTTTGTGTTATTTCTCTCATACATACAATGTCTGTATGTTACTGTCTTCATTCCTGTGTTTCCAGGCATGATGGTGGGCGGCTACATGTGGGGATACCTGGCGGACCAGAGGGGGCGTCGCCGGGTCCTGGTTGTGTCCCTGGCGGTCAACGGGGTGTTTGGAGGCCTGGCCAGCGTGGCTCCGTGGTTCTGGCTCTTCCTGCTGCTGCGGTTCATCAGCGGCATCGGGTGAGCACCGGATTTAAATACGATTTGTATTATTTGTTTTTTATTCTGGAGTTATTCAGCTGACGGCCAGTGAATGCAGTATGTTTTCCTCCACATTTCATGAAGGACTTTCTGGGAAAACAATGGTCTGTATCAATTCAGTTGTGCCCTTGTTTGACCAACCAGTGTCATGTTTGAACACCAAACCCGGCCTCCAAAATGGTCACAAATAAGTGCTCAACAATAACTTCTTTTTCCGCCTCTGCAGGGTCGGAGGGTCGATCCCCGTTATCTTCTCCTACTTCTCAGAGTTCATGCCCCGACTGAGGAGAGGCGCAATGATCAGCGCTCTGGCCACCTTCTGGATGGCTGGGAACATCCTGGCTGCAGGTGGGAAAACATATGAAGAACAATGTCAGTGTTGCAGGATCAAAAACACAATTTCACTAAAGTTGTACGCAAAAGTGCTGAAATTCATTGTGTGTTATTGTGCACATTATCTCGCTGGTGTGATCAATTGGGCTTTTAATGACACATGCTTGGACTTGTCTAGCAGTAGCATGAGTGTGTGTCTGTGTGTGTGTCTGTGTGCATGAGTGTGTGTCTGTGTGCATGAGTGTGTGTCTCTGTGCACGAGTGCGCTTGTGTGCATGAGTGTGTGTCTGTGTGCATGTGTGTGTCTGTGTGCATGAGTGTGTGTGTCTGTGTGCATGAGTGTGTGTCTGTGTGCATGAGTGTGTGTCTCTGTGCACGAGTGCGCTTGTGTGCATGAGTGTGTGTCTGTGTGCATGTGTGTGTCTGTGTGCATGAGTGTGTGTGTCTGTGTGCATGAGTGTGTGTCTGTGTGCATGAGTGTGTGTCTCTGTGCACGAGTGCGCTTGTGTGCATGAGTGTGTGTCTGTGTGCATGAGTGTGTGTCTTCCTTAGCTCCACGATTACGTTTTCCACTTCCTCATCGAAGGTTTCGCTTCATTGATTATTCTACAAAACTAAAACTGATGCTCGTGGGGTTTTCTGTCCACGTTACATCACTGAAACTGGTTATTGACAACATGAACACATCATCTTAACCAAGATATCAGAGCAGTTATTTGCTTACATGTGATCTATTCCATATCTGAAAAGCAAAAAATGTGTTTTGGTATATTTCTTTTATTTGATTTATTGATCATGTTGCCTTTTATTTGATATTAGCTGTAGAGATGCAGACAGGGAATACCGAGAGAGGGTTGTGAAATGCTACACAGGTCCAGAACTGGAGACACTGCGGTCATATAGTCCAAGTTTCAACCACTAGAAACTACAAACTTCCAAATTGTAATTCAGTGCCTGACTGCGCTCATACTCGTAGCCAAAAATGAATCATTTCCTGGCTGACATCCCAGAGCTGGATCAATCCCAAGTTCAGTCCAAGTGTTCCCACCTTCAACACCTTTAATGGTATTGATGCATCCTTCAAACACAAATATTTTGACTTCTGCACTTCAGGGTGAAAGCGTGATCGTCCCTGGCAACACATCGCTGTGTGTTTATCGATGAGTCGTTTCCGTCTGCAGGTCTGGCCTGGTTGGTGATTCCCAGAACCTGGGCACACTTTTCACTGGGAACGCTGGACTTCCAGAGCTGGCGGCTGTTTGTGGTGCTCTGCTCGGTCCCCAGCCTCACCTCAGCCCTCCTCTTCCGGCTGCTCATGCCCGAGAGCCCCAAGTTCCTCATGGAGGTAATTTAAAAAAAAAAAAAAGCCCAGCTTAGTTTTCAGGGTTTGCCGCCCGTCCTTTCCGAACCGTCTTTTTTGAGATTTTCCGTCCTGTCTTTGCCAGGCGGGCCGGGAGAAAGAGGCGATCCGCGTCTTCCAAGTGATGTTCAAGCTGAACATGTGGGGAAAAGGAAAGACTTTACCGGTACGAACCACGTGATGTTCTTCTACTCATCATCATTGTCTAGTAGCTTATTCAGACAACGATACACACGATAGGGATTCAAGCGGTTATTAATAAAAAAAAAAAGAAAACAAACAAATAGTGCAAAAGGGGAAATCAGAAGGGAAGTGATATTTGTGTTTGTGGTTTTTCGATAGTTCTCTAAAGATTTCCTAGTGTATTGATTCTTGTCTTGAACTCTTTTGAAGGAGTTCGGTTTGTGCACCGGCTCCAAGCAGAAAGGGGAACCGGAGGAGACCAGAACCCGCGGCTCACGTAGACAGAGACTGGCCTGTTTTTTGAAAAAGGTACGACATCCACGGAGAGGATTTTACAGAAGTGTGTAAAAGCACATTTATATTTTTAAATTCTGCTCAATATATTGAAGTGAGATGTCTATTACATCTTCGTGGACCCTTAAGGTCCATCACTGTTCAGTGTGTGTCTGTAACGGACCTGAAGCAGCATGGTTGTATTACACTGCTCATCTTTATTTTCTTAATTAATAAAGAAATATTTTTTTTCATTTTATATAGTAAAGCAGCAAATCATCATCACTCTTTAACTGGTGAAATTTTGGCATTTTGGCTTGAAAGATGATAAATATTGCTGTTGATCACTTTCTGTCGATTGACTAATTAATTAAACGTCTAATTATTTCAGCTTCTGTGCAGGTTTGATGTGTGGTTATTTGATTTGACAAAATTTAATTTATGGAACAGGACCCAACATAAGCCCCTCAAAGTGTCAGTTATTGTGGTTTACTTCATATTCCCAAACATATTTTCAATAAAATACACACAAGCAAGTTGACGTGAGACATGACCTCTGGAGTCCCTGAGGTCATTTTCACCTGTTGGTAATACATTACATTACATTTCATTTAGCTGACGCTTTTATCCAAAGCGACTTACATGATATACAGTAGACCGTAGACACAGCAACGGTGAGCAATGAGGGTTAAGTGTCTTGCTCAAGGACACAACGACGCAGACTGCCGGAGCCGGGGATCGAACCACCGACCTTCTGATTGAAAGACCGACTTGCTAACCACTGAGCCACAGTCGCCCCTAAGTCGTAATATTTCATATTACTTTTTTAAGTATATTTCCTCCATTATTGTATAAAATGTGTCATTGTCATTTTAAATAACATCTGTGGTTTGACTTTCAGGCTTTGCTGCCCGTCAAACAGATGTTTAACGGCCCGCTCAGATCCAGGAGCATCGCTCTGCTCATTGTCTTCTACTGCATCTCCTTCGGGTGAGGAATTTTCAGTCCTGAATTGTATCCACATTCCGGGGCTCGTGTTTATTATCGCCTGTGTTACAACAATCTGTCGTAATCTCCGATCTCTTCTCAGATACTACGGGCTGTGGATGTGGTTCCCCGAGCTGTTCGAGCGCATGGAGAGCGGCGGCTCGCCCTGCGCCAACGCCTCCCTCCCGTCTCCGAACCACAACCAAAGCTGCTACCCGGTCAAGACGGCAGGTGTGTGTGTGTGTGTGTGTGTGTGTGTGTGTGTGTGTGTGTGTGTGTGTGTGTGTGTGTGTGTGTGTGTGTGTGTGTGTGTGTGTGTGTGTGTGTGTGTGTGTGTGTGTGTGTGTGTGTGTGTGTGTGTGTGTGTGTGTGTGTGTGTGTGTGTGTGTGTGTGTGTGTGTGTGTGTGCGACGGCAAAGAATCTGTGCAGATATTTTACTGTGGTGAAGCACAAACTTATAGCTCAGCCACAGAAGAAAATATGGAGTTTGAGAATAATTTTGAATCAATATTAATGCTATTATGCAGTCATCTTATGACAGCACTTAGAAACGGAGTTAGAAGAGGTGTGGGTAACATTTAGGTGTTTAAAACAAAGGTAACACAAAGGAGACAAATTAAATTGCTCAGGCGATTTTTAGACTTGCAAACAAATAACGTTGTGACCTTGCATTTTAAATTCTTCTGTTTAAAGACAAAGGGATGACTGATCCCTAAAGACACGCCCCTAGGACTTTGTAGTTTGTGGTTTGAGTATATTGAGCGTGCTTGAATGTGTTTCTGTTGTGACCTGCATTATAATGTATTTGTAATTTATTGTGTGGGTCTGACCGTTTCTTAAAAAATCAAACAAGGTTAATGGATTTAACTTTTATAATTATTTTCTAAATAAAGGGAAAATAGCGACAGCGTGCTTTTATTTCTTTTTCCCTATAGTTCATATTCACATGGTTATTACCAGGATAATTAGAGATCTGTAAAATAAAGCATTAGCCACTGCATGCTGGGAAAAAGTCCAGCGACCCAGAAGCAGAATAATGTGGAACAGATGCGTGACCTCTGACCCTTCCTGACCTGACAGTGTACATGGAGGGCTTCATCATCGCTGCATCCAACTTACCAGGAAACCTCTTCACCATTTTCATGATCGACCGGCTGGGGGGAAAGGCTCTACTGAGTGAGTATTTCCGACTATTAATTACTTATTTTAAACAACATTCCTGCTCCTCCACCACAAGACCACGCAGCCCAGTAAATGTCCATCAGCGCCACCCGGCTGTGGTTTAACCCCTCGAACGTCTCCACCCGCAGCCTGCAGCCTGCTGGTGTCCAGTCTGAGCGTCTTCCTCATCTACGAGGTCCAGACCAAAGTCCAGAGTCTGGTGGTGTCCTGCGTCTTCAGCGGCGTGTCGGTGATCACCTGGAACGCTCTGGACGTGCTGGGAACGGAGCTCTACCCGACCCAGCTCCGGTTAGCTTCCTCCACACTCAAGTTCAGCAACATGCACAATGTGGATTTTTTTTTTTTTACCTGTTTAGATATGTTTGTTTACCAAGTGAGGAAATCTGAGGACTAACGGGGGAAAAATAATATTCTTGCAAAAAAATTATATTTATTTATTTATTATTTTATTTTGTAGGTTTTTCCTCTCTTACTGACCTTTTCAGAGCCCCAAAAATCATTTTTCTTATAAAATGTATTTAATTGAATGGCCATGCTTTTGGTTATTCTACTGAACTCTAATTTTACTATATAACTTTATTTTTTTAGATTTCGTCTACGATCTAAGGCTTCCTCTTGTTTACTTTTTTTCATATTTATATAAATATATCCTACTTCCTTTGAGTACAAGCTGTGTTTTGATGCATGATTAACAGACGTGAACTAAACTCTCAAAGCAAATCAGCAGTTTTTTGGGTGAACGCGTGATTATCATTAATCATGATGAATCATGAAGACGTGTCCCGGTGTTTCTCTTCCCCCCTTCAGCTCCTCCGCTCTCGGTTTCTTCACCGGCGTGGGCCGGCTGGCAGCCATCATGGGCAACGTGGCCTTCGGGAGGCTGGTGGACACAAACTGTGCCGTTCCGGTGCTGCTGGTGTCGGCGCTGCTGCTGACCGGAGGGCTGGTGGCTCTCGTGCTTCCACAGAGCCGGCAGACCGAGCTCACCTGATCCCCCCCCGAATCCACCTGACGGGATATGACATGGAAACTTCCTCTAAATGTCCCCGTGTGGGAGCAGACTGGAGGATGAGCTCGTGTTTCTGCTCTCAATCCTGTGCCTTCTGTCATCTCGCTGTGCCTTGCTGAGCCAACGATAAGAGAAGTTGTCAAAAGGCAGTCGATGCCGTCTCCACCTTCCAATAATTATTATTCAGGATTGTGAGTCATCTTGAGGATTAAAATCCTCACAAAGTCTCTAAATCTGAACAAAAATCTTATCTTCTAAGTCGATGAAGTAGTGTTGAGCATCATGGAGAATAATCAGTGTTTGGATTAGAGGCTCATTTATAAAAAAATGTGTCACCTTGCATAGTCGAGGTTATTAGTCAAATAAATGTAAAAGCACTGCACATTCCTCATCTGTTTTACTTTGTGATTTACTGTGTAAAAGCCTTTTCGTGATCAATCTTCAGGCTCACTGACCGCACGGTCTTTGTTATCAACAAATGGCATTTTCATAAACGAGTGCCCTTGTCAAAAAAAAAAAACCTGGACCAAATGTGGAAAACCAAAGATCCCAATCATTGTAAGAAAAGAGGACCAGAACAGGTTCAGACCGCCTGTGGTCTCAGTGCTGATCCCACCAGTGAAGCTGCTTTTGTTCTTTCTCTCTTTTTTTAATGTTTTTATTTTTATAAACTTCAGCTGTGTGTGTGTGTTTACAGCTCAGATTTTACTGAACACTGGTGGTGTAGAAAGTATTCACTTAACTAGAGAATACCAATACAACCGTAAAGAAATACTATAATTAATGAAGACGTGCATTCATAAATGTAAGTAAAAGTACATTTATATATATCAGGGTTTATACAGTCATGGAAAACCTGGAAAAGTCATGGAATTTTTATTTTTATTTCCAGTCCTGGAAAAAAATAAAATCAAAAAGTTTAGTAAAAGTCATGTAAATGTGTTATATTCATGTGTTCATGTGGTTCATTTATGCTGAGTTTGAAATAATGAATATGCTTTTAAAAGAAAGACTCAAAATATAAGCAGGCATACGCTGAGTATATCTATAAATGTTTATTCTTTTAATCAAACTATTGTCTCTCATTCATTTGTGTCCTTTAAGGAATACTGTATGCTTTGGAATCCTCATTGTTAGTTTAAATACTACATTTTATCACTTTTTCATGGACACACCCAGATTTCACTAAATGTTTGGTCATGGGAATTTGGTTTAAAGTCCTGGAATAGTCCTGGAAAACCATTGGTCAAAATTGTGTATGAAGCCTGATCAAAGTATTGTATTTAAAGGGTACCCCGCGACCCTAAAGAGGATAAGCGGTTCAGATACTGGATGGATGGATGGTACCAAAGGGTGAAAGAAGAAGTAACACCAGAAAATAAGGACGTACATTTTTAGGACGGATTATGGAGAATTATTTGAGTAAATAACACAAGACACAAGAATGTATCTGGTTTTTTTTTATTTATTTGTATAATAAATAAACTTGTAATACTTCAGGACCACATTTCACAACCACACACGGTCTGAATAAATCACTTTGGATATTTTAAAGCCGATGCAGGTAAAAAAAAAAAAAGTTTGGTAAGACCTGAATTATATAATTTAACCATTTCTGTGAAAGCGGTTTCTTTTTCAGAGTTCCTTTACATTAGAAGTATACTTCCTTACTCTTTACATTCTTCATTATGACTGATGCAGTGACTGGGAATATCAGGTCTGAGTGGCTTAAGCAGGTAAACGATGCAGGAACAAAAAAAAGGCCAAAATAAAAGCGTCCGCGGCTGCTGGCGCTCAGTTTCTTCTAATGAAAAGGGCTGAAATTCATTCCTTTGGTAAAACACATTTTCCAACAGTAAAACAATAAATAAATACACATATATTGTGTTAAAATATAAGAAACATGCAGCTTGGACACACGAGGGTCCAAAACAAAAGAGAAGCCACATGACCTCTGACCTGAAAACATAAAAGAAGGCATGAAAACACAAATGACATCAAGCTGACGCTCGACTTGAAAGAGTCTCATGAACTAAACGTGAGAGTCGAGCAGAAATCAGGATTCAGGGTTAAGTTTGTTGACGTAGTAAACAATGTTTACAGTAGGTGCTACAGTTTAACCCCGAAGTCAGGTGAGAAGATTGTTAGCATAGCCGTTAGCTTAGCATAAAGACCGTTTAAAAGTGACAAAATCTGTCGACCTTCACCTCTAAAGATCACTAATTAACATGTTTGTTAAATTTACACACATTTAAGGCGTTGAATGCTTAGAAAAAAATAATCCCTGTATTTTCAAATTTTTTCTAAATAAATAAACGAGAATAGTGCAATGTTATAATTTTTGGAAACGGTTAGCTAACAACTAACAAACATAAGAATGGTGTTGATCTTCATCAAGAAAGCAAATTTATTAAATTCTTATTTTCTGGTTCTAGCCTCTTAAATGTGAATATTTACTGGTTTTGATCAAAACCAGTAAATATTATATAGTATACAAACCAGTAAATATATATATATATATATATATCCTGTTGCTTCCTATTACAAATCTTTGGGGGGGTTTCTTACATTTTATGAACCAACGGTGAATCAAGAAAATATTTATTATTATTTCTCAATGATGAAAACCAAGTTATCTGAAGCATCAGAATTTGGTGACTAAAATTTAAATAGATTTTTGTTTCAGTAATGGAAGTAAAATTAAAGCTGAATCTGAAATTTGATCTCAGGCAGATTTATGAATCTCTAATTAAACGTAAAATGTAAGAATTTTAAATCTTGTAGCAATCTAAAAAATACAAATGATGTTCTACTTATTGTCCAGTGTTTATTATTATCATCATAATTATCATTATTATTATAATTATAATGTGTTTCATGATGTTTTCAAGTCAAGTGTCATTTTGAGTCATTTTAAAAACAACAAATTAAATGTCCAGTGTCATCACTCCCACACACACACACGCGCACACACACACACACACACACACACACCTTACTTATAGTATTACTGTATTACATGTTGCAATACATACAATAACATTTATACATCTTCAGTTCTTATAAATACCCCTTATTGTGATGAACATGTGCTCTATGACAGAGAGGCAGATGCTTATCGCTGAATTTGAGATGAAGATCCGTCTTTATTCCCCGGAGCGGTTTTCGATGAACAAAGTTTATTGTGCCAACAATGAAATGACCGGGTTAGGATTCACCGTCTCAGAGGAGCCTTCATGCTACATTCAAGTCATGACTTCAGACAACTGATTAGGCCGATCTTGCAGTCTGTGTTGTATTGTGGTGACTGGGATTTATTTTATAAATAAACCATTACTTATTTAATCTACATCTTAAATCTGTCTGATTGCTAATATTTTAATAATTAGGTTACCCACTTCTGAAAATAATTGAATTTGCTTACTCGGGGCGCCATGTTTTTAAATTAAATGGATGTAAATCTATGGGTGAAACTAGATTGTTCTTTTTTAAATTAAATTAAGAAATCCTTTTGTTTTGGAAAACAAACAAACACACGATTCAGTAACTTTGTGTTTCAGACATCAAGCTGCATCTCATGGCCTCCCTCAGCAGGTGGCGTTGTTGTCACATGACCACATGAACAACAAAACCTCTTTTACTTCAAGGCTTACAATTTTTTTCGTCTTTTAATAAAGACTGCAACTCGTATTCTCTTGTTTTATCCGTTTAATATATCATATCTTATTCCAACAAGTCCTCCTTAATGTTGTGAACTTGGTTCGGTTTAGGCAACAAAACTACTTTGTTAGATTTAGGAAAATATTGTGGTTTGGGATAAAATATGCATATTTGTTAAGTGACTTAAGTTACGTATATAAGTCTTAAGTTACATATATAAGTCTTAAGTTACATATATAAGTCTAAAGTTACATATATAAGTCTAAAGTTACATATATGAGTCTTAAGTTACATATATAAGTCTTAAATTACATATATAAGTCTTAAAGTTACATATATAAGCCTTAAGTTACATATATAAATCTAAAGTTACATATATAAGTCTAAAGTTACATATATAAGTCTTAAGTTACATATATAAGTCTTAAGAAACATAAATAAGTCTTAAAGTTACATACATAAGTCTTAAGTTACATATATAAGTCTTAAGTTACATATATAAGTCTTAAGTCACGTATATAAGTCTTAAGTTACTTATATAAGTCTTATACGATACCAGAAAGATATAACGTAAACAGAACATCTTTTTGTGTATTCTTCTATTTGTTTTATGTTTCTTTTATATCTTGTTATCAAACCTTTTTTTTGTAAATGTCTTTTGTTCATCACTTTGAATCTGCATTCCGCTGAGAGGAAGACCACAAGATGTGGTTGAAAGCTTGGAAAACGTTACATAAGCCGACCTTGTGTTTTGCTCACTTCTCGCCCTGTTTAGTCAGCGAGCTAATTCTGCTCAACTATTCATTTTAAGTGGATTTCAGGTTTAAAAGATGATGATTTTTTTTTAAGTTGACTCAGAAATCAGACTCAAATAAATCCAATTGGCTCCTTGAGGAAGGAAAATAAGTACTTTTGGATAACAACACATAGGGAAGTTTAAAAGGGAGCGAGGGATCTCACATCAGGTCGCGTCTGATTGTCGTAAACACAACGTACAGCGATACAGGAGTCATTTCTAAAGGTGTTGGGCTCTTGAACAAAACCTGGAGTTCTGGAAACTTCCTCGGTGACGGACGAGATGCTACACGAGTGACGGACGGTATGCGACGGCCGAGTTACGGCGAGGGGGGCGTCACTGGGTCAGCGCCAGCAGGATGTCCTTCACCAGCATCGTGCCGATCACCATCTTCTCACAGTTGACCGTCAGCTGGGCGGCCGCCTCCTCTTTGGTCGCCACGGTGGCCAACACCAGGCTGCCGCTGGTCACCGTCCGGCCCGCGAACCTGAGGACGGGACGTTTAGGGGGAGGGACAGGGCGACTGAGGTCAAGGCAGCAAAGATCGAAAAGTAAAGATGAAGCCACAGAATAAAGGAGGGACACGGGGGAGAGTCGGTCAGCGGGTTTCCTCAACAGTTATAAACAAAAACAACTTTTAAACGTCTGAAGAAGAACTTTCCTAAATACCCGGTGGAGGCGAGGAACTAACTCAAGCGTCTCCATTTTCGGCTCATTCTCTTAAACTGCATTCTAATTAATTAAAATATGTACATGTGTTACATTATGGAAGTTAGGGACTTTATATCAAATAAACCACTGTTGACTTTTGGACACAAACGGCGATCTCCTGGGTGAAAGTCCTGTGTTCGTTCTTCCCTTTCAACCTCAATCTTTAGGAGACCCGGCGAGTTCAGAGGGAAATATTGTTCTTTTTATTCCACTCTTTGTTTCCAAGCTTAAATTACTATGCCGATTCAGATTAATGATACAAAATATAATCAATAATTTTGTTTGTTGAGGTAAACTCAAGCTACACAGCAGTATATCAACTTTAATTAAAATTAGCGCCACATTTACCAGCTGCAACATTAAAGTGATGCTAAAATATTAATGCATTAATTAAACTATAATCCAAAAATATAATATACAGTACTGTGCAAAAGTTTTAGGCAGGTGTGAAAAAATGCTGTCAACTAAGAATGCTTTCAAAAATAGAAGTGCTAACAGTTTAATTTCATCAATTAACAAGATTTTTCTTTTGTTCGCTCACTTTGCATTTTGTTAATTGATGAAATTAAACTGTTAGCACTTCTATTTTTGAAAGCATTCTTAGTTTACAGCATTTTTTCACACCTGCCTAAAACTTTTGCACAGTACTGTACATTATTCTGAAATGCGTACTTTTACATAATGACTATTACTTTTAGTACTTTAAGTATAGTTTGATGCAACTACTTTTACTTGTAACAGAGTATTTCTACCTGAGAACTTCTTTCACCGCTGGTCTTTACCACTACACGCAAGTACAAAGATATTTTGTTTAAGTGGGTGAACCAACCCTTTAAATCTGCTCCAACCACTGACAGCGTACAGAGGTGGATATATTAATAATTCATGGATTAAAACACGTTTCACATACAAGATCTGGTCTCCTCACCTGCACTCCTTGTCCGACCCGCAGGGCACTCTGCTGAGGTTGGCGGCGGCGGTCACCCTCTGGACGATGGCGTGCTCGTTGCGACACTCTGCGTCCAGCGTCAGCTTCTCCGAGAGCTCGTTCATGCCCATCAGCTGACCTGCAGAGCAATGAGCGGAGCACTGGTCAAACTGGGAAAGCTCTCCAGTTGCAGATGCTCCCAGTAGCATGAAGTGCAAAGCAGTGTTATTAATAACGCTTCATGACAAGGTGCTGCTCGTACACTGCTGCTTTACGGATTAAGTCAAATTAAATCTATTGGTTAACCATATTTGCCAGATACAGACGTATACAGTATACGGATACTGTATACAGGGTACACATGATTTGATGTAATAGTGCAAAATGCTACTAATGGTCAGGTGCGTCCCACTGAGCACAGACGAGGAAGCTTCGTGAGTTCAAAGCAAGAAAAGCGGTTCAGTGTAGTTTGAAAGTACGACATTTTAAAGCACAAACATTAAAATTATTCGCATTAATTTTGGGAGATTTGCAAGTCAGAAGACGGTCAGACGTCTGGTTGGAAACCTGAGCAAGTTTGGTTAAAATGTCTTGTTTTTTTAACCCCTTAAATAGAGGAATTATATCTTTTTTTTTTAATTGCTTGATATTTTGTAATATCTTTATCTTTTTGGGATTATTGGTATTTTATAGATTACCAGTGCTTCCTAATTTAGGGGCTTAGGACCCAATACAAGATAAATAAAAAGGAAAATACATCACTACACACAATATTCTGTATTTTCCCAAAAACAATCCGTGCTTTGAGGTTTGAATGAACAACAAACACTGTGACATTGCAACGCTTCAGATTCCCAACATGGTCGGTGGACATCAGCAGCGTGAAAGCTCAGGAAACAGAAGTATGAACGAGCCGGATGTTATTATATTTGTTTTAGTTCACACGGTGCCTCAGGGTGCCTCGGGGTGACTCGGGGTAACTCGGGGTGACTCGGGGTAACTCGGGGTAACTCGGGGTAACTCGGGGTGACTCGGGGTAACTCGGGGTGACTCGGGGTAACTCGGGGTGACTCGGGGTGACTCGGGGTGCCTCGGGGTGACTCGGGGTGCCTCAGGGTCAGTGACGAGCATTCCCAGTCATTCCCGGTGCAGCAGAGTGAGAGCGGCCTTCAATAAGATGCAGGTTAGTAGTTCAGGGGTCTGCAGATCTGGAGATGCAGTTAAGTGTTGATACCAAGACAAGGGGGAGGAGTCAGCTAGAGGAGGAGGAGGAGAAGAAGAAGAAGGAGGAGCAGGAGAAGGAGGAGGAAGAAGAAGAAGGAGGAGGAGCAGGAGAAGGAGGAGGAAGAAGAAAAAGAAGAAGAAGGAGGACAAGCAGAAGAAGAAGAAGGAGGAGGAGGAGGAGCAGGAGAAGGAGGAGGAAGAAGAAAAAGAAGAAGAAGAAGGAGGAGGAGGAGGAGGAGGAGGAGGAGGAGGAGGAGGAGGAGGAGGAGGAGGAGGAGGAGGAGGAGGAGGAGGAGGAGGAGGAGGAGGAGGAGGCGTGGTCTGTGTGAGGTTGGCTAAAAGGCAGGTGGGAAAACAAATCCACAACTTACCGAGTAAGAGCGTCTCTATTGAGGAGGAACCGACACGTTTAAGAGTCACGGTTAGGAGCTCAGACTGGATGGGAATCGAACCCACAACCTCAGAAACAAGCTGCGTCTGCAGCTGCTTACCAAACACTGTGTTTCAAGAACCTCAAGAGGTGTTTCACGTGGTCACACACACACACACACACACACTCGCAGGCTTCATAGCGCACTGATAGACGAGTGTGTCCCACGTCAGAAATATACCAACACTTAATCCGCACTGCTCCTCGAATAATATATTCCTTAAGAATAATATGGTATATCTTACATATTAACATCAATTTGTAACAAATCTTAAATATGGAATTTCAATTAAAAAAATGATCAGATATGAAACCTTCAAAATAAGAAGAACAGAGAAGAGCTGGCAGCAACTTCTTTACTATAATACTGAATGTTTCCTCCTGTATATCTGTTACACTCTCACCTGTCTAATTACAGGTGAGCTTATTTCAAGGTGATAAAATGTATTTTTAAAGTGCAAATAAACATTTGTCTTTCCTCCTCCACTCAGTACAGACATACCAACTTTTATAGATGTATTTGAATGTGATGGTCATAAAGTCACAGTTTTTTTATAATAATATAATCCCCTTTATCGCTCACCTTGCTCCTTCTTAAACTCATTTTCTGTCAGGAAGACCGGCCTCATCAGCTCTCCGACCGGCGGCTGAATCGACACGAAGAATTTCTTGGTGTGAGTGCTGAGAATGAAGAAAGACATAAAACACATCAGTTTAAGGAAGTTATTATATGTCTGAAAAGGACAGAGGTTGTCTGAACTTATTGGATGTAAACATCCCTGTTAGGTTGTTTCCACAGAGTCCGTCTCACCACAGCTGGAAGTTGGCTGCTTGCGTTGAGTCACAGAAGTCGATGCCCATCACAGCCGCCGCCGTCTCTCCGGCTGGCAGCAGCTCTGCCAGGAACAAAACAACAACAGTGAGTATAAACATAAACACTGAGTCAACAACCTCGATCTGAGATTAAACACACAACGCTAAAGACACTTGACTTAGCATTGAACAAAGCTGCAGAGAGGAAGAAAATGTGAATGCTGGAGAGACATGAAAAACACTTTTTTCTTACTTTTGTTTCAAATTTGTAGTTTTATGGACATTTATTTACTTTAATTAAACTAGAAAGACATTGTGTACCACGAGAAGGTGTGAATTGTACATAATGTATTAAATGATCATTTAGTTAGTGGTCAGGAGACAACACCCGATATTTTTACAAATTAAATATACAACATTAGCATATGCATCTGTTTGTGAAACTGCCATTTTTATTAATATTTTTTGCTTTTATTCTGTCGCGTCTTCTTTCTTTGTGACCGTCCAGCCTGAGCCTGCAATATAGTGGCCGGCCTAGTAATTTAATACTATGATGTTTTTGACATTATCTTTTTATACTTTTTGACATACTATGACTTTTTTGAAATACTATGACTTTTTTCATACTTTTTTTGACAAATATAATTTTTTTACTTTTTTGACATACTATGACTTTTTTCATACTTTTTTTGACAAATTATTTTTTTATACTTTTTTGACATACTATGACTTTTTTCATACTTTTTTGACAAATTATATTTTTTTACTTTTTTGACATACTATGACTTTTTTTGAAAAATTATATTTTTTTACTTTTTTGACATACTATGACTTTTTTGACATACTATGACTTTTTTCATACTTTTTTTGACAAATTATATTTTTTTACTTTTTGGACATACTATGACTTTTTTCATACTTTTTTGACAAATGATATTTTTTTACTTTTTTGACATACTATGACTTTTTTGACATACTTTTTTGACAAATGATATTTTTTTACTTTTTTGACATACTATGACTTTTTTGACATACTTTTTTGACAAATGATATTTTTTTACTTTTTTGACATACTATGACTTTTTTGACATACTATGACTTTTTTCATACTTTTGACAAATTATTTTTTTTATACTTTTTTGACATACTATAACTTTTTTCATACTTTTTTTGACAAATTATATTTTTTTACTTTTTTGACATACTATGACTTCTTTGACATACTATGACTTTTTTTGACAAATTATATTTTTTTACTTTTTTGCCATACTATGACTTTTTTCATACTTTTTTGACAAATAATTTTTTTATACTTTTTTGACATACTATGACTTTTTTCATACTTTTTTGACAAATGATATTTTTTTACTTTTTTGACATACTATGACTTTTTTGACATACTTTTTTGACAAATGATATTTTTTGACTTTTTTGACATACTTTTTTGACAAATGATATTTTTTTACTTTTTTGACATACTATGACTTTTTTGACATACTATGACTTTTTTCATACTTTTGACAAATTATTTTTTTTATACTTTTTTGACATACTATAACTTTTTTCATACTTTTTTTGACAAATTATTTTTTTTTTACTTTTTTGACATACTATGACTTTTTTGACATACTATGACTTTTTTCATACTTTTGACAAATTATTTTTTTTATACTTTTTTGACATACTATAACTTTTTTCATACTTTTTTTGACAAATTATTTTTTTTATACTTTTTTGACATACTATGACTTTTTTGACATACTATGACTTTTTTCATACTTTTTTTTGACAAATTATATATTTTTACTTTTTTGACATACTATGACTTTTTTCATACTTTTTTTGACAAATTATATATTTTTACTTTTTTGACATACTATGACTTTTTTCATACTTTTTTGGACAAATTATTTTTTTTATACTTTTTTGACATTACATTACATTTCAGCCTGCAATATAGTGGCTGGCCCAGTAATTAAATCCTCTTTAATGCCAGTAGGTTGCACTATAATAAACTACCATATAAACTGTATTATGCTACAATGTGACAATTTGTAACTTTGTTGTTTGTTGGCGTGCTGCAGGATTTCTTTATTGTAGAAAACAAAGACATTTTCAAAAAAGCTTGAAAAACACTGCTCTAGCCTTTAGCCTTTACTTGTTTAGCCATGACATCATCGGCATGTTGTTTACTCTGCAGTATAACTACGGTTCCCTCACCGATCTCTGGAAACTCTTTGACCCTCATCCCGGACTGCAGCTTCACGTCCTCCATGTGCAGGCTCTTGGTTTCTGAGGTGGCGTTGTTGGTGAACTGCATCTGCACGGCCACCATGTTGGCGTCGGGGCTGAACGGCTGCCGGCTGAAGCAGTACTCCACCGACAGACCCTCGCCTCGGATCCGGTGCAGCAGCTCGTAGCTCTTCAGCGCACTGGAGGGGGAAAGAGTCTGCAGGCCGAAGGGGAGACGAAGAAGTTAAGTTAACAACAGGCTTCTTTTCCAGGACTTTTCCAGGACTTTAAACCAAATTCCCATGACCAAACATTTAGTGAAATCTGGGTGTGTCCATGAAAAAGTGATAAAATGTAGTATTTAAACTAACAATGAGGATTCCAAAGCATACAGTATTCCTTAAAGGACACAAATGAATGAGAGACAATAGTTTGATTAAAAGAATAAACATGTATAGATATACTCAGCGTATGCCTGCTTATATTTTGAGTCTTTCTTTTAAAAGCATATTCATTATTTCAAACTCAGCGTAAATGAACCACATGAACACATGAATATAACACATTTACATGACTTTTACTAAACTTTTGGGATTTAATGTTTTTTAAGGACTTTTCCAGGCCTGGAAATAACCATTTTAAAATTCCCTGACTTTTCCAGGTTTTCCATGAGCGTATGAACCTTGTAACAAGCTACGTTTGTTTCACTATTCACTATACAGAGGCAGCGATTGGTTGATCCATAGCGGAGATATTCCCACCGGAGTGAGTTGGAAATAGGAGTGAGCGTTAAGGGAAACTATTTGGACAAAGTCAAAGTCTTATTTGATGAGTTAAATTAGATTAAATTAGATTACATTTTATTGTCATTGCACATAGTACAAATACTGAGACAACAAAATGCAATTTACCCTCTAATCACAAGTGCAAGAAGCACTATATTGCAGAATATAGAGAATAAACAGGAAGGCGTAGATATGAATATACAATATATACGGTTTTCTATCTATTATCTGGTGGATTAGATGAGGATCTTATCATAAATATATACTGACAAATATTCAGATGTTCTTTCAACCCGTGGAGGACAGTCACATAAACATAAACTCATATTTTAAACATTAAGAATTCCCCCAAAGCTAAATGTCAATAAAGGACAAGGCCGGAGGAAGCAGAAGATGAATGACGAGCACGTCAACCTGAGAGGGAGAGGAAGGAGGAGGAGGAGGAGGAGGGGGAGGAGAAGAAGAAGAAGAAGAAGGAGAAGGAGAAGAAGAAGAAGGAGAAGAAGAAGGAGAAGGAAGATGAGGAGGAGAAGAAGAAGAAGGAGAAGGAGGAGGACGAGAAGGACGAGAAGCAGAGGAAGAAGAAGAAGAAGAAGAAGAAAAAGGAGAAGCAGAAGAAGACGAAGCAGAAGAAGAAGAAGAAGAAGGAGGAGAATCAGAAGAAAGAGGAGGAGAAGCAGAGAGAGGAAGAAGCAGAAGAAGAAGGAGGAGGAGGAGAAGCAGAGGTAGAAGAAGGAGAAGAAGGAGGAGAAGCAGAAGAAGAAGGAGGAGAAGCAGAAGAAGAAGGAGAAGAAGGAGGAGAAGCAAAAGAAGAAGCAGAAGAAGAAGAAGGAGAAGAATAAGGAGGAGAAGCAGAGGAAGAAGCAGAAGGAGAAGAAGAAGGAGAAGCAGAAGGAGAAGCAGAGGAAGAAGCAAAAGAAGAAGAAGAAGAAGCAGAAGCAGAAGCAGAAGAAGAAGAAGAAGAAGAAGAAGAAGAAGAAGCAGAAGAAGAAGAAGAAGAAGAACAATAAGAAGAACAAGAAGAAGAGGAGGAAGAGGAGGGACATGGGATACTTACTGCCGGAGAGAGAACGGCGTCTGACAGAGACAGACCCTCCAGGTCGGTCACGAGGCTGCTGGACAGGAAGCTGTTGAGAGGAGTGACTTGAGGAGACGGAGCCGGTTCGACTGGGAAGAGAGACGAGAGCGTGAGACGCACAACGAGGACGCACAACGGGGACGCACAACGAGGACGCACAACGGGGACGCACAACGAGGACGCACAACGGGGACGAACAACGGGGACGCACAACGGGGACGAACAACGGGGAAGCACAACCAGGACGCACAACGAGGACATTACTGTGTTTTCTCTTTGAGAGGGAGAACAACTCACAGTCATCAAAGTCCAGCAGAGACATTTCTTTCTTTTCTTTCTTGCTCTCTTTCTTGACCGGCTTGGGAGGAGGTTTGGATTCAGCTGCCTGGAGGGAGATGAAAACAGTTCATGTTTGTTTTAATCTTATTTTGTTGTTTATTTATCTTATTTTCACCCGTATTTAACATTTCAGGGCGTTTCTTTGTTCAATACCTTCTTCTTCTTCTTGACTTCCGCCTCCGACTCGGACTCTTCAGACTCCGATTGGCTGCTTTCAGACTCGCTGTCTTCGTCCTCGTCGGATTCGGACTCGGAGTCGCTCTTGCGTTGTTTACTCTTCCTCTGTTTCCTCTCTTCTTCTTCACTGCTTTGCTCACTGGAAAGGAAGGATGAGTTCAGAGGTTTAGGATGCTGCAGATGTTATTATCATAAGGAACGACACAGATTCTCACTTTAAATATTAACACAATGTGCTACCTTTCGCTTTCTTGCACTGGCTTCTTTAATTCTTTCTTCGTCAGCTTCTTGTCCTTTTCCTCCTCTTCCTCCTCCTCCTCAGACTCTGAGCCTTCCTCACTCTCTTCGCTCTCCGACGCCGACCCGCTCTGCCCCATGCCGCTGCCGATCTCCGAGCCGCTGGCCGAGTCCGACTCTGAAAGGGAGAGAAGAATATATATATATATATATATATATATATATATAATTATATATTACACACACACACACAACAGCTGGGACTCATTGATTTTCAAGTCTTAAGTCACTTCTTGAGAAATCCTTATTTGTTCCAGTTTCTCCTTGATATTCTCCAATAAACAAGATATTTTTTAATATTTAATCGTGCATTATTGTGTTACTATAAAAAAAGATTGAGCAGCACCAATGACATTCCCAGATTATCTACCTCTTAGGTCGCACCTGAGGAGCACACACAAACATGTGAATAAAAAGATATTACAAAGACAATTTTGCATTACACCTGCACTAAAATATTTAAAATATGAGTATTTTGATATCAATAATTTACTAATTTGTCAAGGATGTTTGTAATTGACAATGAAAGTCAGAAAAGACATATTTAAGTGATCTTGTTGTTTACAAAGACCAGATATAAAATTACATCCATGAGTTTTTTATTTCTCTCTCCTCTAAATTGAATTGCAACTGTAAATATTCGACACACCGGAGAATTATGGAACTGATGTAATATACTATATATTTATGACTTTTTATAGGATTTGTTACGAGAGGACCCGTTTAAGCTACCGCTGTCAGCTGACTCCGTGGGCCCGGACTCGCCCTCCGAGTCCGAGTAGAACGGCTTCTCCACCTTCTTCTCCTTCCGCTTCTCGCGGCTGCTGCATTTGGTCCATTCGGGCACCTGTAGGAAGCAGGAAGTTCAGACAGTGAGCGGTCGGCTCCGCGCTTCGCTGACCAAACCTCCCTCGGACAGAAGCGGAGACGTGGGCAGATCACAGTAGCGGGGCCATGAAAGCCTCTGCCTGGGCGCGATGCAGCCAAATGAAGGCAGCCGTCAGATTCGCGTTTTTTGTTTTTTTTTGTGGGATCTGACGAAGAAGACATTCAGTGCGGACACTAATGTGTTTATAGACGCGCGAGCACCAGGGGATGCCTTCATGACCTGTTGCAGAAATGTTTTTTTCCTTTTAAACACAGGGAGCAGTTGCATTAAGAGAAGTGATGTCTTTGAGGAGTGGCGACTATGCGCTGACACGAGAAAATAAATTATACGATTTGTCTCGCTCTTTCTGTGAGAGCCGTCAGCTAATGGATGCGGACATCCCCCTAAACCCCGTTTAAAACCCACAAGGCTGCTCGTGAAGATCGATGTGTCAGAGGACAGCACGGCCTGCTGAAAGAAATCACTTCTTTAATGGTGAAGACCGAGGAAGAGGTCGCGTTGGCTTGAGCTAAGCACAGAACAGCAACTACGGGGGGTCGGGGGGGTCAAAAAGGGTTTTTTGCCGCTACATGGGTTGAGAGGCTCAAGGAGGTACGGGCTCTTCGCCGCTAACGGACTCACACTCGTTAACGTTGTGACTCTTTCAAGCAGCGTAAACACCTGGCAGATGTAGAAAAGAAAAAGATTTGGACGGAGGTCAGATAAGGAAGAAGAAAGAAGCTTTTTGTGTGTTTTTTTAAGAAAAAGTTAGAAAAGTAAGAGTAAACAGGCATAGGTAGCGTGAGAACAGTTTCTGATATCAGAGACAAAAATAAACCCCAAATTTGTGTTTTTACCAAAATATCTGTCAATTAGGTTTTTTTTTCTTGGTAAAAATCAATGCACTCCAATATAACGTAATTATGCCGTGTATACCTACATAAAGAGATAAAATGTCAACATTAACATTCACTACCAATACGTCAAGCAAATACACAACAATGCATTTAGTCTTGGTCGATGACAAAGCATGATGTTGTTCTGGCATGGATTAAGATGAGGTGGAACGGGAGATCACTCTGTATCACAACAACAACAACAGTGACACATTCACAAACTGTGTCACAAATTTCACGTCAGACCCACAACGTGCAGAAAAGGAAGCGGTGAAGTGCGGTGTGCCATGAACCAACCTTTTGGTTAAACAACCTCCACTCAAGGGCCATTTACTCGCTTGTTCTGAGGTCTTTTGGATGCATCACATTTCTGCTTTTCACAATTTACCTCTTCGTCCTCAACAGATGCCAAGTTGTCACGAAACTATACAGGTTAACATTTATATTATTCTGAACACTTGTTGGGCTTCTTGTCCTTGTGTTAAAAAGTGAGTAAGTGGACCTTGAGTGGAGTTCTTGTCAACTGCAAGTGTCAATCTCATCTTTTTAAATCCTCATAATAATAAAATACTTGTTTAATATAAAGAAACGTCTGAACATCTGCAGATCCTCGATAACTGAGCTAATGTCCTCCGCTGATGAAGACCATGATGTCGTCAAAAGCTCCAGGACAGGCACATAAATGGACCTTGAGTTTAGAGACTGCTGCAGATTTATAATCCCTTTGACATCCTCTTTACTCTCAACTTCAACACGTCATCATTTGTGTTACTTTCATGCAAATCTCTTTCCACTCGGGACAAAATACAAAATACTCGTTAAATATTAATCAGCACTGAGGAGTAAATGTGAATAATGTTCCTACATCATGACAACAAGAGAGAGGCTAAGAGAGGAAGAGGAGAGAGCAGTCTTCAAAACAAACATCACCACACTCCCAAACTGAGGCGGGGGAGGAGGGGGGGGGGGGGAAGAGGGGGGGGGGGGGGGGCACCTCTCTCCATTCTCCTAGCAAGCTGATCCTCCCCTCGCCGGTGGTTATGACTTCCTCTGTCTGCGGAGATGGATAATGTGCAGAGGATGTAATGGGACACTCACACTTCCATAATGACCCAGCGAGGTTTTTCTATATTTTACGTCATTGCTGTGATTTTTTTTCTTCTTTTTTTCAAAGCATATTTGTGTTTTTTTTCTGTTTTTTATAACTTCCATTCACTTTTGAGAGCTGAGACTTGTGCTTGAGATTGAAAAAAAACACATCATGTGTAAATGTATATATTTTTTCAATGGATTTTACTTAACTGGAACGCTATTAATTATTATTATTTATTTATTCACTATTATTTAGCAGCAGGTGTTTCGGGTAAAAATGTGGTTCCTTCCTTTATGGCATTGTTTGGTGAAGCATTAAAACAATATTTTAGGATCTGCTCTTAAATCCAGACTACATTTTTAATTTTAGTCTTAAAAAACTCCCTCTGAGAATCGACTGATCCTGACATGACATCATAAATCATCACCTCTCAGCTGCCATATTTTACCAGTTTGAAAGCTGTTGGCCGAGATCGAAACACCTGTAGAAAAGGTTCATGTTGCCGTGTCTGCCGACGTCAGAAGCCAACGTAATTTGATCCCTGCAGAGCACGATAAGAGGTAAACTGGGTTAAGGCCTCGCAGACCCGGTGGCCTGCAGTCAGAAAATCAATCAGACGTCGACGCTTCTTTGAGTTCCCAAAACACGGCTGCATTTCCACATCGTCCACTGTAACGGATCAGCGAGCTCAAGCGAGTCTCAACGCTCAAAAGAAACACTTCCCGCCTGCAGGGCAGGCATTAAATGCTCCGTAAAAAAACCTTCAGCAGCAATGAAACGTATTTGTTTAGCTCACGATGCTAAACTGACCTCTGCATCACAGGTAAATGACATTAACAGGGCATGGCACGTAAAGCTGAACCATAATCACAATAATTAACAAATCTACGACGACAAAAATCAAGCCTCGAGGTTTCCTGTGTACGAGCTCAAGTTCTTGATTTTGTGTCTTCGTTTCGATCACATTGATGTGATGAACCGATGGCACATGGAGTGGATGGGATGAAGGAGAAGAGGAGGGACTAATTCATTCAGATCAAATTAAAGTTTGTTTGTTCAGCTGAACGCGTGACGAGTGAAACTTAAGGGGAATCATTCATAAATACGTTGATGCTTAATGTCAATTAGCTGCATCTGTACAGAAATACTGGTCCTCTGTAGGTCAGCCTTCAACAGAGGCTGCAGGAGGTGGTTCACTACCGATACTGACTCCCTTCTGCATCACATGTGCTATCGGCTCAAACACTCGGTCGGGTCCAGCGAGCTGCTGCCGAACCGAAGCAAGTGCAGCAGAGAGGGCGAGGAGTTCAATACCGCCGACTGTGTTGTCATAGTTTATCTAAAATAAGCCATAAAATCCTCTTTTCTCCTGTATTCATGTTCCTCCATGCAGTGGGGGAGTGGTTAAGCAGCATCCTCGTGGAAGTAGATCCAACGAGGATGCTGATGAGCTGTTAATGCTGATGAGCTGTAAGTGGATGACAGATGGCCAGTGAAAGAGGAACCAATGCTATATTGGAGTTAATGTTATATTGAAAGGCTCTGGTGACTCTGTTCAGCCCCTCTGAGGCACTGCTCGGGGGGCGGGAGCAACCCTCGCTCCCCTCCACCTTCCCGGGCCCCTGGAGGCCCCAGAGGGCCCCTGTGTCTCTGTAAGTTACTGTTCCCACTGCACGCACAGAATCCTTCACCTCCACGTTGCGCACGGAGGGGTCTGGGGCGGCTTCGGGCCAGTCGGGCAGCTCCTGGTAGCCACCGGCCTTGGCATTCAGCAAGTGGGACAATGACCCCAACTGGAAGTGGTCTCGATCTGCAGGAAACACAAGGAACAGCGACCCAGAATGCACAGAAGTAAGGCTCTTTGTAGCCTTTATTATTATTATATTGGGGTATAATTATACTTATTTTGTTGGCTTATGATGTAAACACGAAGTGCTAAGTTGCCGTGGCCAATATTTTGCAGAATGACCCATTAGTAGTTCCTTTTTGCAAAGTATTCATGGATGTTCAGACAACTATCACTGAATTACTTTAATACTGAAAAAAAAGTATTTTTCCGTGCAGATTTATGGACGATAATTTGCAATGGATATCTGATATAATGTTAATTGGAAAGTGCAAGTCACACAGAGTCTGAAATGTATGCATATGATGCTGTAACTACCTCCCTGTAGTTGCATATACAGTATATGTATATTCATATGTTAAACTCTCTCCCAGCCGTAAAACATAAATGGGTCCTGTACCTTTAAATGGAGACTCGAGGACCGGTGCAGGTTTGAGGGCGAGGAACAGTTTCTTAGCGTACTTGCTCAGAGCGCCGCTCTTCTCGGTGGGAACGATGAGCTGACGAATGAAGCGCGCCCGGTCGCGGATGTCGTAGTTCTGGTCGTATTTGGCCAAGTTGAGAACGTACTGCGTCAACAGTTTGGTCTGCGAGACGAGAGGGATGAGGACGGCAGAAACAAGAAAACCTAGCTTAACAAAATCATTTTTTTAATGTCTAAAAAAATCTTTTTAGGGTGATTTATCAAAAAGTATTCAGAAATAGCAAAACTGAGCACACCTACAGGGTAAAAAATGGTTCTTACTCTTGATATAACATTGTATTGGGGACGTTTCTGCACTGACGCTTGTTGACAAGCTTTCTAGTCTTTAAATCGATGAAGAGACGCATGTTGTTCACACCTGTTTGGAGTTGGTGAGATAGAGCTTGGCGGCCAAATTGATGATTTGCAGCTTGACGATGTCCTCTTCGTTAGTGAAGGACTTGGCCATCTTCCTCAGGACGTCGGGAGCAATCTTAGGCACATGCTCACAGTATTCGCCAATCAGCCACAGGATGCTGGCCCGCGCCATCGGCACCTGATACAAAATATAATGAAACGCTCGTGTTTTGTTGGGATAAAGCTGCTTCGACAGGCTGGTTTCAGCACAGGACGAGACTCTCACCTGGATGTTGTCGGTTAGCTTCGCCATGTGCTTTATGATGTCGCTGTGCTTCTCCGGTTGCATCTGCAGCAGCTTCTTAATGACCACCACCGACTCCGCCACCACCAACTCTGCACAACAAATCAGCATTAAAGACGTTTCTTTCATCTTCAGACTGGATTGAGTTGCTAAAATATAAATCCAGTCCTTATTCACGGACAGTTTTAGTGTTTCTATGTCAGCTTGTTTGAACATGAAATTGGAGATTTGTGTCTGATCTCCTGTTGTCTTCTGCTTCTATTTGTTATATATATATATATATATATATTTACAAATGCAGATGGATAAGCTTCATTAAATGATCCCGATGTAAAAGTATACAACAATAAAGTCCTTCTCCTGCAGTAAGTCTCACCTAAAAAGCCTCTTAGAGCCACTCACCGTCTCGGTTGGACAGCAGCTGCACCAGGCCGTTCAGACAGGTGTCCCTCACCTCGCCGATGTTGGTGGCACAGCGGCCGATGGCTTGAATGGTGGCGGCCACGAAGTCTTTATCCATGCTTTTAATGTAAGTCTGCAGGAAATACACATTCACTTAGTTTAGCACAGTAAAACATAAAGGAAGGTGGCGTATCACTCTTTGCTGAAGTATAAAATCTGCACATTTTGTATTTTTGTGCTACTTTGAGGACAGGATTCGCTCTCCGTGGAGCCTGGTTCACCTGAAACTCTCTGAGAATGGTGGAAATGTTGGTGTCATTGGCCAGATTGGTGAGAACCTCCAGCTGCAAAAGACAAAAAAAAGAAAGTTTTTAAACACTGAAAACGTCATAAAAAAAATGGGTATTCAAAACAGTAATTACTGTACCAATCTTTTATGAGTAAGACGCCGCTTTTACTTGTAAAATCTTACTTTTTCTTTAAGTTGATGTCTACATCTTTTGATGAGGCAATACATTATTGATGATGATGCTGCCGATGTACTTAATATAATATAATACAATATACCAGACCTTAAGGACTTTAATCTGTGTTGGGTCTGTGGACCGGATGTAGAAACTCTTCAGGTACGGCTCAAACATTCCCTGTGAAACATAAAGAGACGAGGAGGAGGAGGAAGGACCTCAGTGAGTCTGCAGCTCCATTCGCAGCATTTGATCCAAAAGACACCGGCAGCTGTAGCTCACCCTCCTCTTGATCGTCATCGTTGCCACGTTCTGAAGAACGACATACTGGACTTCACTGGAGGGAGGGAGGGAGAGAGGGATGGAGGGAGGGAGGGAGGGAGGGAAAGAGAGAGGGAGGGAGGGATGGAGGGATGGAGGGAGAGACACAGGAGATGTTGATGGATCAAAAGAGTGGAAACAGATGCATTCAATCCATTTTTTCTCCTGTCCGCTTGAACCCGCGGCCATATTGGAGGCTCCGAAGCTCTTCCAAATATTTGTTTGAATATTTATAATCAAGGGAAAATCACGTAGCTACATATGAGCTTAAAGTAGTGTTTGTTACTTTTGCAAAACAGAAACTGAAACAGCTGTAAAATAAAAAAATTAAAACATGGCTACAGCGTTTCCTGAGTCCATAAAAAGCAAACTATTAATCTTCCAGCACACCACAGGACATCTCCATTCGGGTGCATTTGTAGACGGTGCAGTGCACAAACAAAGAGCAATGCAACTTCTTTAAAGAACTTCAGTGGACTTCATGGGAAACATCTCGGCATTATTCTTTCGAAGGTAGTAAACCGATGTGGTTTTAATTAGCGCCGAGCCTCCGTACCGATAGTAAATTCTAATGAAACATATCGTTACGGTGCGGCGGGTTCCTGACAAATCCCCCCGGCGGAGAGCCGCTGCTGCTGGGTGGCTGCTGAATGATGACCCCATTACGGCGCACTCGCAGCCAAAAGAGCACTTGTTCAATAAGCAGCTGACGGCCGGCAGGACTTACTGCCGGGAGGCCGCCTCCATCAGTCCTCGTGCTTTATGCCTCCATGTTTACCTCAGACTCACGAGCTCCCCGTTTAATTTCACTTCCTGCTTTGGGGCGGCGCAGATTTATTTTTACTGCCCTCGCTTGTAATTTTTTTTTTCTCCCCTGTTCTCATTCGGTTTTTCCACTTTGCTTTGAGTTTCGTGCTCGTTATAGTTCCCTCTTATCGCGTTCAGCTGTGTGTGTTTCGTTCCTCTTCGAGTGAGACTCCTGGTGTTGGGAGACGCTGCCGCCTAACATTTATGGTATGGCAATTAGAATAGACCATTTATTTCAAATTATAGTGGAGTGCAGCTCACCTGTGGCTCCTCAGGAGACGGACCAGGGCCTTGGCAATCACCCCAACCTCCACTTTAGGGGCGAGATGGAAATACAGCTGAGCCACGGCCATCACCACCTGCAGCAGACGAAGGGTTAAATCATCACCAGCGATACGATCCCACAAATGCAGTGTCAAAGTTGCATGAGATATGTTTTCAACGCTTTGTTCTCCATTAAGAATCCATTCATTTAGTATGTTGCTGTAAAATGTGTTTTTTTTCATCTGGTAGCTTTGAGGAGAGCATAGAGCGGTTAAAATGTTCTAAATATAGAAGACACTTAAAGTTATATTGATTTTATTTAGACAGGCTTTTCTATTAGGTGGCTACATACATTTTGCTGCTGCCAGCGTCCACAACAATACATTTCATTCCTCCTGTGCTGGCCCCTAATTAAGCACTGCATACAACCCCACTTTAAAAAATACAAGCTATCCCTTTATTCTTAAAATATTGACCATAAATACTTTAAGTGGTACGTGTAGTGGTCGATTCTTACTGCCGATGCCTCGCTAGGAAGCTCGAGTATGGCAAAATAATAACAACATAACTACTTAAAAACAGCAGGGCAAAGGGAAAGCGTTTATTAATTACTTAATAGCCACGTAAAGCGCCATTAGAGAGCTCGTGATCGTCTGCTCGACTACACGCACAATAAGGAAACCCATTTGTGGCCTGACTGTTAATGTGCAACCAGCAAACAGCGAAACAAAAGGCGGAGCGGCGCGTGACGGGGGATTTCATAACAAAACAAAACCCTTCAAGGTGACCACAGCAGCACTAATGGAGAGCGATGCTTTATTAATTTCCTTCGGGAGATTGTGCCCGTTTCGGAGCGAGAGGTCAGCTCTGATTGAGTGCTCAAGAGCACTTCAGCTGCTCGTTAACATGAATCAAGGTCGTGCGTTTGAAGACATCGACGCCCTGCTGGTGGAAAACGATTACGATCTCCACCGTGGCAACGGAGTCGAGAGGTAACGGCTGTACTGATGGTGTGTATTATTTAGTGCGCCGGCCTCACCGCGGCGTTGCGGCTCTGCAGCAGCGGCTTGGTGTTTCTCAGCAGCAGCCGGTGGTCGGGATCCATCACGTACGGCTTCCTCTTCGCCATGGGAGCCTCCGCCTTGTTTTCTTTCTCCTCTTCCTCCTCGTCCTCGTCCTCGTCCGAGCCGTAGAAGGTCTTGTCGCTTCCCTCCTCCAGCAGGGACTCCTGCAAACGACAGCGACGAACAAGACCGAGACTGAGATCTCTCGTGCACGGAAAGTGGTTATCGGTTGCGTAGAAAGCCGGCGGATGGTAATCTGCTCTTGAGTATATTTGTTGTGTATGAAAAGTATCATTAGACATCCTCGTGTTGGAGCAAAATGGTTGGAGCAATTTGTCACCACATGCATTGGGAAATTACCACGATAACAATGTTCCTCACGGCGTGAAAAAAGACGAGAAAGACGAGAAAATAAGTCGACAGGTGGGTCTGAAAAATGTATAAACATGGAAAACAAAAACATCAGGAAGTGGTCATACGGGAAAGAGGGGAACAATGATTGGAAGGTTTCAATTTGTTCGTCAGCACAGTGAAACGGAAAATTAATCCAACAATATGCAACTTGAGCATCGATACATATCAATAAATCCTATCATTATGCAAATGAGTTGTAACGAGACACGAGAAATATACGTAAATGTGCGTGGACATGCATAACATAGGACGAGGGCGTGGGAGTAAAACAGTAAATGACGGCAAAGTGAAACATAACCATGTAAGTGGTGCTGGAACTTAATTAATTTGTTAATTATGGTCTGTGATCTCTTTTGTTTTGATTTTACAGACTGAGCTTACTCTCACTTCTTTTTTGGTCAAAGCTCGAGCTGCAAGTCCGGATTTGTGCAAAGTGAATAATGACGTCCTTCTATGTCAGTGAGTTCATCTTTTCACTATTTATTTTGCTTTAATTCATAAAACTATGGGATAACTATGAGATCTTCCGGTGCGACCAGCTTGCAGCTCAGACAGCAGCCATGAAAACTTGACAACCGGAGTCGGCGGAGAAGGAAGAGGGTGCGATTTATTATAGATAAGACTCATGAGATCAGATTATACTTTGTTGTAATTGCACGGAGCGCAATAACTGAGACAACAGAGCAATTTGGCATTCAAACTGACAAAGAAGCAGCAAAGTGCGTTACAGTGTAATGTGCATATAGATGAGGATGGATTAACATGCGGTGCATTGAGCGGTGCTGATTATCTGCAGCTGATAACATGGGCTCCTGCAGGGGCATCTTGATGGATGTGTAGCTTATCCGACGTGCACGGCTGCACACGTATGATGTCACTGCCGGTACTCACGTTCATGTTTGGGTTGAGGAACTGGGTCCTGGCGTAGCGGGTCAGCATGTTGATGATGACGACCTGCCCCCACTCCTCCACGTCGATGAGAAGGTTGCACAGCTTCCTGTAGTTCTTGTGGATCAGGTCGATGCGCTCCGGACACACCTCCTCAAAGGCCATAACGACGCTTCCAGCCACCAACTGCAGCGCACAACAGGCGGGGATGTCCGGAGAGCATGCGTTAGTATTACTGACGCACACACACACACAATATGCATTCTCCAGTTACATCTCAAGTTGAAGAATAAAAGGGTGCTGCAGGGTGAAGAGGGAACGATCAGCCTTGAAACAGCTGTATGCCATCTGGTGACTGTTCGGATTTGTTCAAAATAAAAGAATCAGCAAAAGACCCACCGTGGTTTTGTCAGCGAGGAGTTTCTCTATGACTTCGATAAGCTGGTCCTTTTGTTCTGGATCCAAACTGGGAGCAGAGAAGAGTAAAACCATTAAAAGGCATGTGAAATATGCTGGAGAAAGAGTTACCCATCATCTGCTCCAAAACACTTGTTTTAATCCTCAATATAAAGCCTTAATATCTTCCAATATTTGCTGATGAAATAATCTTCTTTTCACCCTAAAACAGGGAATCAGGGGTCTGAGGAGCGAAGGGGTTTCTGCGTGTCACCTGTAGAGTTTGGGGATCGCGTGAGCGGCCGTCTTCCTGACGTACGGCGACATGTCCGAGGCAGCTTCTTTGATGGCCAACATCATTATGGGGACGATGATCGTGACCCGGATGCTGGAGAGGACCCGCAGAGCGCTGGCTCTGATCAGCTGGTTCGGATCCTGCAGAATAATAAAAGCTCAGAAGTTAAGAGATAAGAGCAATGTGAGGCTATGCTAAGGCAGATGCTAACACCATGATGTTTAGCAGGCAAAAAATATAACATTTTCATGAGTAATGGGTCACAAATTTCTCATTTAATGGCTCATTTACGGTAAAAGAGCTGAAAACAACGCTAAAAGTCTCTATTTTCCACAGCAGGGGATGTAACTGTAATATTGTCAAAGGAGCATGAAAGCGAGACAGAAACTGTGTCTGCTGTGAGCAGCACACTTTCATTTTGTGATTTTCGCTCTCAGAGGGACAAAAGGTTGCAGACGGCTGCACCGCACAAAGCTTTCAGCTGAAGGTAATGTTGTATGAAGGTAGATGTGTGTCGTTATTATGCGAACAAAAAACATGTTTTCAGAGCAAGTTCCTTCAATTATTTGTTAGTTTTGCTTATGAAACTATATTTTTTTGGTTGCAAATCAAAAATCTTTGCTCTCAAGAAAAAAATGTTTTTGTTTGCGTAATAAAGACATATCTACCTTCATAGCCCGCCTACCACGTCCAAACTCAACTTGTAGGTTTTCGTTTTGAGAGTGCAGGTTTTTTTTTGAGAGCAAACTTGTTTTTGAGAGAAAATCATTTATTTGCGATAAAATATTTTTGGGAGAGAACATTTGTTTTGAGAGAAAAATGTTTTTGAGAAAATGTTTTTTTGAGAGACTTTTTTGTGAGAGAAAATATTTCTTTTTAGAGAAAACTTTTTTGAGAGCAAATATTTTTTTGAGAGCAAATATTTTTTTGAGAGAACATCATTTTTTTGAAAATATTTTTGGGAGAAAAAATATTTCTTTGAGAGCAATTTTTTTTAGAAGATATGTTTTGGAGAGAACATTTGTTTTGAGAGAAAAATATTTTTTTTGAGAGAAAACGTTTTTGAGAGCAAATGTTTTTTGAGAGCTCATTTTTTTGAGAGAACATTATTATTTTGGGAGAGAAAATATTTTTGGAGATACTTTTTTTTGAGAGAGTTTTTTTGTGATTTCTTTTTTTTTAGATAATTTTTTTGAGAGAGAATTGTCCCTTGAAAGCTTCCGTACCTTCAACCCTCGCTGAAAGGTGGAGATGGAGAGCAGAGCGAGATCCTGCTGCTCCTCGGCGTAACGCACCAAGTAAACATAGACGAGCTTCTTCACCTACAGAGAGAAGTAAACAAAAACAAACACATTTAACCCAAATTATGTAGATTACTTCAATTATTTCCATTGGAGATAAATCTGAAGTGAAGAGACGAAGCGAAGGGATAACAACCTTAAAAAGAGGAGAGAAGGAAAATTGCTATTTTGTTGCCCCGCGGGCGTTTTAAAAATGCGATAAGATGATTCATAAATCGTAAGCAGGAAAAGCATCAATGCAAAAATAAGATTTTTATTTATTTTTTACCACATAAAACTCCCCAAACTGAAGAAAAGGAGCAAATAACACACGAAACCTGAGCTCATTACAAACCTCAATGTTTTTACAGGCGACGTTTTTCACCACAGCGGGGAAGAGATCGGACGTGTTCTTGCCTCGGGCGATCATCTGCGAAGACACAACCGGAAAATAATAATTAGCAGTGACGATTTCACGGGGTGCCATTTTTCAATCATCTTGTCAAGAGGAGGCGCAACCGGTTTGTATTTGATCTCCGCCGGTTTCTCCAGCTTTTCCTTCCCTTTCATGGCCTTCGTCCTGCTGGGATGACGACTGAAGAGATGGGAGTGGAGCTCCAGCTCATGAATATTTACCGGCGGACCGCGCAGTCGGTTTCTCTAACCACTGGAGCTATATCCTCTAAAACTTAGTCTCACAGCTGAAGGACATTAAATCTCACTTACGGTCCAGTTTTAGTTTGCATCTGCATCTCTCATCCAAATGATCCAATCAAGGTTTGGTGCAGAGAGCACGCTTTGGGTCTTTACTGTTGTCTGAATTCATTACAATAAAACAAATGATGCATGTTGTGCATGCGCTGTTTCTTTTTTTTTCTCAAAACCGTGCCTTTTGTGCTGCATCCGTACCTTCTGATCAGCAAAGTAAACGTTCCTCATACTCACAGCCACGATCCGCTTCATCGCCTCCAGCTTCAGGGAGTCTTTGTTGCTGTCCAGCATCTCCTTCAAGTCGTCATGTCTGACGGAGACGGAGAGAGAGGAAAAAACAATTTTAAATTAAATTTAAAGCAGCAAAAGACAAGTTCACCGGGAGAGATTACCGAGGCCTCAAACGAGAAACGTAGACCTGCTTTACGATTTCATTTCAATGCTCGAAATGTGTCGAAATGTGCCGGTGTGACCCAGAAATTATTCTCTTTGAAGCGTGAAATCCAGCTTGCAGAATATGGGAACCTTTGAAACTGCAGCTCACAAAAGCGAGTAATTGGAAAGAGACATAATCTCTAAAACATGTTGACTTCTTATAGAAAGTATAGATATTTTATTAGGAAAGGAAGGAAAGCTTCACTGAGATAACTCGATAACCAGATTCTAGAGCTGAAGTGATTAGTAGATCAACAGGATATCAATCAATTATTAGAAATTATGAATGAATTGTTTAACTCAGTCATGGAGCACACATTTAAAACAGTGCATTGTTCCAGCTCCTCAAATGTGAAGTTATATTTTTATGAACATCATTTTATATTTAATTTCTTTGGGGGAAACAAGCAGTTTGAAGGCGCCACATTGAGCTTTATGAAATTGTAATTTATTTCTGACTTTCAGTAACTGTCATCGTCCATCACAGATTTGCTGCTAGTGATGATGTATCATATAAATAATAATATACCTGCGTAATAATTCCTTTTCTAATTTGCAGTAAACCACAACAGGATGCAGGAATATTATTTTAGGATTCATCCTCTGAGGCCACACTGTAGTAGTTGAGATATTTCAGTCGGGCCTGAAAAAGGCGGCTCATACGAGTTGCACTTCTCAAAGGAAGGTATCAGGTAAAGTATTTGTACAGTTTAATATAATGTAACTGAGCAGGATCCTTTGAGTGGATTTGAACAAAGCTGAACCAACATCTCCGCCCTGCTGCAATACAAACACAGCAGCTACAGAGCCGCTTCCTGTTGTCACGGCTCGGCCGTGACTTATGTTCCTTTTGGGCTGTTTTTTGTTTGTCTCTGGTGTCCCCGGGTCGTCTTCCCTGTGTGTGTGTGTGTGTTTCGTGGGCGTGGCTTCCGGCAACTGGCAACCATCTCCACACCTGCAACCCATCTCCGGCACCTGACGTCAATCATCTCATCACCTCCTCTCTGTTAAAACACCCTGGCTTCCATCTCTCCAGTTGCCAGATTATTGCTCCATGTCACGTGGTATAGTGATTCTCGGCCTCTCTAGAGACTCTGTCTACGAGATCTACTCCGCTTGTGTTCTTGTGTATTACTAATCTCTGTTCCTTGTGCCCAGGATTCCTGTGACCGTAACCAACCTCTCCGCGACCGTCCACGCCACCTCACCGCTCCGCCTACACCCTCCGCTTCCATTTAATAAACTGTTTTACTTTTCCCCAACCTTGCCTCTCCGTGTCTGCACTTGGGTCCATCCAACCCGTACCGTGACACCTGTAGGATGAACCTGCAAACAGCAGCAGCAGCATCAACAACAACTGGTCCGACTATCGTACGCTCACATTCTGGAATAAACAGAAAGAGATGAAGACCAATAGCGGCTTCTAAGCATCTTATTTTTTTATTTTTTTGGTATTATGCGTGTACGGAAGCCCACTTTATTAAAACGATGACAACAAACTGAGCTAAAAAAACAAAACACTTCAATCGCTTTAACTAGTGCAGTATAAATACATGTCATTTATTCTGTCTGTATATATAATAGTGCTATTGTGGATTATTTGTACTGTTTTATTACAGTTTACTTGTATTTATTACTTTTATTTTACTACTATCTCTTGCTGCTGTAATCCTGCAATTTCCCCACTGTGGCACTAATAAAGGATTATCTTATCTTAAAATGTAATTTTCACAGACTATTCTATGACCATAATGTCAATTCAAAGTCGCACCCTGTTTTCTTTTTCAAATGTTTTATATAAAATGTATAATCGTTGTCACCAGATTTGTATATTGTTTGTAAATTTAAAAACATTTGTGTGAGTTTCCCAGCCTGTATTCATAAACACAACTTTGAACATGAGGAATCCACTCACCGAGTCTCGGGTGGGGATTGTTTGCCTGCCGGTGGGCGAATGTGATTTAACGGCTGTAGAGCTGCACATTTCCCCCGACTATAGTTTCCAAGGCAACAAAAGATGCAATATAATGACGTTAAGTGATTTCCTGTCTTCCTGCAGCGCCTTTGTTGCCTCTGACTGAAGGTCTGCTGAGCCGAGGAGCTCCTGAGACTCCACGCCCGATTCCTGCCGCTCACGCTGAAGCACAACAGGTGTCGTTCTGCCGAGGAGGGTTCGTGTTTCATGTCTCGTACACAGTACATTTGTCAAAGTAAATATTACCCAAATTGAAAAACATTTACCCTATATATAAATACATAATAATAAATATAACATTTGGTCAATCTAAATAGTAAAATCTTCTCTTGCCTCAGAGTTAATAATTCAGTAGAGTATTTGTTACTCTATTCAGTGTTCATATTTAACTCTACATGATGAACATTGACTAGAATTCAATATTTAATTTGATTAAATTCTAGAATTCAATATATAATTTGATTCAATTCTAGAATTCTATATAGAATTTGATTCAATTCTAGAATTCTATCGAGAAGATTTAATTTTAGAATTCTATATAGAATTTGATTCAATTCTAGAATTCTATACAGAATTTGATTCAATTCTAGAATTCTATAGAGAATTTGATTCAATTCTAGAATTCTATCGAGAAGATTTAATTCTAGAATTCTATATAGAATTTGATTCAATTCTAGAATTCTATATAGAATTTGATCCAATTCTAGAATTCTATATAGAATTTGATTCAATTCTAGAATTCAATATAGAATTTGATTCAGGAAACGGAACTTAAGGAACCGTGGTGGGCGTGGCCACGCTGTTTTACTCAATAATAGACTAACTAATAGACTAATAATAGATTTCTTTCTGAATATTTGCTGCTACTCTACCGGCTACGGCTAGTAATTACGCTCCAAAAGGATGAAATATTACTCCTTTAGAGGAAAATAATAGTAACTCCGGAAAAAAATAATTAATATAGAGTACTGGTACTGATCATTTTAGAATACTTAAAAGTGAAAAAAGTGAATACTTCCCCATTCTCATTGGGGTTCATGTACACACTGAAGCAAACACTACAACTGACCTTTCAAACTATTTGATCCAACAAGTGTTTACATCGTACCTCAGTATGCGTGTGAGGCGGTTATTAAATATTTCATCTGTCAGGTGGCAGTGAAGGAGGCCTTGCAGCCTGTGAGGAGGCGGCTGCTGCAGAACAGTTGATTTATCGCGAGTTCTCAGAAAGATTTCTGCTTTTCGTCCCCATGATCGAGCATCAAAGTGTTGATATTATTCATTGCATGAATAATATAAATCACTCTACACACTATACAACCTAAATGCATCAAAGAGTGTCGGATTAAAACCTAACAGCGTCTATGAAATGCTGTTCGTGGAGAGTTATTTTTGGCTGCGAGCAGAAAGCCGAAGATGGTTTCTTGGTTACAAGTACGTGGCTGCCGACCAAAACAAATTAAAAAATAAACTCTGGAAATGCAAAGATAACTTTGCCCAAAGCGACTGACAGCCCAGACACGGGGATGAGTAACACTAATGCTGAACATGAAGGACCCACTCGTTTCATTTCTCCCTTTGAAAACCCAACGATGGGGTCGCGGTCCATCAACTGGTCTCTTTATTAAAGAATGAAACCTCCTTCGTCCACTGTCTACTTTGACGTCAACTGATAAACGTAAAGTGGTTTTCTTTATGTTTAAAAGGGACAAAACATTAAAAGAAAAGTCAAACAAAATGAAAACACACACAGCATTTCTATGCCAGATTTGACATTTGGTTATTTTTCTCATTCCTGTGAATAACAGCACAAATGCAGAGAATGCAATATTAATGCCATAAAGTTGACTATCAACAAAGCCCATTGTGGCCTGACATTCGGTTTACTTCGGCTTGAACAGACTCTTAACTTTACCAAATGGGCTGCATAAAACATTTGGATGAGCCTGACAAACGTTGAAATTAGCTCGTTCAAGCATTTAAAATTGTTCAATAACTCAGTTAAGATCTCGGCGTGCTAACGTCTGCTAATTAGCACTGGACACAAAAGTGCAGCCTGGTCTGTTAATGTCATTTCAAGTACGGGAGATAATTTATTCCTAAACCAAAAGTATTGGACAAATTAAGATATAAATTAAGAGGACGCTGCTAAATGAAAGCTTCTGGATTTAGTTTCCGCGGTTCATCCTGAAAGAGGGAACACGGACGTCTGTCTGGAGTTTCTATCAAATACGTGTTTCACACGTCGGAAACCAGAGATCTAAACCCCAAAGATGGAGCTACAGGAATATTGATGGGACCCCCCAACCCCCCTTAGAGCCACGGCAACACCTTCACCGTCCAGCGTGGGGCCTCGCAGTTCGCAGCCTGAGCTTCTCAAAGGTAAAGATCTGGATGTAAAAGGAGACGCCGGCTGCAGCAACCACACCGACCTTGTTGTGCGTTTGCTCTCGCCCTCTCGAAGCGCTCACGTCAACGAGGAAACAGGGAACTCATTTATGATTTAAAATCCTCCATGACGAGTAGAGGTGCAAACTTCAACAGTATCGCGATGGATGAGAGAAACTGTGCCGTCCGACCGCAGCCTTGATTCGTTTGTACGGCCGGCGACGACTCGCCACCGCGATCGGCTCCGCTGGTTAATGACGTGACAGCGATTCATGCGGTGTGTTTGAAGACAAACGGGCTTTCTGGAAATCTAATTAAAAACCGGACCCCGAAAACGTTGATTACGTTTGCTGTAGCGGCGGCTAAACATTCAACCTGTCAAGAGGGAATTATCAGCAATTTGCAACCACTGACAAGGTACACATGCATTATTAGTAAAAGGCGTAGTGTTGGCGGTGGTGGCTGCTGAACCCTTCCAACTCGTGTGTCTACGGTGGTACTTCTGCTCATTGTGATGTAACTTCAGGAGTTTTAAATCTCAAATATGTACCATGTAACTGTACTTATTGTGTCATAAATCCTAAAACAGAACTGAATTGAACTTCGTATGTTTACGTTTAGATTTTTTTGTACATTTTTGTGAGATTTAACTCAAACATTAAGAAAAAGAAGGAAAGAAAACGTGGCTGACCCATCTGAAATGCCAGGAAAGAGAACTAGTGAGGTACCCTCAGTGAGGTACCCTCAGTCCTCAGTGAGGTACCCTCATTGAGGTACCCTCATTGAGGTATCCTCTTGAGGTACCCTCAGTGAGGTATTCTCTTGAGGTACCCTCATTGAGGTATCCTCTTGAGGTACCCTCCGTCCTCAGTGAGGTATCCTCATTGGGGTATTCTCTTGAGGTACCCTCAGTGAGGTACCCTCATACCCTCATTGAGGTACCCTCAATAAGGTGCCCTCAGTCCTCAATGAGGTATCCTCAATAAGGTGCCCTCAGTCCTCAATGAGGTACCCTCAGTGAGGTATCCTTGAGGACCACCAGCCCTCTGACCGGCTTCCCACTTCCCTGCTGCCCACAGAGCCGTACAGTAACTCAACACCAACACCGGTTCTCTGGTTTCTCTGGTTTTTGTCCCGTCTTGACGAGCAACAGCTGAATTTACAAACAGCTCTGAATTATTTAACCCGCTGTGGTACAACAGAGTACACCAGAGGTCGGGTTACCCGGCACCCGAAGCCAAGAGATCAGCCGAGGCTCCTTGGAAGCAGCGTCACGCCGTTCGAGAACAGAGCTTTCTCTCTCTGCACGACTCAAAAGGAGCAGATATAGAAATTAATTTGCATGAATCAGAGGGAAGGGAAAGATTGCAGAGTTGCAGTGTGCATTTACAAGCAGGCCGTTTTACATAAGCCGACTCTTTCTGCAGAGACTTTTGAACGTTTCTTGTTTTCTTCTAGTAAAATATGCTTCCTTAAACCAACCGGAACTGCTCTTCAGTGAATCTCTCGTGCTGTAAAATGAGAATAATCTAGTTTATAGAAACGACCCGATAAAATCCAAAAGTGTAATTATAGCTCTCTCTGACCAAATCTATTTCGGAAGAGAACCACTTTTGATGTTGGTTTGAAAGGTTTGCAGTCTAATTAATTGAAGAGTACAGCAGCTCCCATATGGCCTTCATGATAGCATGGCTCACAAAACAGAATGCAAATACGCGTCTTACATAAGTAACGGCACATATACGGAAAGCCACGGAGACATATTTACCTTGGACTTATGTATCATAACAAGCTAGACGTACAGGATTTGAATGAAAAGGTAAACTGGTGCAAATCACTTGTTTTTACGATATATTATCGTCTGTTCTAAATCCATTTCACATGTTGCAGATGAGTTATGTTATATTGTCTTCAGACTGCAGCTGAAATGACAGAACATATATTTTGCTAATAAAAGCATCCAGCTTCTCAAAAGTGAGTGTTTTCTGTCCCATATGATCTGAATCTTCTCTTTTAGATTGCAAACTGAATGTTTTTGGGGGTTTGAACAAAAGACATTTTCAGTATTCTGATGATTTATAGACCAAAATCTAGTCCATTATTTGAGTAGAAGGAAAGCATACACTTTTTATCTGAGCACTATAACGTTTTATAATAGTTTCATACGCCTGAGGGGGCAGAACAAGCCACAATTTAACGATACAAAAGCAATTCACTGGTAAAGAAATATATTTTTTCTCATCTTCTGACTTGCTTTGACTTACGCTCTTCTTATTCTCTGAGTCTCACTGTAATCTGCCCTGGACACATAACGGTAGCATGAAATGAACAGGTCTGGATTCTCTGGATTTTCCTACCGCAAAGGTTGTGTTTGGAAACTTCCGCCACCTCCACCACCTTCCTCCAGTGGTGCCCGTTCCTCGTGGTGTCCTCCTCCTCCTCCTCCACCTCCTCCTCCACCGGATCGGAGGTGGCGCAGCTCGTCGGGCTGCAGGGCGCTGTACCAGGCCTGATGCACGCCGTCCGGCGACAGCACGGGGCTCTTGTCGTCCTCCTGGCCCTGGCCCTGGCCCTGGCCCTGGACCTGATTCTGCACCGTCTTCACGATGTTCGCCGCGTTCACCGGCAGCTGCAGCAGCAGCCTTTGCATGGTGGTCATGTTTTGGAACTTGTAGCACCTGTGGAGCCCCAGGTGGATGAAGTGGAAGAAGTGTAGTCACTCCAGCTGGACTGGTTTCCACACAGCAAAGAGCAGCTGTCAGTCAGAGTCTGCGTTACAAAGCTCCTTCCCTCCGAGGTTAAGTTCCTCCAACGTGGACCGAGATGATGCAACGGACCTCTTCAGAAGTGCTTCTTCTCCACGGTGGCACGGTTCACGTACTCTACCTCCCGAGTGCTGTAATCCAAATCCAGCAGAGCTCCGGTGCGGCGTAGGCTTTAGTTTCCTCTTCCTCCCCCCCCCCCTTCTGCTGCCGAGGCTCTACGCATCCAGTGTGGCAGCAGACATCAGCTGCTCAGTAAATGGATGCTCGGCAGAGAAGGGGCGTGGAGTTGCACTGGCCTCTCTGCAGCAGCGTGCACACAACAACGCGTCCACACAGCTGAGCGCTCGGCGGTGACACAGCCTCTCCCACGCTGTCACCGCCGCGCTCGCCCGCCTTGGCTCCGCCTCTCCACGTTGACTTGCTAAAAACGCTCCCACTGTCACAGCTTTCTCGCGGCCAGCAAACCTTTGCTGATCCTCGACAGATGCTTCCTCTTGCTCATTATGTTTTAAAATGCCACTGTTTTTTACGTTTCTTACAGTCGGCGAGGTGCCTTTTTTTACTCTCGTCTTACATGACTCAGCTTTCTTGGCCGTGTCGTGATGAGTCTCTCTCTCTCTCTCTTTCTTTCTCTCGAAGCACAATTCACATATGCTCTTCCTGTGATCTGTCGGGACTCGCTGACATTCGCTAAAGACTAATAAGATTTTAAATCGGTAATGTCACCATGAAACACACCCCCGGGTTGCAGCACTGACAATGAATTTCACCGACAGTGACAATGCTGTGACAACTGATGCCACGTTGGATACAATACAGAGAGAAACAAAGTCTTTGATCTCTCGGCTCTCAGAATTCGGAGGAACTCGTTTAACTAATTATTCTCCACATCCCGGCCATTATTCCAAAACATCCAGTTCTATAAATATATTATGAATTCAACCACAAAAGACAGCTGCCGCTAACTATTATTTTTCTTCTTATCAAAACTATTGTGTGGGCTTCTGGGTGCAGTGCAGCGATATCGTATTTACAGTACAAAGAACATGTGACGGCGGCCATGAATTAATAAACTCTATATGCAAGTCATGAAGTTGGATAATTCATATTCATCCCCCACTGGGGCCACGATGGAAATAAGCTGTGTAGCTTCATTAGATTTGTGTTATCTTTGATCCTGATGCACGAGTGAGTGTGTGCGTGTGTGTGTGATTGTGTTTTCAAAAGAAATAGTTGGACATTTTGGGGTCACACTGAGAGTTAGATGCAAGAACTGATACCACTTTCAGTCTGTGTGCTAAATAAAAAGGTGAAGTCAAGCAGCTGGTTAGCAAAGACTGGAGACAAAGGAAAGATAGCCTGGATTGTGTTGTTTCTATTTTAAAACACACTAGTTTTCATATCATATTTAAAAAAAACAAGATATAACGTGTTAATTAGAGAGCTTTAAACGTGCAGGTAGGCTGATGTTGTGCTTCCCCCGTTCCCAGTCTTTATGCTAAGCTAAACGTCTCATCTAAGAATGTAAAAATAAATGTATTTACCAAAATGTTTAACTATTCCTTTGAAGAAAAAGGCAATGTTCAACTTCTATCAACCCCAAAACAACACAGGCATGGCTAACTGATGTATTTGACAAGACATGTGAAGCAACTAGCCAAAGAAAGCCCACAGATCCCACTGAAGTCTCAACCAAAAGAAGGGCAACCCTCCCTTGTGAAATTATACTACTTTGACATTTGATTTTATGGCTTGAGAAAACAATGTGTTGCAGAGCACAAAAAAGCATAAACATCTCAGTATAGAAACACCCACTGACACAGACAACACCCCTATTAAAGTTACAATACATTTCCCACTGAAGGACTAAGACTAACATGTTGCCACTGCAGGATATCGAAGACCTTTTTTTTCTTGCTCGGACTAATAATAACACGGAGGTTGACGGGGTTCGAGGATTGAAGCGGCATCTCACATCTGCCGTTTCCAAGGAGACGACAGTGAAGGTCAAGTCGGCGCTTTCACCGCCATGTTTACAGACAATCTGGTTCATCTGCCTTCACGGAGGAGACAAACACAAACACGGAGACATCACAACAAAACCCAGTCTACACTGGAATCTACTGAGTTTAACCGTCAGTATTTTAAAAGTAAAAAACATGGCAAACAAACTCAAAGGCAAAATGTAAACCCCCCTCCTTTAAGATCCAAAGGTCACAGTTCACAGCCACAAATCCCATCGACCATGCATGAACAATGAGCTCCCTCTGTTGGTGAATCACGGTGAAGCAGTCGGCCAAGCTTGCAACGTGTTCCCAAACCAAGATGCATCCAGAGAACAGGTGTGACATGCTGAATAGAGACAGCTCACACTAAATAATTCACAAAATAAAAGCCTGCCGTGGGAAAATATGTAATATATATGCATATAATGATGACTACAACTAGAAGAATTAATGTAAATTGTTGAAATATGCTACTTTTTTTTCTTTTTAGGATAAAGCTGAGTGAATAAACTGAGCTGACACAACTAGATGCATTCAGTATAACTCACAACACACGGGCATTGATGAGTCATATGGATGCATTTAGTAGTATTAGTCAGCACACAGTAGCTGGCAGCATGTTTTATCTGAAGCCCTGACAATGGACAAACCCAAGCCTGTTTTGGCTCCTGTGGACTTTTGGTTGACTAATAGAAACTCTGGTGTGCTGTGTTTGGAAATGAAGACCTTATAAGTTCTAGCTCGTTTCTTTATCCACAAACTGGCAGGGAATCAGGGGTTAAGGGCTGGTTATGCACTGCGGGGCTAAGAAAGCAGAAACAGGTCAGCAGAGGAACGAGAGAAACTGGGACAGGTTGGGAATTCTGAGGGCATCTGGTGGATGGGTGGAGAATGACAATGCAGGGGTCTGGAGGAAGTGGGAAGAGGCTGGAAACACGCTGTGCATTCCAAAAACACATATTATTATACTGCTTAGCATGCCAACAAATACATATTGAGTATGTTCCAATACATAGTGTGTCAAAACTCAAAAGTACCAGGATGTTCTACCGTCCAGTCACATTTCACAGTTTGCAAGCCAGCAGGGATTTCTGGCTAATTCTGATCCACAATCCTTGGATATGGGCGAAAAGGTCAAAGTTCAAGGTGCAATTTTGTGACAAACGTCCCAATTGAATGCATACTGCATGCAACAGTAAGTACTCTGAATGAGCAGCTGCAGTATGTCTCAAAAGTAAAAACAAAAAGAAAGCAATTTGGAACGCAGACTCGAGTAAAATAAAAACCACCGACGCCTCCATTGTGCCTTCGGAGCCTTCAGAGGGAACCAGAACCGTGATCATCACTCTCATCGGGTCATGATTCGCTGCATTGCTCTACACCGACGAGACATTTTTTGGCATGTCATTGCAGGAGAAGTTATTAATGGCTTTAATAATGACTGCATGACATTTAGGTGAGCGAGCTCCAGGGCTTCGGTACGGTGCATGCCGGCTCACTGGCCTGACACCAAGAGACACATAACGGGCCTGAGACAGTTAACGTCATCTGGTTCACCTGCGTTAGCATTATAGGACTAAGCTATAACAATACCCAAAACTGTGTGGCTGTAGATCATTAGAGACATAAAAAATGCTGTTTGGCTCATGAAGAACATACTTTAAAATGTGGATTCTGCAAACATAATATTCTTCTTTTTATTATAGACATGAATAATATGCAGCTGTTTGTGTTTCCACATGTAGTTTATCTCAGGATACACCTGTGGTGCCTCTCATCTCAACCTGAACTAGTCAACCTAACTAAGTGAAAACACTGGTGTGGGACCTTAACCATAATGTGGATTGTACATATGTTCCTGTATGTTGACAAATTGAGGGGAGAAAAAGAAAGGTGTGACAAAAATATAACAGACTAATTATATTTGACGTCATCAAAGCATAAATAGAGCCCGTTCCTCACTGTTTGTCCAGTGTACCAAATACTCTTTTTCAACAAATCTTTATCCACAGCAGACATTTTGACATGTTAACAAAATCAATGCAGACTAAATTGTCATGTAAAAATGATTATGTTATGGTTATGGTGTAACCAGGCTACACACAGCACACTGTTTTTTAACATAATTATTGAACCATCTTTATCCTTGCTGAGACGCCATACCATAAGTGTGCAAAAAGAAAATTGTTCCTGGATGAACAAAATGTTCCAGGAGGAACAAATTGTTCCTGTGCAGGACGACTAACCGACAAGTTTTCCTCCAAAAGGATGAATCTGCTGCTGTAATCATTTAGCAGTGTTGGATACATGCAGCTGCAGTTATCTGCACTGTCTTGTATTTCCTTAAAAGCTCACGCATCAAAGTGTAAATGTCCGTCATGTCTTCAGAAACCAATACATGTTTAAATTTACAATAGACATGTGAGTATAATTTCTCTGCTTCACTTTGTTTGAGTTTTCCTTGATGTTAGAACATTCTAGGAGTTTACTTGATGCTTCAATCAAAAGCATTTCAGGGAGAGAGGAGAGCGATACAATAAACAGGCTCCTGTTTGAGTGCACAATATTTTTTCATTTCTCATTAACATTGTTACGTATCATTCAATACAACTCAAATTGCTCACTTTGGATTATCATTATTATTAAGATAATAACAGCTATTAATAGGGCTGTGTATTTTCAGTGCATTTCTTGGTCACAATACATAAACAAAACAAACCTAGAAGGCTCTGTATAAAGATTGTTTGTTTATGTAAAAGGAAATGATAATCAGCTGATATAGCATTATCAGATTTAATAAACTCACAAATATTGATACAGTAGCAGCATTAAACGTCCATGTAAATAATAAAGAAATTATTAAATTAATTTTGTTTATTAAATAAACAACACACATTGTAATTTTCAACGTTTAAAGACAAAAAATAATCGATTAAGTGGGGGAAAAGTGTTCAGCGGATGAACCAATAATGTTTGTCTAGATACTGTACTGCATGGGTGGGAGGAGGCAGGCACACACACACACACACACACACACACACACACGGGACCCTGAATAAGAACAAGGACAAACTCAGCACCTCACCCATCCTCATAAATAGTTTTTGTTGGGTTCATATAGGAGCATGACTGAAGAAGGTCTCACTAGCCATGTTAACTTCACGGCTGTAGATAAACATATACATATATGTATATAATATATATATTTCCGGTCATAATAAACCGGCTCTCCGGGGCGTCTGACTTCAAAGCTGCGCTGCCGCTCTGCGCGCTGTCCAGCAGGGGAGGTGCTGAAAGAGGCTGGCGCTGAGGCCTGGCCTTCCCTCTTGACAGGCCTTCTTTCCCGTCTCATCTCACACAGAAAAACAAGAAATATAAAACACCCCGATCCTCTAAAAACGCTGTGAAAAAAATAAAAAAATAGATGCGGATTTATTAAAAGTCCGCACCGGAACCAGGGTTCACCGTTTTGACGCTGCCGCCAGAGCGACCAAATCACGGCGAGAGATTCACGGAGCTAAAGGTAGAGACCGCTTCACAACCACGGGCCCAATAACAAACAAAGTTTAAACGTATTCATTTGTAAAAAAAAAAGACAGGAAACCACATTCACGCTGCAGCCTCCCCCGCCATAGCCCCCACCCTGCACATTATGACTAATAAAAACGACGTCAAGCGGCAGCGAAGGAGGCAGGTGGCTTCGTACCTTTTGTAGTCGGAGGAGAAAATCCCTCCGCTCGCCGGGTCGTGACCATATTCCGGCTCTCCGACGCTGGACGAGCCCCCCTTCTCGTCGTTGAAAGCGGAGCTGGCGGACATTGCCGTGGCTTTCTGTTGTTTTTGTTATTTTATTTTTTGTTGTTTTCTTTCCCTGTCGCCCTCACAGAGCAGCGATGGAGATTTAGTGCAGAGGGCAGCGGGATAGCACGGCTCTTAAAGGCGCACAGACACACACACGGCAGTTATCTGTGAGATGCTCGGTGCAGAGGGGGGTGATGGGTAACGGGGGGCGTGACGCTCTGGTCACGTGATATGTTTCAGATTGTAGTCCTTCTACCGGGATGTATTTATAGGCTTCGGTCACAGTATGGAAGCCCTGGGATGAATTATAAAGATCATTTTAATAAGGAAATACACATTTTATGACTCATAATATAAATATTTTTGACTTATTCTTTCAAAAATAATAACTTAGTTTTTAAATATTTTTGAATTAGTCTCTCAATATTATGACTCCAAATCCCAATGTTCCCAAATCTTTTCTGTCAAACCCCCCTATGATATATTTCATGAGTCAATATTTTTGACTTATGTATGTATGTTTTAATCATTACTTACATCTCATGACTGTGTAGTGTCTAATTATATAAATTATCAACATTTGTACTTATTATATATTTAATGTAATTTAAAGTATCTCAATATTACAACTTATAAAACTTTTTTTTTTACTTAGTAGCTCAACATATTTTGACTTATCTCAAAAAAATGAATTAGTATCTCAATAATATGACTTAATATGTCCTTATTGTGGCATATACCTACCACGACAAATTATGTGCATTACTTAGCTTTCTGTCATTGCACACATGGTTTTGAGCACATCTGGCATGCTATCCTTAGCGTTAATCTGGATAATATTGTGTAGGCAGCTGTGGCTCAGGAGGTAGAGCGGGTCGTCCACTAAACTCATATGTTCTGTGAAGGCGGTATGCGGTGCATATCAATGCTAAAACCTTAGGTAGTTATAATCTACTTAAGTAAAATGCTTTAGTATAAAGATTAGAATATACTTAAAGTACCAAAAATGAAAAATTATCATAATGCCGAGTGATGTATTAATGTTAGCATCATTTTAATGTTGCAACTGGTAAAATTGGGGATTACTTTAACTATTTTGTTTGCTGCTCCATGGCACAGCAATCATATAACTATAGTGGAGGAGAAATATAAAGAAACATGAGTATACAATGGCAATACAAGTACTTTAAATCACATCACTTGAGTAAATTAAATTATTTAGGCTATATTAAAAAACTGCTGTAATGTATGGAGCTACAAAAAAAACTAAGTAATTATCAGATGAAACTTTGCTGCAGTATAAAACAATAACAACAACAACAGAAAACCAACTTGTATGAAGCCAGCTCCAAACTCAAGGTTGGGGTTGCGCGAGGGTCGTCAGTTTGTCTCCACCAAAGCAAACACCTAAGTTAGCTAGTTAGAGCAACGGTAGCTTTGAGCCGGTTATTCACAAACATGAGCACGAGGTGTGGAAAATGAAGAAAAGCAATATGCAGCTTCACACGTAAGTTACGTTACAAAGTAACAATAACCAACACAGTTTAAACTCAGGAGAAACAAATATACTATTGTTAACTTTAGCTCGCTTACCGGAGCTAGTTAGCTAGCGTTAGCTATACTAGCTAGTACAATGTATCATTAGCTGACAGCTTTTAGCTAACATGGCAATACAAATACACTTAAAATATTAATACAAATTATTGCCTGTCAGTTTCAGTTGATTTAATGGTGTTAAACTAAACTTTAACTTGTTACCCTTCTAACTAAATATGTGTTTTAATTATAGCTAGCTTACCTTACTGGTACTGGTGGTACTGTTATGGTGTTAGCTAGCTAGCAAGCGTTGGCTAGCGTTAGTTACGTTGACGATGTAATTTAGCTTTCTTCTAGCTTTAGATCTTCTCGATATCATTTCAGTTCTAGCATATCACAAAGCAGAAGAAGTTCCCTCTTGGTCTGGGGCAGCAACAGGAATAAGAAGAGGATCACTAATCATGCTCCCAAAAAAGCAGCCCGGGTATCTATTTAATCTAAATAACGTTAAGCCTACACTTTAAATCATCAAGCAGGCCTAAGTGCTAGTTACATAAACACCGTGGAAGTATTTTAACGGATTCTGACTGTGCTTCCCGTCTTTGCAGGTGTTGGACCACGAAGGCAAAGACGTCACTCCTCTGCCGCTGTATCGTGCAGCGCCAGGAGAGGAGTCCCAACCAGGCAGGAACTTTCTGGACGAAATCTTTCCCGACTCTGGATCAGAATACTTGAGATCCCCTTCAAGCACCAGTGTGCTTTCTTGCAGGTACCAGGTGGTAACGTTACTGACCATGATGTCAATGTGGTAACGTCAATAGGAAAATAGTTTCCGATTTATTTTGTGGTTTGATTATAGCAAATAGGTTTGTGCAAGGACCTGGTTATCTTATCAAGAAATATGCAACAATTAGCTAATAAACTATCCTTACGTTTACGCCTGGACATTGGTCATTAATTACACGCGTCGGAAAAGTTAGCAAAAGAGCAACCAAGTAGTGACCTTAGTTTTGGGATAGGCAACAGGGGCACAACAGTGGATATTATATTATAGACACATTTATGATCACAAAATGTTTTCAATAATGATTTTTTCCCCAGCTCATTTATGGGCAGCAACCAACGATATGCTGCAACGTCACTGACTAGAGATAGTGAGGATAGTATTGTTCAACTGGACATACCAATAACCCATCCAGCTACAAGTGGTTAGTATTGCATAGCTTTATTTATATATATATATATATATATATATATTTATATATATATATATATATCTGGTGATTATCATATCCTTGAATGCTTTGAATTGGTCTTTCATATGATAAGATAATGTATTGACAATACAGTTTTACATTCTTATACTGTGTGCGATAAAATATTAACATTGCAAAAGAAATACAATTACATCTACAGCATCTTAAGCAGATAGTCTTTTTGTGGTATTTTATACATGTATTGATTATTATTATTATTTATTGTCTCTTATTCCCCGCCAGAGGTGCCGAGGAAAAGTGACAATGTGAAAGAGCATGTGACAAAAGAGATGTTGGATGAGGAAGTAAACATCTGCCTTACTGAAACAGACACCATTACACTGCTGGACATACCCAGCACCTTCATATCATGGCAAGCTGATGATGCAGAAGCTATTAAGTGAGTGCTTGTTGGCTTTCTTGAATATGAGGCAAAATATGAAACGCACAACAGGCACAGGAAGTGGCACTTTATGTCTCTAACTTGGGAACTGCCTGTCACATACTGTGCAGTGTGTCTATCAGTTTGTGTTATACACACACGGCGTATATTGTTTGTTCTTACAGAGAGAGAAACGTTCAATATGCTGAGCTTTGTAAGAACAAACTGGGCAACGATAAGTACATGGCACGATTCACACAGACCTTCAGTGAAGCACCCAAAGACAAGGAGATCCAGACTGACGAGATTGCCACGGTGGATGAAGGTTAGGCTTAATTATCCTTCAAATCAATCGATGTAGCGGACCTCCATCACAGTACAGGTTTTTGCTGCAGTTCATCAACATAAACCCACATTTTGGTGTGTTTGGCGGGTATTATTAGGTTTCAGTTTTTCAAAGTAGACAGGTAACTGAAATTCTCTCGTGTCCACAGGGACGATTGCTTCTGTCTGGGACATCAATGACTCTTTCGTTAACCCAAAAAAAACCCTTGAAAGTGGTGACCTGGATGACTATCCAGAGATTTTCATGGACACCAGCAAAGGTCAAGAAAAGAGAGAACAACTGAGCAGCAGCAGCATCAGCATCAGCACAGTCTGCATGGGTAAGAAGAACATTAAACACGGTAACGTTGAACGTCTTTGACCCAGCAAGTGCTTGGGACTGGAGAGGTTCTAAGGATCAACACATTCTTGCTTGAGACTAGTTTTGCAATCACTTACATGCATCATTTTCTCATATTTAATTTCCTCAGGCAGCACCAATAGCTCACAGTTAGAAATGGAAACGTGTGGAAACAGTTTGCAGGCTGATGCCGACATGCTGCTCACCATGTTGTCAGAGTCATTTAAATGCAGCTTGTTAGTGATGGAGAGGAGCGTCGTGGCAGACGCATTTAAAACCAAGCTGGCTGCTTACAGGCAGCTGCCCACACTGGAAGGTAAACTCAGGTTATCACCACTTTCTCACATGTGTTGGTGCAGGTGCACCATTTCTCGGTCGGTTTCTCTGTCGGTTCCAAAATGTAAGTGTATTTGAATGAGTGCGGTATGCAGAGGTCTAATGTTGATTGTGTGAGACCCTGACCGCACAGTGAAGCCCGGGACCGAGCAACAGAGCGAGGAGGGGGAGGAGAGCTCTTCATCTCCAACGCTGGAACACCTCTTTGCTTTCACCTGCAAGCTCACCAGAGGATGCAAAATTACCAGCATGGCCTGGAACAAGAAGAACCCGGTAACAAAGGCCTGAACAAAACAAAACACTCAATCCAGCTGCTGTTTGAGAGCAGGACAAATTCTTCACCCATTGTCATTTTGTGTTCCTTGTGTTCATTCTCAGTGTCTTAAGCTGAAATGGGATTCCCAGTTAACTGCCTTTTCTCCTTATGAGCGACATTTAATACACATTTTAATAATGTTGATGTATGCAGTTTGCACATAACCATACTTTAACAACTGTGCCTCTCCCAAAATAGCAGAAATTATAATTATAATGGGCAGACATGTATGTTGTTATTGTTCTACTATTACTAGTCTTTCGTTTTTATAATGAATTGAATTATTGCTTTCTGTACAGGTAAAATATCTCACACTTCAACTCTGTTTACTCCCTGTAAGGATATCCTGGCTGTGGGCTACGGTGACTTTGACTCGAGGAGCAAGAAACCAAGTCTGATCTGCTGCTGGTGCCTAAAAAACCCTGTGGTATATTTCAATACTTTGTTGCTGACATCTTCCAGCGCCCTAACTCCTCTTGCTAGCATTACTATAATTGAATAGTAATTGGAAATATATGACATCCTTTTGTCTGCTTTTTCTTAGTACATTTAAAATGTATGAGGCAGGGAAAAAACGGGTTGTCCACTGCCATGGGTGTGTGTATGGGTGCACTCCATTTAGTGCTTAAGAAAACGACTGATTGTAAACGTGTCCCCTGTGCAGTGGCCGGAGCGCATCATCTACTGCCATAGTTGTGTCATATCCCTGGACTTCTCAGCCAACAACCCCAGCCAGCTGGCTGTAGGGATGGACGACGGCACCATGGCCATCTACGATGTCAGTCAGTACGACGTCCCATGTATCGCCAACAGCAGGTGAGACTGTGCGATGGTGTGGACGCTGGAGGATGGAAAAACAGAAATGCTATTATTGGACTAAACTCTTTTTTTTTTGTTAGCTTTCCTAATATTTCTATTCTGCAGAAAGTGTTTCAAAAAGCACCTGCATCCAGTGTGGCAGGTCAACTGGATCAAACAGGGGATGACATCATCAGGGCAGGTCAGGCCAGAAGCTCTCATCTCCGTGTCAGCTGATGGGCGGATTTCCAAGTGGTTCCTCTGCTGCGATGGTCTTGACTGCTTTGGTACTGTAGTCTTCAGCAGGATGTGGTTACATCACATGTCAATCAAATGTCTTGAAGAGAAACTATAGTAAACAGTGCTATTGTTAAATCTAAAGTGAGCAAAGTCATTATTTCTTTTTACCATTTTGGAACTTTCATGGCCGGTTTTCTGTGAGAATGCTTTCATATAAATTATATATATTGCTGTATATTGGTGCTCTCACACAATAATCGTAATTCTAATAACTGTATTTATTCTTCAAAAAAAAACAACACATGTTCTCAGACCTGATGAAGCTAAAGAAGAAAAAAGCAGATAAAAAGACAGAACAGGTTCTGCCATTCACGGGGAATCCTGGTCTTTGTGTTGACTTCCACCCAAAAGTAAGTTGATCACAGCAGTCAGGTGGGTTTGAGCCGAGCTTAGTCCTCAGACTAAAGGCCTGTTTTTGTGGAGTTATTTTCTTTAATCACTAGACTTCTTTCTGCAGCCAATTTAAATTAATGTTGTTTTTTCTGGTTTGTGTGTTTCTCTGACTCATATTGTTTCTCCTGGCTTTCCTTCATCCTGCAGGATTACAGCATCTATGTGGTCGGCACATGGGAGGGGCCCATCCACAAGGGCTGCGTCTCCAACAATCAGCATTTTCTGGACACTTACCAAAAACACTTTGTGCGTCTGTCTGGATTGATATTTGAAATGTGTATTTGAATTGGTATATATATATATATATTCCAAAGCTTTTTCAGCATTATGTGTTTAAAGCAAAAGACAAAGGGCCTGTTTTTCAAAGCAGGAGTAGATGAATAGGACGTTAGCTTTGGTCTCACGGATGATACGTTGACTAGAAACCAACCTGCAGACCAAACCAGCAACAACTAGTTTGGGTTGTTTTAATGTAATGTAATAAGAAAACAATACCATGTGTGGACGTTCAGTGCATTCACATATCTCACCTCCCTCCCTCTCAGTGCCCCGTGAACCACGTTGAATGGTCTCCATTTCATTCGGACATGTTCATGAGCTGCTCCTCTGACTGGACCATCCTGCTGTGGAGGAAGGACCTCTTCAAGCCCGTGCTGAGCTTCACGTCCACCCAGAGGGCCGTGCACGCCGTCAAGTGGTCCCCAAACTGGTCCACGGTATTCGCAGCTCACAACGGAGAGCAGGTGGAGATCTGGGACCTGAACTCGAGCATGTGAGTCGTTTACCGTCATTTGATGCTTTTTATCTGATTGGAGACATGAGCCAGAGACAATCCTGTGTCCACCTCCTTTCAGCGTGTACCCTTCAGTTGTGCACCACGCCGCCGATGGCATGAAGGTGACGTCGCTGCAGTTCACCAGAGGGATCGACGGCGTGCTGGTTGGGGACAGCGACGGGCAAGTGACCGTCTACCGGATCAAGAACCTCAACGTGGGAGGAGACAAGAAGGTCTGTTATATTCTACATGTCGCCTACTGCAGGACGCTTCAAATATGCAGTATTTATTATGTATTTCTTCATATTGAGAAGGGTTTGCAGAGCACACGAGCTCCTTTCCCAACGAGTAGTTCTAGGCAGGATGTCGGACAGTTACTGAGAAACGGTCGTGAATACCAAAGATGAGATTTAAGATGGCAATTTTCTGCCACGTTTTAGGAATTGTGCGAGTGAGAGGAGGAATAGTGCGTGTGGGGTAAAAGGTTTCGTCTCTCTTTCTTTCAGGTGGACAGTCTGGAAGACATCGTTAACTCTGCAGTTAGCCTTGGAAAGTGAAACTTGGAAACTGTAAAAAAAAAGCTTTAATTTATTTGCCATTTTAACAACATCAAACACGATACTTGTGACACAGCCAAGGCCATTTTGTTTCAGAGCCACTTGTTTGTCTTCATTTTGGTACGTTAGTTACATTTTTGCCAATTATTGAAAATGTTGTAAATTGAAGAAAAGTCTTAAAAAGTATCTATAAATGTATGAAATAAATCCTTTATTCAGTGTAGTTTGTATATTTAAACAAGGAATTGTACAATAAAATGTAAATAAAAGCTAGAGGGAAATTACTATAAAATTAAACCACAATAAAAAAAAGGGAAAGACAATGAGAGCATTTCAATTTGACTTTACTTTTTGAAAATGCACTACAATTAGTCTCGAAACCTTGATGCTCTTTTAACTTCAAATCTAATATTTTAGAAAGTTTTTAAATCTAAACCTTACGTAATGTAATTGTATCCTGTTAACAAAAGTAAGTCCAGGAGGTTCTTGTTTGGTACATTTGATTTGAACAACAAAAGAAAGATATTTTTTGTTTTGCACACTAAAAATAAGCGTAAAGTTGAGATCTAAAGACTTAATTGTGACGACAAGAGACGGACCTTATTTTACAGGCTTAGGGAGCCCCCTAGTGGCAGATCACATTAATGGAGGTTTAGATGAGAGATTTAAACTGAAGGGCGTCGAGTCAGAGAGAGTTGTGTGAAAAATGAATATTCTGCAACATTAAGTGTAAACTTATGCAAATATGTATTCTCTCGCTGGCCATGTTGGATATGATTTAATACAGAGCGTATATCTTCCTGCCATACTTTTAGAAAGTATTTTTGGTGGTTTGAAAAACAAAAGAAAAAAGTCTTTGATTTCTTGGTTCTCAGTTTAGGATTAATTATCTCCAATTGGAGATGTGATCTTAACTATCAGATTCATAAAAAAAAGACTGTTTTTTCATACATTTTATCCAAACATAATTTAGTTTATACAACAAAAATATACACATAAAGTTACTCTGAGGTACTTTTAACTTAATGTAATACTGAAGCCTCTTTATGACCAACACAAGTAAACAACACCATCAGTGAGAAGATTTCTTTATATAGTTATTCAGGTCGGATTCTGGCAAAAATCAGACGACATGCAGGTGCACCAAAAAAAGACCCGGGCCGTATTGCTGGGCCCATTGGAGGGAAAGGAGACCCAGCAGAACCAGGACCGAGCGGGGCAGACTGTTCAGACCCTGCTGCAGTAAAGTTAAAGGTTTTCAAAAAGGGACTCGACCACTTATACGTGAGTTTTAAGCGATGCATCATTTCCCCGTCTCGTATAATAATGTAGTTGTGTTGTTGCAGCCCGAGCAGCGGCCCACATGAGGACGACCGACTGAGCTGAAGCAGCGACCGTCAGCGTCGGTGTGCAGAACTCAAGAATGCGTCGGCTAACGCAGTTATTCTGGATGACAGTGCTTTCTTTCATTCACACGCCGGCTCGGACCAATTGCATCACGCTCCCCAACCAGCTGGCATGCCTAGGAATGAAAAACCTCCCAACGGGGGAAGTTGCAGAAACTTACCTAAACAAGAGTTTCAGAAGAGGAAATTAAAAGGCCCAAATACCTGCACAACAGCGAAACTCATGTAAAACAACTTCCTGAATTCTGTTCTCAGATCATCAGATTACACAATGATGCCTCTGGTTCCCGAGATAAAATTACAAATTAAATTAACGTCCCGATCAAACAAAAGTAATTTGACTTGTCAGAGTGAGAAAAGGCACATGTTTTACTGATAAAACTAAAGATGGCTCACTTATATACTCAAGTGTCCCAGAGAGAGTTAACAGTGAGCCAGCAGGTGTAGCAGCTAAATGGAATGCAGCCATCATCCATTTGATTTTCCTACAGTGACATGTCACACTGACCTCTGGGAGGCCTGTTGACGCACAACTCTGGCGAACACTTTGAATTAAAAGCTTTATTGTTTCGGCATCGGGTTACAGTCCAGACAGGTGAACAAAGCAAAAAGGGGGCAAGGCGCCGAGGAAAGAGGACAACAGACACAAACATGGCCACAAAGACAGACGTCCCAGTAGACGTTCAGCAGGTAAGCGGAGGAGAGAAAGTGGCTTGCAGGTACTCTGGGGAGCTCATTAAGGAATTAAGAAGCAGGTGTGCATGAGGGAGTCATGTGATGACTGAAGGAGGGAAACAATGAGGCCTCCTGCAGGTCAGGGAGGAGGGTGACGAGTTCAAGTAATAATTTGAGGCTTCGCTTAGCATAAAGTCTACAAACAGATAGGAAAAACAATGTGTACCAGCACCTATATAAACAATACATTCATAAAATGTCGCTTGGCTAGCTGTTTCACCCAGTTTCCAGTCTTTATGCTATGCTATGCTAAGCTAACCGTCTCCTAGAGGTTAGCTTAGCTCCTAGAGTGCATTTCCCAAAATGTCTAACTAGTCCTTTAAATGAAGAGAACATTGTTTCTAACTTAACTAAATGACTGTGCACTTCTGAAGTGACTTGTAATAGTTGTAAAAACCTCATAACTTAGATCTTTTATCATATAAAACCCTTCAAACTCATTCAATCAGCTGAACTCTACAGTAGGAGAGATAAACTGTTCCCCAGACCAGTGTCTTCAAGTCCAATCCAACCCACAAAACAAACATTACAAATTATTTAATTTTAGAAGTCCATGTTGCATCACCAAGACTAACTTCCTGCTTGTTAATGTGTGCGGCCGCTATCTGCTGACAGCGCAGACTGCAGACACGATGAGTAGTAAAACACGGCCGTGACGCTGCTGCATTTCCAAACCAGGCCGTGATCCGTGACCCTCTGAAGGTCACGTATCCTCCCAGAGCTGCTGCAGTAAGCGAGGGTGACGGGTCGCAGACTGACCATGTGATTCTGGTTCAGATCGGCACGTGGAAAATCATGTGCTATTTAAATGGTGAGCAAGAGGGGAAACATAGACGTAGGCAGCAAAAAAAGGGCACATTTTCTTCATGCTTTAAAGTATCCTTTCCTCAATAAAGAGGTTCTGGCATCTGTCCGTAGAGGATGCGAGTAGTTTTGGGTTATGTGGTCCGGGTTAACATCCCTTTTATAAACAATGGATCGGTTTTGGTTTGTGTTTCAAGCTCTGTGGGAAGTGAACATTTCTCGTAATGTGTTCAGTTTATTCACCTTTTTACTTAGAAAATGCAGGTTTACCCTCCTCTGATGGGCTGTGATACATAATTATGGCAGTATTATATGATTTAAGTTGTATTTGGATGAAGGCTGAACTTTTGGAGTTTGACCGATCATTTTAACTCAAGTTGTCGTCATGTGGTTTCAGTGTGAAACTTCGGCCGTGTGCTGATGCTTTATTGCCTGTTTAATACTTTACTTTAAAACTCACCTTGTTATTCATTTCTTTGTTGGTGAGATAGACACTTGGAGGTCACGTGTATTGATATTTTTCATTGTGGAGCTGTTTACTGCAGGACCCGTCTTAAAAGATAAGGATTGTTTCCTGACCTGAGATCAGGTGCTTCCTCCACAAATGTGCTTTATGCGCTCCAACTGTCAAAGATCAGAGTTTAAAATACAATTCCTCTTTATTATTTTTCTGGTGTTGTCTTATGCTTGATGTAAAGTAAAGAGAGTAGTGAAATACATTCATTTAAGTGTTGTTTTTAGATGTAATTTTCTATTGTTGGTTCTTTCTTGACCACATATTGTGTAACTGACATGAGTTACTATTTTTTACATTCACTGTTTAAATGAAAGAATCAAAATATCAATATAAAAATACACCTTTAGCGCCAAAAGTAAAAGTATTAATTATGCAGAATGGCACAATACAGATGGATTATAGGTGTTTTGGTTTAATTGGTTTAATGCTGCAGCTGGTGGAGGCGAGACTAATCGTTCCTGAACATCCAATTAAGCCCCATTTCATCTTAACCTCTTATAACACATCATCATTAATGTGTTCAGAATATGTAGTTTTATTAATCAGAATCTGAAAAGTGACTTAAGTTGTGGAGTAAAAAGTACAATAGTTGCCTCTGAAGTGAGGTGGAGTAGAAGTATTACATGGCAGAACATGTAAATAAGTAAAATTATAATTATAGGTACATTACTGGAACCCACTAAACCTCACAAGAAAGCTCCAGACAACAAACTCCAGCCATGTGTTGTTGTTGTTGTGTCGGTCACGTGCACTAAACTGCTGACTTTACATTTCCCTACGCAGCAGCAGACTGGGCGTGCATTCCTAAATGATGGTCTGCACCTTTAACGCCCCTGAACGCGTCTTGTGGTCGCGTTCGTCCAATTAGTGCGTAGGTGGAGCGCAGGAACAGACCGACAACCGACACACGGATTCTGTTTTTTTTTTCAGTTCCTGAACGCGCAGAGAGAGAAGACGAGAAGTGAAGTCCCTCTTCAGCGGCGGGACGTGGATCAAGTCCGATGGTGTGGGAGGAAGATTTCCCGATGATTGAAGTATCGATACCCTCGATGGAGAGGGAGGTGGACGAGTCGGGAAAGTCCAGAAAGGTGAGGAAGCCGTGGGACCCGCTGAATAACTCGTGTTGCGCGTTTCCCGGCAGCGCAGCAGCATTAAGCGTGTTTTCTGGGTTTTTTATCGCTTTTTGTGCAGCGCGGAGAAAAAGGTGAGCCAGGTAACCCGCAGGGGGCGGAGCCAACGAGAGCACGTTACAACCATGGGAACATCAATGGAGGCTTGCATTTTCATTTTTGCTTTGAAATAAAAAATAAATAATGGTATAAGTTAGTAGGTTACACAGTGAAGTACTGTAGGCATACTTAAGTACAGCTTTGAGGTACTTTTGTGCTACTTTATACTGCTACTTCAGAAGGAAATGTACTTTTTTTTGTGCTAATTTAAATTATTTTGCAGATTCGATTATCGAAACAATTCATCATATTTTAATATGTAATTTGTTTTGTGTGTAACAAACTAAAAACTTCAAAAAGTAGTAAAAAGTACAATAGTTTCCTTTTTAAAAACTACAGAACTGTTAGGAATAATACTTTCTACCACTGAACAATATTATGTACTTTGTTGTAAATATGTTTGTGTTTTACACGCATGACCTCTCACTCCCCAAGCATGTACTCCATGTAGGGTGGAAGAAGTATTCTTTAACTCAAGTAAGAGTAACAATACAGCACAATAAAAGACCAGCATTATGTAAAGGCTTCCATAACTTAAAATAAAGAAGTATTATCAGCAAAATGTATGTAAAAGATCAAAAGTATTTGTTTTCCAGACAAACAGCCCTGTGATTGTTGTTGTGTATTACAAGAAGGCTGGAAAACATTGGTGACTTTATACTGCTGTACATGTCTCCTTGAACACACACACACACACACACACACACACACACACACACACACACACACACACACACCGTTTCTCAGTTCCATATCTCTGTTTGTTTTACTGGAGTTCTCTGTGTCTTTACTTTGTTGGTGGGATTAAAACGTTAAATACAGCAGCTTGATGTGAAAGGACACAAACCTCCAGAGAACTGTCACCTAGTTATGAATTGTAATTAATTTCAGTCACATCTCCATTTTAAACAAATAATATATAAAAATGACACTGACATGAGGAATGTTCTGCAGTGTGTTGAACTGACCTCTGACCTCTGTTTGGTTTTATCATTGCTGTCTGAGATTTAATAGAAATGAAGCTCTGTACCTCCTCCTGGTGGAGCAAGTATGTCATTGCATCCTGATGCAAACGTCTTGGAAATAGTTTGCTAAAATTGTTAAACTGCAAAATATGATTGTAAGAATCTCAAGATATCAAGTTGATTTAAGTCCTCAATTTTAAATCTTAAAATGAAATAGACTTTATTACAGTTTTTACTACAACTGTGTAGTTTTTATTTCAAGAGAAATCTGTACACAAATATTAGTTTAATTTGCATAACATGTTTTTATTTTAAAAACGCATAACATTTAAAAATGTAATATAATAATACAAATAAATAAAATATTGGGCATTCGAGGAATTATGGTGTTAAATGTTGTGGATGATTACTTTAACATTAATATAGACACACTTTAAATGTCATTCAATTCAATTCACTAAATGACAGATTGTGATTAAATCCTCTCGTTTGTTTGCAGCTTTTCAGAGTGGAAGTCTTGTTTCACGGGAGGAAACATTATGTGCTCCGAAGAAACAGCGAATTCCAGACTCTCCACAGAAAAGTAAGTTGCTTTAATTATTACGGAATTTTTGATAATTCCCTGTATGGAGCGCTGCATGTTATGTGTCAGTTATTTGTAACCTCAGATAATATTTAACATAACAATAAAAAACACAAGGAAGCTTCACATTGATGCTCTTTCATGTTTGTAAGAATAAGCATTGAGGTGCTTCAAATTAAACGTTTTTACTTTATCAGTTACGTTGTGATAGTTTTATATCATATTTTAAAATCATCATTTCTATATTAATATAGTTGCAGATGAATAATAATATTTTATGGATTAGCTAACATGGGTGAAAAAGTCATTTCCATATGTTTTTATTAATGCAACTCAAATGTCTCAAACCAAAATGCATTGTGTGTATTCTTCAGTGAATTTCCTTTATTGTCATTATACGGTAAAGGACTGCACATGCAGAGAATAACAATATATATATATATATAATTTTTTTTTAATATAGCTAAGTATATAAAGGTAGTCCCAAAGTTACAATTTACTTGAGTTATACAGCTATATACAGTAAAAATATGTTAAATATGTGAGTTATAGGGAAATAACTGAATAAAAATATTGTTTTTGCAAACAATGCACAAAGAATTGAGCATTGTTTGCGTCCATGTTTGTCGGCCATCTTTTTCCCTTGCCTTTCATTGAGTGTTTTGGGACGTTATCAACTTAGAATCATAGGAATAGTGTGAAAGCCCCTGTAAGAAGTGAGGAAACTACCATTTTAATTCCATCTGTTTGGCGTTGCGTGCCCTCACACCGTCTTGTTGCATCTTCTCGTCCCTGCAGCTCAGGAAGATCATCCAGACTCCAGATTTCCCGAGCAAAAGGAACCCGCACCTGAGGACCAAACCTCAGGAGCAGAGGAGCCAGGAGCTGGAGGACTACGTCCAGGTAAGGCCTGCAGCCCGGGGAGGCTCCGCATGGCCTTCAGCGGCAGCTCTGGGATGCTGGAGCGCCGTTTGGCAAGGCAGGAGTCTCCAACAGGGGTTTGACCTCACTGAGCGTTTATATAGCACCGTTAAAAACAGAAGGTCAAATCAGTAAGTCAAGTTTTATTTATTTAGCGTCTTTCAAACTAATTAAATGCAGATGAAGAGACTAATGCACATTGAATTAAGTCAGGGGAAATAACATCATTATCATTTTAAAACAGTCAAATGTTAATAAAAATGATAATAAAAGTAAAATTAGACAAAATAAAATATGTGTAATACTAAAACACTGTATAGAATCAAACTTAAAAAAGCAATAATAAAAAATTATAAAACGCTACATAAAAGCCAGACGTTTAAAACTATGCATATTTTCAGTTTAAAAAGTGCTTTACAGGAATAAGAAAAGTAAAAGTTTACAGAAAAAACAGTCAAGAAAAAGTGAAAGATGCTTAAAATCTATCAGAAGATTTGATCTGCAAAAGCAAGGCGGCTGTTCAGGACTCATCTTTACGCAGCTCATACAAGTCTGGATTGTTGTCTGTTGCTGCAGGACATCATCTTCCAGAACGAAGACGTGCCCCAGGTGCTGCTGGACTTCCTCCACGTGAGACACTTCCACACCGGGACCAAGGTCAGCAGCATGGAGTAAGTCCTGCAGCCCAGACTCCTCTGACCCTGAGACTCTGACCCAGACTCCTCTGGCCCGGAGACTCTGACCCAGACTCCTCTGGCCCAGAGACTCTGACCCAGACTCCTCTGACCCGGAGACTTTGACCCAGACTCCTCTGACCCGGAGACTTTGACCCAGACTCCTCTGACCCGGAGACGCTGGACTGCTGCTTGGTTCAGGTCCTCTGTTTATGGATTGGGGGCCAACTTTAAGCACATTTCTCCCAGAAACTGGTCTGAGTGGGGTCATGCTCCTCTTAAAAGATGCTAGCTTCATGGATCATAGAGTAGCGTCTGTAGAATCATATTCAGGACCTTTTTTATTTTAACAATGTCTTTTCAGGTAATTCAGTATTTTTATTTTTTCAGATCGCTTGATGATTTGGACAGTCAGGATTACAGGTGAGCTCTACCTGTATTCGTGTGGTGCAGTTTGTGTACTGTGCAGCAGCTATGGATCATCAGATTCTCTGATTCCTGATTAATCAGAGTACTCACTATTTAGCATTAGCAAAGCATGAATAAACACTGAATTCATCATTTACAAAGCATTAGTAACTCATTAGTATGCAATTCATAAACACAGTTATAAATGTTTCATTCTTCATTAATAAGCTTGGGTTTTCATACTTTATACATTTTATATAAAGATTGTTTTACTGCTTTGTAAGGCATACATAGTCTTCACTTTAGATTAGGTCACAGAACATACTTAACTAATACTTAACGAGTAGTTAAGAATTGTAGTTTTTTTTATCATTTACTAACACATTACAAATGATCTTATTAATCATCTATAAGTCCTTAATAGTTAATTTACAAATGTGGAATCCATCATTTATAAAGTATGAAAACCCAAGCTTATTAATCAAGAATGAAACATTTATAACTGTTTATGAATTGCATACTAATGAGTGTTCATGTTGGAATAATGAGTTATAAATGATGAATTCAGTGTTTATTCATGCTTTTACTAATGCTAAATATTGTGTCCTTATTATAAAGTGCTACCAAATATACTTGTGTCACACCAATGATGAAAGTTGGTATACACATTGTCTTAATGTTCAGAGTATTAATGTTGTATTTCTTTTGTTTCCTCAGTTATCCATTACCAAATCAGCGTGTGTTGGGGTTCTTTCAGGATCCGTATCTCTCCGACTGCACATCAGGTACGACGCACACTAACGTTTCCCGACTGCAGCTGCGAGTTGAAAACTGACCCTGAGCTCTCGTCTCCTGCAGAGCTGCCAGATGTCGTGGTGGACGGGGTTCTTCAGGGTTTTTATACCCGGGACGTCCGGGTCAGCTTCACCGCTCCCGTTCTCACCGAGCCCGACCCCACCGCTGCTATAGAGGCCTGAAAGCCCAGTGAGACGCAGCATCTAGTGTTTTAAAGTAGAATATATGCAACACAGCCAAATGCACAATGCCAGCCAGGAAGAGGAGAGGAGGAAAGAGCCTGAAATACCAAAAATAATCTTGAAACGTGTCTTTTATTATTTTTACTACTGTCGCTTAGTTTAGGTTTAAAATAAAGGAACAGTTTAGAAAAGTACATGAAATCCAGGCAGCAGAAATAGTTACTTTTTTTTTTTGTCAGTTGATTCAGAGTTTGTTACATTTGTGTATTTGTAGTCATTTAAGTTTATTGAGACTGAAACTGAGTTGTACATAAGTGTTCGTCAAAGGTTACTTTTTAGTTTAAACAAATCATTTTGGCGTTATATGTACTTTTGTATCATGTTTATATTGAAATTATAATAAATAATCAAACACAATACATCCTGTTTCTTCATTTAAACTTCATTTGACAAGTGACGCCTTTCCAGTCAAAACACATATTTTGTATATATTTCTTTCATATAGTCCTATTTCCAGTCATGACTAAGTTCCCCCAGTACCTCATGAACCTACATACATCAATATAGATAGACTAACCTCTCATAATTTAGAATAATGAGGAAAAAAAGGGATTTTTGTAATACTCAAAAAAAAGACTAAACGTTTTTTTTTTTTTTTTTTAAATAAATCAGGTTGGGAAAACAAAAAGTATTATTTATACATGTGTTCAATAAATTACATTTAGGTTGAGGGGGGGTAGTGTTGGGGGGCCCTTCCTAAAGTATTCCTTGTATGAATAAATAAAACAACTCTGATTCTGCTTCTGCACAACCCCATAATGTGTGTTTGCACTTTACTCCATGACCTGAACACACACATCTCCCTCCCTAGCCGTGTACTTCACACTGTGTGGCCACGTACAGCCCCTAAGGAATGTAGCCCTGTAGTGGCGCATGCGCAAGAGCGGGAACCGGAAGTAGCTGTCTCTTCATTCCGCCTCCAATGTACCGACTTCTCCAGCTGCGTCGCAATCCACCGGTGGCACTGAGTGCGGTTTGTGTACCTCACCAGGAAGCAGGACCCTCTTCCTGACTAAGTGAACCCGGAGCCAGCTCATTATTACCGGTACGTGCCGCTAACAGCTGAGCAGCTACTGGAAATGTCAACAAAACGAGCTGCTGTCGAGCTGCCGCGTGTGAAGCGGTTACGGGACAAGTGTCGGGGCTCGACTCTTAAATTAGATCGCCTGCTAAAGTGTCAGATTAGCTGTAATGAAGTGAAGCTTAAAGATCCACCCTGCGTGCTGCTGCTGCTAGCATGTTCGCACAGTGTGTGTGTGTGTGTGTGTGTGTGCGCGCGTGCACGTTAGCAGTGACCTAACTCCTGCATTCTGTCCCATAAGTACACATGAATGCTTCTCAGTGGTTTCAGGGAACATGTCATCACATTGGAAACGTGGATCAACTGAGTTAAAGACGAGTTAATACGATTATGTGTACAATTAACTACCAAGCATTGTCTTTCTATTGTCTTTCTATGTGTCTGTATGGTGTTGTCACAATACTATAATGTATAACTTTGAAACTAACAATATTCGATATGATAGGGAAAAACATATTGAGGGTACACTTATAATATTATTATAAATCTGTATTTTCATATACCTAATGTGTTTAACTGTAATGAAGGTGATTACTATCTTTATAGGCAGTCAGTAGCTGTGTGTGTGTGTGTGTGTGTGTGTGTGTGTGTCACCACAAATGTGCAAATATTAGTTTAATGTTTAGATTTGTTACCTTTGTGCAGCTTTGTTGACCTTTCTTTGAGCTGAATGTCTATTTCTCAAATTCTCACATTTGGGAACCTGCAACCATCAATTGACATTTTTCCTTTAAAGAAATACAAATTTGATTATCAAAATAGCTGCTGGTGAACTTCAAACACCTCTTTTTCACTATTATTGTTTATCAATTTTTAGCTCGGTCATATGAAAACATGTTATTGTTCTATACATTTCTGCATTTCAGTTAATTGTTCCAAGCACGCTGTCATTAAAGACTATAACATTTGTCCAAGGTTTAGTTTTACACATACAATTTTAACAAGTATGTACATGTTTTTTTCATGCTTTCATGTCTTTGAACACTGAACCTTTGCTCTTAAACGCCATCACTGATAACAACAACAAAGCTGTCAATCACTTTTTACTGGCTGATATGAGAAGTGACAGCTTTCCCCTTTTCCTGCAGGAGTGTGTGTGAGCATCATGTGGAGGAAGGCTTCAGCAGCGGCCCTGCTGGCGTTAGCTGTTGGCTACTTCTACCACGGCAGCCCGGACCTGCCGGACCAGATTCTGCAGTACATCGGCCTGCCGGACCTTCAGTCGTCCCCTCAGAGCCACAGCAGCCTGGAGCAGGTGATCGCCGCCGCCTGGGAGACGCTGATAACGCTGCCGACCCGCCAGTGGAGCAGAGTGGCCGTAGGGTGAGTCGAATAGAGTTTCACCTGGAGTTAAGTCTGTGAGGCTTCTTTATTCTCCAAAATGTGAAATGTTTCAAAATTAAAACAAACGTGTGTGTGTGTGGGCTTCATTAAAAAAAAGGATTTGATTGCCTCAAATGTGGGCGTGGCTTCGTGATTGCAGCTTGATTGTAGTGATGGAATTAGATTGTTCCAAAGAGTGGTCCTCTGTATATGAATATTAATTAAGGAAAGTCCAACAATGCAGAAGGAGGGATTATGAGGGATATATTCATTATAATAATATTTATTTTTGCCACCTGACATGCAAACACACACCCCTGATCCTTTTAGACTCCTCTGCCGGCTGTAACGTCACTCAAGTGCAGTTTTATAAGATAGTTATCGCCCCAAAATCACACTTAATTTGCTAAATGAGCCCCCAAGATGAGTCAGTGGAAAATATATATTTTAGTACAGGAAGAGATTTAATTTAAAACACTCAGAATTATATTTTTAAGATATTATTTGACAGAAAGCAAGAGATAATAAATGCTTATGACAGGATAAGAACTTGTATATGTGTATTTTATTTCAACGTGTCCTTCCAAGCTGACCTATTACATTTTTTAATGATTTGCTTTATTTTAGGCCTTTCTAACAGCTGCTTATTTCTCCAATTTGGCCAATTTAGTCTGAATAGGTGACCAGCAGACAGACCTTTTAAAAAAAAAAAAAAAAATCTTAATATCCACTGGATTATTTCTTATTAAAAGCCAATTGATAATTAAATAATGACCTATCCAATAACCCGTATTGCCTATCATTCTCTCATTTTAAGGGTGAATGCCTGTGTGGACGTGGTGGTCTCAGGGGTGGGGCTCCTGCAGGCCATGGCGGTGGACCCCGGCCTCGGCATGGACCACGAAGTCCTGCACTCCAAAGAGGACTTGCAGGAGGCCTTCGTCCACTACATGGAGCGCGGGGCCGCAGCCGAGCGCTTCTTCAGCGACCCCGAGGCCTTCCAGAGGATCGCACGAGCAGCAGCAGAGTACCCTGGTGCCAAGGCAAGGCTGCCCCACCCCCCACCCCACAAACTTCTTCTTGTTTTTTAAATGTTCTTCCTCCTGGTAAACTTGACTTGTGTCTTCCTCCAGCTGTATGTGGGAGGGAACGCCGCTCTCATTGGCCAGAAGCTCGCCAGCTACCCTGATATAATGGTACAGCAGCATGTTTATACTGATGGAGGCTCTTATTCTGAAAGAACCACAATTAAATAGACGTAGAAGTTTCAAGCTGGTCAGTGAAATCTATTTCAGGAAGTTCAATAGTGCTTTGGCTGCTTCACTTTACTGAAATCCATGGACAATTTGACGAAAAAGAAATAATAACAAATGAGAAAACATGTCTTTGACATTGTTTCGGCAGCCCGGTAAACACAGTATTGTAGTGTAACTCAGAAACCCCGGCCTTTAAAGGACTGTTTTATACCCCAGGTGTTGTTATGTGGACCGGTGGGTCCTAAACTCCACGAGATGCTGGATGAGCAGATCGTGGTTCCCCCAGACTCCCTGCAGGAGACGGACGAGTTTCACCTCATCCTGGAGTACAAAGCCGGTAAAGACAGCAGCTGCAGCTTCTAAATGGATCTGTCGCACGTCACACGGGTTTCACATGCGTTCGGTTCTTCCCCCGTTTCTAAGGTGAACAGTGGGGTTCGACTCGGGCCCCTCACGCCAACCGCTTCATCTTCTCCCACGACGTGTCCAACGGGGAGATGAGCTCCCTGGAGACCTTCGTGGCCAACCTGGACGAGTTCGAGCCGGACCTGGTGGTCCTGTCGGGCCTCCACATGATGGAGGGGCAGGGCAGGGAGCTGTGGGAGGAGCGACTCAAAGAGGTCAGGGACAGATCCACAAAGCTGGGTTTGAATCAGAACCATTTATTGCCATGTTTGTTTTCACATTCAAGGAATTTGTCCTGGCGGAAGGTGCACAACATTTAATATTTAACAGTAAACAGAGCTAAATCATACGGGATCACTTTATCATTATTTAGCATCGTTTGCTTTTATTCACGTCGACCGATGTGTCATCTTCAAAGCTGGTGAAAATGACCGAATAACATTGATTAATTGAAACTATTATCATACAAAACTACTAAAACTATTGTTTCTCTTTGGAGTTTAACTTTTGCAGTAAAACATAAAATTGCCTATTGCTTTTTATTTTAAGTGATTCTTTGATCCAGAACAATTGTAATGTAATGTTGCATGACATGGAATATTCCCGGCACAAAGCCAGAGATTGATGATGCATGTAGCGAGCAATGTGCATGATCACATGTCCATGACTCCTATAATATAATATTCTGGTGTTTACCTAACATCTTTAACTTGTGTCTCTCTGCAGGCTGTGTTAGCCATATCTGACATCCGTCAGGACATCCCCATCCACTTGGAGCTGGCCAGCATGACGGACAAAGAGTACATGAGCAGCATCATGCAGGAGGTACATGTGCGAAAACGCGTCTTCCGCCGGGGCCGAACCTCAACTCCCGAAAAGGGTTCTGCGTATGTAATTAAGGTGTTTGCCCTGTTTCCCTGTTAGCAGGTTATGCCCATAGTCAGCTCCATCGGGCTGAACGAGCAGGAGCTGCTCTTCCTGTCTCAGGCGGGCGGCGGGCCTCACGCCGACCTGGCGGCCTGGAAGGGCATCCCGGACGTGGGCCGGGTCAGCGACATCCTCCTCTGGATCCTGGAGCAGCACGGCCGCAGCGAGCCGTCGTCGGAGGCGGACCTGACCCGCATCCACTTCCACACGCTGGCCTACCACATCCTGGCCACGGTGGACGGGTACTGGGGGAACCAGGCGGCGGCGGTGATGGCCGGCGCGCGGGTGGCCAGCAGCCAGGCGTGCGGCCTCCAGTTCGTCGACGCCGGCAAAGTGGAGCTCAAGGCCCCGCTGGAGTTTCACAGCTCGCACGGCGAGCCCCGGGAGACGCTGATGCTGGACCCCGCGCGGCCCGTCACCGCGTGGCGCCGGGGAAACGTCACCTTCCACCTGACGGTCGTGCTGGTCTGCAAGGAGCCTCTGCGGACAGTCGGGCTCGGGGACGCCATCTCGGCGGAGGGGCTGGTTTACTCGGAGTTATCGACCCAGCAGAACTCCCACGAGTTCGCCTGAATCGGACGCTCCGTCTGAACGGGGGACGTCTGCGGCTGTTGGGTTTTTTGGAGTTCTGCGCTCGTTCGGGTCCTCCGTGTATCCCGAACCAGTTTCTGTGTCTTCCTCCCCACCACCCCGAAGCTCCGACTGTGTTTAAGAATGTGAATCGAAAGGCGATGTTTTTTTCCGATCCTGCCCGAGGACTCCTCCAGCCGGCTCCGCCCTCCTCTGTCCTCCCTCCTCCGGTCCTCCGGCAGACACAGAAACTGAGGCGGACGCTCGACGGAAGCGGACGCCACCGGCTGCGAGGTGGCCGGACTCTATGCAACGGCCGCCGCTCGAAGCCATCTTCACAAACTCCGAAAGGGTTTTTGTTGGCTCAACCTAATTTACTTAGACCTGCATATCTTAAGTATGCTGTGCCTTGAGAACACAGAAGAGTTTAAAAGTTATGATATTTTATTCATATTTCAGAGCCAACCAAACTTCAAACTAAGCATTACGTCACACATTCTGACACACACACACACACACACACACACATAGCCGATTCTGTTGACTGGAAACTGATGAGTGTCTTTCTACAGTGTTGAATCTAAGCGGTGTTTTGGATGTTCTGTGTCCTTTCAACTTTTTTTGGTGCATTGACGTCGAATAGTCACTTGAAAGCTCTTTACGAGTGAAAACTGCTCACTAGATATACTTATACTTGACTTTTTGATAAAAGTACTAGTTTGACAAAGTTTTGCGTTTTCTCAGCTTTTTGGCATAAGCACTCCCACTATAACGGTGTTTAAACTTGTAATCTCTGTTGCTTATAAATTCCTGATGCAGCGTCCGTGTAATAGTTGATTTTTGTCATATAATGAAATTCTAGTCTGATAAACGCAAACCTGGTCTTGAAGGGGATCCTTCTATATGCAGTAACGCAGAGTTCACACTCGGGTAATCAACGTAAAGGGTCTGTTGCCATTGAAGTAAGTTTTTAGGCAAAATGTTATTTCCATATGTTATCTGGGTTATTGTACTCGTCTCTTTGTTTACTGCTCCGTTCTTTTCAGTTGTCACTTGTAGAAATGTGACCGTGTGAAGTGATTGGCCGGGAACTCGTAAACGCCGGCCGGAGTAACGCACTGCGGGAAAAGCTTCCTGACTCCTGATGGGTACTTTATGCTTTATGCTATGTCATGGGTTTGTTTATTTTTTTTCTTGTTTTTTCTGAGCTTACTTGGGAATGCCGAGTCATGTTAGATTTAAAGTACGTAGCTGTCAGAACAATGTGTTTGTATACCTCACATGGCCACTGAAGGCATGCAATAATGGAGTCTTAAAGCGAACATGCAACAAAGCGATGTGTGGCATTTTGTTGAGCAGAATAAATTCTTTGCACTAGTACAAAGTGGCAGGTGTGCCTGCAGAGGTGAATGTAACCTTAACTCTGAACCCTTCTTTATGTTTTGCAAGTACAATCTCTTCATCTTCACTCATTTGATAGGTTGTGTCTCATTATTCTCTGCCAACCTATTTCATTCACTTGTGGTTTGTCATTAAAATATGTACGGAGAGTAGAGGCCTTATTGTTGTGCATACATGGCAACGCTGAGAGAACTTAAAGTTAGTGCTGACTTCGCATTCGTCAGCAACAATTTTTTTTTTTTTTTAATTGGAAACATTCTCTGATCCCGATTCTTCTTCTTCAGTTTTATTTTCTCTTTTTATATTGTGAACAAATCAAATTTCTTTTTAAATTATTTACAGGTTTCATGCTACATTGAAAATACATTGTAGTTAATAAATAGATCCATCAGGTTCTGTGCTTCATTAAATTAACAACCTCACTTTTTTATATTATGAATTTGAGGTGGAGGAAGTATTCAGATCCTCTAAGAATAAGCACTAATACGGTGTTACAAGTAAAAGTTATGCATTGGAATTGCTACTTCAGTAAAAAAGTATACTTCAGTATAATCAGGAAAGTTTCCAAGAAACTTTTAAAGTACAAAGTTAAACACACAAAAATAAATAAAACTCATGTGTCTGAGCAAATATTCCTCGGGGAGACGTAGGGAGTGGCTTGCAAAGAACAAATATCTAGTATTTGTGTGTGTTTGCGCTTGCGCGTCTCCGTTGTAAGTCCCTTACGTTTACATTGCTAAGGAATGCGGAATGCTCACGCGGCTGCACCTGATTGGCTACGAACGTTCCGATACGTGAACCAATCAGAGGCCCGTGCGCCGGTGCGCCGCGTCGTGGAGGCCCGGCCGCAGCGCAGCCTGGAGCGGCCGCCGCGGCAAGTCTCCACCCCGGATACCACGCTCCTTCCCCGGCTCATATATAAAGCTTGCAGGACCGACGGGCCGTCCCCGGCAGTTCATTGTTCTTGTTGATGGTGAGACTCTGCGAGAGAAGGATGAAGTTCCTTGTGGCCGTAACCATCATTGTGGGATCCCTGATCTTTCTCGCTTTCCCAAATGGCTCCTCGGCTGACGAAAAGAAAAAAGGCCCCAAAGTGACTGCCAAGGTAGGTTGTGCGTTAACCCGCCCTGTTAGCTTTGCCTGCTAGCAGATCGCACAGGAACATTAAAAAAAAAAAAATCAAACGTCTCCCTCCCGTGTAGTTAATGCTAACAGACTGTGGAGCCACGTCACAACAACATAACCTGGGAAAACCGGGATAAGGAGGCTCGTGCACCGGCGCATTTAGCTCGGTGGGGGTTATGGTTTACGTTAGTGCAGTATTAGAGTACATTTGCATTATACATTGGTGCATAAACCCGGGCTGTATGGATTAGGCAAACCTTTTGCTGCTGGCTAATCTGAGTCAAGCTAGTTTACGTCAGTTTGAGCTCGCTTACGTCAGTCCGAGCTAGTTTACGTCAGTTTGAGCTCGCTTACGTCAGTCCGAGCTAGTTTACGTTGGGCCGAGTTAGCTTACGTTAGTTCGCCGTAAACCGTCGGTAATTAACGTGTTTAGTGTACGATATACTTTGACTACAGGTTCAGACTTGAGCTGCCGATGGCTCCGGCTGTAGCTCGGTCTGTAGCTCCGTCTGTAGCTCCGTGAGGTGGTGTTGTGTCTGGCCCCGTTGTGTCTCGGGGCCATCGGGTTTGTCCACGTCCACAGCTCTCCGGAAGCTTTCAACTGGTGCACGCGCTCTTTGTTAATGCAACACTCAAAATGACTCATTCAGTTGGAAATTAATATCATTGCGACAAGCCCGAACCAAATATCTATTTTTTTATATTTGCATGTCAAATAAAAAAAGCCAGCCTTGTGCCACAGAAGTGTGTTGCAAGTAAGTAGTAGGGTGGAAACGGTGCCCATGTTTTGTTAAATAAAATATTGGAGAAAGAGAAAATAAAGCTATGCACAGTATCACATAATACTTTATTATACCTTTTTAATATATCACATGACAGTGGCTGCAGGCAATCTCCAACAAAGGAAGATGTAATTGCAGTGGTTAAAAAATGAAACTGTATGAATTGATAAGACTTTAACATTAAGACTGATATGAGCAGTTAGTAAAACATTGGAAAGATCACCAAAGTACAGCTCACATCTTGGACTACCCAGTGTATCAGTATCACATATGTGCTGTATTATTATCATCATCCCTTTTTTATTTTGAATAACTAAAGATATTAAGGTTTTCCCATCATCCTTTTCCTCAGGTTTTCTTTGACATGAAAGTTGGCGATGAAGAGGTCGGGAGAATCGTCATCGGGGTGTTTGGGAAAACCGTTCCCAAAACCGCCGAAAACTTTATGGCTCTGGCGACCGGCGAGGTGAGAACTTCACGGTCCATGATTTGTGCTCAAACATTACATGTTGTTCCTTTTTTTGTTTTTATTAAACACCCAGTTTGAATGAATCATTAATCTCAAACACTGGCAGCTGTTCTGTTTGTTTTTTTTTCTTGATTTTTCACGTTTTGTTTTGTTTGTACTGACTTAACAGAAAGGATTTGGTTACAAGGGCAGCAAATTCCACCGAGTCATCAAGCAGTTCATGATTCAGGGCGGAGACTTCACCAAAGGAGACGGCACCGGAGGTAAGACGGCCACCGGCGGCATCGGCAGCCCGGCCTTTATGTCCCGGGAAAGATTCGCCTGTACAAGAACCAACGTGTTCACGGCGTTCTGCAACCATGTTCTCCTGAACATTTAGTGACTCGAGTTGTTTCACATCTGGGTTCTTTTGGTTTATACACAAAACAATTATTATTTTTTTTGGGCTACAAAGAGTGTTTATGCTTTTAATGAGATTCTGATTTATTCTATTGTTTATTCTATTTAAAAACGTCATGACACAAGTATGAAAGCAAATCACTGTCATAAAGAGAGAGCGCAAATGAGCTCCGAGAAACTTTTGAGAGGGGTTTGCTCGCGGAGTGAAAAAGCGCTCGTCAAAGTAAATTACACGCGCGTATGATTGATTTGCGCTCCCGCGTGGAGCTCATTTGCACGCTCTCTTTATGACAGTGATTTGCCTTCATACACAAGGGCCTATAACTTTGTGCCAAGAGGTATTTCACAGTTGTCACGCTGCCATTTTCCAGCAACGCTCACATGTACCATGTGACATGTGGCAGACGCTCATCCAGGATGACTGTTATTAGAAAAGGTCATCGGATAAAGTGAAAGATAAACATTTGGCTGCAATCAAAGTCATCCAAGTGAGACTCAAAGGTCGCTGCAGGGACGGATTGTTAGTGTGAAACCAAACATCCACCAAATATCTTCCTTTTTTATTTTTTAAATCAAGGTAAGAGCATCTACGGAGACCGTTTCCCCGACGAGAACTTCAAGCTGAAGCACTACGCTCCTGGCTGGCTCAGCATGGCGAACGCCGGCAAAGACACCAACGGATCCCAGTTCTTCATCACCACCATTCAGACGCCGTGGCTGGACGGGAAACACGTCGTCTTTGGGAAGATTCTGGAGGGCATGGTGAGTGTGTGTGTGAGTGTGTGAGTGTGTGAGTGTGTGGTTTTGATTATTTGAGGAAATGTTTCTTCTCCAACTGATTCCGAACAATTATTCAAAGGATTCTACAACTAGAAATAACTGAAATTAAAACTCTGTTGTTGTTAAAATACAAAGTTACGAAACTACTGAACGTCATGTGTCAAAAGAATGTGGTTAAAAATACAAATCAGAGAGTGTGTGTTGGTGTCGGGTGTGTGTGTTTGTGTCGGGGGCGTGCGTGCGTGCGCGTGCGCGTGTGTGTGTGTCAGACTGGTTCACTTTTATAAATGCATCTTTATATTCAGACTTTATTGTTACAGATTTAACTCAACAGTAAAATGGTTAAAATTTGCTCCTTCTACATCAATAGAATGAGGCCTGTATATTAATGCAGCAATAATAATCCAACACTAGTATTTTCTTTCCTGCTACTTTTACTGAAGTACATATCATTTTTTTTTAAATCTGTATATTGAAGAGAAGCTTGAAATAAGGCCACAAACAATTCTGATGTCTTTTTTCTTTTTATCTTCCAGGATGTGGTGTTGAAGATCGAAAACACAAAGACCGACGGGCGCGATAAGCCTCTGAAAGACGTCGTCATCCACGATTGCGGCGTCATCGAGGTGGACAAGCCCTTCGCGGTGCCCAAGGAGTAGTGGAGCAGGACTGGGGGAGGGGGGCGGGGGGGGGATGGGGGGCGGGGTCATACAACCCACCTTGTTTTATCACCAACAGCCCTGGGGTCCCGGTGAAAGGGATTGTGGGTCGAGCGTTCACATCGATCAATCATGACGACACTCTGGGTCCATTCACCAACGAGCATTCCAAGGTGTTCATCCACTGTTCGATGTTTTTGTAAAAAAAAAAGAAAAGGGAGATCTGAAATAAAGGTTTCAATTTTTTTTTTGTTAAATGAGTGACGTTCATTACACACAAGTTTCACCAAGTTTTGGCTTTACGTGTTTCTGTGAGAACTTTTCAAATATTCACTTGTTTGACATATTGAGTTTAGAGGTTTTATTTTTACTCTTTATTGTAGAAGTAAACACTTGACATGAAGACGAAACGGATAAACAAATATTAAGGCATCATAAGAAATTGGGCAACTAATGTAGTTTAAAAATAAGACAACAAATCTTGAGATGAATTTGTTGGCGGGATAACTGCTATCCACAATTTTGAAGTGTATTTCTTATATTTATATCTATTTGTTGGGGATAATCAATTGATATGGAAGAAGCCATGTTTCCCAATAAATACTAGAAAAACTAATTTCCCCTGGGAATTGTTTTTGTTTTGCTCAAATTTTTTATTTTTTTTGGTTATTTTTTTTTATTAGTGATTCTTAATATATATTCTGTAAAGGGAAAATTATTAATTTCCTGTAACGCTTAGTGTCATTAGCTGAGAATTTCCACTTGGGACAGCATTTATTATTTTTTTGTATATGATGGGAAAGAATCAGCTCTATTTCTGTGTTGCAGATATAGTGATTTATTAATTTTATTAATGTTTAGTGTTTAAATACGGGTTGAGAATCCTCAAACTACTCTTCATCCCCTCTTCATCCATTCTCACGTGTTATACTTACTGTGGCCACTAGAGGTGCTATTTGCTCACATATGTTCCCAGTTCACTCAACATGAATCTTTCTTTTGTACCGATTTCTTGAAAAGGTAGGAATCCATGTAGAAATATGAGACAATCATTCGCTATCATGCAGTTCTGGAATATAACTGGAATAATATAAGAGCATTTAACAAATACAGGTACAATTTAGAGGTACTTCACTAGAGTATTTCCATTTAATGCGTTTAAATTTCTAATCTGCTCCAATTCAGTGACGAATATAATATTCATTTTAAAGTTTATTTGACTTGGCAGAATTTAATTTGTTACAAAATCAAAAGAAATACAGTTTAATGTGGATTAAACCAGCTGGCTGAATACATTATTAAAATTATCTTCACCTTTGCAACATGCAATTGATACAAAGATTAATACCATTATTGTAGTTTAATAATTTATACTGATTGAGAAATGTCTGCAACATGAGTAGTTTTATCTTCGGCACTTTAAATATATTTTAAAGCTAATATTTTTGTTAATTTACTCAAGTAACTATTTAAATGCAGGACTTTTACCTGTAAAAGAGTCTTTGAAATGACTGTGTATATGTGTGTATATATATATTTTTTTAGCTACTTTTTATACTGTTTAAACGACTATAATAATAATTATTTATGTATTGGATTGGTAAAAAGTAATCTACAAGAACCTCAGTAAATACGTATTCTTTCCACAACTGTTTACTTTAAGTAAAAGATCATGAACCTCTTCTACCACTGCTAAAAAAACAAAAAAATACCTCATAAGTTTCATACTTTTATTTGATGTATTTCATCTTTACTTTGCTAGATATTGCAGCCTTTCACTACTTTAAAGACTTTAAGGAGGCGGTCTGGACTGCAGAGGGCTCCCTCACACCAGCTGCAGCACAACAGAGCTGGTCCGTGTGTGTGTGTGTGTGTGTGTGTGTGTGTGTGTGTGTGTGTGTGTGTGTGTGTGTGTGTGTGAGTGAGAGACTTGCAGTCCTGATTGTTGAAGACGTACAAAGCTCTGGCTCACTCGGTTTGTTTCCACATTCTCGAAGTCGTTTTTGCAGAAGAATCTCTTTTTCTTTTGCGGCGCAGCCGGCTGTGTTTTCTGTCACGGGACAGAAAAGGAGAATCAGACACACCTTCCTGTGATTGTGTGATCTTCCTGATGCTCACGAGGCCGAAGCCGCTCCCATCTGGAGCTTCAAGCGTGTTGGAACAAAACGTCGTATTTTAGAGTCAGAATTGGCTGTAGATTAAGAATTAAAGCAATTATTATTAATTATACCTGGTTTGTGTTCATATAGAGACGTATTAGAGGTTGACGGAGAGAATGCATGAACACAGAGTTCTTTTATTGTGTGTAAGCGTTGCGTTAAATGCCTTTAAGCATGAATATACTAGCCACATGGGAATAAATTATAAAAACAAATAGACTTTAGACATTTTGGGGTTCTTACACTACAACAACCACAATATATACAACATGTTAAAGGCTGAAAACAACTGATATTGTAAAATAATGTAATTTGTTGCCATTTTTAGAGGCGGTGTGGAAACAGAGGTCCTGGGAACAGGGCCGGGGTCAGGGGACGATATTCCAAAACATAACTGACCTCGTCTGCACACAGACGTCTGAGATGAGTTCTCAAACTTAACCCGCGTTAATCACTTATCCGTTTGTTTGTTTCTGTCTGGTCTCTTTCTGGAGCTGGAAATAGACCGAAATAGAGGAATTTGAATCTCCATCGTTACTTGAGACCAAAAGTGGAGGCAGGTTTGTTAGAAATCTAAAGGATCTGGAGAGATTTTAATATGTTTTGATAATAAATGGAGGAAAAGTTTTTGGGTTTCTGTCCCAGACTGTTTGTATCAGGCGGCCCAGTACTTGTAGCAGACTGACCCAGACCACCATAATGGTGCAGGGACCCATTTTGGACCCCCAAGGGGCCGGCTGACGAGCCACGGCCTCTCACCCAGAATGAAGCATCAACCACCCCAAAGAAAACTACATTTTGACGAGACACACAGAGCCTGTTTGCGTCCGGGCAGTCCTTGTTTTGCCCGGATTCACTTCGGCGTGGAGTGACTCACCAGAAGGAAAATATGGCAAGAATTCCCCGGAGTAGGCACAACCGCAGTCGTGGTTAAACCCTCTGTTGTTCGCTTCGGCCTTGTTTGTGGCGATCGGGGATTGTCCTGGGAAACACTGTTATTCTTCACTTACTGGCTTAGCCGCAGAAGCCGGACATATCTGGCATAGCTTCCTGCGAGAGGCTTTGTCAACGAGATTAAAAGAACAGTGGAGGGGATCACAACACGGAGCGTGGAGGACCCGGAGTCCTCACCCGGCCCTCCGGTCGGGAGCCGGGGAGACATGTTGTTGTGTTGTGATACAGAGCAGGTGCATCGGCTGCAGAGGAGGCCTCCAGGAACTAGTCAGACCACTTCTTTAGGGGGTTTTTTTCTGTTGGTTTAAAGCTGCACGAACAAATCTTTATTTTGCATTAGCACAAGGTCAACTTCAATTTGGAGGTTCCTCCGTAGCTTCACATTTATTTAAAAATAAACTCCACCGATGAAGCATTGCACTCTTATAACTCCGTCAAACTCAAAGAGGAACACTGTATCTGCAGCAGAGCTAGAGATGCCATCCCTCTTATTCCACTGTGTCAACATCTGGCACCTGAATTACCCACAATGCAACAGTTTGTTCGGCTATTTGGGTGTGTTGCAGCTACCCTCACGGGGAGATGAGGAGCAGGCTAAAGAGGTCTGGTAAGTTCACTTCTTTTCAACGCCACACCCCTAAATGTATTTCATTTTCAAACTTCTTCAGTCTCAACTGACACTGACTCAAGTGACATCACTTGAGGCAATTTATGCAACCTTTGACATATGCAATCTCATGTGGCTCAGGAGTCGGTGGAGACCAAAGCAGAGCTCAAATGTAGAGTGAATATTAGCCACCTAGTGGCCACAAACACAGCTACACATTGATGCTAATGTTGCTCCATAACTGCTCCAAATCGTTGTTTGCTAACAACTTTATTTTCCCATATGTCAAAAAAGTGTGTGACTTTAAGCCAAAAAGAAAAGATTAATTGTGCTTTAAATTATATTAAATACCATTCTCAAATAAAAAATTTTTTTAAAGATTTGCAGATATATAAAAGTTCATATCAGGAAATGTCCAGATCAACGGTCTTGCAAATTGGGACTACTTCCTCCCACTTCTGAATTTGGAGCATCTATTGTGTGAACTGCGACGTTGCTAAAAAACACTTCTAGGCCACAGGGTTGAGGTCCGAACATTAGCTGTGGCTCCTCCAGCACACAGAGGGACTCCAGTGTTGTCTCTTTGTGTTTTTCATCATTGTTGTCCTGATATTTGAATCTTCACCCCGTGATCCCTCGTTCCTTTCAGCCTCTCTCTCTCTCTTTTTAAAGCAAAGACCTGAGTGGCGGGAGCACGTCCACCAAGATAAGGAAACATAAACACTCAGTGCACAAATCAGAGGGGAAACCGCTCGACAAGAGAAGCATAAATATACAATATGAGCAGCAGCGTGGGAAAGGTCGCCGTGAGAACTGGGCCTCGTGTATTTGTCAATGAATTTGAGACTCCAGCACAAACGGAGTTTTGGGTTCCCACCCGGACCAATAGCCGAGTGAGTGGTGTCACATCCATTTCTTCATTGTTCTCCAGTTTCCTCTCCGCCCCCCCCTCCACCCTTCTACTGCTGCTCATGTTCTCTGGAAGGAGCTCTCTTGCTGGACGTGGCCGAGGCCGCGGTGACGAGCCGGGTTCCCACGACCTCCTGCCCTTCCTCCAGAGCGGCCGCTTGCTCACCGCTCTGAACAGGAAGACGGTGCAACAAGGCCACCGAGGGCACGGGCTAATTTAGGCCGGCTTTGATGGGTTTCTATTGTCTTAAATGGGAATTACGTGAACGACGTGTCTTCCCCTGAAGCTAACTAGTGAATCTGAGTCCAAGTAGCTGAATGAGCTGCACGGTCCTTCCTCTCTAATGTATCCCACAGTGGTTACCAGCAAGGGGGTCAAGAACAAGGTCATGAAATGTTCAGATATTCATGGACCCCAGAGGATGGATCCTATCGACTCATCGCCCCTCATGACATTTTTGTTTTTTAGTGAAATATCTTGAACTATTGGATTTATTGTACATGTGAACTTTGTTTCTCCTCAGAATGAACCTCCGGGTCTGATGAGTGTCTTAAACTTGCATTCTCTCTAATGGCCATCAGGGGGCGACTCCTCTGGTTGTATAGAAGTCTATGAAAAAATAGTCTAATTCTCATTTGATTTATTTCCTCAGTAAACATTGAGACCATTAAACATTAAACTCTAGTTTCAAGTCTTCTTCAATACAGCATGATGTTGAAATAGACAAAAAAGCAGAGTATGCTTTAGGGCGGGGCTACATTGTGATTGACAGGTTGTTACCACGCTGGGTATTGCCCGTGTTTTCATCTTACAACTTTAACCCTTTCAAAATGTGTTTTCAGTTCATGAAAGTTCATTTTAACATTTTAAATCCACTAAAGATACTCGGCTCCACCCTCTCGTGTCACTGATGGTTGCACATGACCATGCTCTGTTTCCTTACAGCTCATTGTATCATAGTTGAGCCACCGAAACCTGAATCATACTGCACTTCTTTTCCCTATGTTTCAATTTGAATAAATTGTCTTGAGTCTCTAAAATCCCTCCAAACCTCGTCTTCTCTCCATCATCTCCGTCTCAGCCTCCGGATTAAAACAAAAGTGTAGTTAATGAGTAAAATCTGAAGGGGGGTAATGGCTTTACGCTTGCTCCGTGCAGACCAGCTGGCCTTAATGCTCTGCAAACTCAGTCCGGGGTGCTCGGCTAATTGAAGCTACAGGCTGAACGCATATTTTTGGGGACGCGATAAAAGCTTCGACACGGGGACACTGTTAAGTGCTCTGCTAGAGAGACAATAAAAGTGCTGCTGCATTCCTGCCGGTCTCGTGTAGCCGGGTAACAGCAGCTGCTCTGGGTTATGCTGACTTCACTGGGTTGTGTAACATCATGAAATATTCATTCTTACTGAAGGTCCTCGGGCTTTGGCACCGGGGCCAGATTTTCAAGTTATGTTGTGTTGTGATAGAAATAGAGGCGGCCTGTACGTATGCATGACAGAGTGAAATGAAGGCTTAACTCAACATTCATGGGGATGCATACTGCAGGAAGGGACTCTAACTTGTGGGTTTTACACTGAAAGTCCTTTCAGACGTTCCTCTGTGGAGCACACACAGCACGGTGGGTGGAAATGGGACAGCAGGACTTATGTAATAAGGCGCAGAGCTGACGGGCATCGGCATGGGCTTCTTTTAGAAGGAGGCGATCTGTGGCCACTCGAGGCGTCGGCATCTCCAGTCGGACAGGGAGCCTTCTGGGAGATTACCCACTTACACAGATCCATCACAAGTATTTCTGGGGTGTTACTTATGATATTACAAACACTGTAGTGGGTTACTGTATGCACCTTTCTCTCTAACCAAGACAAACGGTTATTCTCTGTCTCTATGTATGCTACTTTGTATTGACATAGACAATAAAGTAGGGAATGCTTTGGGGCGGGGCTACCTTGTGATTGACAGGTCGCTACCACGATGGGTTTTGCCCGTTTTCATCTTACAACTTCAACACTTTCAAAATGTGTTTTCCATCAAGTGTCCGAGTGTGTCATCTCAAAGCTTTAACGGGTGTGTTTGAAATGAGCACCCGGTACTCAAACAGGTTGCTGTGTACCGGGGAATGTACGAAGCCTGATCATGGAGAGCTGCCGGAGGAGGGCCGAGTTTTCAAGCTGATCGCATTGTTTTGACTAGAAAACTGCCTACTGCAGCTTTAACTTGACTAAATTATATTTTTTGTCAATTTCACATGTCCACATGATGGCCAGATTAAATGAATTCTCCACACTGCGATTTGGAAAACAACTCGTGGTAAAGTGAGACATGTTCATGTCCTACGGCTACGCGTCACTACGAGCTATCGAGCGTCTCTTTTCCAGCCGATGCGGTCAGACTGAGATAAGACGTGTCTGAAGATCAAGTCCGCCGCAGGACGGGGGCGACGGCTCGGCCTGGAAGCGGCGAGACGCTCCCGCAGGCTGCATTACGATGAGACAATCAGCTTATGAGTAGAAGGTGCTGAGTGTGGCTGCAGCGTGGCTCAAACTCCAGCACGCGTTGAGGGTTTTGTCACGTGAGGGCAACTTCCTGTGGAAAAACAAGGCAACTTGTTACTGCACTGCACCAGTTTGCTCTCCCCATTTATTTCAAATTGGATTCTCCTTGAGATGCACTAACTTGTTTGTCTCAGACACCTATTTAATTAAAGAGTAAATAAATTAAAGAGTAAATTAAATAATGCAAACGAGACAAAACAATCTGCACTTCTTGCACTACTCTGACTACTGTTGTCTTTAATGTCTTTTTTAAATATTTATCTTGTTTATTGTATATAATATGTATATATGTACAATGAGAGCTAATTCCATTTATGTGTAAACACACATGGCCAATTAAGCTGATTCTGATCAACAAGATTCTTTATTACAAGTGTTCAAGATATAAAAGAAGAAAACACTTACAGAAAATCATTACTTCAAAGTGTGTTTAAATTTAAAACCTTCTCAATCTCCTTGATAATTCTGCGTAACATAATAAAAGAAATACGCTGCAGTGGAAAGCGTCCGTCCACACTCTGAGGCTCCGCCCCCTTTACGACTCAAATCATCTGAAGAACAAAAAGCGGACAACTTGTCCTTCCTTTGGACGCCTCCACGCTTGTCTCCATTGTTGGCGAGGACGTCCCCCACAACAATCTCTATCATCATCATCATCATCATCATCATCATCATCGTCAGCATCATAACTTCCACTGAGGATTTGGCAAAGAGAGAAGGGCTGCTCTTCATCCAAACTCTTTATCTGCACATTGTAAGAAAACTGTTTCAGAGAAGATAACAGTTGTCGATTTATTGAGACATGAAGTTTAGTATGTCCTCGTGTTTGTGGTGATTACCTGAACAAGTAAATAAATAAATAACCTTTCAACAAAAAACAATATGGGACGCTGCCGGAGAGGAACAATGGGAACTTTAGTTCAAGTCTTTGTTCAGAGATTGTCATGTAGCACACACACACACACACACACACACACACACACACACACACACACACACACACACACACACACACACACACACACACACACACACACACATTCAGAAGCCAACTCTTTTGTTTCTTGTGCTTTGTAATGGAAGAGAGTTTAAACAAGCATGAAACGTGTATTCATAAGTTCCCATCCTGCAGCACGTAACACATATGTGGACGTGTTTTTACACAAAATGTATAGACTGAAATATGATCTGTTTATTTTTGTAGCTGGTGCAACAGACTCCAAGTATCTCGTATAACTTTAAATATCAGAATCAGAATCAGAACCATTTATTGCCATGTTTGTTTTCACATTTAAGGAATTCGTCCTGGTGGAAGGTGCATACATTTAACATTTAACAATAAACATTTAACAGTGTATATTCATCAATTTATTATTTTGGGGGGGGGGGGGGGGGGAATAAACTTTGTTAGTTTCCTGGCAGCGACTGTGTTGACCTGAAGGTTAGAACCATGTGATCATGAATGTCGTTCCAGCCTCAACAAAAACTAATAACTTCAATCAAGCAGAAAAATTGACTTAACCAATGTATGAATGTAGTTCACAGACACAGATTCATGGCTAATTGGGCCAGAGACGTTTTTTAATAAAAACCAAAAGTTTATTAGAACATTTAAAACAAATCAAAAACAAACGCTAAAAGCCCAAAACATGCAGAATAAAATCACAGCAAAACAAAAACAGCAGAATAACTAAACAAAACAGCAGCAGGGGTACCTGAGCCACCACCAAGCCCTTTATTAATTGCCTAATTGGGGGGGGGGGGGGGGGGGGGGAGCCAGCCCCTTCCGAGGAGCGTCCCCCACTGCCCATCATTTTTAAAGATCCGTTCCCCCGCCGAGCCACGTGCTGAATATTTCATCCTCGAGGCCTCGAGATAGAGTGTCTCCTGCCGTCCACGCGATCCGGCCTCCGTCTCGGACGAAAAAAAAAAAAAAGAAACACCAGGTCAGCGGTGTCTGTCTCAGACGGCACCGATGGCCACGTGGGTTTGAAACCCGAGACGCGTTTCTGCTTTTCAGCCCGCGTCTCATGTGCGGCCCTGCGCCGCCGCGCCGGAGGTCACGGACGCAGCGCGGGGACAGACTGTCCTGGAAACTGAGGTGCTCAAGTTTCCACCTGGGCTTCAGCTGGAGCTCAGATTGCTGTTTGTCTGCTGCTGCAAACAGTGCAAAGAAACGGCCGCTTCAGCTACACATCAGTGGTCCTGTCATGGTGGATGAATTATCACGTATTTTGCAATATTTTCTCTCTAAATCATGGCGGCGCCACGAAAGGTTTGAGCCTGTCGGTGTTTGGGGATCCTCCCACTTTACCTCTCACGCCACCACGAGGTTAACAAACATTTAACATTTCAAAAGTTATATATTTTTTAAATTGACCTTGTGAATGAGGAAACAATCAGGATTTAATATGAGATAAAAAGCATCCGCAATTTTGGCTGAAAAATGGCTCCCTAATGGTTAAAAGTCAACTATTTAGTAAACTATTATCACACCTCAGCATGGATTGTAATGAACGTTGTCCTCTCAAAGTTGTATTTCATCCAAATTTGATTTATGAATGAAGTTTGGTTTGTAGTTTGTCTTTCTGAGCTCAACATTTAAAAACATTAAACATTTCCATTCACAAAAAGATGGTTTTGGTGCTAGTGAGCATGTTTTAGCACGCTGACTGAGATGGTGACATCATTGCGTCAAATAACGCATCTCGGCCAGCGGCACTGAGCCTCAAAAGCAACGAATGTTAGGCTCTAATCTGAATGAAGGCTTTAATGCAACGAACATAAACACAGTTTTGTTGGAAAACCTGTAAAACATCTCTTTCCACGTAACTGTAATGACAAGTTCCTGCTGTTTTTCAGCCTGCCATCAAAGTTTGAGACGGAGAAAGAAGCAGGAAACACGATCGCAGCGCATTTCTTGCTTAATATGAAGACGAACCAGTTTTTCGACATTGAAAGAAACCTGCTTTACGTGGGATTTGAAATTCAAGTCTGAGTCGAGGATGGCTTCTCGAGATGAGACCTTCAACTCAAAGTCGACGGAGCAGATTTTACTATCAAATTTGCTCTCAGTCCAGAATGGACACTACTGCTGTCATTTACTGGTCTCTCACTGTTACACCATGATTAGGGTGCTCTTCCATGGGGGGCTGGCAGGGGGCAGTGACCACCCCCCCCCCCCCCCCCAGTACCCTGCTCACCCGGGCATGATGGGACGCCAACATTAGTGCTGTGATGTGCCAGGATCGAGTAGCTGGGCCGCTATCGTGTTACTAATCTGCTAATCTGTTTGGCACTCTTTTCCGTTCCTCCTTACATAACTGGGTCTATGTTCAGACTCAAGCTGAGAGAGAAGATCACGACGGAGAAGGACACACGGACAGTTGTAAGGGAAGGAAAGGACACTGTTGTCTCCTCAAGGAAGCCCCTTAAGCTCATCTTATCCCTCTCCCTAGTTCACGCTGTTCCATACACAGGTTTTTTCTTCAGAGGGGTCAGAGGTCAATCACTGTGCAGGGCCCCGAAGCAGTTTTGAGGATTTAAAAAATCTTTTTTTACCCCACACATGAAGGAAATAGGGAACAATCTGTTGCCACAATCATTGCTTCTGACTCCACAATACTGTCATATTATATATTAAGTGTTTCCTTTTTCTTTCCACATTTATCTTGGAATATGTAATTTTAGAGCCATTAATTATAATTGAAATAGGTGTGAAGGAGGGATTGCTTGCTAAAAGACTCAAAAGTACCCCGAGAGATGAAATAGGCTTATTTTTAGGGAGTGAAGGCCAGGTTACAGTGTGCTACTTGTGATGTTTGTTCTGAGAATGGTTATGCTCTACTACAGTGCGAGGTGCATAATAAATCAATGAACTGCTTACAAAAGAGATGTTTGTATGCAGAACACCTCAGTCTGGCCACAACGAAGGAATCCTGCAGCTCTGATTTAGAGACAAATGCAATTAAAGTCAGTAATGCAATTAAAACTACCATTATGTGTAATAAAATCATAGTACACCAAACGTGAAAAATAATCATCATTTATGTGAATATTTTTTCTATTATGCGTTTTCACCATATACTGCATATAAGAAGGTTTTAACCGTGTGACGCCAGTTTGTTTACCTTCTCGTGAGCGCTCGTTAAACCGGTCCAGATTACCCATGATGCCTCGCGGCCAGCTATAAAAGCCCTCTTCCTGCTGCTGCGGAGCGCAGACTCGCTGCTGCACAGCGGAGCGTCTGAGACCCGCGCGCCTCGCGACCACCAAACGCACGAGCGACTTTCACCCGCTGCGAGGTTTTTGTCTTCATTTACGGATGGTGAACTTGTCCATCGAGTTTTTATCCAATAGCAATTGTTTTAGTTGTCAAAAAGGAGCTAAAGACCCGTGTTTCCTCGAAGCTATCATGCTGAACACAGAGGAAAGGTAGGAGACCGCTAACGTTCTTCTAGAAACATCTCCAGAAATTAATTAAGCTGTGCGGTTTGTTTGCGCTGCTTTGAGCTCGTTAAACATTTATAGCCTTTAGCTTGTTGCAATGGTTTGACGGCAACAACGCAGGAAAACAATGACAGATAAGCAGAGGAGGAGGAAGTATTCAGGTTATTTACGTTACTGTATTAAAAGTAACCTAAAATAACTAGTTAATTACACATTTTACTTCAGTAAAAGGAAATAAATATCAGCAACAATACGTAAAAGTACTCCTTATTCAGAATGTCCCATTTCTGAATAATATACTATTTACATTTTACTCTATATACTGCTAGGTGTCTTAACTTATACTATTGTAATAATAGTACTATAACCCATTAGTTGACCTGTATTTTGTATAAATAATAAAACATTTGCAAAGTAACTAAAACTTTAAGTAAATGTGTTGGGCGGGGAGTACAATATCAGCCTCTGAGATGTAATAAGTAGCATAACATGTAAAGTACAAGTACCTGAACGTGACATGAACATGTGCACTCAGGATTGGATGCTGTGGAGGATTTCAGGTTAAATATCTAGAAAGATGCATTAGACGCAATGGGATAATATTCTTGTTCCACAAAAACATGTAATATGATGCAAAGTTGAAGTAAATTATTACTCATTTAAGTGGTGGGTTTGGGGGAAACCACACAACACACATGTTTTTAATATTTTAAATCCCTATTCAACTAGAGTTTAAATATCAAGGATCATTGTTTCTTCTTATTTCTTATTTGTTCAAATACTGTAAGACGTTGCAACCAATACCTATTTTCACTATTTGTCTGATTTTTGTAATTAAATGTGTGATTCATCGTTTTATCTGTAAAATGGCCCAAATATTAGCCTGCTGTTTAAAGTAATTTACAAAGATACTGAATGGAGACTGTTATTTACATGGTGCATGACGCAGTCATTCTGTTGCGTAGTGACCTTACACTGCCGTGCTTTGGACTGGATGTTCCTGCTGTAATAGATTAGATTCAACTTTATTGTCATTACACATGTACAAGTACAGAGCAACGAAATGCAGTTTAGCATCCAACCAGAAGTGCAATAGCAGTAAATACCAATATACAGATAATAATAAGTATTTTACAGATAATAAGTTAGTGATATAGGTACGGGATATACAGATTGATTGCGGTAATATGTACATGTTATACAGGTTGATTTGTGCATTAAATGTAGGTAGACTATAAGCAGGAACTATAAACATAATTTACAAAAGGCAAATGGGCATATGATAAGTTAAGTAATACAGATTGAGTGAACGTTAAATAGTGCATAATAATAATAAACAGTAGCTGCCTAACGTTACTAGACTAGTGCAATGCTCAGTTTTTAGTGCAGACAGTTCAAAAGTGTTTGAGTGCAGGTGTAAAGTCTTTGGTCAGTGGGGGGAGATGACGAGGAGATGGGTTTGTGGGTGGAGGTGGTTGGGGAGTAGGGGGGGGTCAGCATGGGGCAGAGTTCAATAAGGAAACAGCTCTGGGGAAGAAACTGTTCCTCAGTCTGCTGGTCCTTGTCCGGAAGCATCTGAACCGTCTGCCTGAGGGCAGGAGGGAAAACAGTAATGGTCCTATAGGGACTTGGCATGGGCCTTGTTTTTGTCCTCTGTGGGTGTTATCATCTGACGTGCAGCGAGGGATCGGTCCATTGATGCTGTGAGCCAGAACAGTGACTATATTAGCTCTCAGACCGTTATGGCCATGTCAGCTGAAGGCATCAACTGGCCTACATCAGCCTGGTTGCATAACCTCCCTCCCCTCCACTGGCTCACTTATCGTGTGTGTGTGTGTGTGTGGGGCGTTGAGGGGGGGGTGCATTCAGTCAGAAACAGCTGGATTATCTAACCTGACCTACTGGAGTGTTAGATAACTAAGTGCTCCTTTAATTGACTGTCAGACTTATCTTTTCAGCGGTTGCTGTGGTCGCTGGAAGATTCTGTTGAGTTTTCCGTAACGAAACCAAAACATTAACCGCGCTGACCAGTTTCATCTGGAGCCCGTCGACCTCGGCTATTATGGCTGAACTCGGGCGATGCAGAGTAATGGCTTGCAGGCGGGCTCGAAATTAACGTAATGCACTTGAACTTGAGGAGTCTCTCCACATTTGCTTCACTCCACACAATGTATTCTTCAGTTGTTTGGATAGTAAAAAAAAAAGTGCACTTTCCCAAAGCCCAAGTTGACATTAATGTTTTTTTTCTTCTCCGTCCAACAATCTAAAACCAAACAATTAGAGCTGGGACTAAGCACCGGACATGGGGGGACGCAGCCTTCTCCAGCTGGCCCCTCCCTCTGGGACCCAAACTCATCAGAGCTGATCTTTCCATATTCAAATCACAAATTAAAACCCACCCACTGCTTTTAATGTGTGTTTTTATGTGTTTTATTAGTTTTATTGTTTAGCTTTTAGGGTGATTTAAATGTTGCGTAAAGTGTCTTTGAGTATCTTGAAAAGTGCTGTATAAATTACATTTATTATTATTATTATTATTATTATTATTAAAAAATAATTGATTGGATATTCATTTTTTTGTTTTTGGACAAAGACATCACCGTGGACTCGGAGACTTTGATTGACATTTAATATCAATATTTCCTGGAATTGTATTCACCAAATTAATTAATTTGCCCATCAAGAAAAATAATTGCATAAGTAGTTGCAGTCCTCCCATAGCTATCCAGTCATGAGGAACTGAAACCAGTTACCAATTATACAAAATAAACACTTAAAACAATTAAGAATACAACAATAATTTGAAAACCAATATGAATAAAGGAGTGCTGATGCATTACATTGTCAGAAGTAGACAAAGTGGGACAATTGTGAAGGGAAAGTGAAAGCCTGTTATACTTTAGTGCCATTGTCATCGTTACCTCTTGCGGCCATTGTTTGTTGTTCTTTCCTTAATCTGCCATGAACATTGACAATGAAAATCCACTCGGGGTTTCCCTTCCTCTCCTGGTGTCTTTGTTGAAGCAGCTCCTGGTTTCACTCAATGAAATATAAGTATGCCAGACATTTGTTTTTTCGGTGCACCACCCAATGCAAAAATGCCACCACAGATGGGTTTTGTTCCAGACACGCCCTCTTTGCAGTGAATCGGTTGATGGGCTTGTTTTCTTTAGCTTATGTTATCTCGAGAGGTGGTCATGCATCGTGCAGGCTCAAAGGCTGCGTTGAGGAGATGGTGAATTATGTCATTTATTGTTGCCGTAGGCTTCCCAAACTCTGCTGAATTACACCAATTTAGGGGGTTGAATTCAGGCCATATTTTGATTGTTGCAAGGGATGTTGTTGAAATGATCATGTGCACCATAGCACCACAGTTTGGTGGCTTTTTAAATTGTTGTGACTTCTATTTTTACTTTGATAATCATGTGAGGTAATAACTATTCTACCCTCCAGCAGTGGCACATGCTCACATTTGTTTCTAATTTGAATCCTCCGCTCTGTGCTGGTCTGCTTCTTTAGACCAGTTTGGTTGTGGTTGTTGTCTTCTGTGTGGAGCGCAGCCACAGTTGGGGTCCAGGGGTCGGTGCAGCGTGTTTGGCCGGGGATACGTCCGTCATTACTCGAGGGTCGAGTGCCTTTCCTGCCTCTGTCTCGGCATCTTTAAAGACGCGCTGCCAAGCTTCCTGGGGTCCGAGGAGGTCTGAAGACTCTCCTGTTGACCTTCCTGCACACAGCAACGTGTTGTTTACGTCTGCAACCTAACCTCGTTGTTTTTTTGGGGGATTACAAGTTTGTTGAAAATGAGGGTTAAAGTTGAGTCTTTTTTCCATTACTAAGCTGGTAATTACAGTGTTAGCAGTTGGTTTGGTGTGCTTTACTCTTCTTGGACAACTTGCCAGAGCGCTTCCTGTTTTGATTGAATTGTGTGTTTCTTGGCTTTCGGCTGAATTCTGCCTCAGCGGTTTGCCAGCTCGGGCTGTCCATCCCCTCAAGCTTTGAGTCTCACTGTAGCCCACAGATGATTAAATCCAAAGCATTTTAATGCAGCCCAGGCTTGTGAGTGTGCTCGGACCCCGACCGTTCAAAAACGTAACATAAATAATTTTTTAGGGCGACCTCGTGACCTATTAGGGGGACTTGAGACTGCCGCTCTTGGGGGGGTTGGGGGGGAGGGGGGGAAATGCCAGAAGACGAAAGTGTCGCCTTTCAAAACAAGCTGGCATTTCCATCAAGGACACACTCATCTGTCTGTTTCTGGATGGGCAGATGGAAAAAGAGGAGCTAATCTCTTCCTCCGTCTGCATCCTACCTGTTGTCTTCGTCACAGTCTTCATCACTATTGTAAAAGAATGAGGAGAAACCCGCCTATACTGCTTTAAGAGGAAACTTTTCTGCTGCTTCCCATGTGGTAATCTTAGTTTTACAGTTTTAAGTTCAGTATATCGAATTAATAACGTCAAAACCGTTAAATTCATTGCATGTTATAACTTTGCACACAAAACCTGCTTATAAGTTCATGCATTTATAATATTAAAGTGTCATATTGCATATGTTTTCTCTGCGTAGACGCGATGAGACGGGGTGCAAAGGGTGCGTGCATGTTGCTGCAAACTGATAAGGCCGAGCATAATGAGCTTTGTTTGCCAGCGCTCACTCTCTTGGCTCGTACCGTGCAGATCAGGTTGTTCGGGTTACCTGTCTGGTCTGCAGGGAAACTGGCTGCAAGGCTCCTCCCCTTCTCGGAAAAAAATGGTAATTGACTGTGGCGCGACTCGGATCGTAACAATATTCACTCGCACACAGGTCGGCCTATCTGATGCAGTTGTGGATAGAAGATTGTGTCACATATCAGAGGGAGGTTGAGGAAACCTTTTTGCTCTTCATGAAAAGGCCCAAAACCCCCCCGGCCCTCGTGTCCGTGCCCGTCTGGCAGCGCCGGCCGGCTGCCATCGCGTCTGGTTTGGAGATGTAACTCAAAGCGCCAGAGATGTGTGTTCCCCCAAAGCCTCCCATGCTATTTGAAGAGGTGTTTACAGATCATGCGCTTGTTTACGATGCATGCCTTCCACCACACGCACGACACGTCCGCGGCTCTCTGAATGCGGTTATAAATAAATATAAATTGAATCTTCTTTCTCTAACCCCAAAAAACTCTTCTCCATTTTTTCCAACCTCCTTGACCCCCCCTCTCCTCCTCCTCCTCCTCCCTCCACCCTTCTACCGAACCACTTTGTCGACTACTTTACAAAAAAGATAGATGACTGTTCTCTGTCCTGGCTCCTCGATGGTGGAATGAGCTCCCCATTGACATCAGGACATCAGAAAGTCTCTACATCTTCCGTCGCAAACTAAAAACACATCTTTTCCGACTATACCTTGAATAAAGGATGTAGCACTATAGTAGCACTGAAATGACTCTTACTGATAGCACTTTGTAGTTGAACCTTTGACGAAATTGTACCTTCTTGATTCTTGTTGTTCTGATTCTTGTTTGTAACCGTAGAATGCACTTACTGTAAGTCGCTTTGGATAAAAGCGTCAGCTAAATGACATGTAATGTAATGTAATAAATCATTAGGCTTTAATTCAGCCTGTCAGGGGCTCGTCATAAACAATCAGCCCGGGACGGAGTCGCTGGACTGAAACACGTTACCCGCATCACATGTTTGCCGGCTTTGTCCTTTGTTTATGTATTATGAAGATGTATTAATTGGGGTCACAGGATTGGAGAAATGTGCCAAAATCTATATATAACCAACCAGTCCTGGCTAACATGATGGCTGAGTGTCATGTTTAAGGCCAGAGTGTTTTCAAAGTCAATAACCTTTCCTTGGTGGGACGAATCCTACAAGCCAAGACTTCTGAGAACTCATGTCAGGACAGTTTACAGTGTAGGTGTGCTAAAGAAATGGACATGCTTTTAAAAAAGATTATTTTTGCATTCCATAAAACAATATACACAGACTCAAACATGTAGGTCACGATTCTCCCCAATATAATAATGGATGCACGTATAAAACATACAGTTAATATTCTCTCCTCAAAGCCACCAGACTCAATCAGAAAAGAAATGCAGACATTTTACAGATTTCAGAGTCCAGTGCTTCTCCTTCCTCATTAAACATGTGTTGTTTGTTGTTTACATCATAGTACTTCCTGTGTCTTGATCCTCTTCTTTGTTGGTGCTTTGCTATGTTTGTTGACATTTCTGTCACCTAACTGAAGAAGAAGAAGATGAAACGTATGTGTATTGAAAGAAAAACAACTCCACAGTGTATTTGTTTTAAGTGTAGTAAAGGTTTAAAATGTCCTGAAGGTTTTACGTTCCAACAACTTCCTTCAATAAGATTAAAAAAAGGTCTTTTCAGTGATTCTGAACTTATAAAACAGTTTCCATACAGGAAATAGGAAAAACAGTCAGTGTTGAGCCAGGCCATGACCCTGAGAGGCCTGTTGAAGAATATATTCTGTATATATATTTTTTTTGGAGATGCAATTCTAACCAGTTCATCGTTCTCCTCTTCAGTTCCTGGTTATCGGGACCCCGGTTGCCCAGCTCCCTCCCCCAGTCCCCAGGGCCTCTGTGGTGTTCCTGATGCCCCTCACCCACAACTGAAGATCCCGAGTGGGCGAGGGACGGTCAGGGATCACTCTCTCGGCGTGCTACTACACAAGGTGACGGTCCTCGCCTTCACACAAGTACACACAGGAGTACACATCTGCACACCGGACAGAAACAAACACGACAACGAGCTGCTTGTAAAACTGAGTTTCAGAAACGGGCCCATAATTATGAGAAACAACACTGGCTGAACTCATTAATAAAACAGATATGTCATTGTCCCAGATATCTTTGCTGTAAGTACTTACAGAAATACTTAAAAATCCAGCTCCTGCTCATCATATGCACCTGCAGTGGATTTAATGCATGAATTTGATCATTTTCCTAGTTCTCACTTTGTGGGCTTGTGTTCACATTACAGAGAAGTGAGTATTCACACAAGGAGAACATCAGAAAGTCAAACAATACAGATATTTCACAAGAGGAATGTGTTGCGTAAACGTGTCACATTTTACCCTCCAGACATGTGACTGTCTGTCCCCGGGGATTAGAGATTTAGGATCAGACCGATCAGTCACAACTGTCATCCCAACATCCTCGAGCAGAAGGAAACATTCAGACTCTCATGTACTCTCACTTTCATGTACTCTCACTTTCATGTACTCTCACTTTCATGTACTCTTGTGTACTCGTGCGTGCAGGTTATGCAAGTTAATTCAGTATTTACACACATTTACATGCTCAGAGTTCACGGCAAAGACGTCCGATCTAAATATTTTATGTATTAGCAAATATTTGTGCAGCGCTCTAAATTTGTTTTTCTTCACAAGTCTCACCAAATATGTGACGCCCATTAAGTATCTGGGTGAGTCGATGAAGACGGAAGTGGTTCGACCACAGACACGGCCCTCTGCTGCGTCTTCGAGACGCCATAACCACTTCCTCTTTTATGATTTGATCTCAGACACAGAAAGCTGTCTTCATACATTATTATTATTGTTTTTTTAATTTTAAAGAGCCCAGTGGTGTACTGGGTAACCCATTATGTTTCCTGATGATGTAGAAGAGTACAACATGTTTGTATTTTGAGGATCAGTTGAGGAAAACAAGGTATCTATAGTTCATATTTCTATGGTCCAATATAAAGTATTTTTCAATGGAAGCCCAAACTGACACAACTCGGCTACAATGTAGCGTCTTTTTGTTCCCGTGACTCGGAAGCGTCAAGACCTTCGCTTCCTCTGAAGCTCTCTCTGCTCTAAAAATGAATCTTTTGCATTAATGATGCAAAATAGCATTGAATTGATGAACCAAACGTTTCTCCCATCTTTCCGTCCATCCCTTCAGGATGAAAAGTTAACGGTGACGCAGGCCTCTCCAGCGAGTGGGAACCCCTCTTTTCTTCGCTTCAACTACCAGCTGAATGAGCGCCGCTCGGCCTTCTGGGACACGGCCCTGTCGGGAGGCAGCCTCTTCCTGGAGATCCCTGCCGGGCCGCAGGCGGACGGGACCAAAGAAGGGTAGGGATGTGTTCAGAAAACACGAAAGAAACCTAAAGGTTGCTAAAAAAACGACTGCAAAACATGTCATTTTTTTACTTTAACAAAGCACCGTTTTTAGTTTTTACATTTTTCTTCATGTTATGTTTCTTAATGGGACAAAATGATCTGATTGAGTGCAAAATATCCACACGATAAACGTGTTTTAAATAGAAATAAAAACAAGCCCAGGCTAACGGAGTGGACGTCTGCACACCACGTGGGTCTAAACTACACGAGAGGCTGTGATAATTATGTTGTTTTCTTAGGCGTGTCAAATAAAAAATGGATGCCAATGAGTTTCTGTTTTTAATCGCCTGGGCTTGAGTCGGGCTGTAATCGATGCCAGAGCAGAGAAACCTCGCCAGCCGCCGGCTCGGAGCCAGTCGGCCGAGCAGCTGCCGCCGCTTGGTTATGTAAAGTTGAAGCATGAAAAAAAGAAAATACATTGTGTGCATCATCGTCTCTCTCTCTCTCTCTCTCTCTCTCTCTCTCTCTCTCTCAGGCTAACTGCTCTGCTGGAGTTTGCGGAAGAGAAGATCAAAGTTAACTTTGTGTTCCTGTGGTTCCATAAAAACAGAGAGGATCGATGTGAGACGCTCTTCTTATTTTTGACATACCGGTTTGTTTTTTAGTTGTAGAGGCTTTTGCTGCTTTTCTTTAGAATCAGGAATACCGTAAACTGCTTATGTCGTCAACGATGACTTGGATATCCAGTTATGGGGCCGCTGCTAAGCCTCCACAGGTTGGCACAGGTTTCTGTACAGAGTTACGTCTTCACTGTGACGACAGCCTCGTGCAGCTCCAGTTTAATCCTCCTTAAAACCACAAAGCATCAGATTCAACTGTAACTTGATTGTCTCCAAAGTGGTTTGCATCACAGGCTGACTTATGAATTATAATAAAACACATGAAACGGAGAACAAAGATATGTAAAACACACATGCAGCACATGTTTGTCGATGTTGTACTTTTTTTGTGCAAATTCCATAAAAGCATTGACCAGAAACGAGTTAACATCAGAGTCAAGGAGCCTCCAGTTGAGCCTCTCGTTTCGTTTTGTCTCCCTCCCCCCCTCCCCCCTCCAGTGTCCATCATCAAGACGTTCCACTACATGGGCTTTGAGATGGTGAAGCCGGGCCACCCCCTGGTGCCGGTCCGGCCCGATCTGGCCTTCATGGTTTACTCTCTGGACAACAGCAGCTCAGACGAGGAGTGACGGCCACACGGGCTCCTGACACCTCCCTCCCTCACCCTCCCTCACCCACCCTCCCTCACCCTCCCTCCCTCACCCACCCTCACCCTCCTCGCTCCCGCACGGAAACGCGCCTTTTCTCCCCCAAGCAATCGAAGCCTCGGCTCTCGGCTGTGACACAAACCCTTTAAAGAACACTGACTTTTTTATAGACTTGTGATTTAAGGGGAGTGTTTCGGACTGATGCAGATAACCCCCCCCACACTACTGGTTTGTGCTGCCGTCAACCAGACAAGCAACTGTTTGACATTCAGGAGAAGGCAGCGTTTCACATTTAAAATTCATCATATCTCTCCTGACGCCTCCTTTTTATAAGAGAAAAGACTTTGGTTCGTCCTCGTGTGCAAGCTGCGTTTGTTCGGGGTAGAAAGAGGGAATCATGGTCAATAAAATGGTCTTTGGATGTGATGAAAGCCTGATCTGTCACATTTAACATGAAATCACAGAAGCTTTTACTTTCACTTGTTCCTGAGGCATCATTCCAGCACACGTCAATCACTCCAGCTGATTTTTCTTCTTCTCATTTTTAGCTCTCATCTGCACAAAACACTCGAGCCACTCATGTGTAAATACCCCGTTAGTCAAAGCTGAAACGCAGCCTGAATGTTGAGCTGTCGGCTCGCAGAGGTAAACGCCCCTCCCCCCTCTTCCTCCCCCTCCTCCTCCTCCTCTTCCTCCTCCTCTGTGCAATAATCAACCTGTCAAGCTGACGGGGTGAATCATTTACAGTGGAAGAGGACTGCCTCACTGTTTCACTTTGCACAACATACACACACACACACACACACACACACACACACACACACACACACACACACACACACACACACACACACACACACACGCTTTTTTTCAGAGGTCATAAACTGAATAAATGTCGGTGTAAGACGGTCAGGATTAAAGAAAAGCTCCACTTCCTGTTACTTTGCATTAAATTGTACATAAAATGTTTAGATCCAGTGAAGCTGGATCCCCAGTTTGTGCTGAAAAAAAACAACCCGTATTGTTCTTCTATCAAGCTGGTCAAAAAGCTACGTTTTTATTTAATTTTTTATGAAAACATGAAATAAAACAATTGAAGATGGCCGTCGGCCCAGACGGGGCTGTAGCTTCATCCCCACCAGTTGAAAGCTTGATTGTAACGAGGCTTTTTGTTGTGCCTGAAGAGGAGAGTGCAATGTTCATATTTTTTACTCTTGAGTCTTATATTGAGGAATGTGTCTATTTTTCCCCGTAAATCTAATCACATGCAGATTCAGACCCATGCTGTGAGTGTGTGAGTGGGAGGGGCTTGTAGAGGTACAATGGGAGCCTTCAGGTGATTTCCATATATGCAATTTGATTTTTTTTTTCTTTTTAAAGGAATTCAGTGCTGGTTTATTTCAGTAAACAAAAACGCCAAAGAATCCACTCTGTCTGTAACGTGCTGTTGAAATTATGCTTTCAAAAAATCAGCTAACTGAAACCTCGTGTGTGTGTGAAGCAATATCATAACCAACATTCCCCACGCCAGCCATACTCGCCTCAGAGAAACAGGATGTTCCACGCCGGCGGGGGAGGGGCATCTTCCTCTTCTTCCTCATGTGTTCAGATCATACAAGTCTTCATCGCTACTGATTGAGCCCCTGGACTATGAGCTGTTTGGAAATGTCAATATATACACATTTTTTTTCTCTCAGAGGTATATTTTTATGTATGTGTATTTCTCAAATGTTTACTGTGATAATTTAGGGATTTTGTTGTCTGTGACGTAGTTATAGCAACCATTCAATGACAATCCACACGTGTATACTGTTTTGTCTTGGAGGGGTTGGGACAATAAAACTTGTTATCTTTATGGTTGTTTTCTGTTTTTTAGCTTCACAGCTTATGAATTGTGTTTTTCTTCAGAGCTCGCCTCTGAAACAATAAGACAGACAGATTAAGACTGATGTGAAATCCGAACACATTGAAGCAGCGGCAGTGAGGTTGTTTTGGAGATAGTAAACGTTTTTTCTTTTCATGAACAGTAGTTGTGGGAAGCTCTGATCCAGCCGACTGCTGACTCAGGCGCTAATCCCCCAACCGGCTCAGCTCACCGCCAGAGACGGCAACAACCTCCCAAGTCGGTTGATCTAGAGATCTATTTCCAGTGTCCGGGGCACGATGGACTCGGCTATATCGGTGCCTCTAATGCATCAGCAGCAACCTTTGTTGTCGCCACCTGAAGGAGAACGTTCAGTCAGTCCTGAACAGCAAAAATAAACGCATCACAGGAAAACACATTTAAACAAGTAAAAGGGAACATTTAAAAGAGCACTACAAAAACAAATCTGTGTTCACATTCACCTGTGTTTATAAAAATAGAAATTTGTGGAACAAAATGTGTTTCTTTCCAAATAAAATATTTGCAAATCCTTCATTGTTACGTCATAAAAATTATTGCTCCAAAGCAAGTATTTTCTGTTTTTCTAAAATATTGTTGGTCTCTCTACTTTGATTGTGGCAGTTCTGAATTTGAAGCCTTGTCATTACCAACGAAAGCCGGCAGCAACCTCCGGCTCTGAGAAGTGAAGCCAAAATCTAAGTGCTTTAAACTTGCATTCTTTCTAATGGCCAGCAGGGGGCAATGTCAAATTGCATAAAAGTCTATATGAATGACTAATTATCTCTTGATTTATTCCCTCAGTAAACACGAGTTTATGTCTCAATCTCTAGTTTAAGACTTCTTCAACACAGCATGATATTCATTTAGTAAATTATGGTCCCATTTAAAGTAAAATAGACCATAAAGCAGAGTATGCTTTAGGGCGGGGCTACCTTGTGATTGACAGGTCGCAACCACTGCGTTGTCTGGGTTTTGTTTTCATCTTACAACTTTAACCCTTCAGTGTGTTTTCAGTTAATTGAAACATTTTTGGTTGCCTAAAAATAAAAAAAGTACTTGTGGTTGCAAAAAACCAAGATGGCGGCGAACATAATGCCAAAGTCAAGGCTTAAAGAAAAAGTCAGTCCTCAAATGAATATGGTGACCATGTCCTCTTCTTATGTGCAGCCAACACAGGAGTCTCTCTGCATGGAGGCCGTCTCGGAGGTTTCCTCCATCAGGATGCTCGTGCGAGCGTCTTCCCGCCCAAAAGGACGGCCAGCTGTTCGAGGCCTTCCCTTTCAAGCTGTGTCACTAATCCCTCAGGCAGATAGTCCCTCGCTGGCCTTAATCTCACCATGACTTTATATAAACTCACCTCAGATTGAGGCTGATAAGCCGTTTGTTGTCACATCGGCTCCACTCCCGGCACACGGGTACTTCCCAGAAAAGCGCCCACGGACGTCTCGGTTTCCAGCGTCCGTTTAACGGTGTTAAACCCGGCCGGTCGATAGCTAATCCGCTCTAAAGAGACCCGGCACATGCGCTGAAACCTACTTTTCACTGTTTTGTTATCTAACGGCGGCCATGATGGACCTCCTGCTCACAAAATAACAGTTTGTTCTGGAGCTTTGGATCGCTTCACATGTGCTTCATCAGCAGATACGTTTTTTTACAATAACAATTACAATGAACCTATGTGACGTCTGGAGGTAATTGGTAGCACCGGGTGTTGTTCAATTATAAATACTCATTCATCCATTCATTCATTCTCATTTATTGCACTGTGTTTATTGTTAAATGTTAAATGTTATGCACCTTCCGCCAGGACAAATTCCTTGAATGTGAAAACAAACATGTCAATAAATGGTTCTGATTCGTTAAATAGTTCCATTTTGATTGATTTAGTAAATATGGATGATGCACAAAAACTCAGTTGTCTGATTACATATGAAACCTACAACTGGCCAGTTATTTGGAGATTTTAGAAAAGAAAAAAGCTCCCTACCAAGATAATCTGTTGATATTTAAATTGTTTTTTCTTCTTCTCACAAGACCATAATAAAAAACAGTGGTGTCCCGTAATCCCATGTGGGATGATGGGCCGAATCTTTGGAATGACACAGAAATAAAATAAAGAAATACAATTCATAATATGCACACACATTCCAACTATTTTATGTAAGCACATTACAGAAAACCCAGATTAAAATCCATTTTAATGAAAGATTAAAAAAAATAAATAGGAAAAACACAGAGGGGGTGAGAGCTTTTCCAAGATACTGTATTTCAGTTTCTTTTAAGTAAATTTGTAAAACAAAATCTAAAATCCGGGTTTTGGCTTTGAGTGAAGAATGATGGAGAAAATGGAATTAGCATAAAGATGCTCTTGGATAAAAACATGTAAAAATAAATAAAAATCTGCTTTAAAATTGATAACCACTCGGCTAAACCCAGAAAACATCAGATGGAAAGTTAAAAGAAACTTCCTGTTCACCTCAAACGGAGAAGAACATTTTCATCGTTGCGTAATCGTTTCATAACGGATTAAAAGTTTGCATTACACAATTCATGCAGGACGCATCAGGAGCATCTGCTCTGGCCTCAGGCAGACGCTCATGCAGCTCTAATCCCTAAAGAAACTGTAAATCCATGCATCTCATGAGAGTGATGGAGGGATGAGTCATTAAAGGATGAGCATAGAGGTACTTCTCATTTAAATGTTGTTTTTTTAAAGCTGTGAACTAAATTATAAATTATAGCATGTTAGGATATTAAAATAATTTAATGGGTTGAAATGCACCATCTACTGAACCTTGCAGGCCGATGCTGACTTTTACTTTTCTATCTCACTAAATGTATTTATATATATATATATATATATAAAATACTCCTCAGCCCCTTGCCCACTTTTTAAATCATAACTTTTTCTAAATCCTGCAGTGGGCGGAGTCAGACTCTGAGCTTGGGGGTGAAGTCACATTTTGAAGATGTTTCAACGTCAGCTTTCTGCTCGAGTCTCTGAGTCGCATTAATCTTCCACTGAGCCGTCACAGGCTCTTCGACCCACTTCCTGGACTTTCATCTGACCAGCGTCCTACGTGGAGGACCGAGCCTAGAGCCTAGAGACTAGAGACTAGAGCCTAGAGCCTAGAGCCTAGAGCCTAGAGACTAGAGCCTAGAGCCTCATCGTATCTGGTCTCTAGTCCTCAAAACAGTAACTGTGTCGTTGATGTTTCAAACCTGCGGCCACACTTCGTTTTATCTGTTATTTCCCAGTTTAGTGACATCACTGCATGATCGAAAGGTAATACTTGTTTTTGACTTTGAGATTTTTAACATTTCTCCCCTATTTTATTTTACTACACAACAGTGACAGTGTAGTATTTCTTTTGATACTACACTGACGTTTTCCGACTTATTTTGAAAAATCAAAAGTGACAAATATGACTTTTTATGAACTTTTACTATACCATTTTAAACGCCAGGAAACATTGAATATGTTAAATAGTTAATTTGAAACCAATAATTAAATAAGAAAACATCAATAATTCATCATCTGGATTTATTTTAAGAAACAACACATATACAAACATACCTAAACAATCACATTTCTCTCTCTCACACACACACACACACACACACATGCACACTGCAGTTAGACTACTTGTCCTTCTCCCTCTGCTCCTTCTCCTTCTTCTCCTTCTCGACTTTGGCCTCTTCGGCTTCGTGCTTCTTGATGAGCTCCTCGACTTCCTTCTGCTTCAGCACTTTGATGCAGGTCTTCCCGTTCTCGCGGGTCAGCGTGGCGATCTCCACTGAAACGACCAGCATGCAATGCGTCAGTGTGAACGCCTGAGGGGCTGCGTCTAGAGGATGGCTCTATATTCATGCTTTTAGCTCGTTAGAGTGTTTTGCATGAAGGGTTTGATGATAAAGTCTCATTTTGGACAGAAAGAGACTCTGAGAAGTGTTTGTCCACCTGAGTCTGTAAAATACTTCTGTGGATTTATTTCTATGAGTCACCTCTTTAACATCACAATCAAGGTGTAAACAAAACATTGCTTGTGTGTGCTGGTTGTCTGGCTGAAAAAGTTTTCTTAATTCATGTCTCTCTAGAAAAAGACATCTTTGCTCTGAACATATTATTTGTACATCTTTCTATCTGCACCTTTCTCTGCAGACAGCTTGCTGACGTCCATGGTTTTATTGAGAACTTTAACGGCGAGAGCCAGAGCCGTGGACAGTTTCATCTCTCCCTCCTTGAAGTCCTGCTTCAGCATGGAGACGGCCGCCTGGGGGCGAAGGAGAGCACAAAGAGACGAAGTAAAAAAAAAATAAAAAAAAAAGATTATTCTTAAACACCGTCGTCCTCGTTAGTGCTGCAGACGCACATCTTTGTCTCTGTCTGTTTTCTGTTGTGACGATAGCATTTAAACCTCCATTCAATGTCTCTCTGAATATTACCGGCTGCCAAATGTCATATCTGCTCCTGACCCGTACTCTCAAACACTGAGAAAACTTATTTAAAAAAAGATTCTAGCAAGGCCTCTCCTGGCTTAGACGAGATATAGGAATCTTCTCAGAGCAACGAAGGGACAGAAACGGGATGGGATGGCTCGGCTTGCATCACTTTCTGCCCTGAGGAGTCTCCGTTACCCACAATGCTTTGCGTGCAGCCCTGTGAATCAGCACTAAGTCGGCCACAGCGTGTTTATTGTTGTTGCAACAGCGCCCTCCAGTGTCACCGGCTGGAATAACAGTTCCACAACCCCCTCAGTTGTTTCCTTTACGACTCCACTCTATGTAAAGTAAAGTGATTCTTAGACGAGAGCTTCGGGAGCCGGTGGGACTCACAGCGCTGTTGTTTCCGATGCACGTGGCCTTCCAGCCGCCGTAGTTCCCACTGGGGTCACTCTGGTAGAGCTGGAAGCCGTAGTGCTTGTCCCAGCCCATGTAGAGCAGCGAGACCCCGAAGGGACGCTTTCCTGTGAACACACACACACACACACACACACACACACACACACACACACACACACACACACACACACACACACACACACACACACACACACACACACACACACACACACACACACACACACACACACACACACACACACACACACACACACACACACACACACACACACACACACACACACACACACACACACACACACACGTCGACTGTCTGATTTGCATTTTTTTTTAAACCACATCCTTTTGACACACGATGTTCAGTCGTTTTGTAACTTTGTATTTTAACAACAATGCTTTTAATATCATGATAAGTCAGAGTTTTAATTTCAGTTATTTCTAGATGTAGGATCCTTTGAATAATTGTTCGGAATCAGTTGGAGAAGAAACATTTCCTCAAATAATCAAAACTTTTGACCATGATTTATAATCTCAATCACAATAACTGACAAAGCAACACAATAGGAAACCTCAACCTGGCTCTGATTCTAGGCCAAATACTCAAACGCAAAATAAAATTGTATATTTGCACCCAAAAAAAAAACTGATTTCATCAGGAAGTCACCTCCGCGTGCAGATAAAAAAACACTCGTCTCCTGCGATGAGCCGAAAACTGTGTGGCGGCGTTTCCGTACCTCCAAACTGCGTGTAGGCCTGTTTGATGTCGCACAGCGCCGTGACCAGCTGCTCGCAGGGGATCGGCTCCTGGTACTGCAGCAGGTACCTGCAACGGCAACGCAGGTCATCGCATCACCACATTCATCATGTCGCACTCGGCTGCAACTCGAGACGGCCGCGTCGCTCACCTCTGTGCGATGAGCCTCAGCTCATTGGTCAGCACGTTGGCGTCCGATGTGATGCCCGCCACGCTGCACGCCATGTCTCTGCAAGGAGCATCCCAAACACATCGATTTAATGGAAGATAATCCTTTATTAGTCCCTCAGTTGCAGGATTACAGCAGGTGCACACAAGTAGTATAACAAAACAGTAAGAATGCAATATCGATATTAAATATACAGACAGAATAAAGTATATACACGGTATTTTAATTGCACCAGTTTAACATGATTAAAGTGGTTAATCCACCCTGTGAATCTGATTATGACCAACATGTGCACGCTGCCCCGCCCACTATTTAAACAGGAAGCAACTCACTCGTTCAGCTTGTAGATCTTCTCAGAGAAAAACACCTCGTCCAGCAGCTTGTGGATGTTCCTCCTCTCCGCGGCCAGCAGCACGCCGTCACTGGCTAGGATGCCCAGGCAGGTGCCGGCGTGGCCGATGGCCTCCATGGCGTACTCCACCTGATACAGGCGCCCTGCAGAGGGACGGGGACGCAAGAGCGGAGCACTAAGTGGCAGGAAGTTCGACTTAAACAAGATGCTTTCTGTCCTCCTTGCAGGGTCGAGGAGCTCTTACCCTCCGGGGAGAAGATGGTCGTTCTTGAATCGTATCGACGGGACTGAAAAAGGAAACACATAAAAGCTAATTGGAACTCTTGACTTCCACAAACAGACAAGTAGTTACGAATATTTTGTTGGGACAGGAAGCAAAAGTTCTCTTATAAATATTTTACACATTCGGGTATTCGGTTGGGTTTGCTCACGAAGACTCTTTATTCATCTGAAGATGTGTTTGGTTCTTGTTGCTATCGAACATGCAGCATGCCACTAAATCAGCTTGTTGACTAAACGGCTTCTTGGAAACAGAAGCGGTGGATGTTTCTCAGTAGAAAAAGCTGAATGGCCATCCGGCAACTTGTAGAATCAGTTGGTTTGTTTCGGGGCAAACTTGAAATCTTTAACGAAACATTACATTTAGCCGACGCTTTTATCCAAAGAGACTCACAATAAGTGCTTTCAACCATGAGTACAAACTAGGAACAACAAGAATCAAGAAAGTACCATTTCTTCAAGAAGTAAGTGCCACTAAAGTGCTGCTTTATTCAAGGTATAGTCGAAACAATTCAGATTAAGATAATCCATGACAAGGTGCATTGTTGTTGTGGCTCGTGGTGGCCTAACACCTTCCTGGCACTTTATTTTTTTAGTGTTTCCTGTAAGTTTTCATTATTTCTGTACAGGAACATACATCTTCTGTTTACTGCATCAACATCAACATCTAAACCCACCCGCCGTCTCATTGACAAATAACAGGCCAATGGGGACATCTGCAGGCTGTGTTCAGTCTGAACTCTTCCTCTCGTCAAAGAGCAGACATGTTTGTTTTATCTCATAAGAAAGTCTCCTAACTTCAGAGAAAGGAGGACGCTAAGCACATAAACACAACACAGACTCACCATTGTTGCAGACTGCTGCTGAGCTCTTCCTCTGCGGAAACAAACAGAGTTAGTTCACTGCTCGGTGAGCAGCTAGCTTAAAGCTCACGCGACAGATCTGCGTGGTCATCTGCTCGTGAACGAGAAGAGCAAACGTCTCTAATGTTCAACTTCCGGTTAACGGAGCAACACTTCCGGTTAATGCGTAAACACTTTTAACAAAAGTGTGTCACACCGATGAAGATGGAAGACGCTGGTGTTGTTTGAGACAGTGTTAGGATGTACGTTTGTATAAAATAGAAACCGCTTACCGCTTAAAGGGCTTTCTGTGGGGCGCGTTGTGATGACGTCACAGAAAGGCGTTGCGTCGACGTCATATAGGCGCGCCACTTTTATTTATTTATTGAACGCATTTTGATAATCTTTTTTTTTAAAGTGCAAAATGTGTAAATGCCAGTGTGACAAAATACAAAAATAAAAATTTCAGGCACAATTTAAAATTACTTAATTACAGATCCTGTCGCCTTTTTATTTTAACAATAAAATATATTTTTTTACATACTGTAAACCTATTTATTATTTATGTATTATTATTATTATCTTGATAAACCGGCATCAGCATCTGAACATGTCTCTAGTAACAGTGGAGGAGAATAAAGAGGTTTAAAGAGACAGTACAGTATGCTGTACAGTTTTTGCTGTAGAAGACTTGGTGATGGATTTGAACTGCATTTCAATTGAAATAAAAAAGAATCCAGATAAAACTATTGGTAATTGAATTTTGATCCAGTGACTTATATTCTTGATTTATTTCTACTGTGATTAAGTAAAGCAAGAACTTGAGTGGGAGAGCAGGCAGTGTATTTATGTAATTCATAATCTCACCACTAGAGGGCCCCCTCGGCTTGAATGTGTGGTAAAGACGAGGCCTATCTCCTTTCAAAGTAAACCTACAGGGATTTAATGAGCTCTTTCTGGAAATTACTTTATAAAATTGCCCAGTGAAGACTCATCTTGAGTGTAAAAGTCCTCAAAAAAGAAAAGAATCAGGAGTTTGTCTGTAGGGGTGCGGCACTGTAGCTGACCCTTGACCTCTGACCTCTCTGGTCAGGTGGTGGCGTGGTGTGTGCGTGTGGTCCCTTTTCAATTAGACAGTTAGACAGTGTGCTCAGTCTCTATTCTTTGAAGCGTATTCAGCTAATTTTCCTTCCACATGAATCATAAAGCGTGACACATCACCAGTCATCTCTTCTGTCAGCCACGTAGTCTGCTGAGGTTTTATGAATACACATTTCCTCAAAATAGACATTTTAACGTCTTTCATTTCCTGACATGGCAAACTCCACCTGAAGGTCACGTTAGGATCCAGTACGAATACAAAATAGATGGAGTGTGCATACTTTACATTTTAGAGGAGTTGCATGATAAGAATCAGCCAATGATTGATGCATTAGTCTATTATTGAATAGTCGTATAAAACCCTTGTTGGAGCCTTTCACCCTCAGTTATACATCTGAGTGTTGCGAATATCAAAAATAATCACATCCTCGCATTGTTCTCTCCTTGGATTGGCGCAGTAAAGTGGAGGTTTGCAGCTGCAGCGCCTCAATAAACAACCCATAACACCGCTCTGTTTATTCAGCGATGAGGAGTGTGCTGCGTTTTTTTTTTCTTCTTCTTCTTTGATTTACTCTGCTGGCCTCGCCGTGGAGCTGGCTCACGGGTCCTCCTGGATCTGCCTGAAGATGCAGAGTTTATAACTCCTTCCCCCCATATTTATCGTTTAAAGGCCCCGGCCACAGCTCCCACATTGTTCTCACTACAGACTGGCGTTTCCACAAAACCTCTTTTCTGTGCCTTACTCTCCCACATTGCTTGGACGTGAGGCTGAGTGATGGATGGGAACTATCCAGCCTCCCCTGGCCTCTATTTCTTTTGGTATCACTAAAGTGGCTTATGTGGTTTTAATCACTATTTGGCTGCAGGTGTTGGAGGCCAGCTTCAAATGGGATTATTTATTGGCCCCCCTCGTCGTGGCAAAAGGTGCTCGTCAGCCAGGTGAAATATAGGAGGCCGGCCAGCAGACAAGGATACAGCAAACATTTATACACACACTCAGTCATGCTGTCCAACGCTGTAACATTTCACTTTCACGTGAATAAAGCTGCCAGCAATACTTGAACCAAATAAATCTGCTTTAATTCCTTCCATCTGCTCTCAGCAGAAGGTCAGAAACAACATTTGTTTCTTTACAACGTTATTGGATGACAGCGTTTCTCAAATTTGGGGAAAAGTTCAATATGTCTTTTTTACATTGCAGACGTTTGACATTTTTAAAACACAGCTGTCACTAATAATATTATAAGTTGCTGCATTGCATTCGTGGCTGGAGTAAAGCTATCGATAACATTTAGAGAACAAATGTAGTAAAAAGCTCAAGAATATAACATGAATAAAAGTTATATTATTGGTTCAACAATTTCAATGCAGTGTAAAAACATATATACAGCTCCTTTAACTTTCTCCTTAAAACTGTTATAGAAATATAGATTATTGTCGATAAAACACATTCAATCTTAATTGATTTCACTCTTCTTTTGACTTCTTTAATTTACTAGCTTCTCCTATTTGTATTTCATTAATTTTCTTATATTTCTTAGGCTTTAAAGACAATTTTACAAAAAAGATGCACTACAGAGCGTCACAATTATTACTCAGAAGTCAAACTATTGGTTTCATGACTTTCTTTGGAATCCCCGCCTGCAACATTGTATCCACTTCTCTTCACACATGGGTCCAACAGGCCTCGTAGCTCAGAGAGCTCAGCAGCAGGCCGTGTGTGTGTGTGTGTGTGTGTGTGTTTTGACTCGGTGTGTTGTTTCCCACACTGCTGTGCCCAGTGGACCTGTTTTTGCATGTGTTCATTCGTCGTGTTTGAATGAGTCACATCGTCTGCCCGGCTTCATCATGAGACGCGGTTGGGAAACCGTGACACAACGCAAACCTGATCGTAGGTTTTGAAACGGTGGCGAGGAATCTGGGAACTGAGATCAGACCAACCGTGTGTCATCGGAATCTGGGAGTTTCTCAAATCCCCAAGAATAATGTGACGTTTTCTTGAGTTGTTTATGTTGTGTTCATGTTGGAGGTCTGTGTTATTTGGATGTTATTTAGTTAGCTAATCAGTTATATTGTCTGCAGAATTAAATATTCAAATATCTGCCTACACACTCAACTAACCTCTAACTCAAACGTCTCAGTGTGTCTCTATTTCCACTGTAATTAGTACCGGCTTACATTGTTATTTCTTGGAAATGACGAGGAAATTACACATTGTTAAATAAAGAGTGACACTCACACACACACACGCACGCACGCACGCACGCACGCACGCACGCACGCACGCACACACACACACACACACACACACACACACACACACACACACACACACACACACACACACACACACACACACACACTTGAGGGTAAATAGTGTCAACCCCCTGCCAGCAGAGGTGCCAAATTAATTAAAATGTTTAAATGTCAAATACTGAATCCTTTATTCATTTGTGCTGTTCAAAGGAATCAAAGTTTTAAGTGTACATTATATAGATTTCTAAAATCCAAAACTTCCTTCCTTTATGCCAAACTTCTCCTTGATTTGGGCAGCGACTTCAATCTAAATGACATTAATTTACACACAAATCCGGTAACTTTTGCACATGAATTCTTTTACAGTAAAATAAATGTCACACTGGCTAAAAGAGCCCAAAAGGCCCCTTTGTTGTCTTTTTTCCTCTTCGCCCCGTCTCAGTTTTCTGGTGGAAGACTCCTGCCGGCCTCCTGGCTCGGCCCCCCAGCATCTCAACCTGTCTCACCTCATTGTGTCCACCGGCCCACCCTCTGCCCTCAGCTACTGTCTCTGTTATTTCATGAGCAGCCCCCCCCCCCCGACGTGGGGTTGGATTCCACCTTTGAGGGCCGAAGGGAGGATTTCCTTTTCAAAAATGTCTGACTGGTAAATATGTCACCGGGCTGGAAAACCGATCCCACGAAAAACAGGTGGGATGTTTTCAAACCCGCCACGGGAGGGTGTGTGTGCGATCCGATTCTCCCCGCGCACACACACACACACACACACACACCACACTTGAGGGTGAAGAGCGTCGATCCCCTGCCAGCAGAGGTATTGTCTGTCAGCGGTAAGAAGCCCCGGAGCGGTTTACTAGAGACCCGCTGCTAAATCTTCTCTAATTAGATTCACCAAAGATTTTCTGTGTGTTTCTTCACTGCTTCTCAAAAGGAGTTGAATTTCACTTCACGCCCCCACGGCGAGAGCAAAGATGAAACCACGCTGACCTTTCTGCCGACAGATCCAGTGTGACGAGGAGGAAATAACCTGTTGCCCGTTCACTTTAGTGTCTCGACAACAAGCTTAATCCCTCACTTCATGCACACACATAAATATACATTTATGAATGCAACAGTGTCCGTCTACAGATGCTTTGCATGTTTTGGCCGATCCTAAAGCACCAACAGTTAGTTTGTGTGCAAATATCAGAATCAGTAATCTACATTTGAATCCTGTCCCCACAGGCACTTGATAAGAACTCATGTGTTTGTACTGGAGGAAGTTCATTCCCCTGAGAAAAAAGAAGCTACCCTCCGAGTTGCAGACGTCTGTTTCCCGATGTTAGTCTGGGAAAAAGTATTTTTCGGAAGTTGTAATTCTGTAATTCCACAGTTTGGCCACAAGGTAGAAATTTGCCTCAAAGCGTGAGGCTCCGCCCAGGGGGCGTGTGTTCACCGTCTCAGTTAAGCGTGCTAGCATGCTAATATTTGCTAGCGTTAAACACAAAGTACAGCTGTGGTTGAGTTTTGCAGTATCGTACGAGTTGGATATTTTGAGTTGATAATGGCGCGAGAGGAAATGTTAAGGGATCAACTAAAAATATTACATTTTATCACGAGGGGGGCTTGAATGTGGGTACCAACTGTCTTGACAATCCATCCAATAGTTGCAGAAATATTTTACTTTGAAGCAAAAAATTGCATGAATAAAAAACTAGAATGTAAGATTGTAAGATTGAGATTATGTTTGCTAATAGCTACGTCTCTTGATGGCATTGCTAGGGTTAGTAGAGCCTTTTATTTGTATTTTTATTCACATTCTAGTTTTTACATGCACGTATTACTCCTCCCACATACAATCACAAAATGCAACATCTTCAGTAACATATATACACAAATGTGTATTTTACCTTATAATATAGATGCTATGAATTGTGCACCAAATAGCAGAAGAAAGACAAAAAATATATATGTTTAGACTGAAGAAGGGCTTATTGGGCTTTGTCCAAATATCCGGCTCAGTCATGTGAACAGCCAAGTCTTTGTGCATCACATATCTGAAGAGAAAATCTGTTATCTCACTAACTGAAATATTGCATAGTTCCCATAGAGAATACTGTAGAAAATAAGATGAAGCAAAGTGATCGCATGAATAAATAAATAGATTAATAGAGCGAATTTTAGGGTAAAAATAAGAAACATGTTTACGTTTTTTTGGAGCATTTTAAGCCCCAATTTTAATTGGATTGCTGTTAATTTCCTCGTAAAAACAAGTAGTAATGGTGCATATAGTATTTATATTAATGTAATCAGTCCTAGAGGGAAAATGTAGTTTTCACTGGTATACCTCACAGATACACAAAATGATTTTACAGTCTGGTTCATCCCACATGTGTGTGTGTGTGTGCGTGTGTGTGTGTGTGTGTGTGTGTGTGTGTGTGTGTGTGTGTGTGTGTGTGTGTGTCTGTGTGTGTGTCCTCAGTTTAGGCCACACCCCACTTGTCATGTCAGTCATGTGCTGAGTGACACTGCCTGTTATCAAATCCTACATGATCTCTCTGTTTGAACCTAAATGACAGAAGAAGAAGAGGAAGAAGAGGAAGAAGAGGAAGAAGAGGAAGAAGAAGAGGAAGATCCCTAATTGAATTGGCAATTCCCTTGAAAACAATGACTGTTATTTCTCACAGAGGAGGGTCCTCGCCAAATCTCACCCGCCCACAACAACTGTGATATAGCTCCCACCCCCACGGCCCTGACGTGGACGCGCAGTGCGAGCGCGCGCGCGCGGTACGACAGACAGGCGTTTGTGGACGAGAAGAGAAAAAAGGAGAGAGAGAGAGAGAGAGAGAGAGAGGGAGAAAGAGAGGAGTTGTGAGAGGAGGACGACGTGACGGGAGCACCCAAAACAGAAGCTCTCAGGAGTACGACCCACACACACACGCACACACACACACGTAAACACACACATATAAGCGAAACAGAAGAAGGGAACTGGATCATATCTACAGCCGGTTTGGAGCTTTGTGCGGCGGGATACGTGGTGCGGACTGTTACGCGCGACAGCGTTTCCCTGCGGTAAAAAAGAAGAAGAATCAATCCGCTTCTTGGGCTGGAGGCGCGCGGCTCGCGGCTCTTCCTCGTCAGAAAAGAGGGTCCGTAGCGGGTTTAGGGTGACGGAGTAGAGGACTGACGGCACGGCGGAGGAGGTGAGCCCCCTTTCTTCTTCCTCTTCTTCTTCCTCCTCTTCCTCCCCTCAGCGTCCTCGCAGTGTTTTGCGTTTCGCTGTCAGTGAAACGGAACCGGCGGGGCTCGCGGTGGCGGAATGTCAGACCTCCGTTTTTACGCGTCTCTCGCTGTCCGTCAACCAAACATCCGCAGCAGCAGCCTCCCCCCTCCTCCCCCTCCTCCCCCCATTCAAACGTGCCATCGGACCACGTAGCGTGCGTGCTTGTGACATGGTCCAGAGACCCTCCAGCAGCCCGTGCACGCACCCGGGGCGCCAGCCTCCCCCCCCTCCCTTCCTCCTCCTCACCTCACCCCTCCATCGCCGAATAAATGTCACACTTTTCTTACATAATGCGTTAAACGTGCCGTTACAGATGTGTGTGCTGGACGCCACATCTGGGCTGCAGTTTTTTGGTTTTTTTTTCTTACGTCCGCGTGCAGCGGCAGAAATCGAGGGTGACGCACTGGCACGACTGGGTTCAGGGCTCGATTCATCCAGAGCTGTCGCAGAGGAAGGTTGGGGCTGCAGAGCTTCTTTTAAGTGTGTGTGTGTGTGCGCGTGCGTGCGCGTGCCACATTACTACGCGGTGTGGAGAGCTCTGACCGGTTGTGACATTCTTCGTCATGTGTGAGGCGTTACTGCTGCTTCCATCACACCGCTGCTGCCTGAGGCTTTTTATATATTTATATCTATATCTATTTATTTTTTCAGCTGGACAACAGGATGTTCAGCTGCTCTAATCCTGTGTGTTGCCATGGATGGAGGTTTATGTTGTTTACAGAAAAAGGCGATTTGAAGTGGTCACCTTTGGCCTTTCTACTGTATTAAGACCAAACGATGAATGGATTCTTCTAGAAGGTAATCAACAGATGAACTTGACGGATGTCTGCAAAAGAAGGGGTGACTAATCTGAGTGTCCGAACATATAAAGGGAAGCTTTTACTTTGTTCCAAATTGCTTCATTTAATTAAGTGTTTTGATTTCGTGAAGAGTCATTAACAGTAAAAAAAGAACAGTCGGGGATACAGGTAAAGGAAATCATCTAAAGCCAAATCATTTGAGCGATGGAGCAAAGCAGTTCAGGTGGATTTACCTTTTCCGAGTCGAGAGACTCAGCAAAGCCTGTCGACGCCGTGCGGTCGCCTCGCCTTCCCCCCCGAGGCTGCAGATCCAGTCAGAGAATCCCCTCAATGCGATGTCAACTTTGCTGACATTAACATTTCATTGGGGCTGTTATGTAATTGGCGACGCTCTGGAGAGACGCACTGAAAACATCGCTCTGACAGCTCCAGCTGCCCGGGCCGAGCAGCTCCAGAATGCTTAATTTATAAACGTGTGACGGATGAAGACGTCATGGAGGAGGAAGAGCATGAACATGAACACCACAACAGCAATCGCACACGAGGGAGCTCGGTGTTGTGAATGGGAATGTCACTCATTTTAATAATTCATATAGAATGAAAGCCTCTCTTTCTGGAGCTGTTTGAGGGCCGATGTACTTCTAGAGTTGGAGTACCGCTTCCCTCTCCTTCAGCATCACAGGGTGTCCATCTGAACCACTAGAGGTCCGACAGACCCACAAACCCACAAACCAGACTAACAAGGCCGCTCCACTGAGACTTCCTGGCAGAACTCCCGTTTTAAGGCTCAACATGGTGTAAAAATGATTTGTGAATATAAATATCCAGGTCACGTAAGGGGATTCACGTTGGTGCATTGATGTGACGGAACACGGGCGCTTCTCACACCCGCAGTTTGGGTTATTCCATCCGGGTCGAGACAAAAAGGATGCTTTGTAGCCCTTTGATGGTGAACAGGTACCGGGACCATTGGGTCACAGCTCAAGAGAGCTGGGTTCAACATTCTGAACATTGATGTAGCAGCAAATAACTTTCTGTGTGTGTGTGTGTGTGTGTGTGGTTACCCGAGCTTCTCCCTGCTTTGTTGACATTTCGCCGAGCCGCCAACGCGTGCTTTCAGTGCATGTTTGTGCACGTGAGCGCGCCCCGCCGGCTGGCTCACGGCCGACGATGGATTTATTGCAGTTTAGCCTTTTTGAATTCGTGCTAAAATCCAAACATCTATCCAAAATATCAGTTAGTTTGCGCTTAATTGACAACTTTGTCTCCTCGAAAATTAGCAGTAAAATAGTTTTCCAAATTATCTTGTGTTGCTGGTAACGTTTTTAAGTGAATTGTTCCCTGTATGCGCCACACTGGAGTCCCGGGCGGGTGTTCCCTTCGGATATTTTAAAAGGAAAACCCCACCTGTCTGTTATGATCTCATAGCCGACCTCTCTAACCGACATTCAATCAACTCGCTCACAGATTTGTCGTAATCTACGAGCTGTGATGATGAAGTCTGTGTCAGATCATGGAGATAAGCTCATCACTGGATCAGAGCCCATCCACCGTTAAAAAATACCTCCAATTACCAATATTCTGCTTTGTCTGACCTCTTGAGCGGGTGGCTTTGATAGAAATGTCTTCGCTGCTGGTGCCACTGGATCCCAGTGGATCCCACTGGATCCCACTGGATCCCACTGGATCCCAGTGTCCTCGCTTCAGTCCCATCACGCTCAAACCTGCTGCCGCAACATGCTCGAGGCTCCCGGTAAGACAATACGGGATGAGGTCAATGTCTCACATACCATGTCAGTGTATGCATCTCTAACCAGGTGTATTTATAGAGCCTCCCACAAAGTGTGTGTGTGTGTGTGTGTGTGTGTGTGGCATCTTAAATAGCATCTGCCTTTGTCCTGATACCACAGCGGAGTAGTCGGGTTTCCTTTGTCATCGCTGGCGTTGGTCAGAGACTCTGCACCGCAGTATTGTTTGATATGTTTTTACATGAATCGACTCCTTCAAACCTTCGGTGCACGTTGGAGCCGCAGTGAGACGGAGACGGTTTTATTATTTATGCATTTAAAGGAAATTTGTTTCTTTACACGGTTGTATTTTTTTTTTTAAATCTGTGATGTTAAATGCATCCAAGGAGTGTTACCACTCTCCAGTTGTACCTGTTTCCCTCATTCGTCTGCTCATTCTGGTTTCCCAGAATGCTTTTCAACACCTCCCAGAGAACCGTGAGTGCGATCTGGTTGCATGGAGCTGCATGTTTGTCGTGCAGTTTGTGTGCAGCTGTAGTGATTGTGGAGCGAGAAGGGGGTAAGAAAAGTCTCACAGCCCTCATTAAAACCAAAACAATACCAATCATGAGGCTGCAGTGCATTCTGGACAATTGAGGCCGCTATCAGTGCAGTAATCGAAGTGTCTTCCTGTTCTTTGTGTGTATTTTCCTCTGCGTGTTTGTCGTACAGCTGTGCCAAGTTGTGAGTCGAGCATTAGCTAATGCCCGCCGTATTTCACGTGATCCTGATTTGATAAGAAAACAAACGAAACAAAAACATTTCCAAAGAAATGCAAAGTACGACATCCGCCACTTCTCTCATGGATGTTGCTCATGTACTTAGGCCACATCTGGTCACATTTTTTCCACTCTAACTGTCCTTTATTGCTCCGAGCATAAACATACCCATGCACAGCTGCATGCAAAACCAACCTCTGTAATTTTAGCATCTGAAAAGGATCCTGCATAGTTCTCCAACGTCGACTCGGCCAGTTGGATCGTTCAGTTCAGAGCGCGTCACCGCTGACACACTTCTGTAGCTCCGCCCCGTTGACCTCTGTGACCTCTGTGACTGTCGCAGTGTTGACGCCTCAAGTCTTTTAATAATAATAATAATAATATTTAAATTTTCTATGGCGCTTTTCAAGCCACTCAAAGACGCTTTACATACAACAAAATGAAAAAGGGAACGATTAGAAAAACATCAAGAAATCAATTAAAAACAGAATATCTTTGATATAAAAAATAAAACAGGAGGAGCTATGTGGAATGAGTCCTGTAGTGGAGGATAGGGAGCAGGGGTTAGCAGGTGAAGGGTAGGGAGCAGGGGTTAGCAGGTGAAGGGTAGGGAGCAGGGGTTAGCAGGTGAAGGGTATAGGGAGCAGGGGTTAGCAGGTGAAGGGTAGAGAGCAGGGGTTAGCAGGTGAAGGGTAGGGAGCAGGGGTTAGCAGGTGAAGGGTAGGAAGCAGGGGTTAGCAGGTGAAGGGAGCAGGGGTTAACAGGTGAAGGGTAGGGAGCAGGGGTTAGCAGATGAAGGGTAGGGAGCAGGGGTTAGCAGGTGAAGGGTAGGGAGCAGGGGTTAACAGGTGAAGGGAGCAGGGGTTAGCAGGTGAAGGGTAGGGAGCAGGGGTTAGCAGATGAAGGGTAGGGAGCAGGGGTTAGCAGATGAAGGGAGCAGGGGTTAGCAGGTGAAGGGTAGGGAGCAGGGGTTAGCAGGTGAAGGGTAGGGAGCAGGGGTTAGCAGGTGAAGGGTAGGAAGCAGGGGTTAGCAGGTGAAGGGAGCAGGGGTTAACAGGTGAAGGGTAGGGAGCAGGGGTTAGCAGGTGAAGGGTAGGGAGCAGGGGTTAGCAGGTGAAGGGTAGGGAGCAGGGGTTAGCAGGTGAAGGGAGCAGGGGTTAGCAGGTGAAGGGTAGGGAGCAGGGGTTAGCAGATGAAGGGTAGGGAGCAGGGGTTAGCAGATGAAGGGAGCAGGGGTTAGCAGGTGAAGGGTAGGAAGCAGGGGTTAGCAGGTGAAGGGTAGGGAGCAGGGGTTAGCAGGTGAAGGGTAGGGAGCAGGGGTTAGCAGGTGAAGGGTAGGGAGCAGGGGTTAGCAGGTGAAGGGTAGGGAGCAGGGGTTAGCAGGTGAAGGGTAGGGAGCAGGGGTTAACAGGTGAAGGGTAGGAAGCAGGGGTTAACAGGTGAAGGGTAGGAAGCAGGGGTTAAGAGGTGAAGGGTAGGAAGCAGGGGTTAAGAGGTGAAGGGTAGGGAGCAGGGGTTAGCAGGTGAAGGGTAGGAAGCAGGGGTTAAGAGGTGAAGGGTAGGGAGCAGGGGTTAGCAGGTGAACGGTAGGAAGCAGGGGTTAAGAGGTGAAGGGTAGGGAGCAGGGGTTAGCAGATGAAGGGTAGGGAGCAGGGGTTAGCAGGTGAAGGGTAGGGAGCAGGGGTTAGCAGGTGAAGGGTAGGGAGCAGGGGTTAACAGATGAAGGGTAGGGAGCAGGGGTTAGCAGGTGAAGGGTAGGGAGCAGGGGTTAGCAGGTGAAGGGTAGGGAGCAGGGGTTAGCAGGTGAAGGGTAGGGAGCAGGGGTTAGCAGATGAAGGGTAGGGAGCAGGGGTTAGCAGGTGAAGGGTAGGGAGCAGGGGTTAGCAGATGAAGGGTAGGGAGCAGGGGTTAGCAGGTGAAGGGTAGAGAGCAGGGGTTAGCAGGTGAAGGGTAGGGAGCAGGGGTTAGCAGGTGAAGGGTAGGGAGCAGGGGTTAGCAGGTGAAGGGTAGGGAGCAGGGGTTAGGAGATGAAGGGTAGGGAGCAGGGGTTAGCAGGTGAAGGGTAGGGAGCAGGGGTTAGCAGGTGGAGGGTAGGGAGCAGGGGTTAGCAGATGAAGGGTAGGGAGCAGGGTTTAGCAGGTGAAGGGTAGGGAGCAGGGGTTAGCAGATGAAGGGTAGGGAGCAGGGGTTAGCAGGTGAAGGGTAGGGAGCAGGGGTTTGCAGATGAAGGGTAGGGAGCAGGGGTTAGCAGGTGAAGGGTAGAGAGCAGGGGTTAGCAGGTGAAGGGTAGGGAGCAGGGGTTAGCAGATGAAGGGTAGAGAGCAGGGGTTAGCAGGTGAAGGGTAGGGAGCAGGGTTTAGCAGGTGAAGGGTATGGAGCAGGGGTTAGCAGGTGAAGGGTAGGGAGCAGGGGTTAGCAGATGAAGGGTAGGAAGCAGGGGTTAGCAGATGAAGGGTAGGGAGCAGGGGTTAGCAGATGAAGGGTAGGGAGCAGGGGTTAGCAGGTGAAGGGTAGAGAGCAGGGGTTAGCAGATGAAGGGTAGGGAGCAGGGGTTAGCAGATGAAGGGTAGGGAGCAGGGGTTAGCAGGTGAAGGGTAGAGCGCAGGGTTTAGCAGGTGAAGGGTAGGGAGCAGGGGTTAGCAGATGAAGGCAAGTTTGAAGATTTAAGTGTTAAAGTGAAGTCCCATCACGTCGACCACAGTCTGAATCGGACGACCTCCCACGGCTAGGTTCGCTCCTTTTTATTTATTTGCATTATTTTTCTTCCCAAGCTTTCCTCCATAGACGAGGTTAATTCACAAACACATTTTCCTTGTTAGGTTTCACAAGTACGGCTCAAAGAAAGATGTCCAAAACAAAAACAAAAAGACAAGCTGGCAAAGAAATCCTACCTCTCTCTTGTGCGGCTGTCCAACACCATTAGGATCACTTTCACTTTTTTTTTTCCACAGTCTCCTTCAAAGGAGTTTCTGCGGTGTAATATGTGTCACTGGCGCAGAGTGTTAGCACGATAGCTGAAGTCCTTTTGATTCCAACGCGGCTCGATTCTGCTGCTTGTTATTCCTCCGGCTGTTCAAAGCCCTTTGTGAATTTCTGCATCCATTATCGCCTCTCACATCTCTTTTGTATTATTCATTTAACCTCGTTCTATGGCTGTTGCCGCTTCAGGCGTCGCCGCGGCACGGAGAGATTTCCTCACCGGCTTCGTGAGTCGGAGGGCGCGAGTCCTGAATTGTGTTTTTAGTGCGGCAGGTGGCGAGGGCGTTGATCCGTCACCCCGCCTGGCATCGCCACCCTCTGCTCCGCCCTGGTTGGCTGATCACAGATGGAGATACAAGAGGAGAGAGTTTGACAGCGATGATGATGATGAGGAGGAGTGTGGGCATTAGTACAGGTTCAGGGATTCCTTTTTAAATCATCCAGCCAACGCTGCAGAACTATGCTACAGAATTATTTCAGTTTATTGCCACATTTCTTTATTACAGTATTGGTATCACGGGCAAAGGCACCCAATTTTAGCCAATGCAGTTTTTTACACTATATGCAAATGACCTGTATAATTTATTTTCTTCTTTTAGATGGCATTTTGCTATGATGGTTCTCTCTTATAGTTTGTTTTTCGGGAGTCCCTGTGGAGGTTTAGGACCCAATCTATATGAAACCTTAACTTCCCCTTCAAGTCTTTCTATTCTATCTCCCTCTTCTTGTCTGCTTCTGGGTGGTTCGGGGCTCAGAGATCCGGTCCACATGATCCACATGATCCACATGATCCACATGATCCTCACGACCCCGGGCATTAGGCCGGCGGTCATCAGTCCCGGCTGAAGTTCTCCTGAATCCCTAAAAGCCTCGAGGTCACTGTGTCAGCTTACCCTGCTCTCTCAGGTTGAAAGGCAAGAAAAGGGAATTTTCCTGCCACAATCAATAAATGATCTCATTAATTATTTTGTTTACAAACTCTGGGAAAGCTGTTTTTAGTTCTTCTTTAAATTTGCTGTTGCAGCTGGATGAAAGGTTTTGAGGAACCCGAAGAAAACAATGGCAGGCGGCTCGGAGGAGGCGATGCACAAATTGTACTGAAATTCATTTTTTTCCCTACTTATTGTGATTCATGCTCCCAGCAGCTGTAACTTGCGTGTGGAAAACATGAGGGAAGCCGGTCGTGGGCGAGCCCAAAAGCTTTCTTGTGCCTCGAGCGTCCACTTTCAGTGTTTTTTTTTTAGCTGCGCTGCTGATGCTGCATTGTTCGTCTCACTGTGTTGCCAGCAGATTGATGGAGCCGCAGAGCAGATTGACAGATCTAGCTCAGCAAGCCACTTTCCCCTCAAGCCAGCCAGGGTTTTTTCTGCCTGTGGAAAAAAAAAACGCCTGAGAGAGTAAATCAGTAGTAAGAAAAACCTCTCGCCCCCCCCTTCAATTAGCACCGTGTCATTTTGGGGTTGGCCGGCGGCCGACAGCGTCACATCTCACCCGTGTCTGCGGCTCGGGTCCTAACCCTCCGGTGACATCCCGCCCGCGGACTCGGACTCGGGAGGACGCGGACTCGGGAGGACGCTCTCCCCCTGAAAAGCTGTTGTCTTTTAATAAGCGCCTGTCTCACATCTGTGCCGTCTGTGCCGGCGTCTGCTTTCCGTCACTGTGGACTCGGCTGCGAGTCGGGGGGAAAAAAAAAAAAGCCAAAGTGACGGCCTGCGTGTGGAGAGGAATTTGAATACACGCACTAAAGCGAGAGGCTGGCAGGACTAGAGTGTGACCTGCTGTCTGCCACTGCTTTGTTGCAGTGTGTGTGTGTGTGTGTGTGTGTGTGTGTGTGTGTGTGTGTGTGTGTGACGGTAGTGGCCAGAGCCAGAACAAAGCAGTCTGCGACCGGAGGACTTGGGCGTGGCACTCGGTTTAATGAAGGCTGATCTCTCAATTCTAATGCTTTTCTAGCTCATATTCATTTCAGCTTCAGGAGTTCTGTCTGAAACGTGTCTCATCAAACGTCAAAATCTGTCAAAACCCTTCCAAGTGTTGAGTGCTTTGACAGCTCTCGTTGACATATTCTTTCATCGGGTGTTTCCCGATTTTTAAGTCTTAATTTTCCGGCTTCCCAGCTGTGAGGATCGGCTGCTTTTCTCTGTTTTTATTTGACGCTGGCTTTACATCTGTTTTTTTCTGATTTGAAAACACCACCTCGGGCTTTAATAGACATCCTTCACACCTTTTGGCATTTCATAGACCATGTGGTCGTTCTGCGGATTAATCGAATACAGCGTGTCTATACACCTCAAAGGAAGGTACCCAAAAAAGACTAGAGCGTCTCCTTCAAATGACACCCGAGCCCTCTTTCGTTTCTCGTCTCTCCCTCGTTTCCTGTCTCCGTTCTTCTGGCCCGTAAAGCCGAGTCATCGTGCCAAGGTTGTCTGGACGCGGCCCCGTCCCACGCCGGTGCTCGAGTCCAAACCGGGACCATCACAGCAGGTGGGCCGCGGGGTCGGACGCCTCCTCTTCTGGGTTGTGCACGCTTCCTGTGACGAGGACGAACCTGAACCTGCAGCAGAGCCCTGAAATATGAGCGAGCTTCGGTTGTTTCATTTGAGTTAAAGGTGAAGGAGCTGTGGACGTGTGATTGTGCTGTTTGACAGGAAGTCACACGTCCAACAGTCGGCATCCTTCATGTCTTTCTTGTTTGGCCTTCATAAACGCTCAGCACGGCTGCTGTTTTCCACGTCTCCTCATACAAAGATTTGCATGACATTGTCAGTAAAAGTGACTCCTAAAGGTTTTATCCTAAGAGAAATATGGTGCCAGTGTAACAGGCCATAGTATATTCCCAGTCCGGATTAAACCTGTGGTTAAGGGGCCTAGGCTAGATTATACCCCGGGTATATTATGGCCTAGGCCAATTTATACCCCTCAGGCCAGATTATACCCCCATGATATCAGCAGTGTTGAGTGATATACACAAGAATTACTTAATTTTTCAACATTTTATTTGGGCTTTAGCTTAATTTAGCAGGTAAATTAAGTGAGAAAGCTAACTGATTATGATCCCTATAGGAAGTACCGGCCCTGCCTGGAGGGGCATAGTCTGGCCTAGGTTATTTTACACCCCCGGGTATAGTTTTGCCTAGGGCAGTTTATCCCCGGGCTCTACTCTGGTTTAATCTGGGCGGAGATTAATTTGGTCTGTTACACCAGTAATAATCGTTGTTTTTTTGTACTTTATGAGAATCCTCATTAGCTGACTTCTGTCCATAAACACTCGCAGAAGACTTTTTTTTAGAGCAGAAACGATTCATCGATTCATCAATCGGTCGATCGCCAATTTGATAATTGATTCTTCACTTAAGATATTCATCAAGCTCAATGGTTTTAGACGGATTAGTCTGGGGGCTGGTGGACGCCCCCCTTTGGCCTGCAAAGATTGTGATGGACTTTTTCTTTTTTCTTGACTAAATTAATCAAGTAATTTGTATTGCTAATTAAATGTCACCATTAGCCCTGAAGCAGCTTAGCAACAGTCAGCCTCATTCTTTAAGAAGAGGATCCTCGTTAGCTGATTTGGGGCCATAAACAACAAAGACCTGGAGCAGCTGTGTCGTGTTGTTTCCATCATCACGATGCACGTCCATGTGCATAAAGACCATATCTCATGCAATATGGAAAATGACCACATTATTATTTTTTTTAGATCACATGAAAAGTCAGGATTTTTCTTTTTCTTAGAAAAAATATTTTAATTGTGTTTATTAAATATATCCCTCTTTTACATGGCATATGTGTGCATATCTTTGATATTTTGCTTATAGATATCTACTATATTTATTTATATATTTGATATATATATATATTATTCTTTATTATATATATATATATATATATTATTCTTTATTATATATATATATATATATATAATATATTCTTTATTATATATATATATAATATATTCTTTATTATATATATATATATTAATTTATTATATGAATATATATATATATATATTCATATAATACAGTATATATAATATAATAAATTAGTTTATATAATAAAGAATAATATATTATTATTATAATAAAAATAACAGTAGTCCATTGTGCCCAAAGACTAGATATAGTATAATAATAATAAGACAGAAGGACTGATTTTAACAATTGTCATCATATTTGTGCGGCTACACAAATGAATCAGGAGTCAGTGGGTGGTCCGCCTCCTCTTTAGGGATTGGAAGCGTCATCCTTCCACCTTTCCTCTTCCTCTTCTCCACATCGCTCTTGGTCTACTGCTGCAGACCTCTTCAACCCTCCCTGAGAGGCAGCAGTTGCTAGGAGCCAGACTCGCTCTCCTAGAAGCAGCTAGTGGGTACCGATCGGGGTCACCGCTGGTGAGCATCACTGTTGTGTTTATTAATGGTTTATTAACTCTGCTTCAGGTAAGAGAGCTTCTGGGTGGATGTATGTTCTGGTTTTCTTGGTTTTAAGAATAAGGAGTCAGTCTGTGTCGTGTTATTGAAAAGCTCTCCGATGATGGAAGCTGCTCGTGTGAAACGAGCTCTCCCATTGGTCGGTGGAGAACGAAGGGAGGCGGGCGATTGGCTCGTCGTTTCTGAGTAGAGAGTTGGCAGTTGTCACGGTGCTGAAAAGGTGTGTGTGTGTGTGTGTGTGTGTGTGTGTGTGTGTGTGTGTGTGTGTGTGTGTGTGTGTGTGTGTGTGTGTGTGTGTGTGTGTGTGTGTGTGTGTGTGTGTGTGTGTGTGTGTGTGTGTGTGTGTGTGTGTGTGTGTGTGTGTGTGTGTGTGTGTGTGTGTGTGTGTGTGTGTGTGTGTGTGTGTGTGTGTGTGTGTGTGTGTGTGTGTGTGTCAAGGTCAAGGTCAAGGTGAGCACGGTAGGGTTTCCTTTAAGTCGGAGCAGGGTGTGAAAACCAGCCTGCTGTTGCTACATGGGTGTGAATGAAGGGTCTTTGAGTCAACACACACACACACTTAATAACCTATGTCCACATTCATGCCTCCTCTTTGTCTCCCAATCTGTGTTAAAATCATAATTGCCAGTAATAATATTGACTATTAATTATAACATTCTGTTGTTTCAATCCCTCGTTGGATATTGTGCAAGCAACACAGAGGACATGCTATATATATATATATATATATATATATATATATATATATATATATATATATATATAAATAAATAAAATATTTAATATAATGTTCTGTTCAGTGTTTTGTGACATTTGCTTCATTGCTTATTTTTTAGTGTTTCTATGGAAAGCGAGGCCGAGTGACTTTTATGAGAGAAAATATTTTATCTGTAACGTTTTCTTTAGTTCACTAAGCCTGTGTGTGTGTGTGTGCGTGCATGTATGTGTGCATGTGTGTGTGCATGTGTGTGCACATTGCATTAAATGCAATCTCGTTAGTTCTCATATTGGCTCGTGAAAATGAGATGGCAGCCCCCGTCGTGACCTTTTAAGCTGCTTTACCTCCCCTCCGTGACACGCACACACTTGGCAATCATTGGAAATAGATTTATATCACATGGGGTTTTCTTTCTGATAAAACAAAAAAAAACAAACATGAATGAAGTGTCATCACCGTACCACACTTCCTGTGTGCAGTTGAGGTTTCGCACCTTCTGAGAAACAATGAGGCCATGAAAGCAAAACCGAGACACCTTCAGCATCAGAAATTCCTTTTCCTGTTTCAGCGCACATTATTTTTTTTTTACACAAATAAGAACAGACAGTTAATTACATTTCATCTCCGCTTCAAATCCCGTATTCAGGACCCTCGTGTATACGACTCGTGCCGCTGAAGGAAGTTTAAATCTCCCTCCTCTTCAGTTCATCTCCGCCTGGCTGACGGTTGATTAGCTGGTCGAGACGCAGCAGCTGCAGCCAGAGGAAACAATCAGGGACACACACACACACACACACACACACACACACACACACACACACACACACACACACACACACACTGGCCTCTAAGTGGATTTAGTGGCTGGATGGAGGGGGAGGGGAGACGATGTCTGTGCTACGTGTCTAGATCGCCGTGTGTGTGTGATTAGATGTGCCTTTTGTTTTCACGATGTGAGTGTGTGTGTGTGTTGCCAGTTCTGCGCAGGGATTTTTGATTTTGCCAGCAATGTGTTGGACATGTGTCGGGTTTTGTGTGTGTGTGAGTGTGTGTGTGTGTGTGTGTGTGATGAAATTTGAATGATCCATGTGGAGAAAACTGGGTCGTTTCTGCCAACAAATTTACAAGATACAGATATTATATGCATTTTAAACAGGAGATTTCAGCGCATGTCGATAACAAATGTGTGTGACAACATTAAAAATCCAGTTTATTAAGTGTTCCTTTAGCTAAAACAAATGACAATAAATCCAACGATTATGGTTATGATGTCAGTTTGTATTAAAACATTATGAGAGGTGTGTCTATTGTTTAGCTTACCAGTAGGAGGAAAGTACAAGTAGAAATACCACAGTGTAGAAATACTCCATTACAAGTAAATGTACAAGTATTATCTGCACAATGTATCAAAAGTACTCATTATGCAGAATGCCTCCTTTTTGAAAGGGTTATACTATTATTAAAATATTGTATTATTCTGTTTTTAGCACTAATTGCATACATGTAAAACACATGTTGTAGTAATTAAAGACATAATAATAAATGGCAGCAGGAACCAGCAGTTTAACCAATAACTAATTTAAGGACGTAAAGCAGGAAGTAAAAACTGGATCTGATGTCTCTGTTGTTGACGGGACGTTTCATCACACCTTCATCATCTTCACCTTCATCATGTGACGCTCTCTGTGGCGGCGTGCATCTGTGTTGGAGGTGGTGAGAGTTCGTGGTCGTACATTAAAGGAAGAGGAAGTAGCTCCGCCTCTTTGTATCACTCTTCGGTCCTTTCGGGGGAAACGATAACAGAAGAGTGGCAAATATCAAAGTTCTCCTTTTCCTGACTTTGCTCTGTCTCTCAATGGACCCTTTGCTAAGTCCCGCCCCCTCACAAACATTTGGTTCTTGTTTTTCAGGCTGGTTTTTGAAATAGAGAAACATGTTTCTGAAGTGTAAAAAGAAGACGATGAACTAGCATAAACCCTGCTATGCTACGCTAGCTGCTAAAGGTCAAACATGCTTCTTTTTACAGGAACTGTGTTCTTTCATTTCATTGTCTTCTCTCTCGACCGCCGGGCGCTTTAGCTTCAATCTTTATCTTTTCAACCCTTGATATATCCTTCAAAACGCATATTATACAGCGTATTTTTCCCAAAAAAATGTGATATCTCTTCAGTGAGTGCGGTTAGTGGCAGTGTGGACTCCCAGTCATGTGACGGTGGAGAGGAAGAGGAGTTCACACATTCACATTCAATATGTTTTCCTTTGCATCGCCTCCCCCTGACTGACTGACTGACAGTAGACTTCCTCCTCGCATGCGGCCGCGGTGGTGCAGCGGACTTCCTCTCCATTACCCCATCGCATCCGTACTTGACTTATTGATGAGCGCGGCATCGGCTCCTCTGTTGCCGTCGCACATTCACACGCGTGTCTTTTGTATTATTCATCTCCGCGTGGTCATGCGTGTGAAAGTTCTCTGCAAGTGTGTATTTCTGTGTGATTTTAATGGTAATGGCTGAGAAGACATGGTTATATATATCTGTGTGTGTGTGTGTGTGTGTGACACTACCTTCGGTCCCATCCTGTTTTTTTTAAGCGTGCCCTGAGGCTTGTCCTTGTGGGAGATGTTTGGCCTATTGGCTGCATTCTTGGGACTAAATGGAGTGTATCTAATCCACGTCATTGATATCCCCACACACACACGCTGACACACACACTCGTACAAAGCACTCGTCTTCCCTCAGGCCTCCCCGAGCAGGAAACTGGTGACCAACTCTCAGTCGTCTCCACAGAGCGTCTTCGCTCTCTTAAATGTCATCATGAATGCGACGCGTCTAAATGTTAATCAGAAGTCGCTGTTGGCCATAAAACCTTATTACCGCATTAAATGTTTGAGCATCTCTGACATCATCCAGCGGGATTTGGCCAGTGCAGGCGGAAGGATTTGACTTCTTATTTTTTATCTGTCCCTTTCCCTTCGACACCTTTTCTTCACCCCCCAGCCTGGCTGACAGGAAACAGACATGTGGTCTGCAGGCAGCATGCAGGGCTTAAAAACCACCTTGAGGTATTTGGAGACTCGGCTTCAGTCTCTGTTTCCTGTGATGTCATCCCAGAGCCTTCAGCTGCTGTGTGTGTGTGTGTGATGGTCACACCTAAACCACCGTAGGGATGCTCAATGGCATCGATTGATTCAGGAGAAGCAAAGCTTAGCTTAGCATGAAGCTAACTTGGCTCTATTTCTTGTCTGGGCGCAGGGACTTCCTGAAACCTTCATATTCAATTATTATTATTATTTGTGTATTTAAATGCCTCAAACTCATTCGATGGACATGAGTCCTTTGGAAGAACAAACCCTCTCCGAGGTGGAAGTGAGCGTCCCTGATCTCGTTGAAGTTGGACCTTGATTTACGACCCTGTTTGGAGTCGTCTTTGCCAAAGAGCCTCCCGTGCCCTGCTCTCAGCCTCCAGGGTGAGAAGTGAACGCCGGTTCATCCGCTCATCCTCGGAGGTCTTCACTTAATAAGAGAAGATGAGGATCGCTACGAGCTCTATTGCTGATAGAATTAACTCCCAAGTTTCAGGGATGGGTCGATTTCCCGTTGTCCTTTCGTTGTTTTTTGATCCAGAAGAGTTGTTTACTCCTCGTACAGCTTGCACATTTAGGGGGTTTCTGTTCATGAAAGCAAAATGGGACATTTTCGTCACCTAAAAATGATTTGCTCAGCGTCTCGTGTCACTTCTGGTTGCAAAATTCAACTCCAGGCTTCAAAACAAAAGTCCACAAACTACTTCCTATTGACCTATTGCCCAGATTAAGATGCATGTGTTTTTGTCTACCTGGATGAAGCGGTAGACGCCTCTTATCTGCAGCTTTCCATCCAACATCTCACTATTATTCCCTGCCATATATAAATACTGCCAAATATGTCCGTATCTTGTTGCTTTTACGTTCCCTGTAAAACGCCTCCTGCTTGTTCGCCAGTGTTCTCGATGGCGATTCTGATTCTGAAACATTTTGCTGAACCTTTCCTGTGCATGTCATGGCCTTGTTGTCTTTGACGCCTGAAATGAAGCCTCAGTCTGCTGCGGCCCGTGGGCTGTAATGAAGGGTTGAACCCGCCTCGCAGCCTGCAGAGCACCGTCATTACCTGGCCCCAGTGCTCAGATATGCACTTGACAGTCGTCTCTCCTGCTTGTCCCCTCCCCCTCCCTCCCCCTCCCCCATCCGTCCGACCCGCTCAGAGCGCAGCAGTGGCAGAGACAACAATGCAGCTTGTCAGGGAGGCTTGTGGGTAATTTAGGCCGTCCTGCAAGTTCAGTCTCTCAGGTTTCTCTCTGCGCAACACAAATAAAACGTCCCGCGCTCTCAGGCAAATACGGAACGGCGAATTATCAGATGTGGTCTGCACATTCGAACGGATCCTCACAGGAAATGAGTCACGGGGCGAGGCCAAGGCGACGCCGAGGGCCGGGCGGCTCCGAACCTTCGGAGGTGGAAGTGAAAGCGACCGCAGTGCCGCTGTTTTCCCCTCCGGCCTCTTATCGTGTCATGTTTCACCAGAACGAAAAGAGGACCTTGAATGCATCTTCCTCTTTCCCTAATTAGAGACTCATTTCCTTTTGGATTTCAGGGCAAGAGGGAGGTGCAGCCGAATGAAAACGAAGAAGTGAGAGAGAGAGAGAGAGACGGCAGAACATTGTTATTGTGTCCAGCCTGTGAGATCACAATTTGCTGAAATACAAGGTGTGGTACGCACAATAGGTGGGTTGAGACAAACAATGCCGGCTTTTCCTCCAGAAAACAATTCAAAATGTCAAACGGACCCTTTAAAGCACGTACAGGCAGCAGCTTCCCGGAGTGAAATTCCTCGTTTGCTTCCCAACGCCACCGTGTGTGAGGTCAGAGGTCAGAGGTCAAGGCGGAGAGCTCCTCCACCTCAGCGTGCGAGTGAAGCGTTTACGAGCCTTTAAAACGGAGGTCGTCGGAGCTCAAACTTTGTATTTATAAGCCCCGCCCCCGAGGACGCTCATCTTGCCGCGCAACACATTTTACACCCGACTTGTGTAGTAAATATGATTTAAATGACGATTGTGCGTCTCACTGAAGTGGAACCTGAAAGGCCTCCTTCGTCCGTCGTTGCCGACCACGGAGAACATGGCGGCTCCTCTTCCCGGCCCTCAGCAGCCACGCTGCCGTGGCCGGCCTCTCGTGACTCACCGTGACAGGAGTCAACCCCCCTGAGCCTCTCGTCGTCTTCTTCTTCTGTTGTTTCCTATCAAGGCCGACGACGTGCTTTCACATCTGTACCGCTGCACACGCTTTATGTACTGTGTGTACAAGCTGCCTTGTTACTGATCAGCAGTTACCCTGAAAGGACAATCAATCCATTCATCCCTCCGGCCGTGTCGGTGTAGCTACTCCGTCGCTACGTCTGCTGCATAAATTGTGACATTAATAAAAATGACATTCCTTGTTTCACTCTCACGATTTGGTGCAATGCCATTTGAAAAGTGTAGAAGAGCTGCACGATTGTAATTATTCTATCCCCATTCAAGTTAGCAGGGTACATAACATGAATGATGTCTAAATGTCACTTTACATTACACACAATATAAGTTATTTCATAGAATACTGCAGGCTGCTCTTGAACGCATCATTTTTGGCTCCAGAGCCTTTACTGGTGAACATTTTGCAACCGTTAGTGGTCGGTAAGGAAGCCCACCTTAGGGTTAGGCTAAGGAAAGGTCGTGGTTATGGCAAATAAACATGAAGTTATGCTGAGGTTGAGAGAACAAAACAAACCAACATTTTTTATTAAAGTTAGTAAAAGATGGTTACCATTAGTTGTTGGTCTGCAACGGGTCGTGAACCCCGGTCTCCCGTATGAAGCTCGGATGCTGCACCTCCCTGACCTCCACACACTCACTTTATATTGGCTTGCTACAGAAAGAGAAAACTACTTCCTGGACAGACTTGTGCTTTTTAAGATAAAAAAAAAAAAGATCAAAGATAATAAAATCCTGAGGAAACGGAGGCTTGTGCTCCAACACACGGCACGTCAATTCAGATTCATGCACATCTGCAGAGCGCCTAAGAGCCACTGGCCAACGCAGAGCCCTAAATGTGTCCACAGAGCATGCAGTTCCACGTCCCATCTGCTGATTGTCAGATGCCATCCCTCGTTTTGAAAGACGAGCCCGTGGCTCCTTTATTTTGCCCGTCTTTGCCTTTTCATCCCGGCTGTGCGGCGACCGACCGGTGTCGAGTTTCAGGCCGCCGGCGCTGCAGACCTCTTCATCTGGAGGCCACTGCGACTGCTTTTAAACAAAGACGCGTCAGGCCTGCAGAGAGAAGGTGGCCGAGTGTTGGGAGTCCTACACGAGTCCTGCAAAGTTTTTTTTTTTTTCTTTTTTTAGGAGCCACGTTTCGCATCTGCATAAAAAAAAAAAAGCGCTAATCTCCGGTTCTCCATGCAAACGCATGCCGATCGTGACATGTTTGGTTCTTCCTGGTCCAGCGCTGCGAGGGCCGTTATTAGGCCCAGACTTGCTCCGCTTTGATCTTCCCACAACGCCACGGCCTCGCCATTCATTACGGCGCAGAAATTATGCATGAGCAGCAGTCAGTCCGCGAGCATTACTCAGCCTGAGCCCTTCAGGGGATGATTGGAAGGGAAGGAAACTGTTTTAAATTCAGGGTTAAAAGAGGAGTGCATCCTTTTGTGGGCATTTAATTGGTCCCGATATCTTAGATCTCAGACCTTTTTTTTTATGGACAGTCATCATAACCGAGGCGGCTTAGAGCGAGTAATGCGGTCAGCGTCGTATACGTTCTGAATTATTTCCCAAATCTTTATTTTTAACTCTTAATTTGATGAAAATGTATCGCACGGATGTCAAATAATTTAGCCCAACCTCATCCTCGTGACATTTAGAGCTCAGGCAGTAGAATAAAAGTCGGAGTTCATCTCGGCATTGATTAATTGAAAATGAAAAACTGTGGACCTCTAATGCACGAAACAGAGAAACAGAGCGGCGGATATTGATCGTGGTCCTGCAGACACAAATCCCAGCATAGAGCTGCGGGACCGACGGGAAACCGAGGATCAATGAGGATGATGGAGCCATTAGTGACACCGTGACCCCGCCGAGGTCTGATTGGTTTTTGGGTAGCGTGGTTTTGGAAAGTAGCGCCGTGGCTGCTGGGTAACTGCAGGGAGAGCTCACGGTACCTCTGCGGTCCTTCTGTTGACGTTTCAGACTCGCCGGTGTTGATACGGGCCTGCGCTCCTCTTTCATTTTCCACAGCTCTGCGGTGTCCGGTAGTTCTTCTCTGGATAATGTTGGGCTGACCGCGCCCCCGGAGCCAGATCTGCGGGCAGATCATCTCTTATTCTGGAGCTTTAAGGCAAACACGCTCGGGGCTGTTTCTGTTGGCCTCGCTCAGGTTGTGGGGGAGAAACGAGGGCCGGGCTCGGGCTCGCGTTGCTCTTTTATTCTGCACGGTAACGGCAGGAGAACGGCAAGTTCTCGGTGCCATTTACATGAAAACTTGGTCGAGATGCTCCGATTGCAATGTTCTTGGCCAGTTCTGTTTTTTTTCTGACCTGCCAATTCGTGGCTCCATCATTTGTCCAGAAGTCAATGTAAACAGTCAGAAATGTTCAATGCTGTCCTTTAACTTTGTTATTGCCATCAACAGTTGAAATGTTAAAGAAATACATGTTTGCATTTTCATTAAGAAAAAAATCTTGCCATTATTAGTTTTAATTATGTGTTAGGACGTCATAATTATCTCAATAATATGGAAATATTGCAGTGAAAACACCTCCTTCAAACAGCTGTATTTATCAAGTTATATTTCACATTTCATTTGAACACATCATAATCTAACATCTCTCAATACTCATTTTTACGGAGTAGAGCTTGAACGCATCATAATCCGTTAAAGTTGGCTTTTAGCTCCGTTATCAGCAGGTGTAAGCTCGCTGTCGTCAGATGACGTAATACAGATGTAATAACAAGTGTCTGATGGAGTTAGTTGTTCCAGATGTTTTTAGGGTTGTTGCTCTCTTTATTATTCTGGATTTGCAGGGTTTAAGTTTTCTTCCTTCACGCGGAACAACTTCCACCTCGACATGTTCGACATATTCGACATCTCTTAACTTGGATGAACGTTTCACATTTAGTTTAAAATGTTGAAACCAAATCAGTGGTATCGATCACCGTAGTTATCCTGCACAAAACTTGGCAAAAGTTGCAATAGTCGGTCCGAGAACAGCTCATTTTCATAAAAGTTCATATCTTTGGTTTGGGACTAGATTCAAACTAATGACATTCTCATCAGCTGTACTTTGTGTTCAGAGCTAATTAGCTAAATGTTAGCATGCATGGTAAACATTCTCCGTGCTGAGATCAGCAGGAAGCTCACAGAGCTGCTGGCGAGGTCCTTTGACAGCAAACCGCTTCAGAATGAACATGTGCAGTAACTGCTGCTGCAATGTGATCCAACACATCGACTGCACACTAAACCCATTTGTTATCTCTCAATCCTTCATAACGACATCATGGTTTTCTGTTTTTTTATCTTGATCGCAGTAGTAATAGTTTTGTTAATGCACGAAGCAACAAGCTGGTTTAAACACTCGAACGCAACATCATCCATGTTGCGTTCGAGTGCTTGGACCAAACCTCCCAGACCGTCTGTCTCTCTCTCTCTCAAGCTCACTTCCTGTCGGTCATGTTCAGGCTAAACCTCAGGCAGAAGGCCTGCAGGCCACGCCCCCTCCCCTCTGCACACGGGCTCGGATCAATAACCACTCGCTGTTCATCACTTATAGTCATCCGTGTCCCCCGGGGGTTGGTTAGCTGCATCCTGAGGAAGAATAGAAAGAGCCAGATAGGACTCACTCTTTTGTGTGCGCATGTATAAGCTGGTATTAAAAAATATACCACACAAAAGTCCTTCAATTATCAAATTCACATTAATTTTAGAACATGTTTTCATGCTTTAATGTTAAAGAAAACACATTATTTGTCATGCGTTGTTTGCGTGTGAGCCAAATCTGATGGCTTGTTGAATCCCGTGACCACAAATACTGAGTGGGTTGTCGTAAATGCACAGAAAAAGTTATTATTCTGAAAATATCATTTTTTTGGCAAGATAGGACAATTTATTTTGAAGGGTCTCAAATGCTAAATAAAAGTATTGAAAATAAAATATATAAAATTTTAAATAAAATTACAGAAAGGCGCAAAAAGGGCAGTAATATATGTTTTTATTATTCCTTCAGTTCTGTAAAACCATGTGAAGAATATCTTTTTGATGAGATATTTTGTTTTGAAATGAGCCAAACGTTACTTGCCCTCTTTTATGGCCCACAAATGTTTTCGCTCAGTCTGATTGTTCCCATCAAGGGTTCAGTGTTTACGGCTCGGTCTGTTGTCCTTAAATGGCCAACAAACACCGTTAACTGCTGCTGGCTCTGCAGCTCGTTATGCAGCGCAATGAGAAGGACTTTTAAAAGGGAAAGCCAGACGGAAAACAGAGGTTTGGGAACAAAGACCTTTCCCACTCTGACCCTCGAGTGAAGACCGCGCAACAATGATGCAACGTAGCGCACAACGGAAGACACAAGAGGGTTCTAATGGATTACAATCAGCCTGTAACCATGGGAACAGAGATGCTCAGATGACGTCTGATTGTACTAAGGGGTCTTGCAGAGATGTAGGAGGGAGGGGGGCGGGGCTTTCATCAATACAACTCCTGTGTGTGTGTGTGTGTGTGTGTGTGTGTGTGTCAGGAGTAGAGTGGTGTAGGTTGAGGTGATGTCATCTCCCATTGGGGAGTGTAATAGTGCAGAGGATGTGGAAGAGGCTCTGCATCATGTCTTTAACACACACACACACACACACACACACAAACACACACACACGGTATTAACTTCCTGAGGGGACCAGTGTAGAGTGTGTGTTCCCACATTTGTGTTGACGGCATGTAAAGAGATAAATAAGCCGTTAAAGCAATAACTCACAACAATGTTCACGATAATGTTCACGACACTCTTCACGACAATGTTCACAAAAGTGTTCACGACAATGTTCACGATAATGTTCCCGATAATGTTCCCGATAATGTTCACGACAATGTTCACGACAATGTTCACGATAATGTTCACGACAATGTTCATGATAATGTTCACGATAATGTTCACGACAATGTTCATGTAGTTCCCCTCGTCATCATGCTTCTGCCTCACATGGGCATTTGTTTTAAAGGTGTTGAAGCCTCTAACCAAAACACGCTGTAGAGTAGTCTGGGGGAAAAAACCCAGAACGCCCGTATACACACACACGCACGCACGCACGCACACACACACACACACACACACACACACACACACACACACACACACTGCACTGAATGACTCGGCACTCTGTCTCAGTGTGCACGAGCTTCAGGCAGATGTTTGAGTCTGTGTGGGCTCAGTTCCTGCTCTGCTGGAATTCAGGAATTCACACACACACACACACACACACACACACACACACACACACACACACACACACACACACACACACACACACACACACACACACACACACACACACACACACAAGGCATTTATTATTTGGCTTTTTTTGTATCTTTAACTTTCCAGGGAAAGTTGCCTGAACACATTCTCTGTTTTCAGTCACACTCTGTGTCACATTCACACTTAAAGCAATAAATGCTGCAGTAGACCAGGTCTCAGTCTTCAGGTCTCAGTCTTCGGGTCTCAGTCTTCAGGTCTCAGTCTTCAGGTCTCAGTCTTCAGGGCTCAGTCTTCAGGGCTCAGTCTTCAGGGCTCAGTCTTCGGGTCTCAGTCTTCGGGTCTCAGTCTTCGGGTCTCAGTCTTCGGGTCTCAGTCTTCGGGTCTCAGTCTTCGGGTCTCAGTCTTCGGGTCTCAGTCTTCGGGTCTCAGTCTTCGGGTCTCAGTCTTCGGGTCTCAGTCTTCAGGTCTCAGTCTTCAGGTCTCAGTCTTCAGGGCTCAGTCTTCAGGGCTCAGTCTTCAGGGCTCAGTCTTCGGGTCTCAGTCTTCGGGTCTCAGTCTTCGGGTCTCAGTCTTCGGGTCTCAGTCTTCGGGTCTCAGTCTTCGGGTCTCAGTCTTCGGGTCTCAGTCTTCGGGTCTCAGTCTTCGGGTCTCAGTCTTCGGGTCTCAGTCTTCAGGGCTCAGTCTTCAGGTCTCAGTCTTCAGGTCTCAGTCTTGGGGGGACGACAACAAGTGCTTCTTTCAAAGCACACTGAGGCTCTTTAACAGTTTAGCAGGAATGTGAATGTGTGAATGTTCCTCAAGGAAACTTTAGGAACATTCATCTGTTTTTAGCATAACAATTCATGTTTGCTATTAAAAACAGAAGAAGTCAGAGAACGTTCTACACCTTCTGTCCAGATACAGATACTTTTATTTTTGCTTTTTAATTAGAAGATTCTGGAATATGTGTTTGATAATAAAAAAATAAAAAACACCAACAAAATAAACGAGACAAAATCCAAGGGGACTTCTCGTCCTCTGCAGCACCAGCTGCATGCAAATCACACACACACCTCTCAGGTGTGTGTGTGTGTGTGTGTGTGTGTGTGTGTGTGTGTGTGTGTGTGTGTGTGTGTGTGTGTGTGTGTGTGTGTGTGTGTGTGTGTGTGTGTGTGTGTGTGTGTGTGTGTGTGTGTGTGTGTGTGTGTGTGTGTGTGTGTGTGTGTGTGTGTGTGTGTGTGTGTGTGTGTGTGTGTGTGTGTGTGTGTGTGTGTGTGTGTGTGTGTGTGTGTGTGTGTGTGTGTGTGTGTGTGTGGCAGCAGACACTATTGAGGAGTAAACCCACAGGGAGTTTGAAATATGCCTGTAATCTTTTAATGATCTTCACTGATGAGTGATCAGTGTGTGTGTGTGTGTCCCAGTTCAAATGAACCAGATAGTAACTTCTCTACTACTAATGCAATCGTCTTTGGTGTAATGACCAGGAAGAAAACACACCATCCGTGTTGAGAGATTAAAAGTGAAGTGAACTTGTGTGTGTGTGTGAGCGGTGTGGAGGAATGCTGAGGTTTAGTGTTTATTGCCGTTATACTGGTGAGAAGCGCCTGTGGGAGAGGAGGGGGTGTTGCTCTTGAAGACCTGCAGGACGAGTTGAGCTCCTCATCTGCGTTTCATATCTTGGATGCGTGCCGGTTCCCTGGCATTGTTCTCCTTTAATAAGAACCTTAAAGGTTCCCCGTCTCCTCCGATGCGTTCGTAACAGAGTAATTTACGGCGCGTTTTGCAGCGCCGCTGCTGTGAAACATCAGTTTTTATTCTCTTCGGGAGCCAAGGTCAGGAGATGTAGGATGTTTCAAGAAAACGATGAGAAACACACCTTCATCTCAGCCGGGCGAGAGGGTGGAGGGGATGGAGGGAGGAGGAGGGGGGAGGGGAAGGGAGGACAACATGTTCATGACTTCAAGTCTTTTCTTGAAGCCTCTTTTATTACCAAAGTTTTCCAGGAACTACTAAGTCACATAAACAAGGGTACGAGAACACAAGTGCCCCGGCGGTTCCTCCAGCAAATAAAGCAAACACACAAATCCCCTTAATAATATTCTAATGCAGCAACTAATGGGAATGTGCAACCCACAGTGGAGACTCGCAGGCTTTCACGGGAGAGACGGCGAGGCCCGTTTATGGGAAGCGGTCGTGGACGATTCATTCGTCACTTTTCAGAGTCTCCAAAGCAACAAAAGCATATTTACAGTGCAAGTTATAAACTCATATTATCTGTATCCTCCTGTGATTTTTTTTAAATTAAGTATTTTCTCTGTTTATTAGAAAGGCAGACTGAAGAGGAGGAGACGGGAGTCAAATGTCAAATGTCAAACTTTTGCTGCGGCTTCTGAAATGTGCTGATTTTACGATACTTCCTCGTATATGAAATGAAACTGATTATTTTTGAGTTTTTTTTGAGAATACTCCGTGCCCTTTAAATATTGCAAATCAGCAGTTACAGCCCAACTGCTCCTTTCTGTCTCTTTGCTCTTTCTCCTCTAAACCTCCATCCCTCCTTTCCTCTCCTCTCCTCTCTTCTCCTCTAAACCTCCATCCCTCCTCTCCTTTCCTCTCCTCTCTTCTCCCCTCCTCTACTCTAAACTCCATCTCTTCTCTCCTCTAAACCTCTATCCCTCCTTTCCTTACCTCTCCTCTCCTCCTCTCCTCTCTCCTCTCATCTAAACCTCCATCTCTCCTCTCCACTCCTCTCCTCTAAACTTCCTCCTCTCCTCTTAAAGGAGTTCTGTTTCCTAACATGACCCGGTGCTGAACCTGCTCTCATTAAGACTTCCTCTCCTCTCCTCTTCCTCCTCTCCTCTCCTCTCCTCTTCCTCCTCTCTTCAGTTCCTCTCCTCTCTGTTTCCCCCTCAACGCGTCGTCAGCGCTTCATATTCGTCTATAAAAACCAGACGTGGTTTACCCTCCTTCACGTCTCCGCCTCTCTTTGTTTGTCTTCTTCCTCCTCCTCTCGTCTCCTCCCTTCCTCGCTCCGCCGGCCTGATTCGTATCGCTGTCCGTCTTCGTCCGTCGTCGGCGAGGGTTCCTGCAGGAATGACCTCACCACAAGCAGCTGCTCAAGGAAGTGCAAGAAAAGTTGTTTCAACCTCCCCCTCCCCCCCAAAAAGAGCTCCAGATGTGATTTGTCAGCTCCAGCTGTAACCCTGGATCCTAACGCTGACCTTTGACCCCTAAGCGACCATCCCTCATCCCCCTCCCTGTGCTCAGTCCAGCTCTCTGGCTCATCAAGTGGAGGATGGAGCCTCAAATGAACTCTTTTGAGGCAACAAGGACGACAAGGGAAGAATTAAACTTTCCATTTTTGGGGGGGAAAACACATAAAAAACGTCATTACCCGAAGTAGGGATTTAGATCGCCCTCCTATCCTTTAAACTGGTAATCCGCAATATCCTTTTATTTTGGTGACATCTGTGGTGTTTATGAATGGTATTTCCCAGAGATCCTTGCTGTATCCGAGTGATTACTGTCCTGTAATGTGTTTTTTTTCTTTTAGTTTTATGTTGATACAATCTTTTCTACCCCGGCTTTATTCTGTTTATTACAAACGAGCCAAAAAACATGGAAATATATGAATGCAATTATCGTCCGTCTAAAAAAAACAAAAAATATTTGTTTATTTATCACGAAAAGGGTGAAAAACTAATTGCATATTCATATTGTGTTATTGGTTTCCCGCTGGTTCCTTATTTAAATACTAAAATTCAAAGTACGTCTGCACAACTTTGTTGACACAAACTCAGTTTTTAGGGAAGATTTGCTGTGAATAATATTTTTTAATTGAACTATAACTCCACTGACATACACCCTGAAGCTTTAGTGGACACACACACACACACACACACACACACACACACACACACACACACACACACACACACACACACACACACACACACACACACACACACACACACACACACACACACACACGACGAATACAGCCCCAAGTCACTCATTTCTATCTTAAATGACCTAATTGCCTTAATTTAATTATGTTTATCAATCAATCAGCGTATAGATTTCCTCACTTATGATCTGGGGTCTGCAGCTCGTTAGTCTCAATGAGCGGCGTCACTCGTTTTGGATCTTGTGTTCTTTCTCTTTCACCGTCAGCTCGGCCACTGCTTTCATCCCTCAGTTCTCCACTTTGTGTCTTACAGCTGGTTATTCCCTCTCTTTCTCTTTCTCTTTCTCTCTTTCTCTCTTTCTCTCTTTCTCTCTCTCTCTCTCTCTCTCTCTCTCTCTCTCTCTCTCTCTCTCTCTCTCTCTCTCTCTCTCTCTCTCTCTCTCTCTCTCTCTCCAGACTGCTGTAGGTGTTCAGGATCTCTCCAGACAGCAGGAGGGAGAGGAGGGTCTGTCTGGGGCACTCAAAGGACGGTGGCTGGCTCGTCCTCTCTCTCTCTCTCTCTCTCTCTCTCATCCTCTCTCTAGTGCACTTATCTGAGGGAGCCACTGAAGGAAATTAAAAGTCATCTGGCAAACGAGGGGAGAGATATGTTTTAAATGAATCAAAGTAGATAACAGAGGACAGCGGTGCTCTCGTTAATAGAAATCATTCCTTATGCTTTATGCCTGAGTGGATGAAATATGAAAGAGAAATCATTTACAAATGTAAAAAGAAAAGAATGTTTTAGTTTGTGTTGAAGGTGAATCTCCAGAACGTAGTCGAAAGATGAAGATGGGAAAAATAATAAATCAAAAGGGAAGAGGTGATGAAGTGCAGGGATCAGTGAAGCGTTCACATGTCAGCGTAATGGTTTCATAATGAAATGACTCAACAAACAATAAACATAATTAAGTCTAGAAAACACTGACGGTGATTATTCCCTGTCCTCTGATTAATATGTAATTAATGTATTAGTTTTAACACAAAACGCTCTGTAATTATCTTTTGTTTGAGAGACCTAATTAAATTTCCTGAATTTCAAAGAATCCAAACATGTGATTATATCTACTTTAAATAAGGACATTTGACCTACTTAATAAGAATGATGTGCCTTAATGACTCATCTGAATAATAATGGTGTTAAATAGTCACTTTAGTTTAATTTCAGTCTGGTTTCACAGTATTCTACCGTTTTTAAAGTAAAAGCAACTACATTTTCTGAGACTTCAGTGAGATGAACATCCATTTGAACATCAAACATCAGTGTGTAGATGTGTGTTAACACACTGCTACACACACTACACCAGTACCATGTACTTAGTTTGATCTCATCATCAACTTATTTAACAGTAATTTACACTTTATCTTTTTGTCACACATCACATTTGAGCCTTTGTAGTCTGTGAAACTGGAAGTAGTGTGTGTGTGTGTGTGTGTGAGTGAGTGTGTGTGTGTGTGTGTGTGAGTGAGTGAGTGAGTGAGAGTGGAGTGCTGTGTTCACTATCAACAGGGAAGTGGTGAATTAAACCATTGTGCTCTCATTACAGCCACTTTTGTGTGGAAGGTGGCAGCTGTTAATCTTGGCACACGGCTAGAGCCCTTGGATTATCACATGAACACACACACACACACACACACACACACACACACACACACACACACACACACACACACACACACAGGGTTTGTGGTTCTGATAAGCTGGCGGGTAGCCTTTAAATTCATGAAGCAGCTACTGTTCCTCATTGTTTTGAACCGCTATCAGTTCCCGTCTCCCTCGCTGACTCGGCCTCACGCTGCTCTTTTGTGGCGAGCGAGATAGTCGTCCTCTTTTACGATTCCCAAAAACAGAACAGAAAGCCCATTGAGTCGTCACGGGACCGATGAAATCGCCGCGACTCTACTGACCCCGTTGTGACTCAATGTACTGGAAAGGCCCGAAGGCCCGATCCCATTCATTCAACCCTTGTTGTGGAGCTGCTGCTCCCCCCCATGTCTGACCTCTCCCGTCTCTGTCCTCTTCCAGCTGGGATGCCCTGATCCGGTCCTCCGGGCCCAGAGAGCGGTGTGCTGATGGGACCTGCTGCGCCGCCATGAGTTTACAAGATGGCGGCTGCAGCTACGCCAGCGGCGCCGGCGCGGCCTCCGCGTGCGGCAGCATGCGGCGGCGCCTGGAGGACCAGGAGTTCGCCCTGCGCGTCTACCCGGGCGCCCTGGCCGAGGGCACCATCTACTGCCCCGTCAGCGCCCGCAAGAACACCACCGCGGCCGAAGCCATCGAGTGCCTCATCGAGCGGCTGCGCCTGGACCGCACCAAGTGCTACGTGCTGGCCGAGGTGAAGGAGTTCGGCGGCGAGGAGTGGATCCTGAACCCCGGCGACTGCCCCGTGCAGCGGATGATGCTGTGGCCGCGCAGCGCCCTGGAGAACCGCGGCGGGCTGGGCAGCGGCGACGACTACCGCTTCCTCCTGCGGGAGAAGAACCTGGACGGGTCCATCCACTACGGCGGCAGCCTGCAGATGTGGCTGCGGGTGACCGAGGAGCGCCGCCGCATGGTGGAACGGGGTTTCCTCCCCCAGCCCGCAGGGAGCGACCCGCCGTCCGACCTCTGCGCTCTGCCGGAACTAACGGAGCGCACCATTTTGGAAAGCCTGCGCGCCCATTTCCGCCAGGAGAAGATCTACACCTACATCGGGAGTATTCTCATTGTGATTAACCCCTTCCAGTTCCTGCCCATCTACAACCCCAAATACGTCAAGTTGTACGACAACCACACACTGGGGAAGCTGGAGCCGCACATTTACGCCGTGGCGGACGTGGCGTATCACGCCATGCTGCAGCGGCGGAAGAACCAGTGCATCGTCATTTCTGGGGAGAGCGGGTCCGGGAAGACCCAGAGCACCAACTTCCTCATCCATCACCTGACCGCTCTCAGCCAGAAGGGGTTCGCCAGCGGGGTGGAGCAGATCATCCTGGGAGCCGGGCCCGTGTTGGAGGTAAGGAACCCACATTGGAGACACCGGCAGTGTTGATGATAAGGTTCTGCCTGTGGGGGTCTGTGAAGGACCAGAGGATGGGTTTTGGTGGGGGGTCAGATCTCTTTTCCAACTTTTTAGAGGCTATGAGCAGAATCTCTTGGACTGCTGCCTGGTGATGGATGATGTGGTTGTATCTGAGCTTTGAGTGCGCTCTACCTGGAGGTCTGGTATGACTGTAATGTTGTGTTCACGGCAAAAGCAACAAAAGGACCCCGTCACATTGTCGTTGTGGCTCAAGCATGTTGTTCAGTAGCTCGGGGAACTCTGATTTTTGTCCAGGGGCTTCGGGCTGTAGCTTCACGCCAGCGGCTTCCTTTGAAAAGGACTCGCAGGCTGAGGCTGTGTCGCCCACAAGCCTCAGGAAGTGAAACAATGGCGGTCCGGAGTTCAGTTCCCGAAAAAAAAAAGAGTAAAAGGTTAACACCTAAGACTAAAGTAGAGTATGCAAGATCTCCTGATAATCTATCTGGTAGATTGATTGTTCAGATGGGTTGTTAACCCTCTGGGGTCTGAGGTCATTTTCTTGATTTTACATCATTTCTTAAATTCACCTTTTTAAAGGAACGTGCATATGATACATTCTCATGTGTTGTGTATCAGAAATTTGCAGAACAATCTCAGCTCTCTATATAATGAGGCACCATTGTCCCAAGGCACAGTGTAAAGAGATAATATGGCCCTAAAGCTGAAATATGTAAGCTTGATTTTTTAAATTCTTCAAATCTCTTGTGAAAACATACCTTTACTCATAAGACAAATGTGGTTTTGGTGCTTGAAATTGGTTTACCAAAGGTCTTAGGTTCACAAAAGCAGTGGAATTAATGAATAAAATGGTAGATAAATGTAAATAAATGTCTAATACCAAATGTTGTATTATCGTTTTTTAAATAGAAGTGTTGTCTGTCACTACTTTCACCAAAATGTGAGAGACTGAGATAAAATATGACTTCATACTTCAGATCAAGCTTCATGGAGTGTGTCCTCTTAACATGTCAGTGTAGATGCTGTGGAAGATGGTAACGTTTTCATAGCGAAAACAAAAGACAGACGCTGGAGCTCAAGGTCAAGAAAGGTCATCACGTGTTGTTGTGCACCAGCTGCTAAATATAGAAATATTCTCCGTTTTTATTTGCCGCGTGTTTTCCCAACGAATCCCAACGAGCGTGGCTGAAGCCCTCCTGCACCCCAGGTAGTGGGAAGTAGGCGACAAAAGCCTGATGAAATGTGAAGAGAAGTCAGCGGGTTATTTCTCCGGGGTGGGAATGTCGGCTCATGAGACGAGGCATGAAATGGATTATAGAAATGTCCTGACACGGGAATGCCTCCACGTTGGGGGAAGCCTCCGTTCATCCCCGGCTTTACTACATATGACTCTTACATATATCATTTGACCCAGAAACTGGCAATCCAATCTCTGCATTGATGGAAAAAAATGAATAAAATGGAATGTCGACTAATCCGCCTGGATTATGAATCAATAATGGATTATGGATTATGGAATTTCATTGGGAATTTCATGTTTTCAGAAGGTGTGGGCGACATGTTCTCTCCGGCCTCGTGAATGTGACTCGGAGAGCGTCGGTGTGCGGGTTTTCTGGGCGGCCATTTTTGTCCTGCAGCACGCGGTTTCTTGTCGGGACGTTCGGGAATGTCGGGCCGCCGTCTGTGTTGACACCGTGTGCGTCCCGTGTGCGTCCCGTGTGCGTCCCGTGTGCGTCCCGTGTGCTGTCGGGGGAAGAAGCTGCTTTTATGTTTCGTAAAGAACGAAAAGGAAAAAGGTCCTTTTTGTGGGCCGTCGCTTTAAACGTGACTCCAGCTTCATGCTATGCCGAACATGCCAGGAATTCTCTTCATAACAAACAACGGGATGTATTGCATGCGTTGAACATGACTGGTATTTTGGCGTTTGGCCACATTTCTGTGGACACTGTTGCACCTCCCTGCAGGTGATGATTTGACACCCGTGACTGAATACCTGTCAGGTGCCCCGAGGCCGCAACCCTGGGAGGCTTGTTTTGATCACAACAGCGATAGAGGAACGTTCCTCTCTTGAGGAACCAGATACCGTGGCTCGGTGGCTCGGTGGCCGTGTGCGTGGCAGCGTGGCCGCGTCACGCGTAATCGCTTCCCCATCCATCAGCGGCCCGGCCGAGGGGGGGGAGACACGAGGTGACGGACAAGCGGAGGGAGTTACGAGGGCGGGAACGTTTGTTCTCCTTTGTCGCGTTTGTTTCGAGTCTTTCGCTTGTTTTCTTGTTGGGAATTTGACAGTTTGGTCTATAAAAAATGCTTCAGTTTTTTTTTGTTAAAGCTTTTCTAGAGCCACAATTTTGGAGCAGCATTAAAGAAATTACAGGAATATTAGTTTGGGTTATTTCACAGTGTAGGCAGAATAGATTTATCCATAGTATGGAATAATCACTAAAGATGCAGGAAGTAAATTCAATAAAAAAAAAACGTTGCACTTCCACAATGGCTTCCCTTTTAGGGGTCAAAGGTCAAATTCCCTGTGAGCTCGCGTCCCATTGGTGTGATATCTCGTTATATCTCGATATCCCATTGAGAGGATTTCTTCAAACTTGGATCAAACCTTCTCCTGGACTCGAAATGAACTGAATCGAATTTGTAGGTCAAAGGTCACCGTGACCTCACAAAACACATTTTGGGGCCGTAAGTCAAGAATCCACATGCTAATTGCGACAATCTCCCACAGAAATGATGACAGACATGGACGTAAGCTGAAACTTGACCGGCCCTATCATTTTTTTTTAAAAAGGTGCTTTTACCTAATAGGATAATCGGATAATAAGAGAAATATGTGACCGCGCGAGCCAAAGTGATGACATCACACTGAACTTGTGACTCTCACCCAGCTGCTGCTCGCACACTAAAAACAACACACACACCATCAACTGCTCTCCTGTGTGCTGTAGCTTTCCCGACACTCCCCGGCAGCTGAACGTTTGCATCCCACGAACAACAACAGCTGGACGCCGGAGACATTATGGGATGCCTGAGCGAGCCCCGAGGGCCCGATGCGTTTCTTTGAGAAGCAGCAAAAAAACAAAAAAAAACAATAGTTTACCGCCGGCCAAGAAACGAGGCAGCCAAATTCTTTGGTTTCCACAAGTTGTGATGTCAATAACACAGAACCGGAGCTGTGTGTGAGTTTGAATGCGAGTCAGGCTGCAAGCATGAGGCCTCAAACACACGCCAGTCCTGAAGAAGTGCTCATTCTGACTTCTTCGTTGGTGTAAATTGGTGAAAATTGTAAAGTTGCTGAAAATTGTTCTGTTGTATTTCCAGGTATTCTAAAAATGTGGGCGTTACTCTTTGCATCGAGTATGAATTCAAATTAATCTTCCGTCAATTTCTCGGTTCGTAGGGAAGCAGAACTCGCCGACCCCCAAAATGTGGAAGGAACGCAGCGTTAGTAGTACATGTGGCGCTGTTTGTCGCATTATTGTAAGACCAAAATGGAGATTTGATCTGATCAGTTGAAGTCTCAGTGATTTTTAAAGAACAATTAACGAGTTCCCGCTCTTCCAATGTGATGGTTTGCTGCTTTTCTCTGTTGTAATATGGATATCTTTTGAATATCTATGATTTAAGACTGTTGGTTGGATTAAGAAAATCGATTTTACAATGTCATATTCAGGTTCTGGGAAACTGCGATGACTCTTTATGCATTCATTTATTATTGCAGCCCGAACAAGCTCATCACAATCATAAAGCTTTTAAAATCCACCTTCATAGCTCAAGGGCTGTACGATTTAAAATACTATATATTGAAATTGCAATATGATGTGCGATATTAGAAGGAAATCATTTTATACATCATTATTCTAATTGTTATTGAAAAACAAATTAGCATATTCATTATTATTACTGTTTTCTTAAGTATGTAGAATCACGTTGCGATTTCTATAAAATTGGGATGAACGGTAGTTTACGTCGGGGTCCCAGTGTGGAGAACGTCTGAGGCAGGAAGGGGAACGTCTCAGGGAGAACCGGAGAACATTTCTGCTCCTGCCTGTCGACTCCGATAAGCCGTGGATCCTCTTAGGAAGCTTACTGCCAACTGAGTGAAAGGAAGAGAGGGATGAGAACCTGCAGGCGGGTGGGATATTAGTTTTTAAACCTTATTCTTTGGAAATATTCTAAATCAATCATATTGTGCTTTTTTGCACATTTGATGGACAACATTTAAACGTGATAAGCGGATCTTAAACGGCACCACGGGGCATGCTGGGAGTCAAAATCAAAAAGGGGGAGGGGCTTCAGTTCTTCTTCTCCCTCAGGTTTAAGTTTTAATGTCAAATGCAAATATTCCAAATTCTCGTTCTCAGGTCTGCAAGTAGCTGCTGTTGTTGTTGTTGTTGTTGTCGTTTCATCTGTTGTTTGTTTTCTGGATTCATTGTTTGTTTTCCGGTCTAAATTCCCAAGTTGATTCCCTTCAAGTGTCTGGATTTGTCCCGACAAACGGTCCCAAAATCCAATATTCCCGATCACGTGGGACCAGGAGAAGCAGCGAATCATCCCGACTGAGAAGCAGAGACACGTCTGCTGGGTGTCCTTGAAAAGGACGTCAACGATTATCAATCACTTTAGTTCCTGAGGAATCTTCTCCCGATCGATTGATCGTTTCAGCTCCGCTCACTATATTTAGATCCGGATATGGATTTTGGCCGCGATACCTTCCCCCGACTTCTATTTCGTTTTGTTTTTAAGAGCATTGTTTTTCACCCTTTTTACACACACACACACACACATTACATTTCATTTAGCTGACGCTTTTATCCAAAGAGACTTACATGATATACAGTAGACCGTAGACACAGCAACGGTGAGCAATGAGGGTTAAGTGTCTTGCTCAAGGACACAACGACACAGCCTGCCGGAGCCGGGGATCGAACCACCGACCTTCTGATTGAAAGACCGACTTGCTAACCACTGAGCCACAGTCTCCCCCCACACACACGCACACACACACGCACACACTTACATGCACACAACAGGCTTATGACAGCAACTTGACTCCATTCAACTTCAATTCAACTTCAACATACTTGTGTGTGTGTGTGTGTGTGTGTGTCAGTGTGACACATAGAGCTTTATTGTCAGCGGCCGCGGGATCAATCCTGTGACCTTTCTTGGCTACACTGCAGTCTTTGTAGCCACCGGACCACTTCCCCCGACATACAGCGGTGCAGCCGCGTGGCGAACAGCGACGGTCAGCATTACATCACGCCGGCGGTGTCCTCTAACATTTTCGAGATATGCCCCGATCGCCCGCTGGAGCCCCTCGCCGTCATCAAGAGGCCTTTTAGAAAAAAAAAACCGCAGACGGCCAGCAGTGCAGCTGTGTGTAATGTGAGCTGCGTCCAGAGCGACAGTAGAGATGAGACCGCACACAGGAGAGTGCTGAGGGAAGACAGCTGGTGGGCTGATGGGAAGGATGCGCTCTTCTGGTCCCCGGCTTCAACACGGCACGCTATTGCGTTTCAGATGACTAAATACACACACACACACGCACGCACACACACACGCACACACACACACACGCACACACACGCACACACACACACACACACACGCACGCATGCACACGCGCACGCACGCACGCACGCACACACACACACACACTGAGGGACATTTTACTGTGTTTGTTCATTCAAGAACAGACTTACAGGAAATGTTTGAATTTAATAGAGTGCTGCAGGGAACTCCACGGTCACATGACTTCATGTTAGCCTATAGAGGAACTCCACCAGGTCACATGACTTCATGTTAGCCTATAGAGGAACTCCACCAGGTCACATGACTTCATGTTAGCCTATAGAGGAACTCCACCAGGTCACATGACTTCATGTTAGCCTATAGAGGAACTCCACCAGGTCACATGACTTCATGTTAGCCTATAGAGGAACTCCACCAGGTCACATGACTTCATGTTAGCCTATAGAGGAACTCCACCAGGTCACATGACTTCATGTTAGCCTATAGAGGAACTCCACCAGGTCACATGACTTCATGTTAGCCTATAGAGGAACTCCACCAGGTCACATGACTTCATGTTAGTCTATAGAGGAACTCCACCAGGTCACATGACTTCATGTTAGCCTATAGAGGAACTCCACCAGGTCACATGACTTCATGTTAGCCTATAGAGGAACTCCACCAGGTCACATGACTTCATGTTAGTCTATAGAGGAACTCCACCAGGTCACATGACTTCATGTTAGCCTATAGAGGAACTCCACCAGGTCACATGACTTCATGTTAGTCTATAGAGGAACTCCACCAGGTCACATGACTTCATGTTAGTCTATAGAGGAACTCCACCAGGTCACATGACTTCATGTTAGTCTATAGAGGAACTCCACCAGGTCACATGACTTCATGTTAGTCTATAGAGGAACTCCACCAGGTCACATGACTTCATGTTAGCCTATAGAGGAACTCCACCAGGTCACATTACTTCATGTTAGTCTATAGAGGAACTCCACCAGGTCACATGACTTCATGTTAGTCTATAGAGGAACTCCACCAGGTCACATGACTTCATGTTAGTCTATAGAGGAACTCCACCAGGTCACATGACTTCATGTTAGCCTATAGAGGAACTCCACCAGGTCACATGACTTCATGTTAGTCTATAGAGGAACTCCACCACATCTTCAGTCGGACCGGTTGAAGTATTGAGAGACAGATCTACGTGTTGTTGTGATTGGCCGTCTCATTTTCAACCTTTTCCTTTAATTACTGTCCGTTAGACGTTTGTCTTTTAATGCGACCTAATCCTAGATAATGCCTGGTGTGGACATCAAGTCAGACATTTTTCCAGTCAACACAGAGCGTTTACAGACAGGGTTGATAATAAGCCCTTGTTTTCACTCTGACAGTTAAAGCTAACCTGCATAAAGCAAGGATTAATGTCTTACAGGTAATCTGACTAAGAGCAGCATAGAAATGAAAGGGAGTAGTGTATGACGTGATCGTAGAACTCCACCAGCTGGTTCTGTCCTCAAGCCGCTCAGACATCCTCAGACTGGATGCGGCGGTGAAAGTAAAGATCCTTGACATCATGCCGGATCAGCAACAACAAAGACAGACGGCTGCGATCATCCCGGGAAGAAAGGACCCGTTTACTTCATTCTTGTTTCTGATGCAAAGCGGACAGACTTCATAAATCTGAACCAAAGAAAAAAAGAAAGCGTTTCTCCAGAAACCTCGTGCTCCGCACGGGAAACGGACATTATTTACCTCAAGATGTCGTCTGATTCAAGGCCCACAGCTGTTGATGGACAGGTTGGCTGCAGGACTCTTTACCTCAGTGAACTGGCAACTGGCCGGCACTGTTTCGCTGACTTGCGTCTAGTAAATGCTGGAATAAATCTTGAATGCCAAATGACCCCGAAGAGAATAACATTGTAAATAAGTTGCACGTCTTGGACTCATTGTTGGTCATTTTCTTTTGCACATTAGTTCCCGTCGTTTGAACAGTGAAGCTGCCGCTCTCTCCCGCTTCAGACGTGACCCTGTGGGTGACCCTGTGGGTGACCCTGTGGGTGACCCGGGCTCTTGCATGAGAAGCGTGCACCCGTGCCTCACGTCCTCCCGGCGAGCGACCGAGGCTTTGAGACTGACCCCAGCTGTGTGCTGCTGTACTGGGGGAGGGTGGGGGGGCGGACCGGAGGGCTCCTGCGGGGGCCGGATTACAGCCGGTCTTTGTTCTGGTGGTGTGGCCCAGCAGTCCCGCCTCCCTGCCTGCTGCACTAGAAGCCGGGCGGACCCCGACCCCCAACCTCCTCCCTTCTCTTCACCAGATGGTTCCCATCCAGATGCCCCCGCACCCCACACACACACACACACACACACACACACACACACACACAACCCCTCTGCTCTTAACCAGGCCCTCAGGGACCAGACCTGTCTCCCGTGGCTGATAGATGGCTCCAGGTAGTGCCGTGGCCCCCCCTGTTTTTAAAAGTGTGCGTTCAAAGGCCTGTGTATCATTAAGTGGGTCAGGGGGCTCGAGAAGCTGCCCAGCACCACGGACCACAACGACTCACTTTTTAAAGCTTTAAATCCCACGTAGCATGCGCACGTAGCCGCTCACGCTGAACGGTAATCACGCGGCGGCTGTGAACCCGACCCGCCGACCCGAAACCACACAGCATGTGACGGGGGAGGCAGGTCTGCAAAGCACCTTCACTCGAGGCGGTGTGAGCTGCTTTTATTCCCACTCGAACTCCCACTGCCACTGTGTAGGTGTACTACTGTGTGTGTGTGTGTGTGTGTGTGTGTGTGTGTCGCTAACCTCTGTGCCTGTCAGGACGTGTTAGCGTGTTCGAGACGCTCGCCCGCGGCCTTCTGAAATCCCAACGAGACAACCGGAAGCTCTCTGCCATCACGCCTGGCCTCCTCTGGTTGTATCGCAGAGCACTTCCCCGCCGCCTCACATCAGCTGTGTGTGTGTGTGTGTGTGTGTGTGTGTGTGTGTGTGTGTGTGTGTGTGTGTGTGTGTGTGTGTGTGTGTGTGTGTGTGTGTGTGTGTGTGTGTGTGTGTGTGTGTGTGTGTGTGTGTGTGTGTGTGTGTGTGTGTGTGTGTGTGTGTGTGTGTGTGTGTGTGTGTGTGTGTGTGTGTGTGTGTGTGTGTGTGTGTGTGTGTGTGTGTGTGTGTGTGTGTGTGTGTGTGTGTGTGCAAATGCCAAAGTTTGGACGTGGCTGTTGGGCTGAAGGATCATTACATTTCATTTAGCTGACGCTTTTATCCAAAGAGACTTACATGATGTTCAGTAGACCGTAGACACAGCAACGGTGAGCAATGAGGGTTAAGTGTCTTGCTCATGGACATGGACTAGCGGAGCTAGGGATCGAACCACCGATCCTCTGATTGAAAGACAGACCTGCTAACCACTGATCCACTTCCTTATTCCTATTTAAGGGTAAAACATCCCACTTTGTCATTCTTTTACACGACAGCGTTAGCCGATCTCGCAGCCCACCTCGGGCCCCTCCACCTCGGGCCCCTCCACCTCGGGCCCCTGCACCTCGGGCCCCTGCACCTCGGGCCCCTCCACCTCGGGCCCCTGCACCTCGGGCCCCTGCACCTCGGGCCCCTCCACCTCGGGCCCCTCCACCTCGGGCCCCTGCACCTCGGGCCCCTGCACCTCGGGCCCCTGCACCTCGGGCCCCTGCACCTCGGGCCCCTGCACCTCGGGCCCCTGCACCTCGGGCCCCTCCACGTTCCTGTTGGCGCTCCCATCCCAGTAATCCGTATCCTCCAAACATCTGTTCGTTGGATTATCCCCGTCTCCTTCTCATGCCGTCTTTCTCCGGAGCGTTCTGGCTTTCCTCTCTCAGGAAGCTCAGTCCAGCTATGGGCCTTTCCCCGCAGAGCAGCCAGCTGCACACGATGCGTTCAGGCGCTCGGTGGTCGCAGCGTTGACCCGGACGGGGTTCAGCGCGGCGTCGGCGAGCCCGGTGGAAGTTATTTGTTCAGAGTTTGAAGTGTTTAATCAGCTATTTGGACTGCACTCGTGAGGTCGTGAAAGCTAAACGATTCTCTAGTTTTAATGAAGTGGTTTCAAATGTAACGTTCAGGTCCGCGTGCGTCAAAGCAGAATCAGAATCGGCTTTATTGGCCGTGTGTGTGTTTACACACACATGGAATTAGCTCTTCATACTTATATACATACACAATTTATAATAAACAAGATCAATACACAAAAAACAACAGAGTAGTGCAGATGGAGGCGTCTGATTTCATAGTAGAATAAAAGTTAGATAAACTAAATTTTGATATTTGTGCGGTGACCCTGAATACATGTGAAATCATTCATATATTAATAATGTGTCTTGCCTCTGCTCTGACAGTGGGAGAAGAAGCCACATCTCATCCCTTCTTCGCGTCACTTCTTCTTCTCCTCCTTTTTCTCCTCCTCCTTCTCCTCATCCTTCCTCTTCTTTTCCTTCTCCTCCTTTTTCTTTCTCTTCTTCCTCTTCTTCTCTTCCTCCTCCTTCTTCTTCCTCTTCCTCTTCTTCCCCTCCTTCTTCTTCTTCTCCTTCTTCTTCTCCTCCTCCTTTTTCATTCTCTTCTTCCTCTTCTTCTTCCTCTTCTTCTTCTTCCTCCTCCTCCTCCTCCTCGCTGACTCGGCTCCACCCATCAGGTTTAGTGACAGCTTTAGCAACAGGAAATTGATCGTCCAAATGGGTCCTGATTCAATCTGAGCCTGTTTACGCGGTGTCACAGCAATCAGACCAGATGAGATTACAGACATGAGGAGTGGTGTTCGGACGCGAGGCCATCTGGGAGGACGAAGGCAATCCAGCAAACTAGATCTGTCTGTTTGAGCCCGTTAACGAGACTGTCATCAATCACATTACAATCTAATTAGGCATCTATTGAGGTGGAACGTCGTCGGTTATAATCTGGGTTTTTGCTCACGGTTGCATTTTCGTTCCTCGAAAGAAAAAAAGAAAAAAGAATCTCTCCATCTGCCTTGTTTTCTGCCTGTTACTCATCACCTTTTCTTTCTGTATTCTGCGGTCGTGATCCGCCCTTTTTGAAGAGTTATTTTAAGTCCGCAAAGAAAACAAATGGAGCTTTTGTTTGTGCCTTTCTGGGGAAGCGGTCCATAGCGTCACAAAAATAAAGTTTTTTTTTTTACAAATGAGTGTGCATCACATGTGTGGGCTTAGAACCATGTCCATAATGCAAATGGCCTTTTGAAAACACAATCACAAAAGAGAGGGGAAGCTGTTCTGGTCTTCAGGATTATTGGTCTTGGAACAAAGGGATGGGCGGTGTCATTTTCCTCTGTAGCCGTCTCTGGTTACACTCTGCGTATCGATCGTTTACGCACGACGGCATCGATCAATCCGGACGCATCCTGATGCCGTCTCGTGTCTGCACACTAAAAATGGAAGTGGAGCCAACATCCATTTAGACTGACAGATAAATCTCTCTCTCTCCAGGAAGGGCGTCTCTGTAACTCTATAAACGGACTATTTCATCAGCAGAAAGTAGTCCCGAGGAAAACTGTTTACGAAGAGCAGCCACAGCGAGATAACTGCTAATCGTTAAACAGACATGCTGCCGGATTTTTCAGCCTCTCGTCTTTGTCTGTGAGCATCTTTGTGCGTCCTGAGCACCGTCTTTGTGCGCGCTCACAAAACGTGACTCATTTTTTTACGCATTGAGCCCCTGAACACGAGGCCCCACCCGCCAGGCTTCGACATGTCTGCGTCTCCCACACAGAACCCGACCGGTAACCACAGTTCAGTCCGGCCATTGAAAGGCTGCTGTGGGTAAATACGTGAGGGGCTGAATGGTGCAGATGTGCCATTGAGAGCCGTGTGTGTGTGTGTGTGTGTGTGTGTGTGTGTGTGTGTGTGTGTGTGTGTGTGTGTGTGTGTGTGTGTGTGTGTGTGTGTGTGTGTGTGTGTGTGTGTGTGTGTGTGTGTGTGTGTGTGTGTGTGTGTGTGTGTGTGTGTGTGTGTGTGTGTGTGTGTGTGTGTGTGTGTGTGTGTGTGTGTGTGTGTGTGTGTGTGTGTGTGTGTGTGTGTGTGTGTGTGTGTGTGTGTGTGTGTGTGTGTGTGTGTGTGTCGGTGGGTGGATGAAAAGGCGGGGAGCGGCCGCTGGAAGTTTGAACTTGTTCCCAGGCCGAGTCCGCCAGCTGACGCTTTGGTTTGTCATACACACACACACACACACACACACACACACACCTGTATTCGAGCCCACCTGACAAAGCCGAGCATGTCAGTCTTTGTATCTTCGCCATCTCTTCTCTTTCCTGCAGTAAATTGGTTATTTGCCGTTTTTAAGTTCCCTTTCATGTCTCCACGCTTTCACTTGATAATCCCTCTGTAGATGATCATTAATCAATCCCCAGCTTCTCCTCTCGAGGACGTCCCACGAGTCCCCGGTTCTCTTCCTGTGGACGGAAAGAGGCCGAGGCCGAGATATGAAATGTAGTTACGTTTTTATAAACTTTAAGGTCACGGAATGAGAAGAGCAAAAAAAACAACTTCCAGTCTCTGTTGCCCAGAATTTAAATAAATCATGTTGTTGCTCAACGTTTACAGGAACCCACAAAAGGACCATTCATTCGTGTATCACTTGCTCACCTTGAATTCCTCGAAAAGCCTAAAAACAGAGAAGTCTTGATGACTTTAAATAAATATGTTCCACTTTTAACAACGACAAAACTATATCAAAATGTAGTTAGTAGTGTTTTTTTATATTTTCCGGTCACCGTGGAGGCAGGACAACAACATTTTAAATTGATATTCAAATCCTCAATTCAAAAAATATAGTAGGAAGCAGCAGAATCTGCTGAAGGCTTCAAACGACCCGTTTGCTCGACCTGGCCGGCGCCCTGCTCAGTGAAATGTTCGTACACCTCTGATACGTGGCTCTGGGTCGCTGGAGCCACTCGCGTGCTGTCTCTTCCCACAATGCAACAGCCCTTCACAGAGAAGATGAAAGCGCTCTGTGGCAGCCCCCTGCTTCCCGTCCTTCATCTTCTCTGCATCCCACCCACCCTGGTACGGCACCGGGGGCACACGGAGGGGAGGCGGGAGATTAACCCCCCCCTCCAAAAAAAAAGGAAGGAAGGAAGGGGGAGGATAACAAAGCAAGAGGAGAGTAAATGAAGAGAGGAGGAGGAGGAGGATGGAGATGAGAGACGGAGGATGAAATCTTCGCTTAAATAATAGAGAGCGAGAGAGTCATTTTCAAGCGAGCGAGCTCCCAAGTGCCCCAGTTTCGAGGGGTTTATTGAAATTGAGATGAGGCTGTTAATGCTGACAGATTTCACCGTCTCTGCAGACCCTCAGAAAAATCACTTCCTCCAGAGGGGCAAAGCAACTCTATATATATATATATATATATCCAGTCGCCTCCCCCCCTGCAGCTGGTTCACCTTGTAAACCAACGGCATGAGGACGTCTGAGTGCCTCTTGGAGCTCTGACGTCCGTAAAGATCCTTTTAAGGCGCTCAGTAGTCCAGGTCTGCTGCAGTCTGCCTCCCAGTAAACACTCCCGGGGTCAAAGGTCAAGCTGGATGACAGACGAGTGTCGCTTTTAAAGCCACTGGACCTGGAAAGTGTGCTCGATGGTCATTTTGGGTGATGTAAGTGTGAGACTCTGCGGATGCAAACAGAAAGATGAACGGAGGAGACGGAGGAGGCGCGACGGACAAACACGACGGAAATGCTAAACAGTTCCCCGGTGAATATTATACGTCTAGGGCTTTTATTGTGAAAAACAATACCCGAAGGGATGTGGTTTGTGCTGCCTTTGTGAAGGACGAAAGGATGAATGAAGGTTGTGAACATCATGACACGCATATTAACTGCAAGAAGAAATAAAGCGCCCCAAGCGTACAAATACCAGAGTCTACATGTGTTATAAAAACTGTCAGTTAGCATCTTTTTTTTAATTGATTTGACAGAACAGACTTCATGAAACAACAACCGCAGTTTAATATCATCATTGACCATGAAAAAAAAAGTATTTTTTGCCGGGTGGTTTCTTTATGTAAATATTAGAAAAGAGATCTAAATAATATCATAATATTAATTTCAGCCACATGACTCTAGCCGGGTTCCTGTCCTCCTGATTCAAGTAGATTAATGACATGAAATATGAAAGTATGATTCACGCCAAGTCTTGTGTGTCTTGTGTGTCTCGTGATCAATTACTAATGAATCCATGTAACAATGATCGTAACAGACATTGTGTTACGATGAGCGTGAAAAATATTCCTTCAGGCCGATTTACCGGAGTGACGATGTGCAGACTTCTTTGAAAAGGAAGTATCACTTTTCAGTTATTCTTTTAAAAACAAAGCGTCTGCACCTGAGAGACGAGAGGTGTTGAGACGCCCGTTTAACACGTTCCCCGACATCATCGTCACGCCCGTTTACTGTGCTGCAGCATCGTGAGCATCCTGTGAGCTGTTATAATGTTGATGGCCTTTATGATGAACAGTGTGAGTGTGTTGTGTGTGTGTGTGTGTGAGTGTGCAGGGAATGAGTGTGTTGGTTTTTGGGGCTCTCCGTTGGCATTTCTGTGGCGTCGCCGGCTTCCTGCTGGTGTAAAAATAGATCCTCCTGAAGGCCGATGCTCGGCGGGTCACAGGAGGAGATAAGATGGAGATAATACCCAGGGGTCATACGGTCATGGAAAACCTGGAAAAATCATGGAATTTTTAAAATGGTTATTTCCAGGCCTGGAAAAGTAAAAGACTTTTAGTAAAAGTCATGTAAATGTGTTATATTCATGTGTTCATGTCGTTCATTTACGCTGAGTTTGAAATAATGAATATGCTTTTAAAAGAAAGACTCAAAATATAAGCAGGCATACGCTGAGTATATCTATAAATGTTTATTCTTTTAATCAAACTATTGTCTCTCATTCATTTGTGTCCTTTAAGGAATACTGTATGCTTTGGAATCCTCATTGTTAGTTTAAATACTACATTTTATCACTTTTTCATGGACACACCCAGATTTCACTAAATGTTTGGTCATGGGAATTTGGTTTAAAGTCCTGGAAAAGTCCTGGAAAAGTCCTGGAAAAGTCCTGGAAAAGTCCTGGAAAACCATTGGTCAACATGTGTATGAATCCTGAATAAAGCTCCGGAGTGAAGGCGGCTCGAGGAGGAAAGAGAGAGAGGTATGGCGTGGCTTATTATTAGAAAAACTTGAGAGCCAAAGATAGAAGAAGAAGAAGAAGAGAAAAAAAAGAATGAATGGCTTCTCAGTTTTCTCAGCTAATCTCAGATGGATGGAGAGGAAATAGTTTGGCTCCAGGTGGCTTCAGTTCCTTCCGACGTTACTTCCCCCCCGACAGACACAGATAAGACGAGAGGAAACGCTCCTTTTTTTTATTCCATTATTAATACTCCACCGCTCACACACACAGCACTAATTCAACTTCCTCGCTCTCTCTCGTCCGCTGGCACTTCGGTAAGATGATAGCGGGGAGATCGGGCGATTATTATTCCACAGGAGCCGCCATGTTGGCTCTGGACCCGGCGGCTCGCTGAGTTATGACCAGATGGGCGACTCTCAGTTAGAGCCGGAGTTATTTATTTGAGTTTTTTTGGACACTGTGAAAGTTTGGACACGGGAACGTCCGACCTGGAAACTGGACTTGTTCGCCAATGGAGCTATAAATCCTGTTTGAAGGGATCGGGAATCTGAAAGCTGGATTTCTGAAGAAGGCAGCTGCTATTCTTTGTGTTCAGCCTTAACGATGGTGTTTGTGCACGGCGGCCATGTTGGTCGGGCGGGGCCGCTTCTTTTGGGGGCCGTCGATGTGCGTTCCATCCAATAGTTGGCGAGGACAATTTGGACAAGATGTCTCGTTCCTCATTGAGACCAAAAAATTAGACAAAACATTTGACATAAAAATGAAACAAAAAATGCGACAAAAAATATGCGACAAAAAATGAGACAAAAAAAGAAACAAAAAATGAAACAAAAAATGAGACAAAATAATTATAAAACAAATGTGACCAAAACATGTGACCAGAAAATTATACAACAAATTTGACAAATGTGACAAAAAATTTGACAAATTTGACAAAAAATTTGACAAACACTTTATATAAAAAAATGCGACCACAAATGAGACAAAAATGAAACAAAAAATGAGACAAAAGAATTATACAAAAAATTTGACCAAAACATGTGACCAGAAAATTAGACAAAAAATGCGACACGCAACAAAAAATGCGACAAAATATGAGACAAAAGAATTATAAATAAATGTGACCAAAACATGTGACCAGAAAATTCTACAAAAAATGTGACAAATGTGACAAAAAATATGACAAAATAATTATACAAAGGATTTAACAAAGAAATGATATAAAAAAAGCGACAAAAAATGCGACCACAAATGAGACAAAAAATGAGACAAAATAATTATACAAAAAATTTGACCAAAACATGTGACCAGAAAATTATACAAAAAATGTGACAAAAAATGCGACAAAATATGAGACAAAAAACTTTCGACCGTAGGGCGAGAAATGTTGACCTCAGAACATGAAATAAACATGGAGGCCACATAGCATCTATTGAAGCATCCAAGCTGCAGAGTGTGTGTCACCATCTCACTGCCTACTTGTGTGTGTGTGTGTGTGTGTGTGTGTGTGCGTGTGTGTGTGTGTGTTTCTCTTGAATCAGGTCAGTCGCTGCTGTTGCAGAGTGATGTGTTTTGGTGTTTTGAGAGTGAGGCGAGCTAAACGAGTTCTGAGCCCACAAACCTTAAGATGATTGAAGCGGCCATCTTTCCCGCCTCGTCTCCGTTGACCTTTCCGGCGTGATGGATGAGGTTCTCTGCACGACTCCGTCTCGTGAGCCGTCTACGTTAAAGTGCTTCATCATTCCTCGAATGGTTTCTCAGCACTTTTTCCTTCATCCCCGCTATCAAAAACGCTTCTTAAATAATTCGTAGCTTTAACTGGGGGTGGGGAGAGCAACAATGCTTTCAATGAAGTGTAACGCTACGAGGAAATGGGAAGTGGTGTCGGAGCTCTTCAGATGTGGTAAATGTTGCACGACTACTTACTTACTTTGTGTATTTTATAAACTGTAGCGGAGACTCACGAGGAAATCCAACAAGGAGCTCGCCGAGGCCTCTGGGACTGAGTTAATGAAGTGGAATTAGGAGCGTAGAGGAAGAGGAAGAGGAGGAAGAGGAGAGAGAGAGAGAGTGGAAAAGCCTGAGGTTGTAACCAGTGTTCCCTTCTTCTGAGAAACCTGCAGGAAACCCAGCTCAAGCATGGACTGCACACGCTCTACAAACACTGTGTTTGTCCTCAATGCAAGATTGAAAATATAGAATAATAATAATAATAATATAGAAATAAAGACATTTTGGCAACAACGTTAGGAAGTCACGCTAATAATCAATACAATAATCAGAAGATACCAATGTGTGATCAACAAGTTTCCTGCTCTTTACAGCCGTTATGGTCTCGTACACACACACACACACACACACACACACACACACACACACACACACACACACACACACACACACACACACACATGCTTTCGTCTCACACATGCACAAACACACTACACACACACACACACACTACACATATGCACTCCTCCCACCCAAATCCCTAAATGAATCATCTCTCACTGCTGCACACACACACACACACACACACACTTTCACACTGCAGCGTGTAGGAGTCCGTCTCTCGAGGGATTAACACTTCAGCCCAGTCAGTCGAGGGATTTTCTCACATTTCCTGTCCGTCACACCGGGCGGCTCCGAGCTGCCGTGTGTTAGAGAGCCGGATCGAAGCCGACCTGGTTTGGGGTTCGATGAACGTTCGTTGAAACACGCACAACTTGATGAGCTTCTACTTGAGGCCCGGCTGGACCGACTCACACTGATCCGGACCCAGTTGTTAAGAGCTGGACCGACTCACACTGATCCGGACCCAGTTGTTAAGAGCTGGACTGACTCACACTGATCCGGACCCAGATGTTAAGAGCTGGACCGACTCACACTGATCCGGACCCAGTTGTTAAGAGCTGGACTGACTCACACTGATCCGGACCCAGATGTTAAGAGCTGGACTGACTCACACTGATCTGGACCCAGTTGTTAAGAGCCGGACTGACTCACACTGATCTGGACCCAGTTGTTAAGAGCTGGACTGACTCACACTGATCCGGACCCAGTTGTTAAGAGCTGGACTGACTCACACTGATCCGGACCCAGTTGTTAAGAGCTGGACTGACTCACACTGATTCGGACCCAGTTGTTAAGAGCTGGACTGACTCACACTGATTCGGACCCAGTTGTTAAGAGCTGGACTGACTCACACTGATCCGGACCCAGTTGTTAAGAGCCGGACTGACTCACACTGATCCGGACCCAGTTGTTAAGAGCCGGACTGACTCACACTGATCCGGACCCAGTTGTTAAGAGCTGGACTGACTCACACTGATCCGGACCCAGTTGTTAAGAGCTGGACTGACTCACACTGATCCGGACCCAGATGTTAAGAGCCGGACTGACTCACACTGATCCGGACCCAGTTGTTAAGAGCTGGACTGACTCACACTGATCCGGACCCAGTTGTTAAGAGCTGGACTGACTCACACTGATCCGGACCCAGTTGTTAAGAGCTGGACTGACTCACACTGATCCGGACCCAGTTGTTAAGAGCTGGACTGACTCACACTGATCCGGACCCAGTTGTTAAGAGCTGGACTGACTCACACTGATCCGGACCCAGTTGTTAAGAGCTGGACTGACTCACACTGATCCGGACCCAGTTGTTAAGAGCTGGACTGACTCACACTGATCCGGACCCAGTTGTTAAGAGCCGGACTGACTCACACTGATCCGGACCCAGTTGTTAAGAGCCGGACTGACTCACACTGATCCGGACCCAGATGTTAAGAGCTGGACTGACTCACACTGATCCGGACCCAGTTGTTAAGAGCTGGACTGACTCACACTGATCCGGACCCAGTTGTTAAGAGCTGGACTGACTCACACTGATCCGGACCCAGTTGTTAAGAGCTGGACTGACTCACACTGATCCGGACCCAGTTGTTAAGAGCTGGACTGACTCACACTGATCCGGACCCAGTTGTTAAGAGCTGGACTGACTCACACTGATCCGGACCCAGTTGTTAAGAGCTGGACTGACTCACACTGATCCGGACCCAGTTGTTAAGAGCCGGACTGACTCACACTGATCCGGACCCAGTTGTTAAGAGCTGGACTGACTCACACTGATCCGGACCCAGTTGTTAAGAGCTGGACTGACTCACACTGATCCGGACCCAGTTGTTAAGAGCTGGACTGACTCACACTGATCCGGACCCAGATGTTAAGAGCCGGACTGACTCACACTGATCCGGACCCAGTTGTTAAGAGCTGGACTGACTCACACTGATCCGGACCCAGTTGTTAAGAGCTGGACTGACTCACACTGATCCGGACCCAGTTGTTAAGAGCTGGACTGACTCACACTGATCCGGACCCAGTTGTTAAGAGCTGGACTGACTCACACTGATCCGGACCCAGTTGTTAAGAGCCGGACTGACTCACACTGATCCGGACCCAGTTGTTAAGAGCTGGACTGACTCACACTGATCCGGACCCAGTTGTTAAGAGCTGGACTGACTCACACTGATCCGGACCCAGTTGTTAAGAGCCGGTCGAGTGATAAACATGTCGTCAGGAGTTAAACACAGACCTGCACCTCCGTGTCTCTGGAGGTCTTCCAGATGTTTTATGCACATTTCAAATGTTGTGCGCCGGAAAACCTGAGTGGAAAATGCCAGAGATAAGAATATAAAAATAGATCCAAAAAGATAACAAAGTACTTGTATTTAGCTCTACTTTACCTAGGTACGTATATAGGGAGGCTCATCTAGTCACTGTTTGTGCGCTAGCTGCCACAAAGTCGAGATAGACTCTATTTCTACTCTTTTCTGTCTTCATCTCCTCTCCTTAATTCCTTCCAATCTCTCATTCCTCCCCCCTCCGTTCCCCCTTCCCACCTCTCCCACTTTGTCATACCTCCTTTACCCCCCCCCCCCCCCACACTCCTCCCCCACCCCGTGGACAGGGCAGAGGGCCTGTTGACAGTCCCGTGCCGTGGAAGGAGGCTTTTATTGGGCCTCCGTGTTCAGCCCTTCCTGAGGCCAATGGGATCCAGATGCGGCCCGGCAGCGTAGTGACAGCAGCCATTTATGGAGCGAGACAGAAAAGTGTGTGTGTGTGTGTGTGTGTGTGTCGTCTTCCCGACCCGTGTGCGGTTGTGTTTGGCTGCGTGGGACTGGGAGCCGGAGGCGTAAACCCCGCCCCCCCCAGTGGGGGTGAAAGGGATCGTGGATCTTTGTGAAGAATCTTTTGTTTTTAAATGTTTAAAAAAAAGTCAAACCTTGAGGCTGGGGACGTTTTTTTGGGAAAGCGAAGGACATTTCTGACATTCCTCTTATGTTCAAAGAGCTGTTTGGGGTTTTCAGACTTGGTTTCAGGGTTACGGGTAGAATTACGTTCAGTGGCTCGTGGTCTCAGACGCATACCACACACATAACCACTTTTTTGATTAGGGACCTCTGTTGCCAGCCAAGTCGGCAAAAAAAAAACAAAGACGTTTCTGAAAGCCACGGATACATTTCATTTGTTTTTGATTTTGCTGAAAGTGACGTAATATATCAAGTTACACGTTACTGAACGGCGTTACCCGTGTGTTAGAGAGCCCGCTCAGGGGCGGTTGCTGTTTATTTTAAGGTCATTCCAGCGTTACGTTGTGTTGTCAACGAGGTTGCGTTACTATTTGAAGACAAACTATGATGTTTCTGTACCTTTAACAATTAGTTTTGTCCTGTCTGTCTTTACTATAGAACAGCGGTATTCAACTAAAATTCCGCGAGGTCCAGTTCGAGAGAATTTCCTCATGCAAAGGTCCGGAACATCCCAATAATGTCAAATTTGTGCTATGATTTTGTGCCATATGTATTGAAGTAGCCAACAGTTGTATTAACGTCTATATGTAGTCAACAACTGACTGTAAAATAAATAAAGTTCAATTAATTAACATCTAAACAATATTTAATATTACAGATTTCCTTGAATAATTATAAATAATACATACTCTAATAATACATAAATTATCATATCTTATTTCAAGGCAAATAAAGGCTGGATTTAAAACAGAAAGCTTTTGAAAAACATGACTATATAAATTAAATTAAATAAATCATGTTAGAAAGATTAATTTAACTGAATTGTCTTGCAGCTTCAAATTCAGTTTATTCGGGCATCTAGTGATGTCAATCCAAAGAGCCAATATATTATATCCTTGTTTTCAAAAAAGATAAATGTGTTTGCATGGACTTCATCTGTGGTTATTAACCCACTTGTTTCAGCTCATTTCTCCTCTCTGTTAACATTATTGTTGGTCAGTTAATTCATGTGTTAGGATTCTGATCATATTAATTCATGTGTTAGGGTTCTGATTATATTGGCCTCTTAGGTTTATTTTTCTGGGCCTTAATCTCTGATGTGAGTCGGTCCGTTTGCTCTAAAGATCTGGTTGTGGGAATAATACACATTTAAGTCTGTCCATTCCTGGTTCAAGGCTCTGGTTAAGATGTCCACATTTCTCTTTTGGAGCGCCAAGTGAAATAACTTCTCTGACTCACGTACTTTTCAAACTATCAGGTCTCTCCCGTCGCTCCCGTGTGTGCGAATGTCTTACTCGAGTCGAGGGCGGGGCTTAACGCAATACACACATGTGATTGGTCGAGTAGGATCAAGTGACAGGATTTTCAAGGCGTGTGATTGGTCGGAGTGTTTCCTGGACCGCTGAACGAGAGCCGTAAAGGCAGGAAAAGCTGCGCCGGTGAAATAGAAGCGATCCACCAACAGTTAATAATTTGGTAATAATAATTGGTTTTCGGTCCAGAGACAACGGCGTTTGGGTCCGGACCCGCGGTCCGCCAGTTAGTGACCCATGCTATAGAATAATGTAATTTTTTTATAAATTTAGTAAATAAGTAATATTGTGGACGTGCTGAATTACAACCATATAATAAAAATGTTGACGAAATAAGCACACAAACAAATATATATATATATATATATATATATTAAAAACTGTGATTCTTTGGGGCGAGGTCCTCACAAGTACAGAAGTACAGATGTGTGTTTGCCATGCGATACTCTGTCTCTGCCCACGTGTGAGTCTTTTTCCACGTTGTGCGTGCGTGTGTTGTTTTCTTAGTGGAGATGCACTGCAGAGGTGTTACCTTGCATGTGCTGCACACACACACACACACACACACACACACACACACACACGTGTGTGTCAACATGTGTGAACAGAGTAATGGGCCCCTGTTGAAAGGGTGACCCTGACGAAGAGCTGATGACGAATGCTGTGCATTCAGTCACATCCTGGATATGTACAGAATATACAGTGTGTGTGTGTGTGTGTGTGTGTGACTACTTGTTTATTTTCTACTTTCTTTCATACACAGCTCGCAGAGCTTGGATGCAAATTGATGAATATATTCTTACATATGTGTTTTTGTTTGTTCAATGCTTATTTATCACTTCATCATTTTTCCTTATTTCCCTCCAGAACATGTCCGTTATTCCCCTTTTTTTGTGGCTCTTCAGATTTCCGAACCTTCTCGTGGTCGAACTGGGCAATAAACACTGAACACTTAGTCCACTAGCTGGTGCAGGTCGAAAAGGATGTGTGCATTATGCGTGTGTGTTTTCATGCTTGACCGCACACATAGTGGAAAAGCTGGCACTCCAAGTGGCAAACGCACACACGCACACACGCACACACGCACGCTCTGTTTTCCCAGCATGCCATGGGAAGCCCAGGCGCACCTGCTGTAGCGGAGGAATGTCATGTGATGTCATCTCGCCGAGAGCTCCTGTGAATGTGGGAGCAGTACAGCCGTAACGAAACAACAACGTCGGGTCTGAAGCAGACAAACAGACGGCCCTCTGGGTAATCCGTCCATGCGGCATGAAATCATTCAGAAAGATTGTTTTTACCGGGAGGGATGGAGGTGAGGAGATGGAGGTACGCTGTGACTCCTGTGATGGTGTGTGCTGTTACTCGCTGTGATGAAGCATCACAAGCATCACACACATGCATTAAAGGGGATTTATCGTGACAAAAAAAAGGCTCGTCCTCGTACATTTTGATATCCGGAGTTCATGCCGACCCACAAGCTGTGGGATAAGACGACCCGATGGTTTCTCTGATCCGACCAGCCATTCGGATGTGGCTTCCCTTCCTCTGTCACATGCAGCCTCATTAGAATAAAATACCCTGCAGCTATTTTTCTTAAAGAGACAGGCGCTTAAACGGAGGCTGTTTTTTGAACATTAAAGCATGTAAACATGTTCTAGTAGAAACCAAAAAAACACATGTTTGACCCTGGAAATGAGCCTGATATGTCCTCTAGAGCCACTGTGGTGGTGGTGGTGTTGTTGGTGGTGGTGTTGTTGTTGTTGTAGATACCAGAAGAGCGAATGGTTGCAAAAGTGCATTTAGAGATATAAAGAACAGACATTACATTACATTTAGCTGACGCTTTTATCCAAAGAGACTTACATGCTATACAGTAGACCGTAGACACAGCAACGGTGAGCAATGAGGGTTAAGTGTCTTGCTCAAGGACACAACGACACAGACGGCCGGAGCCGGGGATCGAACCACCGACCTTCTGATTGAAAGACCGACTTGCTAACCACTGAGCCACAGTCGCCCCAACTAGGTGGTGAGAGTAAGAAGGAATGTGACTGCTAAATACAAAATAAACAATGATATCATATATACTATGACATGTTGATATGTTGAATATAAGCTGAAAGAAATGAGTAGTATGTGGAATAGAGGCGACGACAGGAAGTGCAAAAATACAGCCGCTAACGAGCCAGCAGCAGCAATTTGAGGAAACTCATGAATCATGGATCACAAAAAAAATCACAATTTTGCCATTTACGGACCGTTTTATTTCAGCAACATCTCGTACGGCTGCTTGTGTTTGGAGAACGCTGTCTCTGTGTTGTCATCCCGGTGTAACGGTAGAAACACTAAAGAGTTTAATACCGGCCCGGTGGGCTGAAACGAGCCGTAAACCGGCACTGAGCGTTCCCGCTCTTGAACACATCTTTAAAAGAGGAAGCCTTTGATGAGAGAACAGGGCAGTAAATCCCCTGAAATGTTTTTTTTAAGCCTTTAAATAATTTATTTCTCTAATTTGAGAAATGTTTCCCCCTCTCTGTTTCTGCAACTCATTTGCTGCAATAAAACAACGTCTGCAGAGGTTACGCTTAAAGTCCTGATTCTCTCTTCCGGTCGCCATGTTGCTGATGAAGCCGTCACATTCCCAGTTTTCCCAGTCACGCTGCAGCTGTTTGGTGAAGCAGCAAAGTGGGTTAGGATCCCCCACCAAGCCTGCGAGTGTGTGTGTGTGTGTCTTTAAGTAAGTGCAACATTCACTGGATCCGCTGACGGGATCCTTCAGCGCGGGGTTGTGCGCTCGACTGACAACCAGGAATACCAGAGTTCCTGGTTTGGTTTTGTCAGGGTGAGTCTGCAAAAAAAGGTTGAGCACTTCTGCCCACCTGCTGGTTTTAAACAGCAAAATATGCATGCAGCAAATTTAAAGCAAAACATGATATTTTACTGTACAGTTTTGGAGAAAAAGTATTGCAAGGTGAGCTCAAAAGAAGAGAAAATTGAATGCAGTCAGCTCAAAAGACATAACGATATTCATCATTTTCCAATGTATTCTACTCTGTTTTCAATTAAAACCAGTACAGTAGTGTAACTTAATTTCTTATCAAAGCTCTATCTCCGTTCTTTTTGGGCTATCAAGCCACCGTAAGTCATCGTACCGTAACACCAGGAATAGACGTCATTAATCCTTAAGCGGCGGCTCCCACAACGCCACAGTTAACCCCGAACAATTACACAAAAGGTGCGAAACACGATGTTCGCACACGACCGACAAAAGCCACGTTCACACATCTGGTTTGATCATGAAGGGGCCGCCTGCAGATGTGGACCGTACTCCCACCCACATGGCATCAACCCTTCTCTGGCCCGCATCCTCACCGAGCCGCCACGGCCACATGGTCATCGGGCCGCTGCAGCCAGAAGGACCCAGCTAATGGAGGCTATAGCCCAGCTCCAGTGGTTTTGGCACTTTGCTTGTTTTTCACAATCTAGGTCACCAAATGTATTATTTTTTTGCACGTTTAGGGAAACACTGCAGCTGTACTGAGGCGGGGGAGAGAGACAAAGAGAGTCAGAGCGAGAGAGTTGTTAGCATTAGAGCTGATTTTAGCCGCCACTTAGAAAAAGGTCCTGACATGCTAATTAGCGGGTTAGCTCCCCGTCGCGCCCCCTCAACACTGAATCCTGTCCTGAAATTGAAGCATCGCTGGCTGCTAACTCGCTCCGAGGCTGAGGAGCGAGTTAGCCTTTTCTGCAGCGGTGGAGAAAACATCCGGCTAACGTGATGTGACAGCGTGGAAGAGCCCGCAGGGGCTAACGCGGTGCATAAGCATGCATTAGCATAATGTCAGTGTGGAGCCAGTGCCGGACTTACATATAGACACACACACACACACATATATATATACACACTCAGTCAGAGCCGGATTAAGCCTCGGGGTCAGCACATTTGATTCAACATCAAATCTAACATATGGCCGGCTAAGCTTTTGATTTGAGTAAGTGGACGACGTGGCGAGCGGTTTTTAACACGTTGAAGTTTGTTATTTCTGGATCTCAATATGGCACCACAGGCTGTGCAGTGAAATCTGGGCTTAATTCAGTTTGTATTGAGTCATGTTGAAATTCAAATTTAAATTACCTTCAAGTCTGTGGGAACAGCAAATGTGTCCAGTCAGTGTTTTGTCCTCGTTTCCTTCATGCTGTTGTTTTTAAAAGAGAACAAACACGGTAAACTATTTCAGATTTATCTGTTATTAATTTAGACCAAGGCCAAACATTGGGTTTTAAAAATGTTCGTTTTGGGAAAAAATAAATCTGGCAGCCTGTTCTTACGCCCATTTGTCGAATACAGCAGCTCGCTCGGTGTAGTCAGGAGGAAAGAAGGAAGTCCAGTGAGGTAGCATAAAGAGCGATACAGCTCAAGACGGGACTGAAAACATAGGACTTTCACCCAGGAGGCCAGTGTTAGTGTCCCACAGTGAAACCACAATTCTGCTATTTATTTTAAGTTATGTTTGCTAAGTTATTTAATGTACTTTTGAACACCACACCTGTTTTGGCAAAAATTGTGACTAAATTGTGATTATCTCCACAAGTACAAGGTCTATTTGAATAATCAATATAGATAAAACGTTCATATATGTGTTAGTGGTAGAAAGAAAAAAAAGGTTCAAAAAATGTCAACGTAATTTCTTTTTATTTTAACAATATTCCCAAAACCTTGTATAACATATCTCTATATGTAAGGAGTATCTGTGCGAAGTTTGGCTTTGATTGAGTGAAGTTAAGTATTTTTAATAATCATTTTAGTTCAGACATTTCGAGAAATCACGGCAACTCAGCCGGCACTGAAAGCACCATAACTTCTCCGGGCGTACTCGAATGCGTCTCGTTTCACAACATCCGGTTGCTGCGTGGCCATGCGTACGTAACGTACTGACCACGTAACAAAGTAACAAACTGAAGTATTTTAACTCGTATTTATTCAAAAGACAGTGTCTGCAAAACAGACGGTAGACGGGAAAAACACTGTGGAGCGTCACTGCTTAAATATTCAGGTCATTGGCCAAGTGTAGAAAATAGTCGAAAATAATGTTTTTTTTTAACATAACACACTAAAACACACACAAAAACTTCAGAATTGACCTAAAATAAACTGAACTGTCTCAACACTAAACAAAATGAGTAATATGAGTAAAGACGTTTTTTTAATTTTTTTATTGCCCCTAATAACAATCTACTGACATTTGAGGCCAGCAGTACTCGTCGTTATCACCCTTTTAATAAATTAGTTCAATTAATTGACAAATTATTGATTATTTTTACCTTTGAGTGGGCTTTATTGCCTCCAAGCAGGGAGGGGACAATAAATGAGGAGAGAAGGAAATAAAGAGAGAGCTTTTTAGCTAGTTAGTAACAACAATGAAAATTGTTTTAGTTTATTATGCTTGCACACACACTCTCTCTCTCTCGCTACACTAACATGTTTAACACACACACACACACATGCGTAGAGTAATCACCGATTCACAGTGTGTGTTTTCCTGCGCTGCGGTCACAGCAGGCGTTGACCATGAAGCAGAGTTCACCACTAAATCATCCAGACACTTGCTCATTAATCTCTTTCACACACACACACACACACACACACACACACACACACACACACACACACACACACACACCTAGCCCCATGCAGCCACACATGACACACATGGTATGTATAATGAGCTCAAACAATACATAACAACGTCTTTCATCTCCATTTAATTGTAGTCTGCATTTATTGTGTGTAGCTCGGCACCGTTTCCGTGTCTTTTCTGAGGTTTTAAAGGAAATAAAGTAAACAAAACGAACAAACATGAGAGTATTAACATGTTGCAACAACAAACCCAGTATAAATCGTGTGCAAAGATTGTGTATAGGAAGTGTCACTGTGATGTCACCTATTTTGTGGACTGCCGCTTCGAAGCCTCGAGTCCGGCGTTTTGGTCGTCACCATCTTTGTTTTGGTCGTCGCCATCTTGTTTCTTTGACTAACTGGAACATAATTTACTAAATGAACATCATGCTGTATTGAAGAAGACTAGAGAATTGAAACTATAGATTGAGACATAAACTCATGTTTACAATGTTTACTGAGAGAATACATCAAGAGAGAAGTAGAGTCATTTATATAGACTTCTATACAACCAGAGGAGTCGCCTCCTGATGGACATGAGAGAGAATGCAGCTTTAACACATGAAGCATAGACTTCTATACAACCAGAGGAGTCGCCTCCTGATGGACATGAGAGAGAATGCAGCTTTAACACATGAAGCATAGACTTCTATACAACCAGAGGAGTCACCCATTGGTGGTCACGAGAGAGAATGCAGCTTTAACACATGAAGCATAGACTTCTATACAACCAGAGGAGTCACCCATTGGTGGTCACGAGAGAGAATGCAGCTTTAATACATGAAGCATAGACTTCTATACAACCAGAGGAGTCGCCCCTGGTGGCCATGAGAGAGAATGCAAGTCCACATTGGCTTCCCTTCTCAGAACCGGAGGTCTTTCACCAGCACTGGTTTGACGGCCATTGGCAGTTTACAGCAGAGCCGGTGCTCATTTCACTCAATCATTTTCAGGAAGTGGAATTCCCTCTAAATCTTCAAACTTGAAACATTTAGCCACAAAAGGGCTCTTATATCCAGTAAATTACCGAGAACGAAAGCTCTGTCATTATCATGTGAATTGCCGTTTCGATTTACATTTTGGACCGAGGCACATCTCGCTGCCAGTCCACTCTTCTTCTGTGGTTGATTACGTGTATCACCCTCTTCGGGGTCTGGCGGAGGGAGAAAAGAAAGAGGGATCTGAAGCAGACGACAAGTATTGAATGTATGGCGTCAGAGGGAGCGAGAAACAAAAGAGAAAGACGAGGAAGACGATGATCCCTGAGCGGCTGCGTTCCTCTTCGCTCTGATTGGTCGGTTCAGTGTGCGTCAGGTTGGAGGACCTTTTTTTTAAAAATGAATCCTCAAAAAAGATCAAAGCCTGATTCCGGATGCTTTTATTAAACCGTGTTATTCCAGAGCTGGTTTTCACCCGGCAGCCACAATCAATTATGCAATTATGTGACGCCCACTTCTCTCTCTCTCTCTCTCTCTCTCTCTCTCTCTCTCTCTCTCTCTCTCTCCTCCCCCTCTCTCTCGGCTGCTTCTTATTTAGTCATTTTTCATAACTCCATAATCCGTATTGCGTCAGCCTGAGATTGCTCCCCCGTTTCTGTGAACATCAGAGCTGAGATATTATGATATTACGTCTTTTACCTCCTCCTCTTCTTTCACTCGTAACATTTCTTTCCTCCTCTTTTCTCGTCTCTTTCATCCTTTGTTTGGGATCCTCTGTCCTCGTCTTCTCCTCTTTGCTGCTGTCTTTGTTCATTCCTTTCATCTTCTCCTCTGTCCTAGATGCTCTTCCCTTCTTCCCCCCTCCCACTTGTTTTCTTCTCAAACTCTCCAGTTTTCTTCTTCACCTCTTCTGTATTTTCTCTTTCCCTCCCTGTTTCCTTGCCTTGTTTATATTGTTCTTGTTTGGTCTCCTCTGCTATCCTCTTTTTCTTGTTTGGTTTCCTTGTTCCATCTCTTTACATATTCTACTCTTCTCTCTTCACATTTCTTCTCCTCCTCCCTCTTCTCATCTCCTATCCTCATCTCCATATTCTCTCATTGATTCCTCTCTCTTTTCTTTTCTCCTCTCCTTCTTTCCTCTCATGTCTTTATTTTTCCCATCACCTCTCCTCATCTCCTCTCCTCTCGCCCATGAGACACCTAATGAGAACCTGAATGAGTCCTCCAGGGGCCTCTAATGATTGTGTGTGTGTGTGTGTGTGTGTGTGTGTGTGTGTGTGTGTGTGTGTGTGTGTGTGTGTGTGTGTGTGTGTGTGTGTGTGTGTGTGTGTGTGTGTGTGTGTGTGTGTGTGTGTGTGTGTGTGTGTGTGTGTGTGTGTGTGTGTGTGTGTGTGTGTGTGTGTGTGTGTGTGTGTGTGTGTCACGGCCTCTTCCTGAGCCTCATGACCTCTGTTACAGTTCTGTGATTTGTGGCTTTTCCCTCGACTCCTAACACATTTTTTCTCTTTGGATCAGAGTTCAGTTCCCATCTTAAAGTTGAAAACCTTCTTTAACTTGTTGATCAGCAGTTTATCCTTCTGCTGTCGCTTAAAGGAAGTCTGAGTCTGTTTCACAACTGCACCGACAACACACACCTGTACCTCTACTTGTACTTGTACCTGTACTTGTACCGTACTTGTACCTCTACCTCTACCTCTACCTGTACCTCTACCTCTACCTGTACCTCTAGCTCTACCTCTACCTGTACCTCTAGCTCTACCTCTACCTGTACCTCTACCTGTACCTCTAGCTCTACCTCTACCTGTACCTCTACCTGTACCTCTACCTGTACCTCTACCTGTAGCTCTAGCTCTACCTCTACCTGTACCTCTAGCTCTACCTCTACCTGTACCTCTACCTGTACCTCTAGCTCTACCTCTACCTGTACCTCTAGCTCTACCTCTACCTGTACCTCTAGCTCTACCTCTACCTGTACCTCTACCTGTACCTCTAGCTCTACCTCTACCTGTACCTCTAGCTCTACCTCTACCTGTACCTCTAGCTCTACCTCTAGCTCTACCTCTACCTGTACCTCTAGCTCTACCTCTAGCTCTACCTCTACCTGTACCTCTAGCTCTACCTCTACCTGTACCTCTACCTGTACCTCTAGCTCTACCTCTACCTGTACCTCTAGCTCTACCTCTACCTGTACCTCTACCTGTACCTCTAGCTCTACCTCTACCTCTAGCTCTAGCTCTACCTCTACCTGTACCTCTAGCTCTACCTCTACCTCTACCTGTACCTCTAGCTCTACCTCTACCTGTACCTCTAGCTCTACCTCTACCTGTACCTCTAGCTCTACCTCTACCTGTACCTCTAGCTCTACCTCTACCTGTACCTCTACCTGTACCTCTAGCTCTACCTGTACTTGTACCTCTACCAGTACCTCTACCTGTACTTATACCTCTACCTGTACTTATACCTCTACATGTACTTTTACCTTGTACCTGTACCTCTACCTGTATCAGTGTCACCTGCCTACATGCTGACATGTCTCCATTGTCTCTTCAGGCCTTCGGGAACGCCAAGACGGCTCACAACAACAACTCCAGCCGCTTCGGCAAGTTCATCCAGGTCAACTACCAGGAGAGTGGCACCGTCAGAGGGTGAGCCACACACACACACACACACACACACACACACACACACACACACACACACACACACTAAAAGTAGCTGACATCTATGTCTGAACTTAATATCATCTGTTTTTTCCTTCTCCTCAGAAGTCTCTTTTGACTTTTATGTTTGTTTTGTTTTATTTTCAGAGCCTATGTGGAGAAGTACCTGCTTGAGAAATCCCGTCTGGTGTACCAGGAGCACAATGAGAGGTGAGCGAGACACCGGAAGTTTGACCCTTTGACCCTGGTGGTTATTCAGCTGCTTATTCTTCAATTTCCACCCACTTTTTGAAATGTGATCGTTTTAAGATCATGTCAACAACATCTTGTTGACGCAGAAAGACAGAAATCTTGACAAAAATACAAAGATTTTCAGTTAAAATATCTAAAAGATTAGAATGATGAACCTCAAGGAACCTGGGCACAGCCATAGTTAAGAAAGGAGAAGGAATAGAGCCATATTCCCATTTGTTTGAGAGATAATGTCAAACGATTTAGAAAAACAGAAAACATCTCAGGTCCCACCGGTGTGTAACAGCTTTTGAGGGAAGTAAAAAACAACAACAATGTAAACCCCTCCACCGGTCATCTAATCCCTCTCCCCCTGATTGGCCTCTGGGTTTCTATTTCATCCTGATGACAGGCCATGGCGGCCATATTGATAGGATAGGAACTGAAGACGGGACCCCCCAGACGGCTCAGAGCTGAAGAAGAGAGGGGGAGAGGGGGGGGGGGGGGGGGGGGGTCATGATGAACTGCAAACTATCCTAAATCTTAACTCCAGGCTCGTGACAGGTTGCCTCTGAACGACCTCAGAGCGAGAACATGAAGGACTCTGCAGCCGAGGGTCTCCAGTGATCAGTCGTATGGTTTTATGTTTGTTAACATGAGGGTCATTCATTAATAGTATACTTAATAGTATATTTATTAATAGCTCTACCATCAGCTCTCACATCCCCAAGACAATTATATACGTAACGCTTTAATAACAGGCTTATTTTAACGTACTCTTGCATTGTTTGTTTAAATTATCATATTTCTTTATTCATAGTTATATTTTATACTACTGCATACTGTTTATTGACACGCACCAATCATAATGCAAATGTTTTGTATATGCAAAACACACTTAAGACATAAATCTAAACATATCAAAGAAATAATTTGACTTTCTTGTAAATTAATTCCATCTTCTTGCCAAGAGAATAACTCTCACATCTGTAGGATACATGTGACCACCACTAGCTTAGCTTAGCTTAGCTTAGCTTAGGGGAGCAGGGGAAACAGCTATCATGGCTCTGTTATTGGCTGTTGCCTTAAATGGGCGTGTCGGTAAAAACAAATGTCCTTGTGGGTTCAAGGGCACTGGTTTGAGTTTGGCTCCATGTCGTTAGTGGCTGAGGGGAAATGCGATCATCAAGAAACCCCCCACTCGCGTGTTCGTGTCCACAGCCGTGACTTAAGCGAGCCAGACAGCTAGGCCATTATTCCTGGAGCTCATTAAATATTTATTGCTCGTAAATGTTCATTACGGTTTATTTTATTATTTATCTGAGTGTGTGTAGTAGATGGAGGTAATAAAAGCTTATAATTTATATAATGACCCTTCTGAAAATGTAAACATTTAAAAATTCTACTTGCAAGAGAGTTGATGGAAACGTTAATTTTAAGTTCGCTGGAGATCACATCTGGCAGCTCAAAGTGGTTTTAACAGCAGGAGCAGCGACACTTAATAAAAATAATAACGCTACTCATCGAGGTTTTGTTTAGCAGCTTATTAACAGTGACGCAGGACTCGTAGGGATCAGATTCTTTAATATCCTTTCTAACTTTCCACCACTCCATCGGCTACTAAGTGACCCAGCCTGCACCACACTGCCGCTTTGTGCGACTCGAAGTGTGAGTCCGTCGCATGGAGAGGTGTGACCTATTTATCGCATGCTGCAGGCTTGAGTTGTGACACACTGCAGGTTGCAGATGCAGATTTTCTCTCCTCCAAAAGCTCTGAATGGAGTTTCCTCCCTGAGGCGCCGCTTCAGGAGGAGGGCCGGGATGAGAAAGCTGCTGTCCTCAGCTCACCTCAAGTTATTGAAGGAATCAATGCGGAAAAAAGTGTTTTTGTTTTGAAGAATCATCCCCTCTCAACTGGTGTGTGTGTGTGTGTGTGTGTGTGTGTGTGTGTAGGAACTACCATGTTTTCTACTACCTGTTGGCCGGAGCCAGCGAAGAGGAGAGGAAGTCCTTCCACCTGCTGAAACCTGAGGAATACCACTACCTCAACCAGGTCGGCACACACACACGAATGCAGACGACACAGAGTTCACGCAGAAATACAGAAAAACAAACTCCATATTGATATATACGTTTATGCAAATCCTGCTGCGTTGCCCAGTCTAGTGATTAAAATCCTGTTTGTGCCGCCACCAAAGAAGCAAAAAGGCAGAAATGGGATACGTATTATTGTGACTTGCTGCCTGGCTCTTTTAAAAAAAATGTCTCCATTTCATTGTTTTATGCACAATTTTCATTATGCAAAATTGCTCCTTGTGCATCTACTTGTTCTAATTAATCTCTCTAACAACAATCTGAGCTTTTCGGTTCACACTCTTTTTGCTGCAGCCGCCTAAAGCGCACACCTTGATAATCGATCAGTTTGAAAAGTTGTCGTCACTTGGAGACAAAAACAAGGAGAAATATGTTCCAGGGTCTCATATTTAAAATCCAAATGTATTCAGATTAAAGCATTAAATGTGTTTTCTCAGGCAGAATCCCACTCGTAGATTCAGTGTGTAGCTAATGCTACGTTCGCACCGCGTGAGTTTACTCGCTCGACTTTGTGTGGTTAATTTGCATAATTCGCTTCATTCGCGCTGGAAAGGGGGCGTGGCTTATCTCCGTAAAAACACTTACCGTTTCCGCCATCCACCATTGAAATAACCACTATTTCTGCTTTATACTTGTTGTGGAAGTTCGACAAACGTCGGATTCGCCGCCCGGTGGAAATTCGCGTTATTGCAGTGACTCTGCATGTAATCTACTCGCACGAATAATTCTCAACGCGTTTGGTGTGAACGTAGCATAAGAGAAAAACATTCATTTGAGGAGAATTGGTGAGTGGCACTCAAAAACAAATCTGTGTACACGTTGTTCTCGCCTGAGGATCATGTGACGTCTCAGTTTTATGTAAGTGGCAACGAGCCTTTTCTCTGATGAAGCTTATAGGCGCCATGTAGAGAGACTGATGGAGACCCCTCCATTGGACCTCATTCCCTTATTCATCGTAGTGTGTGTGTGTGTGTGTGTGTGTGTGTGTGTGTCCATGCCAGAGATCCCCCACATGTGTGCATCTCTTGCATCTGTGTGCGTTGGCAGCAGATGTGTGAGGATCTCGTTCCCTCTTACTGTGGCGGCACACTGAAAAAAAAAAAAATACCTTTGTTCATCTCTTTCCCCCCAAAAAAGTAACTGTTTTTTTTGCTCCTTTTTTGCTTTTTTTTGCTCCTGTTACCATGCAGCCCTGTTTCCATGGCAACTGCAATACTCGGGAGTTAATCTGGCGCTGACTTGCTCTCGTGCAGAGGGCGCCGCCGGTCGTGTGTGTGTGTGTGTGTGTGTGTGTGTGTGTGTGTGTGTGTGTGTGTGTGTGTGTGTGTGTGTGTGTGTGTGTGTGTGTGTGTGTGTGTGTGTGTGTGTGTGTGTGTGTGTGTGTGTGTGTGTGTGTGTGTGTGTGTGTGTGTGTGTGTGTGTGTGTGTGTGTGTGTGTGTGTGTGTGTGTGTGTAGGACACACAGCAAGCCTTCTGTTTGTCAGACGCACACACACTCGGTGTCACAGAGGAACACAATTATTATGCATATTTATCTCTCGTCTCTCTGTGTTTTCTCATAACTAAGTATATTTTCTCAAATAGGCTCCTGTGATCCTTAATTAATCAATATTTTTTATTTTGTATCATATTAATCGACTGTAAATGACAACATTGTGGCTCATTGTGCTGAATCCTAATAAGTATCAGTCTGCAGCTTCCTTTAACTTTTTGTTTCGCTTCACTCTCTGCGCTTAAAATTCAAAATTCATTTTTTTTGCTGCAGCAGGCTGTTTTATTTTTTCAGGCACAAATCTCCAGAAACAACAAACAGCATCCAGACAGTTAGTGACCCAGTGGAGCATTCAGCAGTGAAAGAGTCAAAAAGAGAGCTCAAAGAGAGTGAATATTGGTCAAACACGACTCCAATATGCTTCATATTCATATTACATGTTATGTCACTTCTACTAATTACTGCACAGCATTTATTTGACAGCGACAGTTACAGTATAAAAGTAAAAATCATCTCCAGCCTGCTGAAACCGCTAAATGCTACGTCCACAATGCAATTAATGTAATATGCAACAATTTAATAATCACTGGGTTATACGTCTGTACTGTAATTCAGTAATACTTTAGGGTAATTTGCAAAACTTGTACTTGTAATGGAGTATTTTTTACAGTGTATTCCTACTTTTACTTTTAAAAGAGCAAGCCATGAACCTCCGCCACCATGGATTAAGTTAGTGTGTGTGTGTGTGTGTGTGTGTGTGTGTGTGTGTGTGTGTGTGTGTGGGTGGATTGGTCATTTGTTTCCTCACATATTTACCAGCATGTGTCATCTTTCTCCAGTGCGTATTATGGTCTGTAATCCACGCCCTCTTAACCCGCTCTGCTTCCAGATGACAAAGAAATCGCACAAACTCCGCTGGGACAATTACTATGAGAGCGACCTGGTCAGTATCATGCGGATGACGAGTTGTGTGTGTGTGTGTGTGTGCGTCCGTGCTCTCTGGGTGTGTCGTGGCTCTCTGGTGTGTTGTTGGTGCCAGTCTCTCTCTCTCTCTCTCTCTCTCTCTCTCTCTCGCCCGCCGTCCACACACTCGCCTGCTTTTCCTTGAAATGGACAAAAGGATGGAGGCGACCTGAAGTGACCTCAGCTGGTCGAGCTGATGATGAAACATTTGTTTTTAAAGGGATGCCTTCTAATGTCTAGACTTTACTCTACTTCTATTGATATTTGTGTATTTTTGTGACACTGAAATAATTTACTGTAAATTTAAATGTTTTTATTATAGTAGAAACATTGGATCATGACTATCTAGATAAACACTGATTGACCAAGTGAAAGTAAAACATTAAGGAATCCCTTTAATCTGTTTTTTGGGCTTTGGACGCTTTGCTGGCTGGCAATTGATTGATTGATTGATTGATTGCTTCAAACCTGGAAACCGACATCTTTAAAGGGAAGGTTCAGGATTTTACCTTCACCTCTACATTTAAATGTATTATCTCTTAAACAGTGACATCCTAAGAGCATCCTTCAACAGCATATGTTGGATTCAAGGTCGATTACAAACTCAAGATCGTAGGAAGGAAAAAGGTCGAGCTAGTGAACAGTGAGAAAGACATCTGGCCTGGATTATGGATTATTTCATGAATTATTACCTGAAGCAGCAATAGTGCACTCAGCCACAATAAAAAGTACTTTATAGAGAAGTATTCGCATACATGTTGATGTACTTGTGATGTTGACTGAGAGCCAGCAGCAGTTGCTTTTGCATGAGCAGTAACTTCCTGCAGCTTTGAGGTAAAGTTACTGGATTACACTCCCACTGATCAATATGCGATCAGAGTCCTGCACGGGGGCGGCGGACCCCGCCACCAACAATGAAAATCACCATATAAAGAAGTGATTAAAGAATTTAAGTACATTGAATGCATATGTTGCTTGAGCAAGTCTGACCACAAACAGTATCAAAGATTGTTACCACAGAAACAATAACTTTAAATATAAAGAGACGATAATGGAAATGTCGAGCAAACATTGTTATTTATTTACTTTTTTTCTACGAGAAGGTTTCAATAGTGATCGATTCACATTCTGAAACTTCCCTCTTAAGTGTGTGTGTGTGTGTGTGTGTGTGTGTCTCTGAGCCTCTGTGTTGCCAGTCTCCCCTGAAGTGTGTAATGTTTGGTCAGTGGGATTTCTTTCTATGTGGTTTAGGGGTTCAGTGTCTCCTAATTGGAGATTGGGTAACTTTGACTTTGCCGGCGAGCAAACACTTGACACGAAAGTCGGTTCGTATAAATACGACTCCTGACTTTGGCTCTTTGGCTCCCACTTTTTTAACGTTTTTTGAATTTTTTTATAATTGGTTCCTCTGTCCAGGAAAAGGTTTTATGAGGACACTCACTTACTTTGTTCAGAACTAACTTGTAGGTTCAGTTTCACATGTAACCATAACACCATAACACCATAACACCATAACCACACTCCCCCTCGGATCGGACTCCAAAATGCTGCCGTCGTTTTGGATTCGCAGTAGTCGGGCTGGGATTCCAATAGAATACGCAGAAATGTTTCCTGCCTATCTTTTTTTCAAATCACTCCTGCAGAAAAAATCACCATAATAATAAATCAAATAATAAAATAAAGTAGCGTGTTTGTAGACAAAGTCAACATAGTTTGAAACGTTCTGAGAATGTGAAGTGGACTTTACTGCTGGATGGATTTGAGAAGTTTATACTATTTATACTAAGTTTGGATGTTTTTCCGGATTTAAAACTTCTGTGAATCAGCTGCCGTCGTGAGATGAGAAGATTAGCTTAGCATCAAGACAGCTAGCATGCCTGTCTTCAGTGAACATCTGCACCTATCACAATTAAAGCTGCTTTATTCTCACACCGGATTTAGTTGGTCTACTAATACATAAACACAACAAACTCACATTTATGTTTTTACATATCTCTGTTCATGTTATGGTTATGTAAACATGTGAGAATATGAGCCTAGGCTAGCTGCTTCCTCTGTCTTTATGCTAAGCTAGGCTAGCTGCGTCCTCTGTCTTTATGCTAAGCTAGGCTAGCTGCGTCCTCTGTCTTTATGCTAAGCTAGACTAGCTGCGTCCTCTGTCTTTATGCTAAGCTAGGCTAGCTGTGTCCTCTGTCTTTATGCTAAGCTAGACTAGCTGCGTCCTCTGTCTTTATGCTAAGCTAGGCTAGCTGCTTCCTCTGTCTTTATCCTAAGCTAGGCTAGCTGCTTCCTCTGTCTTTATGCTAAGCTAGGCTAGCTGCTTCCTCTGTCTTTATGCTAAGCTAGGCTAACCACGCCCTGATTCTGCCTTAAACTTGCACTGTAATCCATTTTTGTGTTAAATTGGCTTTATTTAAATGTTTAGAGTTTGTATCTTCTATTTTATTTTACTCTTAAAATCTTACTTCTTCTTTTATATGTTACCATGATGCCATTTTGTTTCTTATTTAATTTAAATTGCCTCGTTGTTAAAAGCCGCTATGCTGTACAAATAAACAGGTTGTTCTCGATCTTCTCATCTCACTCTCGCAAAGGAAGCCAAAAGAGCATTTATCCCAAAATGATGAACTATTCCTTTAACTTCAAGGACTCTTCTCTCTACTTTTTTATTTTTTCCCCTTTGGCTGCTCTCACTTTATATTTTTCCCTTACACAACCGACCCGCCTGTCTGCTGACACACTGTCTCCCTCAGGGGTCAGCCAACGACCTCATCAGTCTGTGACCCCATCGTCCAAGGAGATGATGTCACCGTCTTGACAAACCCCTCCCACACACACACACACACACAGCTGTCTGAGCCTCCTGACCGCCCCTTTGGGCCTATTTAACCTTTGACCTCTGCCATTGGTCAATGCGCGGCGGGCGCGCTGCAGTAAATAGAGACACCCGGTGCTTTAAACAGTGACAAGTGTGTACGCATTCCTGATGTCTGGAGACAAAAATAGAAAATAAACCAGAGTGACTTTACAAGAAAAACAAGTATTTGACTACAGATCCCAAAGACCAAACATGTTCTGGATGTTTGCATTTGATGTGTGCAGTTGGCTGTTTGGGGCTGGGCCTTCTGTGGCTGTGGTTTTTTGTTTTGCATACTATGCCTGTTTGGGTGTCTATGGTTTTTTTGGTCGTGTGGAATGTCTCGTGACGGGGCCGGCATGTTGTTGTTTTTTTCGGCGCGAAACCGACCGTAAATCACGATTTTTAAGTCACGGTAAGTAGCAGGAAAAGCCTCGACATGGATTTTCACTGGATCTGTAATGTAATGTAATGTAATCTGCCAGCGATCTGTTGAAAAGTGCTGCGTCAGCAACAGCCGGGACTGTTGCAACTGGCACGACGATACAAGTTGCGAGTGAGAAAAGTTGTTTATTAATCATCCCGTCCCTGCTCTGAAGAAGCACCGACAGCGAAGGCTTCTGGGGGTTTTCGACCAACGCGTTCCCTCTGAAACCGGCCAGAATCTGATCTCTTTATTTTCTCAACTTCCTTCGGCGTATCGCATTGTGCTGCTTGGCGCTGAGGTCCAACATACCCGGCAATTTGAAAAGTCTCTTTTTTTTCCCCCGGGCCTCAAACCCCCCATTTTTGCAACTGGAGACCGCTGGCTCTGCAGCTCCCGACGGGTCCCGAGCCAACGTGAGACAATGGAGAGGCCGAGGATGCCGAGGAGACCTAGAGGAGGCCGTTACCGCCTAGAGGAGGCGACCCGGACCGGGTTTCGGGTCCCCGTGTCTCCCCCTCACTGCCCGGCCGCTGTGGTATGCGCTAATTACAGCCGAGAGAGGAGACATGCTGACCTACCGGAGGCCCTGAGGACGGACACACACACACACACACACACACACACACACACACACACACACACACACACACACACGTCCTCGCCCTCCATCCTTTACTATCACTGTGTGACGTCAGTGTCGGTGTCTTCACTTTGAATCGCTCTAAAAGCCAACGTCCCGTTTGATGGATCACTCGCTGTCGTCTGCTGAGCCGAGCCAGACGGCCGTGGCCACGTTTAGTCTGCGGTAATCCGGTTTCTACAGTCGTGGTCTTATCCATTAAAGATGTGGCGTTTGCTGCGAGTCACGTGGTTTAGACTGCCGTCAGGAATCTTCGATCCCAAAAGACCAACAACTCGATTGTGACTCTAAACCCCGGATGCAATTTTAATTGCATCAGAGTTCATACACATTTTAACCAATGGATTTCCAGGACTTTTCTTGTTGTTGTTTGACCTGGGACTTGATATCCAAGACTTGAGTTCTTTACTGTGTAAAACCCTGCTCAGTCACACACACTCACACACTCATTTAACTTGGACAGATCCATTGGAGCGCCAGGTCAGGTTTTTCTTTGTGTTTATTGGTTTATTCATTATAAATCCTCTGTGATGCTGATGTCGCTCTCTGTCTTCCTCTCTTTTCCTGTGTTTGTGTGTTTCCACCTGACACCAGCAGGACTGCTTCACCGTGGAAGGAGAGGATCTGAAGCATGACTTTGAGCGTCTGCAGCTGGCTATGGAGATGGTCGGCTTCCTGCCCACCACACGCAAACAGTAAGATGAGCTGTGTGTGTGTGTGTGTGTGTGTGTGTGTGTGTGTGTGTGTGTGTGTGTGTGTGTGTGTGTGTGGAATACAACTGTAATGTTTTGTGGAAACATCAGGTCACAAAACATTTGAAATTCTTTGATTATCACATACTCTTACCAGGTGGCAACCTCCAGATTCTAGCCAATGTGGAAGTACTTTAAACCTGCATTCTCTCTCCTGACCACCAGGGGGCGACTCCTCTGGTTGTATAGAAGTCTATGCTTCATGTGTTAAAGCTGCATTCTCTCTCCTGACCACCAGGGGGCGACTCCTCTGGTTGTATAGAAGTCTATGCTTCATGTGTTAAAGCTGCATTCTCTCTCCTGACCACCAGGGGGCGACTCCTCTGGTTGTATAGAAGTCTATGCTTCATGTGTTAAAGCTGCATTCTCTCTCCTGACCACCAGGGGGCGACTCCTCTGGTTGTATAGAAGTCTATGCTTCATGTGTTAAAGCTGCATTCTCTCTCCTGACCACCAGGGGGCGACTCCTCTGGTTGTATAGAAGTCTATGCTTCATGTGTTAAAGCTGCATTCTCTCTCCTGACCACCAGGGGGCGACTCCTCTGGTTGTATAGAAGTCTATATAAATTACTCTACTTCTCTCTTGATGTATTCCCTCAGTAAACATTGTAAACATGAGTTTATGTCTCAATCTCCAGTTTCAAGTCTTCTTCAATACAGCATGATGTTCATTTAGTAAATTATGGTAATTTAGAGTCAAACAGACCATAATGTAGGGGATGCTTTGGGGGCGGGGCCACGGTGTTGTCCGGTCTGGGAGATGTCCATGTTTTCATCTTCCAACTTTAACCCTTTCACAGACCATAATGTAGGGGATGCTTTGGGGGCGGGGCCACGGTGTTGTCCGGTCTGGGAGATGTCCATGTTTTCATCTTCCAACTTTAACCCTTTCACAGTTTGTTTTCAGTTCATGAAAGTTACTTTTAAAGATTTCCAATAAAACACGACATCCTGATGATTTTCCATCCATTGGATAATAAAAACAGTATTTGCATTGAATCCCTTTTATTTATCGTAAGACAAGCTCAATAAGACCAGAGCTTATATTGCCCTAAAACACTGTAAATATATTAACAATATGTGTCTTTCTTCTCTCAGGATCTTCTCCCTGCTGTCAGCAATCCTCCACCTGGGAAACATCCGCTACAAGAAGAAGACCTACAGGGACGATTCCATCGACATCTGCAACCCGGAGGTCCTGCCCATCGTCTCCGAGCTGCTGGAGGTGAGCGGCCCGATGATGCGGCCTGTTGCGGCTTTTCATGAGAAACCTCCACATATGACACGAGTCAGAAAACAGTGCGTTTTCTCCTCGCTGACTTTATGCTGAAACGCAATACTCTGAATACTTTGAAGGATAATAAAAATGAAGGAATTGGAGCAGGGCTTCACCACAGGGCTTGTTTGTTCTCCCTAAATACTTTCTTTGGCGTTGCGTCTCCCGAAGTTATTCCATCACTCGCCCACTGGAGAGACTTAAAACTCCACATGGACTTAGTGAACTTTAAGAGACGAGTAGCATCTATTTGAGCGGATGAGTTTTCATTGTGCTGTTTTTTTTTTTTTTACAAACGCAGTGAGATACCGTGATTCCTATTTCCAGAGTTTCCCTCCCACATGACCGTATGAGGGCTTTAGAGGGGGGGAAGCCTTTCAGAGAGCCGAGGACTCTCTGGGTTCAAGCACAGCTCGTGGTGACAGTGGATGTCGAGAGGTGCTTCAGGGCCCGAATTATTCAGCGCTTCAACAAAATACTGTTTGTGTTGCGGCGGCTCTCAGACCCCCTCACCCACAGGAGCACAATATCACCTGCTTTATACAATTTTAATGATAAAAAAACGGAGAGAAGCTTCAACAATGTTTTTTTCTTTTTTAAAGGATCATGCTTTTTTTTTAAATAAATGTCGCGTTAAAGAAATAGATGAGTGTAAAACTCTACTCTATGTACCTCCCTCCCACCATTTTTTTAAAATTTAAAATGAAAAAAATTAAGTTACATTTTAAATTTTAAATTTAAATTTTAAATTTAAATAATATCAAAATGTACTAACAGTAAAACATTTTTTAACAAACAAACGGAAAAATCTAATAAATTAGTAATTATTAATATACACACAAATGTACAAAAATGTAAATGTTTTCATAAACCCCTCATAACCCCTTCATAAACCCCGTCATCAGCTGTGAACCTGCGTCCCTTATGGATGCTTGTTGGATGGTCAGTGATTGTCCAATCACGTCCTGATCAATACAAGCCTATCTTGAAGTCTTCTGGCTTCTCCAACAATATTATGCTCAAACTATAGACGTAAACCTTTCTCATAGACGACAGTATCTGTGCATTAGGAGCAATTTTTATTAAATTATTACAACAAAAAAAACAGTTCTTGAGGCTTTGATGCATACTTTTACATCCCCTGACCTCAATCGAGAGGTCGTGACCATCCAACGTGCACTAACCAGCCTGTAGCCTTCGACTGCTTCGGACTCTTCGTCGTCCACGTGATGATGACGAGAGACGTGGAAAGATATTTCCTGGCGTGTGTTACCGTGCCACGCAGCGCTTCCAAATTTATGATGTGCTGAATTTGAGTTCATTCTTGACACCGAGTGCAGACCACACACACACACACACACACATACACACACACACACACTGTGAGGACAGCTCAAACATGCTGCTCTGGTTTACCTTGGGATGGAGGCATGGTGGCACTTCCCAGTCCCTGTTACAGACTTCACCGAGCAGCCGGATGTGCTCGTCCGAAGTGTGCCGGAGACTCCTGTCAGCAGCCCGGCGGGGATGTTATGACTGCCAGAGCCTGCCCGGGTTCCCCTCCAGCATCCAGACTCGGAGGCTCTGGCTCTCCAGAGGGCGGCGGTGACGTGAGCCCGGCCACATGTCGGCCACATGCTCGGGGTTCGCCTTTTTAAGTTCAAGTTTATTTGGACGTCTGCTCGTTGGTGCGGCGGCTATTTGTCCCCGGGGACGAATAAAACATCCTTAAAGGAGGAGGGAAGAAGGAAAGAGCACAACACAGCTTAATGAAGCCAAACAAACACAGCGTTCCTCTTTGTCCCTCTTTAATTTGGCGACATCCCTGCTTTATGGAGGGGCAAATGAGGGGTCAACCAATAGGAAATCAGAGTTATTTAATGTGAGGAGTGGAGAGGAGAGGGAAGGCTGATTAAAACAATATGTGATGGTTGTGTAGAAATGTGCTTTCCAGGTTATAATTACAGAAACATAAACATTTCATGGGGAAAAACATCGTAAAAGCTCAAATGTTGCCAGAAGAAAAACTGTATTTATCATAATTTACAAAGTGAGCACCTTCTAGATTTCTTTATATTTAATTAAGTGCTTAATACTGACGTTTTATTTGCGATGCAATGGCTTCAGACTTCTTTAAGAGAATCTGCTGAGTGGCTGAAACAAGGTTGTCGAGGTTCGTTAAATGCGGTTTCCTGTGAGGCTGGAACCTTTTTAAGGGAAAGCTCATCTAAAGTGCTCACTTTGATTTTTAAAAAATAACATTTCAGACATGGAGGTGGCATCCTTAGTGGAGCTCTGAGCTTTCTCCTCTGAGGAGCAGCCCTGATTGGCTCGAGTGTGGACTGATGAATGAATTGGACTGAAACGGGACTTCCTGTTTCCTGTGGATGAGGAACCGGAAGAGGACGCAGGCCGACAGGCTGGATGCTCTGAGCGATCTGAGCTCACCAGAAACATTCCTGTGCAAACTGGTAATCGGTCCAGAGAGAGCAGCTCACTGTGGGAACAAATCCCACTAAAGCCGGGATTTCTTGATGGTATTTTAATGCTAAAAAACGGTTTCTTGAAACACATTCGTTTGAGCCTCAGGCTCCTGCGGTCCAACTATGTTCTAAATTTATCTCAATCTGACACAGGCCAATATTTTATGATAAAATCCTGTCAGATTTCTGTTTTATTTTCCTTATCAGGAGCCGTACTGTGGTGTTTTACATCAATCTTTTAAGACCTTGTTCAAACAGGGTCATTTTTTTTAGAATAATCCCAGCCAGTATCTCGTGAATATTTAATGTCTGTTTTATTGGTATCCACTGTCTACTGGTTTTATTTAGAAGTAAAGAAAGCATATTAAGTGCTTCTTGAATTATTGAATATTAAAGACAGTCGGCCGTTGACTGCAGCCACTAAAGATGAAGACGTCTGGAGTCTGAAGGAGCTTCGACATGATTTATTTGGCCAGAATCTGATTGAAATAAATCACTGATGGTCTTGTTTAGTTATGTAGGTCGTATAGAGGCATCAGTATTAAATTGAGGCGGTTCACAACAACTTTAAACTGAAAACATATATCATAAAGTAGCTTTTCAAAATAAAGCAGGTGTCTGAAGCGATGCTGCTGACGTCTCTTGGCCTTCTTCAAAGTGTCTTTACTAGACGACTGATGGCCAAGTTCATGCAAAGCAAAGCTGTGATTGGTGCGTTAAAGGAAGGAGGCGGGGCCAAGGATCAATCAGCGCTGGTGTTTTGGTGTTTGCTTCCACAAACATAGAAAGGAGCATCTGTCGGAGCTTAAATCTGCTTGGAATCAGACTCGAGGTCTTCAAGTCCCAGGAGAAAAAAAATTGGGAAAAAAAGGAAAAACTGGTTCATTTGAAATCCGAATCACTGACCCCAGACCAGTGCTTACAAACGTGTGTGTATTATGGTATTAGAGCTGTGATCATAGACGGAGCAGCGAGCCGGTTACCAGGCGACTAATACACGGAGATGTAGCGGCTAAAGACCAATCACCGGGCTGCAGGATAGGCTTTGCTCTTAGTCGAGGGATTACCAGGCAGTGTGAAATGAAGTCTGATTATGCCCCCCATCCCCACCCCTACACACACACACACACACACACACACACACACACACACACACAAAAGCCTTTGCGAAGGAGACAGTTGACAAACCTATATCCATAATGGTATTAGCTATAACATTAACACCCTTGACTTTAGTACATGAAGACATCAGACAATCACACAAATACATGCTGTCACACACACACACACACACACACACACACACCTACACGAGTGGTCTCAGCGGCAGCTGTTTGGCCCACTCCCATAATCCCTATGGATGGATGGAGGAGGTGTGTGTGTGTGTGTGTGTGTGTGTGTGTGTGTGTGTGTGTGTGTGTGTGTGTGTGTGTGTGTGTGTGTGTGTGTGTGTGTGTGTGTGTGTGTGTGTGTGTGTGTGTGTGTGTGTGTGTGTGTGTGTGTGTGTGTGTGTGTGTGTGTGTGTGTGTGTGTGTGTGTGTGACATCTGCTTCTCCCAGTGTGGCCCTGTCATCAATGGTTTGTCAGGGGCCAAGTGTAGCCTCGGTGTGAAGCTCTGTACTGTATGTGTAGTGTTTACGTGCTAACCTCGGCCAGCTGTGTTTGTCCCAGTCGGCCGAGTTATTGTCGGCTTTGTAGGTTAGTTAGGGATTAAATCCTCTGTTGCCATGGGAATGTGAATTGTAACAAAGTAAGTGTTCTGGATTCTCAGATGAGAAACTTAAACTGTAGATTAAATAAACAAATGTAAACGTCTGTCTTTAAACACAGATATTAGACAGGCAATGGTCTAATATAACCGGAGAAGATACATAAATAAATAAATACCTTGATTTAAAGGGTGTCCTGTAACAAACTCTCTCCCTGGAGACAAATAACGTGTCTAATGGTCCTCAGTTCATCCTCATACTGTCCTGTTCATCAAATGCATATTCAATTTAATATTTAATATTTTGTGGAGAGCTTATGCTTCAAATCAAAAAGTGAATCAGGGAGGTCGAATACATTACATTTTCTGAGAAACTCTTAAATGTTCTTTAAGTCAGAGGGTGGAGTCCCTGCTGGTCTCACTAAAGACTCTTGAAGACTTATTCTGAAGGCCGTTACACTCGGGGGGGGGGGGGGCGTCAGAATAAACAACACAAAAATGCAAAATACTCTCCTGTGAATATTTCGCATCTCAACATTCACACTGGCAGAGCTGCCGGGATCCAGTGACCCAGAGCGCCGTCTGTCAGGCTGCTGCCAGCTGTTTTATTACTTTTTATTGGATCAAAAAGTGGATTTGAGTTCCCCCTGGTAATTGGTTGCGCGGTGTAAATGTATACGTCCCGGGCTTTTATTGTGAAAGGCTAGAAGTGAAGGAGGGCATCAGGTGTCGGCTGCCTTTGTCGGGGTTGGAAGGCGTAATAAGGTTTTCTGTCTCTGTTGTGCAATATAGTGTAGGTTTTGATTGCTCATCGTGATTGGTCGAGGCCTTTATGAAACCTCGGGAAAATGGTATGAAATTTAAAATGAGGGCGCTTTTATCAGGCCGGGATGCTCTAACAAAAATGTATGTTGCATTATGGGGGATATAGGGTTCTACGAGGAACTGAAAGTCTGGATATCTCGGCCTCTAATCTTTAATCCTTCTTTTATTTCACCCGTCTCATGTGAGTCCTCCAGATTTATTGAAGTGCAATATTACATTTCTGGGGAACCCCTTTAATAAAAGTGTGTCCTTGGAGATTATTGGACGGTACCGCAGCTGCATATTATCGCTTTTACTATTCTCATGACTTTGAACTGTCAAATAACAATACTCACTTCAGCTCCTCGGCCCTGTTCAAGTTAATTTTTTTTTAATCCTCGCATTCAATGTACTCTGATCTTGACCTCATCCTTGTTTTTTTTATCCCCTTCAGGTCAAAGAGGAGATGCTGCTGGAGGCGCTGACGACCAGGAAGACGGTGACCGTGGGCGAGAGGCTCATCGTACCCTACAAGCTGGCTGAGGTGACATTTCTACTTACAGCACCCTCTCAGAATGTGACACCCACTCCTCTCAGTGGAGACTTCATCTGACCTTTCAAGGCGGATGACATATTACCAGTAAACCCCCCTTTACTGCCACCACACATTAAATTCAGATTTTTATTGCCCATTATATTTGCATAAAATAGAAATTGTGGACACCAAACTCAACAATGCATTGGCAATAATCCATCTTGGCAGTAATGAACATTCAGGATTCAAACAGGTTTTTATGGTTCTCTACTTGAGGTCCAAAGGGCCCGTGTGAGTGAGGGGGCGTGGCTTCAGTGAATCCCAGTCGGTCTCGAGAAAGCATAACGAGGCCGAATGTTTGGTTATGAAGCTGTGTTTGTGTGTGCGTGTCTGGGGAGTTTGTTGAGGCACTTCCCCCCACCGCCTCCCTCTGAGGCTCTTTTGATAGAGGTCTCTTCCTCTGCAACTTCCTGTTTCCTGTCGAGTCGAGGGACCCGGGCGACTTAACCCCGTCCACACAGCCCTCTGGATTCACCTCCAGGACGCCTCGGCTGACCTAGATAGACCACCGGGATGTCTATTTGTGCTTGTGAATATTAATATTTACTATTGCCATAAAACCTGCGATGGTTCAGCAAATAATTGAGTTTGGTCTGCAGGGCCTTTTGTCTGAGGACACATGGATACTCCACCTCCCACCCCTCTGATCGACGGGTTAGTTTAGCCCCAACAATGGTTTCTCCCGCTCCCTCACACACACACACACACACACACACACACACACACACACACACACACCCATCCCTCCAGTCATGTGGTCTGGTCCCAGGAATGTGCAGCCTCCACTGGAATATACAGTCCAGAGGCCAAAAGCCAGCGTCTCTTTCCCCGACTGTCACCCATGTTTGAAGCACATGCAGAGTTCCCTTTTTGTAGACTAGCTGAGAAACGAGGGCTCGGCGAATCTTTAGTCACTTAATGAGAAAAGAGTCATAGAAGAGCATCGCAGGGCATCCCCAGGGTCTTAGTGCCCGTCGCTTTATAGTTGTATCTTTCTCCCAACTTAAAACCTGCAATGACAATTTGGTCATTTGGAAGCAGCAGAAACGAGCTGGACTGGAAATGGACTGCGCCAGTTGACCTAAAAATACAAATATTTCAGCGTCTCGCTTAAAAGATATAGATGCTATGCTATGTTTTTATATATTTAGTCACCGCTGTAACTAAATTTGTCTCTATAGCCACTACAAGCTAGTTGCTAGTTGACTTTGATCCTGGGCTTGGCGGGTACACAATGTATGTTTTTTTTGCTGGTAATAGCAGCCTGATGCAACACGAGAGACACTTTTCACTGACACGTGGTCTTGTGATCCGTCATTGATACAAACATATTGATTGTAGCCGCTTTAAGTCAGGCTAGAAGTCAATGAGGGAACAGGAATACCTAAGTTTACACTGCGCATGCCTTATAGACACTAACCTTAATATTAACCATCACAAACATATGCTTAGCTGTAGAAGAACACACACACACACACACACACTAGGATTGCAGCCCTGCCCTGATCTGTCGGAGGGGCCGTGGGAGCCAGTCAAGCCCACCTGCAGAATCCATAACACGCCTGTTTTTATACAAAGGAAATGTGGGGGGAAAAAAATAAAGAAGAACCTGGCAAGTGTTGCCGGTTCTTCTCTCAGAAAACAAGTTCTTCCTTCTTCGGACGATGAGAACGGTTGAGGAAAGTGTGCAGCTGTCCCATCCACCCACGGCCGAGTGTGACCTGCTGACCCCCAACGGGCTGCAGAGCACAGGCTGGTGTTTCCCCAACTTCAGCCAGTAAGATCCCTGAAACTCAGTGGATGAGTCATGAGGGACGCAGTAATAATGAGACTGAGAGTTGTTCTCTGTGAGGAATCTGGGGTTTGCTCAGGGGCACTAAAGAAGTGGCTTCACGCATGTCCTCCGCCTAAAAGAAACCCTGCTGTTTATGTTTTGAGATCGCATGAAGAATGTTAACGCTGACCTCTTAAAGGCAGAGAAAACATCTATGTTTGTATTACCAGTGGTGCTTTGCGATTAGGAAATATGGAATAATCTTCTTTCTTTATTTCTTTTTCATTCCCCCTAATATCACACATTTAGCACAGAAGATGGCAAAAAAAAGAGCTTTCTTTTCCATTTTTTAAAACCGTAGATTGGGCACGTATATTTGGGAAGAACTATTCCCACTGTTAATGATGAGGATGATGGTCGTATAAACTGGTACATTTATCTCAGACATAGTGAAAATAAAAGAAATAAAAAGCCTTGTTTTGCTCTAAAAGTGACGAGGACGATGACAACATGGACAAATATCGAGTCCAGGAGTCTTCACAAACCCAATTTCTGCCAGAGTCGCTTTAAAAACGACATAATTGAATATATTGCAAAATATATGCTGGTTGTTACTAATCTGGACCTCTGTGGTTGACCTCTTGAGTTAATTTCAGCTCGAATCTGAGAGGTCCTGATTGCGTGAGTGTGTGTGTGTGTGTGTGTGTGTGTGTGTGTGTGTGTGTGTGTGTGTGTGTGTGTGTGTGTGTGTGTGTGTGTGTGTGTGTGTCTGTGGAGATACGGTGCGATGTCTGACTGCAACATTTGTGATGTGGCTCCAGATAACGACTCCACCGCTTCCTCCTTCCTCCTTCCTGTTTAAAGAACAGACGTGGGGAGGGGGGGGGGGAGTGAGGGGGCGGGGCCATCAGACGCCCATTCATATAAAAGAGTCTGCATCTCATTAGAAACCCCTTTCGAAGGTGTGGAAGCCTCATAGCGAGAGGAGGGATTGTAAAATGTGTGTAACGTATGTACACTGATAGACACAAAAACAACAACTCCATAAATACAGATTGGAAACATATGCAGGTCGGCATATTGCTGTGAAACACACACACACACACACACACACACACACACACCCTGCAGCGAGGGAGCTTGCAGGCCACGTGCAGCGTGAGCCGGTGTTTCACACCTCCTGTGGTTTCTAGGAGGAAGAAATGGAACGAAAGAGAACCACACACACACACACACACACACTCACAGCCTCAAGCAGAAATTATCATCACGAAAACCTGGTTTAAGGGTCAGCTTCTTGGCTAGCCCTCCATGAAAGCCATTTCCACCAATTTGCTTCCAGCCACGTGGCCTCCTGCTTCTCAGCTGGTCCCTTTGTGTTAAATATTAAACGACACGGCCAACACGGAGATAATTCGTGCTCGGTGAGCATGTCACATGTTCACGTCTCCTCTCTGCCAAGCCCCAGAGTTGCTGCCCAAGCGTTTTAAAATGGGATTCTTCTCATCAAACGTTGTATTATTCATAGCGGTCTTGCATAACTTTGTGGCTGCGGGGGACGTCACGATCCTGCTTGCTAAAAATACCATAAACAGTCAATAATGCAGGAGCGGAGAGGTTTGAAATGTTCTGCTTCATGGAGGCTTTCTGGGGCCTCGATGCTCCGGTTGAGCCGGTTCAGAGTCCCAGAGAGGGTCTGGAGGAGAGCGCTGCTTTTAGTACTGGTTTAAGAACGTTTTGTATGGCCATTCAGAGATCCAAAATAAATGTCAGTGATGGACAAAATCTACTTTTTCAAAATAAATGTAAGTGATGAAGGACAACATTTCTTCAAATGGCCTGCAGGGGGCGACTCTTCTGATAATAACAAATCAAAAGGCTCTGATGTTCATTTAGTAAATTATGGTCCCATATCAGATTGATCCATATTGACATAATGTATTGATCTGTCACGTTTTTCATGGTAAGCTTAGCTTTATTTAGCAAGACTTTTATGAGTTTAATTTTCACATTTTGATGAGTCTCCTTAGAGACCGACAAAAATTGCCGTCGCCGACTATATTTCAAGTCGTCTAGGCGGGGTATTGGGTAAAGTTTTCAACTAGCAATAATCGCGCCTCGGATTGACCTCATAGGCTATGATACTGCCACTGCGCAAAGCTACCGTTGGAACGACACCGGAAGGGAAGTCATTCCGCGACTAGCATTGCTTAGTCACGGTGACGTAAATGTAACTCGAGACTAACTAATCCGTGGTCTGATTACAATGGGAGATGTATACTCCATAGACCAATGTAGTGCTGCCTATTTCGTAGTTAACTTGTTTTAATTTGAAATACATTTATTAAATACATTTATACATTTAAATCAAACCGTAGTCATGACGCAGTGCATCATGGGATGTGATCTCCCATATGCTTATGTGTGACGTCAGCCCCAAATCGCCGTACTGTTTTCGTCCATACGCAGAGCACACGCACTTTAATGATGCACATACCTCGTGCGTGCGAGTTGCTAACACACTAAAGTAGTGCAGTTTAACTAATAGATAATACGACCGTAAACGGCGATCCTACGGTGGCCCATTTGCTAGTTTTGAAGCGCGAACTAATTTTGAATCGCGTGTTTGGGAGAGATGACACACACAGACATGCGCCGCGCGGGTTAAAACGAAGTGTGTCGGTGTACAACCGGAAGGCAAGGATCGTCCTGTAGGTACTGATCAAATAAAGTGTAAACTCAAACTTTTAAAAAACGTATTTGCATTCATTGTGATGATTAAGCAGGGTACGCTTGGGGGCGGGGCTACATTGTGATTGACAGATTGCTACCCCGGCGATGCACCTGGCTATTGTTTGAAGACCCAATCCTTTAAAAACAGAGTCAGATCTACAAACTGAGCGATGCTTTCGATGATCACAGTTCAATAATCAGACTGAGGTGCCATTTGGTTTCACTTCTCTCATTCTTGTCCTGCTGTTTTGATTTTCATCCACACTTGTTGCTGTTTTTCTGACACTGTAATTCGTGAATTTAGGGAATGGAGTCTCCTGCCCTAACGAGCTCTGATTAGATCTAGTCATCATTGGGGACAACACCAGAAATAAAAAAAAGTCCGTAACGATATTGATAGATAGATGATATTGATTACATAGATTATGCAGGATTACACATTTGGAATGGAACCAGGGTTAATTAAATTAAATTAAATTCAGTTTATTTTGTAGAGCCCAAAATCACAATTACAGATTTGCCTTTGAGGGCTTTACAATAACCCTAACCCTCACATTGGATCAGGAAAAACTCTACAACAGAGGAGGATCCCTCTCCCCGGATGGACAGAAGCAATAGATGTCATGTGACCAGAAAGAACAACGTAACACAGTTAGCTTAGACTCCTTTTCTGACAACCAGCTTGACACAAGCAAAGTCAAACTTCCTGTCAAAGGGCCCTTGTCATATGCTATGGCATTCATAAAGAGCACTGGGATTTCAGTTCCCCCCTCGTTTCCCATTTGTCTTCAACCTCTGCTCAATCAAATAGTCTCTGATTGGATTACACAGTCTTTTCAAACCGGGGTCTCTGTTGTAATGCACATGTCTATTTCGGGGGTTCCTGCCATGAAAATGTTTGACCTAGTTGAAGCAGATTCCTTTTGCCTTCGTTCCACTCCTCATTCAGTCATAACACTTGGTGCTGCCAAAGAACGAGCTCCCAGTCTCCATTTAAGTCTGCTTGTGTTAGCTTAGCATGCCTTTCATCGTGTGTAAGGAGAGGGCGCATAGTTGCTCTTTGGCTTGTCGAGGTGTAATAATGGCTCGTCCTGGCAGAGTTGTTTTTTATGGATCAAAAAGCGAGCCATAAAAAGAGTTGTCCAAATAGTGATCTGGCGGTCTGGAGGAACTTAAGGCTCTGGCTCCTGACTGAAAACACCTCAAATATAACAACACTTTGCACAGCAGGACGCCCAAACCTAAGAACGGTAACTCAGAGTTGTGGGTAGTGTGGGAGCTTTAACACCAACGCTGTGTGTATCCTCTAAATACAAAGTGGCTGTTGTTAGAAACCTTGAACACCTTTAGTAATACCAGCTTTTCCCGTCTCTACATTACTGTTGCATAGTTGCTATCAGACGGTTTGCATTAGCTCATTCTCTCTTGATTTCCTCTTTGGAGAGATTAATAGTGTTTGTATCCTAAAAAAAAGTAGATTTATCTATGCTGGTTAGTTGTTTATTTGATTATGCTAATGATTCGCTTAGCATCAGGGCTAAAAGCAAGGGGAAACAGCTAGCTTGGCTCTGTCCAAATAAAAGTAGATTTATGTATGCTAGTTGTTTATTTGATTACGTTTTTGGTTTCTGGATCTTGTCCCTCCAGCGAGAGCAGTCCATTAGCCCTCTCTGCCCTCTTCACACCTTTAATCCGACACTGATCCAGTTCCAGAGACATTAATGTCGTGTTTGTGTCGTCGCTCTGACCTGCGGGTGTTTGGCTTTGATGCGGTGAAGTCGGAAGCCTTTTGTCGTAAGCTACTTCAATAACGTTCACCCGTCTGCAGAATGACTTCCCATTACGCTGTTGAAGAAGGAGAGCAGCACACAATAAAACACATCCAGAGGAAAGTAGGTTAGGGAGCGTTTAACCGGCCGCTTACTGGCTCCTGACCATGGAAATGGTCGAGCAGCAGCCGAGAGTCAGCGTTCAGGATTTAGACGTTTCTGTGTTTTTGGAAGAAACTGACGTTTGTGCGTTTGTTGTGTTGCAGGCGGGCACGGTGAGGGACTCCATGGCCAAGTCCCTGTACAGCGCGCTGTTCGACTGGATTGTGTTCAGGACCAACCACGCCCTGCTGAACAACAAGGACCTGGAGGACAACTCAAAGGTGGGCATGGACACACACACACACACACACACACACACACATTTACCTTCTATTTATCTCTGCAAACTTTATGAAATCAGTAAACAACTCATTGGCATCGAGCTGAAAAGAGGTATGTAACCGTTGCTATTCAACATTAACAGACGGTATAGAGACAAATACACACTTGAAAAGCGTGTTAGTAAACTAAACAACAAACAAAAGAAAAAATATGAACCTATATTAAAACAAGTTTGATCATTTTATACTAAATTCCGACTAAATCATAAACAAATTAAAGCCGGCGACATCTTTAATCTGTTTGCATTCTGTTATTATATGTTGGGCTTTGCAGGTGCAGTAATATTCATGGTAACAGTTTAATCTCCAGTAAAGTATATTAGAGTATTTATTCTGACAGTGTTGTTATGTAATGTGCTGTATGTGTTTAATACATATACATGTTTTATATAACTACTAGAAGACAGTCAATTAAGATTTAAAAAAAAAGATTTTGGAAAATCTACATATGTGTATATAATACACATATGTCTGCTTTCTAGCTTCCTCCACTCCCAGAGGCAGGGAGTGGTGTGATATCAGGATTCCTGTGTGTGTGTGTGTGTGTGTGTGTGTGTGTGTGTGTGTGTGTGTGTGTGTGTGTGTGTGTGTGTGTGTGTGTGTGTGTGTGTGTGTGTGTGTGTGTGTGTGTGTGTGTGTGTGTGTGTGTGTGTGTGTGTGTGTGTTGGAGTGGCAGCTGGCAACTCAAACCCTGTGGGGGCATCTAAAGGATCAGAAAACAGATCATTGTGTGTGTGTGTGTGTGTGTGTGTGTGTGTGTGTGTGTGTGTGTGTGTGTGTGTGCGCCAAGAACATTTGGGCAGATGGCATCAAGTTCCCCTTAGCTCACTGTACCCCCTGTGGCCCTGTGCTGTGTAGGTGTGTGTGTGTATGCCTCCCTTGGCACTGACATCATCTATGTGTGTGTGTGTGTGTGTGTGTGTGTGTGTGTGTGTGTGTGTTTGTCGTCCCTCGATGCTGTCAGGGGGTCGATGAGGTTGCACTTTCTGTCAAGGTCACTGTTCTTATGTGCAGATAACAGTTTATACGTGCAGCTATAAGCATGCACTCATGTATGTTTGTGGAGAAAGAAAGAAAGAAAGAAAGAAAGAAAGAAAGAAAGAAAGAAGGCCCCTCAGAGAGAAATAAAACACTGCAGAATTAAATTGGAAACAGCTTTCACGGTCCATTTTCTAATGAAAGTGTTTGAGTGCACGGCTCATGTTAATGAAACGTGACGGCATGAGTCTGGTTGACACCCGGAGGCCGGCCGGGTCACCGGGCTGCAGAGCGTGAGATGTAATAAACAAACAATGCACAACGTCATCATGCGTGTTACTGCTGCTGGAGGAGGTTTATTCATATCTTAAATGTGTGAACTATAGGCCTGAACAATGCAGCCTCTCCCCTCAGATCCTGTCCATCGGCGTCCTGGACATCTTCGGCTTCGAGGACTACGAGAACAACAGCTTCGAACAATTCTGCATCAACTTCGCCAACGAGCGTCTGCAGCACTACTTCAACCAGCACATCTTCAAGCTGGAGCAGGTACCGCCCCCTCCTCTTCCTCCTCTTCCTCTTCCTCTTCCTCTACTCCTTTCCACTATTCTACTCTTCCTCTCCTTTACTTTATTCTCCTCTTCCTTTTCTTCTCTTCCTTTCTTTTCCTCTCCTTTACTTTCTTCTCCTCTTCCTCTATTCCTTTCTTCTCCTTTCCACAACTCTTCTCTTCCTCTCCTAGACTTTCTTCTCCTCTTCCTCTACTTTAATTTCTTCTCCTCTTCCTCTCACCTACTTTACTTTACTCCTCCTCTCCTCTAAACTTTCTTTCCTCTCCTCCTCTTCTTCTCCTCTGTTTTTCTTCTTTCCTTTCCCCTACTCAACTCTTCCTCTCCCCTACTTTTTTCTCCTCTGCATCTACTCTACTTATTTCTACTCGTCTTCATCTCACCTACTTTAATTTACTCCTCCTCTCTTCTTCTCTAAACTTCCTCTCCTCCTCTCCTCCCCCTCCTCTCCTCTCCTCTCCTCTCTTCACAATAATTATTGTTGCAGCTGGTGATAACACATCATTGCATGTTGTGTTTCATTGCGTCTCTCGACACAGAAACATGCACACGTGTGTCCCGCTGTCATAATGACATCATTATGACATCATAATGACATCATAATGACGTTGTAATGACGTTGTAATGACGTTGTAATGACGTTGTAATGGCGTCACATTATTGTGGCGGTTCCCATTGTTCAGAAAAGGCCTTTATGCTTTTGATTGATTCTGCTGATGGAGGGATGAATGCTGCTGACTGGTGACAAAGAGAGGACTTCCTCTTCAGAGGAGAGCGGAGCTGCTTCTGTAAGCTGTCGTGTTTTCTGAGGCTTTTCACACAAACTGGTTGTTTAGTCTGATCGAGAACATTTTCTACTCTCAAAAACACTTTCAATAGAGAAGACAGAGAGTTTGTACAGGAGGCCGTCAGCAGTAATGGAGAAAGTAAATTCAATTACAGTGATTAAGAGCGAGAAAGTCCTCCGAGGGCGGGAAAGAAGAAGCTCGGAGGACTTTTACTCCTCGCTCTAACCCCGAACTACGTGGTCTGGTTTTTATAAGACCATATACGAAACGGCTTGTTTGTGCCCAGGGTGCACTTCAATTAGCGATCTGTAAGTCTTGGAGCCAAACCATGGTCATAGTAGTTATGAATACAAAAAGCATAAACTGCTCAATCACAAAATGTTCAATGCAAAAGAGAAAAGAAGAAAAACCTCCATAATGCATTGCCTCCAGTAACCTTTGCACCCTAGCGACCTTTGACCCCAGCGAGCAGTCCCTCTCTGCAGGTCTTCCCTGCTCCTGCATGGCTGCTTTGAGCTGACATTACAGTGCTAGCAGCTGTAATTATGAACACTGTAAAAAAAAAAAACGTAAAATGAAGGTCAAATGACTGGCAGCTGCGGCTGCCAAACAAAAACCTTAAAATGAAGGTAAAATATCTTAATTCAAATAAAGGCCGAAAACCATAAATTAACGAAAATTTTCATTAAAGGTTCTGCAGTGAAACACTGTTATTTTACAGAGTTTCCCTGTATTATTACAATCAAACACCTTCAATAAAGAGATATCACTAAAATTCTGCAGAGAAAAACTATTATTTTACAGATTCTTCCTGTATTATTATGATCAAATACCTTCAACAAAGTGATATCACTCAAAGTTCTGCAGGGAAATACTGTTATTTAACAGATTCTTCCCATATTATTACAATGAATCACCTTCAACAAAGTGATATCACTCAATGTTATGCAGAGAAATACTGTTATTTTACAGAATTTTCCTGAATCATTAATATCAAAACCTTCAAAGAAGTAGTGATGGGCAGTATGAATGTTTCACATAACGTCACACTGGTGCCCAGACATTGTCCCTCCCCAACAGGCAACGCATTTTACTGTTCACCAGTGAATGCTCAGGGTGCAGCAGTCGGAGCTACTTATGTTACGTGCATTGAGTTTGAGTCATGGTTTTCACTTTATGACAACAATTAATAACCCACAACTCTCTAACGCTCTAACAGGGTAAAACACCACAAGACAACAGTTTATGTCACATAAACAATTATAATACAATAATACATAAGGCTAATAATTGTACGTTTATGACATTTACACCGCTGAACTGCATTCTGGGTACAGCCCGCCCACTATCACAACTATAAGAAACTTCGTAGCTACATTAAAAAACGGAAAAGAGCGATGCAGGCGGAACAAGAGAGAGCAGAGATGCACCAACACAATGTGTTGCCCAGAGAGGAGCTGTGTCTGCTGGCTGGAGGGTTTGAAAAGTCCGACCAGACACATAAAAGCTGGGAATTAAACCACCAACCCTGCGGTTACCAGAGGACCTCTACTCACTGGGCCACAATTAACCTATGTTGCTCCTCATAAAGGACTAAAAATGTATCATTCTTGGTACTACTTTGTACTCTTTAAAAAAAAAAGACTGCATTATGTTTGATGTAATGGAAAACGTTTGCTAAATTAAAATCCGGATTTACAGAGTTTGAATGTAAAAGTACATGTTAATATAAAACTAATATGATTTACCTTACAATTACAAAGAAAATCGTTAAATTGTTAGTATGGACATAAACCTTTATATAACGAGCTAGATATTTAATTACAGGTAATTATTGTTATTTTACATGAATTTGTAAGTAATCTAAGAAAACAGTAAAATTACTGTATAAATAATACAGACATTTTTCTATAAAAAAATGAGAAAAAAATGTAATTTGTTATTATTAGCATAATACGTAAATTAAAAGTTGGGTTGTTGATTTATAGATAATGTCTGTAATTTTATAGAGTTTTGTATATAATTTTAAAAAACAGAAAAACTACTGTAAAAATTTAGAGTTATTTCCTGTAAAATTAGGATTTGTTTTTACAGTGAAGCTTAGGTTGCGTTAGCGCGCACACCCATTAAAGTGGAAAAGGTCAGAGGCTGACAGGCTGAGTTATAGTGCAGGAGTCGGTGCGGCTGGTGTGATGTCATCACTGATTCTCTGTGCCCATCGTCGTGGTTACGTGGTTTTAAAGGACTGTTGCCGCTCCCGCTGATCCCAGACCAGCTTTATCGTGTATTCGTTATGCTCATTTCCATAGAACGAGAGAGGGGGAAGGGGAGGGAAAAGAGAGATAATGAGCCTCAGTCCGTCGCCACTGTGTCACAGAAGCTGTCGGCTCTCGCCTCCTTCGCGCTGAGCCCTGATTGGCCGTGGCACGTCAGCGGGCGGGGCCTGTCGCTGAGGGCCAAATGAGAAAGAGCAGTCAGTAAACGAGTGCAACAGCGTCCCTTCATCCTCGCTGAAGATCACAGGCGGCTAATGGTGCTGTTATCTGTGTTTGACAGTTAGCCCTGAGGGTCCACACACACACACACACACACACGCACACACACACACACACACACACACACACTGCAGGATGTAACATGTACTAACAAACTGTAAATGAAAAATTGACGGTTAAGCACTCTGGGGCTTTTTGTTTTAAATCTAGATTCAAAACAAATAGTATGGTGGTCATACAAGGACAAAGTTAAGATAACTGCTATTAAAGCTAATCAATATATATATATATTCATACAGTATGTGGATAAATTGAGCATTCCTGCTGAAAAACTGTCTTAGATTAAGGTTTTATGTGTCATGTTTATTTATTTATTCATAAACCTTTAAAATATAGAAATTCAATTACAGTCAGTCTAATCAATCGAATCAAATGTTAATGATGACACACAGAGACAATATATGTGATCATATCCATTAATTAAAAACTGAAAAGGAGACGAGAGCCCTCTTACCGAACATCAAAGAGTTCAAACAGACATACAGGTTATGATCTTCATCCAAATATGATCATAATGTTAAACATACTGTGTTCTTTGGAACAATAGTTGATGCATTATTGATCTTAATCAGACACTCTTAACCCGGTCCGGCCTCTTCAGAGACATCGGCGCTTCTCTTTTCTTTGATCTGAAAGACATTTGTAGGTTCTAATGAACTAAAAACACCTCACAGGACGGCGCCCAGTATTGTTTCAGCAGAGTTCACGTTTATTATCCTTTAATCACGGGGGTCCTGCGAGCCCTTTGGCTCGCCACCGCTCTGGAGTTTATTTGACAGGACGACGGGGTCGAGGTGGCCGCTGAGCTCCGAGGGCCCTCCCAGGCCCCTCCCAGGCCTCTCCCAGTCCCCTCCCAGGCCCCTCCCAGGCCTCTCCCAGGCCTCTCCCAGTCCCCTCCCAGGCTCCTCCCAGGCTCCTCCGAGGTTCCTCCGAAGCCCCACCCAGGCCCCACCCAGGCCCCACCCAGGCCCCTCCCAGGCCGGCTGCTGCAGCTTCCTAATCCAGGGTTTCCAGATCTCTGCTGATTTGTGTTTGAATAAAGTTGTGCGGTTCAGGCCTTGTGTCGGCCCTCTAGCCGTCCCCGTTTAAAAGATACAGCAGCGCTCCCGTCTCGCATCAACGTTCTTTTTTTACCAAATTATTCGAGAACGTACTCATTGAAGAGAAGTTCACGGCTTTGGGTAACGCAGAACGGGGACGAAGCTTCCAGATCGGTCGTCCAGATCTTGGTTGCAAGCGATTTGTTGTTGTTCCTGTTATTATGTTTCCCACATAAACTGTGTTTATTTTTCCTTCACTGCACAATCCAAGTGGCAGTGGTACAGTCGGCCTCGTCTCATTACGAAGAAGCCGTTCTGCGTTTACGTTTAAGTTTGATTCCAATGCTTTCCTTTTCCTTCTATTCCTAAGTATTATCTACAAATATCATAAACTTATTAGAGAAAACAAGCAGCCCAAGTTCCCCGGTCAAAGTTCTGGTGCTTCACAGCATTTCTTTGCAGCCCTGATCACGTTTCTGTAGGCGGTGGTCGTCAGCATCCAACCCGAAGGAGCTCTATCCGGGTCGGGGACCGGAGGGCGGGGCCTTGCCTCTGCGGTGACCTCCATCTTTTGGGGTGGCGTTGTATAAAACGATGACGACCTGAACGTCGTCTCTAGGGAACCTTTTACGGTGAATATAAGATGTATTCAGCGAAACGCAGCATCTGAGGCCACGATGGAGACCAAGACAATGGGAATCGTACCGGCGTTTATTTCTAGATATAGATATAGGGCGACTGTGGCTCAGTGGTTAGCAAGTCAGTCTTTCAATCAGAGGGTCGGTGGTTCGATCCCCGGCTCCGGCAGTCTGCGTCGTTGTGTCCTTGAGCAAGACACTTAACCCTAATTGCTCACCGTTGCTGTGTCTACTGTATATCATGTAAGTCTCTTTGGATAAAAGCGTCAGCTAAATGAAATGTAATATAGTTATTATCGATTTTGATTTTCCTGTTCGTGCCATGTTACGGCATTACTTCCGGTTTAATCACGTCCGATTCCAGTACTTCCTTCCGGTTCAGTAAACATTTATTTTATTCCTCTTCTGCTTCCTCCGGCTTCACTCCAGCCAATCTGTGTTTCTTATCAGCAGCGCGTGTGTTTACCTTGGGATCAGCAGCCAAAGCCAACAGGACCCCACCAGCCACAGCCTGAGTGAGGTGTGTGTGCAGTGTTTACACTCAACATGCCGTTTGGTGCTGGATTTCGTGTGTGTGTGAGGACGGCGTATCAAAAGAAGGAAAACCACGGGGCCGCCACCGCCTTCGGCAAACACGGTATCGCGTTTAGATCGTGAGGCATCTGATGAGGGGGGGAGGGGCGGGGTCTCTGGGAACAGCTTTATTAATGGTTATACTGGTAAAAAAGCCAAGTAGGAGTTTTGATGCAGATTTTCCGGACTCGAACATTACGATCAAAAACAAAAAATTGTCGATTTGGGGCAATAATCTAACTGAAAGCATTATTCATACATATACAGAAGCAATACACGATTCTGTAGTACGACGTACTGGATACAGGCCTGTTAGGATGAAATGTGATGAATGGATGTGAATACCAAATCTTTATTTCATTTCAAATTACTGCAAATTGTAACTTCGAGCCGTGTAAACATGTAATCTGATCACCGAGGATGAAGCTCCGCAGAACAACATGCCTGGTGGGAACATTAATATATGAAAAATAGACATAAATGCTCCTGATCTCCAGTCAGCTCCAGCAACAAATCACAGGAACTGAAGTGAAAACATGTTGTGAACCGTTTCTGCTTCAGCCGTACGTTTCACCACCACCAGACCACTTTCTTTTCCTTTTTTTTTTTTTTTTTTTTTTAACCACCACATCTTGATTGCGCCGCCGTTCCTCCCGTCTGCTGGATGAAAACACTCTGCTGTCATAACAAGAGAGGCGGGAGGAGCAGAGCGATGGCAACACAGGAAACAGACCTGACTCATCGTCGAGTCAGAAACTCCCTTGTTTCCTTCAGCCCCGCAGGACGTTTTGGGGTTTTTATTCCTCTGTGACGACCAAAGGGTCCGTTCACCTCATCTGCTTTCGGGTGTTTTGCAAATTATTGCATGTGTTGGAGACACCGAGGGTGGACTTCCTCTAGAAATGACGAATCAGACACGTGGTGGACGTCAGTGATGGAAACATCACTTCTACTTTAGTAAAAGTGTTGAAATCATGCATTCAAAATGTTACTTGAGTAAAAGTGCACCAAAATATACTTAAAGTATCAGAAGTAGAGAGCTCATTATGCAGAATGGTTCATCAGGATAATGTATATTACTGAATATTGTTGTATTATCATGATTGTGTAAGGTGGTTGAGGTGGGGCTCATTTTAATTGGGCTACTTTATATTAATTTCTTGATAATATCTTGTTTAATTTATCTGAATCTGCAAAAGTAACTGAGCTTTAACATAAATATAGAGGAGCAAAAAGAACAATAATTGCCTCTGAATTGTTGTGGCGTTTAAGAATGAATTAGCATAAAATGGAATTAGTTAAATAATTTGCAAAAACCTCCCAATTGTTCATAAAAGGGACAGTGAGGAGGATTTTGGGGCCATCTAGTGGTTTGATAGCAGATTGCAACCAACTGAATTCTCCTTAGTTTGTCCGTCCGGGGCTTCCGTAGCAACATGGACGTCGTCCCATCTGAATTGCACGATGAATCTAAGTGTTTCATACACTAATAAAAACATAGTCATGAATATCACACTAGCATTTCTGCTATTAGACCCCAGAGAAGCTGCACACTGGCCCTTTAACTTAATCCAAACCAGGGTTCATAAGTATTTGTTGGAGTCGTCTCGTTTCGGGGAGCTCGTGCTCAGCTTGGCTTCGTCTTTGTTGTCTTTGCTGACGGGACTGAAACCAGACGAGCTCTGCTTTCAGCAGAGTGTGCGCTCCGAGTTGTTCCTCGCTGTTGTCGTCTCGCTGTCGGCTCAGAGAAGCCTGACCTCTGTCTGCTGTTTTCATTTGACGTCTCCATTCTCTGTGAACGGCCCTCGGGCTGCTGCTTCCTGCTTGACCAGGTCTTTGGTTGCAGGGGCTGAAGAGATGAGTAGATGTGATCAGAACTAGGAAGTAAAAGAGTATTCTCATAATCAGGTACTCCACAGGGTTTTATTCTCAATTAATTGATTAGAAAATGTCAGAAAATAAGGAAAGAAATGCACATTAAAGCTTTACATCTTCCATATGAGATGCTGGAACCAGCAAACAATTACTGAAACAATTCATCTAATTATAAGAAAAGTTAGCTATTGTAGATTGAATAGTCAATAACGAGCGGGTGAGTTCAGAGGTCGTGCATAAAGCAGCTGTTTGAGTTGCTGGACCGAGCATGTCTGGCCACCACTCACACACTGCGTCACACACTGCGTCACACACTGCGTCACACACTGCGTCACACACTGCGTCACACACTTTTTTTCTTCCACCGGCAGCCGGAAGGAAAAAAAGATGCTCAATATATGCAACAAAACTCAATATATACATAAAACAGCGGAGTGTCTTAATTTAGGAAATGAAATGAAAACATTAAAGAAATGCAAAGTATATGTAGTGAATATGAAGAGTATATAAACATGTGCAGTGAGTAGCAAAAGCAGTGCAGGTGTGTGAAAGTGCTCATTTTTCGCCTTTATTATCTTAATGCTCGTTCAAAAACACGTGCACACTCTCTTACACATGCAAAAGGCTACCCAGCATGCATCACCACGTGCACCCACCAACACACACACCTTTACCCAGCATGCATCACCACGTGCACCCACCAACACACACACCTTTAATGTGATGCACGCGCCAACCGGACCCGACGCACACGGCTGTGCATGCCGGTGGATGATTGACGGCCTGAAGGCCCGGATACTGGAGCGTGAGTCTCTTCTCTTAGCCAATCAGAGTGAAGGTCCTCCTCCTGACACCGAGCAACACGCTGACGGCAACGTAGGTCCATCTGGTCGTCACACAAAGATATCCTGACACACAATGTGCTTTATGTGTTGGATTTAAATGCTGCAATATGACACATGACGTATTATTATCGTTGTTATAGCTTCATGGTCGTAAATCAGAAAGAAACTAATCAATTTGCACATATTGTACAACTGGATAAGAACATGTTGCATGATTTATCTTTCCTGGAGGAGGATTCTTAATCCCTTTCTTGAAATTGGAACTAACCAACAAAAAAACAACACTTCTTAGATGTCTTATAACTCGTAACCTTTCATGGTTCTGCACTTTATCTTCTTGTTTTTGGACTCGATTCTCTCCTCTGTCGTCCTCTTTTCTCTCTCCGTTAAATGTCTTTGTTCGTAAAGCTTTCTAGATTTGGTCGAGTCACAAACAGCTTTGTCCCTGTTGACGACTGCACGTTGTGAATCTGATCTTGTGGGTGTGTTTTCATGAAAGCATATTAATGGCCCCCACAGGACCAGACTCAACATCAGTGTAAAACACCGTTAAATGTACTGAGTACATGTATTTTCCTAAGAAGAGCAATTTGTCAAACGTTGCACACGAGATATTAATCTCGCCGGCATGAGAGTTTCTCATCACGCTGGCGCTTCCAAGAGGGATAAATCCTCTTGTTTCCAACGATCCCGCAGCTTTTCATGGGACTCCTAAGAACAACAGACCCAGCGGTGTGCCGCTCTTTCCGTCTTTTGGTTTACGAAGACGTAAAGAACACTGCGGCATCTGGAGACTGCAGCCACCAGCGCTTCGATCGGTGTCGTTATTGATTCTCCCGACACACAAACGCCCTCCTTTGCTCCGGTTTCAGCTCGCCGCCCTGCCCTTGCCAGCGCTGACCCTCTGGGTTTCAGTGCCGTGCGCTGATTTGCTGAGTTTGCTCTTTTGCAGAAATCCTGCAGTCGGATGAAGCTGCTGGAGCCGTGTAGTGACCTTCAGATGGGCCTCAACATTCACACAGATGGAAATGTACATGCATGCACGTAAACACATGCACACTTACAAAGATGGGTTCAGGTCGACGGTTTCTGTTAATCAACAGTATGAACAGGAAGGCCTGTAGAATGCTTTTATACAGGTTCCTCCCAGCTGGCAGTGGGGTTGTAACTGGTGTCTCTCAATGGTTTCTCCTATCGGGGGGTGGGTCATTGGCCCCGGGGGGCACATAGATGTTACCACTTTACTGGTTTTACTGATAATCTACAAGCAGCCAGGTGTTTTCATCGTGGGGATTTTCCAATTTTTTGGGACTTTTTGGTTTTATACCACAGGTCGGGAGACTTGAGTCAAGTTGAGAGCGGGTTTGTCAGCTGATAGTTGTGGAAAATACCTAAAGCCACCACGAGGAACCTTTATTTTGTGGCGGTCCCTGCGGATAAAGGCCGACGTGTTTTTGAGCACCAGGGTCCCTTTAGAAAACACCTAATTTTACTGCAGCAGGCTCTGACAGCCTGCCCCGCTCAGTCCTGGTTCTGGTCCTCCTGGGCCTAACTTCCCTCCAGCGGGCCCGGCAATACAGCCCAGGTCTCCAGCAGCGTGGCGTCTGTGAAATGACCCCGTCCTCTGAAGATGTCATGAAAATGTCCTTAAGAAAGACAATGAAACGCCCCCAGACTGCCTCAAGTATGTACTGACAAAGTCTTCCTTTCCTCTGTGTTTCCCTCGGCAGGAGGAGTACCGGGCCGAGGGCATCATCTGGCACAACATCGAGTACATCGACAACAGCGGATGCCTCAACCTCATCAGCAAGAAACCCACGGCGCTGTTCCACCTGCTGGACGAGGAGTGCAAGTACGCCACCTGCTCACACTTTAGGAAGCAGCGGTTAGACAAATAACTTTGACAGAAAGTTCTGTGCTTCTGGACGTAGATAGATTATAGATAAATATGAATCTTTATCTTTATATGCATGGTCCCCAGATTATGTCATTTTAGTGACCGCCTGACCTTTAGCTCCACTATACGGACATAATTGACACTATATCAAATAATTTCAAAACACCAAACGGGTATTTTTACTGTAAAAATCCGGTCTGTACTTTTACAAAAAACACATGATTATTGGTGGTTGTTGGCATATGCGGGCATGAACATATTTCATCGTAGCGTGCTGTGTTGATATCACTCTGAACGAGCACCTTTAGAGCCCCCAGCAGGTGAATCCAAGAGACAGCCGCTTCCTCGTTAGCTCGGATGATACCAAAGCATGAAGACACGCTCATTCCTCCGCCAGCATCCCTCAATCACTCGTTCCCTCTCCCTTTTCTCTGAGGTGAAGCACTCTCATCCTGCAGGTCAGCACTCTCTCCCCTCCATAAATCAAAAACCCAGAGCCCCCCCCACCCTAACCCCCCTCCCCATCATAAAAACACATCAGGCGGTACACACACAGCCATATTTATCTATGTTAGCTGTCATTTTACTTGCCACTTAGCATAGCTGGTTCATCTGGATCTAATAACGCATGGAATTAACCAAATGGTGTGTAAATGGGGGGGGGGACCACTTTTGGAGAATTAGGGTCAAAGGGGGATCTCCGAAGGAAAGAAATGAGGGAGGGATGGGGTCTCTCCCGGGGTTTCATGCTGTCAGAGGAAGGAGCTTCATGCTAAATGATTACACAGTAAGAAAGAACGACGCTTAGAGATCTCATCATTCACAGTTAGTGGGGCTTCGGGGGCCTCTGGAGAAGTGGATTAGGTTTCTGCAGGATGGGGGGGGGGGGGGGGGGGGGGGGGGGGGCGGCGAGTGTGGGGGTCCATTTCTACAGCATCAAGCCTTAAGCCCCCTGCAGATATACTGCAGCCAGCGGGGAATTTCAGAGGTTGAGATGATGGGAAACATCCCCCTGAGGCATGTGGGGGTTAGAGGTAAATGGGTAAAACGTGCATGAAGCAGATGTATAAACACCAAAATGTTGAAATAAAGGTGCTGCAACTTTGGTGGAGTTTTAATCCCTGAGAGTTAATGGAAGGATTGCTGGAATAAAAATGGGAATAAATGGTTGTTCATGCTCTTTAGCATCCCCTGCTACCAAAAGAGGGAACGCTTTGCGGTGCTTTAAATCTAAAGTCATAAATGTATTACTTTTGCGTCTGATCAAAGCCACGGTTCCCTGTAGTTTCCCTCAGGCCTCCAATCAGACCTTGCTGGACAAGTTCAAGCGACAGCATGAAGGGAACAGCTACATCGAGTTCCCCGCTGTCATGGAGCCCGCCTTCATCATCCGACACTACGCCGGGAAAGTCAAGTACGGAGTCAAGGTAGGAGCTGTGAAATGTGAGTCTCTGTTCTGTTAATGCATAACAGACTTTATTCAGACGGATTCAGATGAAAAATGATGTTTAAAAGCGGGGCTCCGTCAGGGATTTGTGGGTACAACGAGATAAATGTCGACATCTCTTTGCCAAAACCCACAATCTGGATTAGGATTATTCAGATGTTCATCACGCAAAGGCCAAAACTACGATTTGCAAATTTGTTTTTGTGGTTTTTTTTTTTTACAACCGAGCTCCGGATGTCCTAATTGTATCCTCTGTTCTCCGATTTTACTTTCCTTTGGTCGACTTTATAAAGAAAACATTTTAAAAAAATTTAATGTTTTTATTGCGGTTATCGCTCGATAACCGTTTCCTTCGCTGAGTGTTCAACCTGCCGCGTCAGCACGTTAAAGGTCTGATCACGGCAAAGCTTTTAATATCCAACAAAGAGGAAAGATGTTCATGCAACACGTCCTTCAGCAGAAGGGAAGTCGTCGTGTTAAATCAGGAGTGGATCTTCTCCTAATTCCTTAAATGCAAATGAAACAGAGCTCTCCTGTCTGTCTGTGGTTAAAGTCTCAAATCGAAGCTCCGGACAGACGAAGGAAGCTTCTCTTAAACCTCCTGCAGTCTCTGCAGCCGACCTACTTGTTGTTCGGCTAAATCAAATTCTCCGCTCGCCTCCCAGCTGCGTTTTTGATAAGAAGCACATGTGCTGGACGGTAGCGTCATGGCTGCATCATGTAAATCCACGGCAGTCGGTCATCGTGGAGGCGGGAAGGTGTCGGATGTCGACTGGCAGCCGAAGGAGCTGTTTGGTGTGAAATGCTCGTGAAACGTGAACGCACAGCTGAGTCGAATCAAACGAGAGAGAGAGAATACGTTGAAGGGTTTATAGTTCGTAGCTCTGTTGTTGTAGCCGCTTCAGCCAGAAGAGCTTAATTACCCACCGGAGGGGGGGCGGCGGCTTCAGCAAGTGGTTCTGCGCCTCCATATTTAAAATGTGGGATTTGTTTTCAAACAGATTATACGTGTTGGCAGAGAACATGTTTTTTTTGTTTTTTTATCGTTCAAACTTGGCTGGGTGGTTTTACAACACATTTATTTGTGCTGCGATAAACTAAACGCATTTATTTTTGATTTACCCGGACTTTAAGTTTCACACAGGACCAGGACAGTGGTCTCCTGGGTGAAAGTCCTGTGTTTGCCAGACCCATTCGTCAAGCCCGACCTCCTCCCTACTCTCTTGACAGACTGAAAGCAACAAAAAGATGCAACAACGTATTCATTTACCTGCTTTATAGGTGCACAGGCCCAGGCTAGCTGTTTCCCTTGCGTTCAGTCTTTATGCTAAACTAAGCTAAGCTAACCGCTAACAGATGTGAGAGAGGATCTGTGAAACATTTGCACATAACGCCCTGAACAAGGCAACACGTTCTGCTTGAGTTTATGATTTATTTTATTGCTCTATTTCGATATTGTGATGCACAAAAACTGCTACATCAGCTGTTTTGATGAGAAACAACCAGCAACAGGATACAGGAGCAGACGTTGTGACTAACGCTGCATGTCTTCCTCCATCCAGGACTTCAGGGAGAAGAACACGGACCACATGCGGCCCGACATCGTGGCCTTGCTCAAGAGCAGCAAGAACGCCTTCATCTGCAGCCTGATGGGAATCGACCCGGTGGCGACCTTCCGCTGGGCCGTGCTGCGAGCCTACTTCAGGGCCCTGGTGGCCTTCAGGGAGGCCGGCCGCAGACACACCCACAAGAAGACGGGTGAGGACGCGTCTTCTGAGGCCCGATGTAGAGGTTGAAGAGGTTGAAGAGGTTGGAGAGGTTAAAGATGTGAAGGAAGTGATTTAAAAAGCAAGAAATCCCAAAGTCGGCTCCCTGTACCTTCACTGATGTGATTATTTGATGCGTTTCTCTGTTTTAATATCATTTTAAGTAAATAATCTTTACTTTAATGGTTTTGGACCGTTTGACAGACCAGACTCCATCACTCAGGCTCTGCAGTGGGCATTTTGACTGCTTTTTGGCGTTTTTATAGACTAAACTTTCACATAATCAAAGTAATAATCCAAAATGATTAATCCCAAATGAAAATATGCATGATTGTGGTATTATTTTAAATGATAAAACCTCAGTTTTACCTACTCCTGCATTTTGTCAGAAACACAAAATGACTCAAAAGTATTAATTTTATGTCCCAATAGCCGTGCGCTGGATTATATTATGTTCACTAATAGATGATCTCAACTTTGAACTCAACACACACTAACGCACACACTGAGACGCACACACTCCTGTTGTAACGGAGCCGAGAACAACAGGGTTGAGCTTCTGCTGTTGATGATGATGAAGAGGGAGGAGGAGGAGGAGGAAGAAGAAAAGGTGTTGATCTTCTTCTGCGGTGTTTATTTTCACAAACTGGGAGGAGAACGTCACCATTGGCTCAGAGGGGTTTGAGTCTTTGTTCTCTCTCTCTCCTTCTCTCTCTCTCCTTTCTCTCTCTCTCTCTCCTTCTCTCTCTCTCTCTCCTTCTCTCTCTCTCTCCTCTCTCTCGCTCTCTCCTTCTCTCTCTCTCTTCTCTCTCCTTCTCTCTCCTCTCTCTCTGTCTCTCTCCTCTCTCTCTCTCTCCTGTCTCTCCCTCTCTCTCTCCCTCTGTCTCTCTCTCTTTCTCTGTCTCTCTCTCTCTCCCCTTCTCTCTCTCTCTCTCTCCTTCCTCTTCATCCTTTTGTTTTTGCAGATTCACCTCCGTACCCTACTTCCCTTTTCATCTCCTCTTTTCATTCCTATTTGTTCGTTTCTTGTCTTTTTATTTTTTATTTAACATAGAAAAACATATATATACATATTTTATAAGTCTCTTCTTCTCTTCCTTCGCTCTCCTTCTCTCCGTTTTAGAGAGCGATGCAGCGGTTCCCTGTGCGGTGGTCAAAACTGTGGACAGCTTCAGTTTCCTGCATCACCCGGTTCACCAGCGGAGCCTCGCCATCCTTCAAAGATGCAAAGACGAGAAGTTCAGTAAGTACCTCAAAGACTCTCGGACTCTTTAATGTGTTGCATCATCAAAGTCTTTTGGTTTCTCGCTGCCGTAAACAAGGTCCACCTGAAAAAACAATTATAATAATAAACCCTCTGTTTGTTGTTGTTTATTTGCAGTGTTTTCCTCCAGTTTCACCGTTTTATTTAAATCAAACATGGAGAAATTCCCTTAAAAATAATAATGATCCATTTGCACACACAACTGACGTGAAAGGCAAGTAATGAAATATTATAATAACCAGGATGCAACGTTATGATTATGTATATATAAATAGATATTTATGTTTTTTTTTTGGCTTAAACTACATGTTTGAGCTTAAGAGCTTTTCTTAATTTTCTTCAGGATCAATTTGATGTGTTAAACTGGACTTTAAATTATTTATTTTGTACAATAATGATTTTTTTTGGAGAGAAACTCAACCCTCATCTCATCGGAGCAGTTTTAGAAAGGTGCTCTCTGTTAATGGGGTTTATTATGGGATGGATTCCTGTCGATAAACGTTCATTGAACTGAATCGCTCCTATTTTTTTTTTTTAAATAATGAATTTCAGGCTGTATTGTAGAAATCGTTGGTGGTGAAATTGAGAATTATGGATCGCTGATGATTTCCAGCCTCAGTGAGCTGGTTTTATTATAGCTGTTAATGAGATATTGGAAATCAGAAAATTATCTGCTTCATGTTTGAGCTCGCCGTGGGTCACATGTCCTCACGTTTTCACGCACTCACCCTGAAACTGAACTTGATTTCGATGGAAATTCCCCCGGAGAGTCTCCTCCACTAAAAGGGAAACTCCAGGGATTTTACACATCATCATCATCATCATCATCATCATCATCATCATCATCATCCTCCGTGTGCTGAAGCCTGTAAACAAAAACGTTGTTTGATGTCTTTTGTGGTTCTGGAGAAATATGAAAACAACCCTGTTGACGCCATCAGGGGTCATCTGTGGGTTTGGACTATGAATGGGAATCCTGTGTTACAAAAAGATGGCGTGGGTATTTATCAGGCTTGTAGTCTGCAATGAAAATACGCTTGTGTTGCATTCTGGGAAATGGAGGATGCAGCATTTCTTGACTCGTATAGAGACTAAAAGTTTGATTTAAACCCTTCTTTTTTAAAACCGTCTCTAAACAGAGCCAGGCTAAGCTAGGCTACCCAGCTGCTGGCTGCCAACAAACATAAGGATGATGTCATGAAATAGAAGATGTGTGTGTGAAATGAGTCATTGCATGTTAAAGAGTTTAAACTTTTACAAGAGAAAAACCACAAATGTAAAGTGGACACACCCAGCTCATTAGCTGCTTGTTTTCACATGTAATGTCTCCATCGGCATTACTGCACATTACTCACTGCCAGCTCCACACACACACACACACACACACACACACACACACACACACACACACACACACACCATAAATAAAACATAGCCTTTTCTCACATCCCCCTCTTCCCTCCCCCTCTCTCGTCCTCCTCCAGGTATCACGAGGAAGAATCCGCGGACGCCTCTGTCAGATCTTCAAGGAACCAACGCCCTGAACGAGAAGGCCAGCTGGTGAGTACGAGTCTGCCTCCAGGGGTCTTAAACTAGTCTTAGAAATACATAATAATGAATAAATAATAAATAATGATAATAATAAGTATCATCATTATAATGACTTTAACAAATGAAAATAACATAAAATAGTATAAGTACAAATAATGCATACAAACAAATAAGAATTAACAGATAAAATAATAACACACACACACACACACACACACTTTGCAGGGATGGCTACGGTGTCGGCTGCAACGGTCGCAGCACCAGGTCCGGCCGCCTGTCCTCGACAGGAAGTCCCGCCCTGGAGGAAGACGGGATCTTCCTGAACTCGACCAGCAGCAAACTCCTGGAGCGAGCGCAGGGCATCCTCCTGTGAGTGACGCACACAAACGCACACCAGAGTTGTGTACTTTATACTTCTGTCTGCCTAAACTATGGACTCCAAACTATTGGTCTGAGCTGATGAATGTAACATCATATGAGCGTCCCTCAGCTGTAATCAATAGTGCTGATATATCGTCGATATATAGGAATTACTTTCAATATATGGACATGTACTGTCAGCTAGTTGAAAAAAATGCTACCCCTTTGCATTGTGGGTAGTGTAGTAGGGTGTTCAGAGGGTGAAACGTATACAGGTATCTCTGGTTGGACTGTATTCTTTTTTTTTTTAAGTATCTATACTAATGAACTCGACTTGATGAATGTACATACTCTTTTAAATGGTATTATCGTATATATAATATACAATATACAATATAATGGTATATCTTTAATATGAATAATAATATTGCTTATTATGATAATATTTCTCACCTGTAGGAGGAACAAAAACGTCAAAGCCAAGCCGAGCCTTCCCAAGGTAAGACCCAAACAGGACACGGCATGGTCAGACGGGTTAGGGGGTATATATAATATTTATATATATACTTATATACATATATATATATATATATATATATATATATATATATATATGTTTTTGTGGACGCAGCACTTGCTGGACGTGAAGTCCCTGCGGTACCTGAGCAGCGTGACGCTCCACGACCGCATCACCAAGTCTCTGCTGCACCTGCACAAGAAGAAGAAGCCGCCCAGCATCAGCGCCCAGTTCCAGGTGAGTGCTGCCGCCGCCCCCTGCTGGAGGGTCCGGGAACTACAACAACATTAGTGACTCAGCAGCTGAGCTGGTTCAGGTGTACAAGGATGTATTTGCTGAAACATTTCAGAGTAAAAGATGTTAACAACACTATGGCACTTATACAAATACTTCATATTGAATCAAGACATACTTCAGGATATGAGAGGTTTACACCAATTATTATCAACTATACTGCAATGGCAATACGTAACATGGAAGTAGCCTCAATAATTGAAAACTAGCAATGCTAGTGTGAAAATACTCTGTTAGTAAATTAAAAGTACAACATGTATTACCAGCAAAGTACGTATGCAATTTGGCACATTTCAGATTAGTGTATATTATTATGATTTGATCATAAATGTTGATGTTTTATGTGTAAATCACTTTAATGTTGCAACAGTGTAGCTAATCTCACTGCTTCATGTTCTGATTAGAACTAAATAAAAAATGTCTACTGAATTATAAAGAACAATATTTCCCTCTGAAATGTAGTTGAGTTCAAGTATAAAGTAGCATAAAATGGAAAGTACCTCAAAAGTATACTCACTTTTCTCTGTTCATTTGACTGGGGGTGTGTGTGTGTGTGTGTGTGTGTGTGTGTGTGTGTGTGTGTGTGTGTGTGTGTGTGTGTGTGTGTGCGCAGGCGTCCCTCAACAAGCTGATGGAGACTCTCGATCAGTCGGAGCCGTACTTCGTCAAATGTTTTCGCTCCAACGCCGAGAAGGTAAAGTTCTGCTGCAGAGGAGTCGATGCTGAAGCTGCAGCTTTCAGGAGGTTTACTTTATCTTTCTTCTCTTTCTTTCTCTTTCTCTTTCTCTCCATCAGCTGCCGCTGCGCTTCAACGACAGTCTGGTGCTCCGGCAGCTGAGGTACACCGGCATGCTGGAGACCGTCCGCATCCGGCAGTCCGGCTACAGCATCAAGTACACCTTCCAGGTAAGCCTCTCTGCTGCCACCTAACAGGGGGTCTGCTAGTGGTTCTCAAATGGTGGTACTAGTTTTTAATGTTTTAATGAATGTTCTTAATTATTTTTAAAATCTAGTTTTCTTCTGCATTATGTTTTGATGCTTCTAATGTTTTCATGTGAAGCACTTTAAATCGCCTTTTTGTTGAATAATCTTGCCTTGCACCCAGGGGGGGCAATTAAATTAATTAATTTAAATTTAATTAAAAAGAAAATTAATAATGAATTAAAAAATTCATTAAAATAAAAAAAAAATCTTCACATAAAAATATATATATTTAAAATTGAAATATATTAAAAAATCCTTTAAAAATAGTTTTTTAATAAATATTCAATAATATAAGTGTACGTTCTCAAACTTTATTGTATATATTCCATATTAAATCAGACACTGATGGCACAGCGCTGTGTATTACACTGTTTTTTCAACCCAGAATGCTTTGCGCTGGTTAGAGAAGAATAACTCCACAGGGGGTCCATCACTGACCCCCTGTGGAGTTATTTCCATATTCCCATGTTTTAAAGGTCATCCTACTGTCTCCATGTATGTTTCTCTCCATGTTTGTTGATGATCGCTCATCTTTTCTCCTTTTCGTAGCCGTCTGTTTTTCAGTGTAATCCTTCTGTACTTTTCTCCTTGGCTCGAAAACACCGAGTCAAATTCGAACAAAGTCAATAAACCTGACTGTGATTCTAATCGTACTTTTTATTGCTGCAAAAACACGACTGAAGGTGGAGATCCAGCGTCTGTAATCGACTAGAGAAACAGTCCTTGTTATACTTGAAATAGAAGAGCAGGTTTTCTCAATAAACGAGACGTTTAGTAACGGCCTCTGTTTCTCGGAGGGAAACTCAGAACTAACCGATGTTGCCTCGCTCTTTGTGTTGCAGGACTTTGTGCGACACTTTCACGTGCTGCTGCCTCGAGGCACCAGCCCGACCAAGTCCGGCATCCGGGAGTTCTTCAGGCGGATCCACCTGCTGCCGGCCGGGTACCAAGTGGGCAACACGATGGTGCGGCTCCCGGAAAAAACCAGTTCGCTTTCGGTGCACCGTCCTCCTCCTCCACGTTTATTAATATTTCTTGTTGTGCTGCAGGTGTTCCTGCGGGAGGCGGAGCGCCAGCGGCTGCAGACGCTCCTCCACCAGGAGGTCCTGCGGAGGATCGTCACGCTGCAGCGCCGCTTCAGGGCCGTCCTGGAGAGGAAGCACTTTGTGGACATGAGGCGAGCCGCCGCCGTCGTCCAGGTGAGGGGAGGGGGATCATTAAAGATAATATTTCAGCTTCTGATCAGCTCTAGAACGACTGCCGTGAGTGCTTCATGAATCAATTTGACAATCCAGCACAGACGAGTTTCTTCCATTTCAGGAGAGGTTTGAAGGTCCATTACGGCTGCATGCCTGAAGCTGTTTACGCATTAAGTGATTAATAGCGGTGCATTTACTCCAAATATACACGGTCCTCTAAATATAGTCTGATTAGAGATGATGCACATGCACAGTCTCCGCTTACTACTGGAGCTGTCATTGCTATATACATTCAGTATATCTGAAAAGAGCTTTCTACCATTATAAGCATGCCAGAACATACTGGTACATGACATCTTAATAAAACAATTAAAAAACACTAAATTAAATCAAAATCCACTTGGAGGACTCTCTGGACTGGTGTTCAGTTACTCTTTCAGGGAAAAGGAAGAATGTTTAATAGTTTAATAAACATTTATTTAAGAGTTTCAAGCCGAGTTCTTTTAATCAAATTAAGTCACGCTTGTAAATCTGAGGAGGCCGAACAGCAGCCTGCTACAGCTGGAGCATATTTCTAATAAATACAGCATAATGTACATTGCATTTCCCAGTTAAAACACTAGATGCCGACTATATTTATGTCAATTATCTTTGTCTTTTGGCTTAAAAAACTATATTTTACCGTTTCTGCCTGTTTGTTCCATCTTGATAATAAACTTTGCAACGTAATCTTTAAAGTGAGGCCAAGAACAAAAACCTATATCTGGCAAATTCAGCCTCTTTTCCTCTTTATGGATTCACACATAACTTCTTCATATTTTAAATGGGCACTGTGTTGATTCATTTCAAATAAACCAATAAACGACTGTCGGTATCGGCTTCTTATCTTTCAATGCTTGAGGCCACGATTCAAAAGGTTTGGCCTCCTCATCACCGACACCGTTATCTCTCTGAGGAGAGAGAGGGAGGGAGAGAGGAAGGGAGGAAGGGAGGGAGGGAGGAAGGGAGGAAGGGAGGGAGAGAGGAAGGGAGGAAGGGAGGGAGGGAATGTAAGAAAGCAAACAGTGAAAGGATTGACGGAGGAAGAAATCACTGCATTCAGGCCTTCACATCTGTGTGTTTTTTCTGGACGAGTCCTCAGAGGAAGAAAACAAACCCAGGACAATGAATACAGGAGAACATTTGGTCAAACATATTCTCTAAACTGCAGTAAAAGTGCACATTTACAATCTGACATTTAATGCATTTCTAAATCAGAAGAAAATGAAGTTATTCCCATGTCACACACTGCAGCATCCCACGAAAAACACAAAATATTAAATTCCACAAACTTCCTCTTCTTCTTTGGGTCTTTTTAAAGTAGCTTTCAAGGCAACACAGCAGAAAATTACATGTTTTAGAGGCTCATGAAGGAGAATTAAAACATTTTTTTCCCCCAAAATCCTCAAATCTTCACATACATCAAACCTAAAACTTGAACTTTGAACCGGGTTGTTTAAGAAAACGATGGTTTTGTAGTCAGACATCTGAAAGATTAAAAAAAAAAAAGAGAGAAACTTTAGAAAATGAACCTAAAAACCCTTTAGTCATGTATTTGTCTGACATTTAAAAATATTGTAAATTATTAGCAAATGATCTAAAAGTAGAAGTAAAGTCATTTTGAAGATAACATAATAATAACTACAAGTCTTGACTCACCTTGGCCAGTATAAAGTACAGAGGTGTCAGCTGAGCTGTAGCTAGATGGCATCTGGTCAGTTATTAATATTTTCGGTTGTCTTCATACACGGACAGTTCCTCCGTTGCAGCAGTATTGAGCCCGTCTCTGTCTCCCTGCAGCGCTGGTGGCGGCGCTGCCTCCTCAGACAGCCCTCCGTGGACTCGGCGGACGAGGAGGAGGCGGCGGTGTGCCTGCAGGCGGCCTGGAGGAGCTTCAGGGAGCGGCGGAGCTTCCTGCGGCGCCGCCACGCCGCCGCCGTCATCCAGCGGCGCTGGAGGAGTCGCTGCCGGCGCCGGCGTGCGGCGGCCGTGACGCTGCAGGCGGCGTGGAGAGGATTCAGGGAGCGGAGGCGCTTCGGCCGGACGCACGGGGCCGTGAGGCGGCTCCAGGCCAGGGCCAGGGGCCACCAGGCCAGACTCAGGTGAAGGAAACGAGCTGCAAGCACCGGGGCGGGGCCCTCGGGGGGGTCGCAGGAGATCTTATTAGGGTCGCCAAATAAATTAGCAGAGTTTCATTTCATTACATTTAGCTGAGGCTTTTATCCAAAGGGACTTTCATGATATACAGTAGACCGTAGAAACAGCAACAGTGAGCAATTAGGGTTAAGTGTCTTGCTCAAGGACACATCAACATGGGCTAGTGGAGCCTGGGATTGAACCACCGATACTCTGATTGAAAGACGGACCTGCTAACCACTGACCCACAGTCATAATCTTTTATTTACCATTGATATCTGCAGGACTCCTTTGAGCCACATGAGGGAGCCTGAATGTTTATATGTCTTATTATTAACATTGAAGGTCATATGAAAGTACATCCTGTTTGCCTTTTGCTGATGACATGGCATGAAGCCATTTTTAATTCAATTTAATTAAAAATAGTGGCCAAAAAAAAAATGTTTTTGCAGGTTTAATTTAAAATCTGTAGAAACCAAAACTGGTGCGTATATGTTTTCAGCAAAATTATGTTTGGTGTGTTTAATATTCTGAATGGAGACAGTTACTCCTTTGCATTATTCATATGTTATGTGATGATAATAATTCATATCATGTCTTTTAGGTTCATGGAGGTGAAGCAGCGGCGTGAAAGTCAGCAGAGTCTAGCACCGGAGGCGGATGCAGGACCCACGGAGGACCTCGGCCCGCCGGGGCAGGAAGCGTACGTCCAGGAAGTCTCTGTCCGGCTGTCCGAAGACGCCGACTCGGCTCCGTCGGATCCGGGAGAGACGGAAAAGGAAGAGGACTCGGAGCGAAGCAGGAGCACGGACGAGCCGAGCCTCAAGAACCGGTCGAAGCGGGAGAGCAGGCGCATGAGGGAGCTGGAGCAGGCCCAGTTCAGCCTGGAGCTCCTCAAGGTCCGAACCACCGGCGTCCAGGAGGACTCGGCCCCGCCGGAGGACCCTCACAGACTTTCCCCGGCGAGTCACGGTAGTTTTGAGCTGCTCGATGTGGAGGACATGGAGATGGACGGTTCCCAACAGACTGCCGCTCAGGAACGACCCGGAGCGCCGGACGTCCGGCCGAGGGATTCGAACTGCGACGAGAAGCCGCCGAGGGCGACGTTTTACATCACCCCGGACCAGAGTCCGGTCCACGAGCCTGCGGGGAAGACCCAGAGAGAGAGGCGAGAGTCCACGTCCCGGAGGCCCGTGGTGGTGTTGATCAGCATGCAGAAGGAGAGCCCCGTGGAGGAGGGGGAGCCTCCGGCGGCCCGAACCCCAAAAGGAGCTCCCGGAGCAGGAGCAGCGTCGCCCGCCTCCCAAATGACCCCCGTTGCAGGCCCGGAGGCGGAGCCGCCGCACGCCACCCAGGCGGAGAGTGAAGCATCCGGGGCGGTGGATCTGTCTTCGACCGCCCCCGGATCAAGTCCTGAATCGGGGCTCTGCTCCTCGGAGGTGGACATCCAGATCGTCCTGGAGCCGAAGGCCGACGTTCCCGCCGCCCGACCCGGGCAGCAGGAGAGGAAGGCGGTCCGGCCCCAGCAGGAGGCCCCCGGTCCGGTCCTGGACACGAAACCCCCGAAGGCTCAGAAGAAGAGCTCGGCCCAGACGGTGATCGTGAACATGGTGGAGAAACCCCCCAACGCCGTGTTCTCGCCACCCAGACGCAAGCTGCCCTTCTCCAAGTAAGTGGACCCGCTGGCTGAAGGTCAGGATGCTTTGGGAAGATCTCACAATGCACAATTACAGAAAAATACTTTTATGAGCAAACATTTCCCCTGAAAATCCAGGAAAAGAGAATAATATGTATGTGGGTGTGATATATTGTAAAAAAAAAAAAATAGAAGATTTGATTATAGCAGTCTTCATTTTAATAAAGTGTAATGTTTTAAGAAGTTTATCTTCGTGTGAACATGTAAGCTGTCAGCCAAAGTAAAAATATTTATTTTTTTGTGACATTTTTTTGTTGATTTTGGCTTTTTCTAAAACTTTGAATGTCTGTTTTGTGTGTGTGTGTGTGTGTTGCAGGTCAGATAAGGATTTGGTGAACCAGGAACGATCTCTGGCCATGTTCAGAGACGACTCTAAGTCTGTAGGATTCAGAAGCAGAGAGGTAGGGCGGACACACACACACACACACACACACACACACACACACACACCTACACACCTACATGAACACACCAACCTGCTCCCTCACACATCACATTTGCTTGAAACGTCAGAATCAGATTCACTTTAACTGAAAAGTGACCTGGTGTGTGTTCTCATACCTATAAAGCTGATATTAATCATATTCTCAGTCGCTCTCTGTGCATAAAAATATACACAAAATCTAACCAGCATTGACAAAAAGCAGATTTACATACAACACATTAATATATAATAAAGAAGCACATACAACACACTGATGGATGTGATGAATAAACCTGTAGAGAAGGAAAGCTAACCCTGTGTAGCCTCGTTCCCAATGCTAAAGAGCGTTTTTCAAGGAAATATAGTTACAATGTATTCACATCTGTACAGATGTGTCTGTAAGTGTTGTTTAATTGAGAATTGTTAAATTAAATTGTTATTGTTAATTTTAACAATTGTTAAAATTGTTAAATTTAATTGTTAAATTGAACTTATTTATTTCTGCAAAGAATTTACCACATAAAAGATGTATTAGGGTCAGTGACACACACACACACACACACACACACACACACACACACACACACCAGCTGACCTGATGTTCCTGTGGTTGCCTGGAAGCAGGTGGGCCGCCCCGTCCCCAAAAAGAAAGCCCGAATGTCCCGGACGCGCTCCGACTTCCTCACCCGCTGTAACTCGGAGGGGGCGACCCAGTCGGACGACGACGACGAATACTACGTCCCCGCCCACTCCCTCACCCTCCCCCCCTCCCTGTCTCCCCCAAACGCCCACCCCGGGGCCGACTGCCACAGCGACTCCGAGATGGTAAAGCGCCGGATCTCCGGTGGTCCCTCGACCTCCAGGCGATCGACTGTTTCCTGTCCGCTCGGGGCGCCCTCCCCTCCCTCCCTCCCTCCCTTCCCAGGGGGAGGAGCCTCTAACACCGCTAACCCTCACTTGTCGTCGTTCTGCCTCACCGCCTCCCTCAAGCAGAGGCCTCGCACGCCACGAGAGGCGGAGACGTCTGAGTGGCCACCTTTTCACCTCACATCTCTCTCTCTTTTACGGGATACTTCAACATTTTGGAGTTTAATCTCGTTTTATTTCCTTCAGTACACGACATGCCGTCTACACAAGAAGCTCCAGAACTAACGATTATAGAAAGATGTTTGCTTATAAATATGATCAAATTACGATAATATGCTCTAAAAGTATAAAACAAGGTGGATAAACAAGCTAAATGATGAATCGACTCATTGGCGGAAAGGTTTTGTTCGGTGGAGCTGGGAAACTTTAAAGAATACTTCCCTCAGTTTGGTCTTGAAGGTCAACCAGAAGGTTAAAAACTCAAAATGCCTCACGCATCTTCAGCATCTTCAGCATCTTCTTCATCTTCTTCTTCTTCTTCTGTCACATCGATGAACATCGTTCACGGTCCGGACCGACCCGAGAGCCTCCTCCATCTTTCGGCCTCTCCTGAAAACACGCCTCCACGCCTGGCGCCGCCGTGCACGCCGTCTGCTGCATGCCGGACTCGACCGGACCTCGAGCAACGACGTCTCACTAACAACGTCCTGTTTCTACGCATGAGCTCTGTTTCCCTCTCAGCGCCTCCACATCGATGTTTTATATCGGTGTATTTAGCATCACTAGAACCTCAACATCTTCTCCTTTTTACACGATGTACAAACATGTACTGCATACTAAACTCTATGTAGTACAACAGAGTATATTGATGTATTACGACGTCACATGACTTCGTAAACCTGCTCATCCGATATATATATTGACGTGAATGTTCCTGTTCCTGTTCTCCGCTCTGCAGCCGTCTCACAAAGACCAGAAGAAGATCCACAAGACCATGTCGTCCGGAGACCTGGGCAAGGTGGAGGTCCTCAGGAAGACCTCCAGTCAGGATGGAAGGTGAGGGCGCCCGAGAGCGCACACACACACACACACACACACACATACACACACACACACACACACACACACACACACACACAGTGTCCTCGGGCAACATGCCGAACCCCAAATTGCTGCCGAAGGCTCAGCTTTTACAGAAGAAGTCATTCAGGAAGTAACTTTTGTTTGTCCGGGGAAGTTTGTAAATGATTTAGTATTTTACTTTCTTATTTGGTCACAATTCTAAAAGACTTCAATACATTCATAAAAACACTGACTGACATTGTACCTGTAGGTTTATTATAATTCTGCAGTGTGATGCAGATGCATTTATTGGGGCGCCTAAATAACTTAATACAGTTTACGAGTTGAGACGTTTTTTTTTCAAAAAAACTTGTTTTGTGTGGAATTGTGGTGAATTAATTTAGTTGAAATAATTGCGTTGTGTGATTCAGCCGGATGAGAGGAAGGATACGATTCTGGAGCAAGACGAAGCACGGAGAGAAAAAGCTGTCGAGAGAGAAGCAGGCCAGCGGGAGCGAAGCCAGAGAGACGCATGGTAATGAAGCTTTAATCCAGTCTGCAGACGCAGTATAGTTTTACGGTATATAGCCGTACTTTTTTTTTTAGTTTAATTTTATTATTTTATATTCTACTGTTCATTTTAAATATGAATTCACTCATTCACATTTATTTCACTCTGTTTATTGTTAAATGTTATGCACCTTCCGCCAGGACAAATTCCTTCAATGTGTAAACAAACGGCAATAAACGGTTCTGATTCTGATTATTTGAAAAAGTAAAATAAGTGGACCGACCGAAGCGCCTTGATGAAGTAATATTTTAGTAATCCGCCTTCTCTCCACCTGCCTCCGCCTCCTCCGTCCTCCCAGAAGGCCCTTCTTCGCCCCCCCACAGCCCGGATCTGGAGGCGGGTCCGCCTCGGGGGCTCAGGGACAGCCAGGAGAACAAGGAGCCGTCGCCCAAGATGAGGCGGCGCCGCAGTGTGAAGATCAGCAGCGTCGCTCTGGAGCCGGCCCAGTGGCAGAACGACGCCCTGCACATCCTCAGCTCGGCCCACGACTACCGCAGCATGAACGACTTCCTGATGAAGAAGGTGAGGGAGGACGAGGAGGGACGCCATTTTCTGTGAGGTTTCCATTGGGGTCAATATTATAGTGTCGATACATTAATCTTGTCAAATTAAACGGCAACATCTTCCTTCAGAGACAACGTAGATGTATTTATTTTCTCTTGCCCAAATTATTCTTTTATTTTTCTGCAGACGATCCAGATTAACTGGGAGAATGTATCTGTAATTATTTTATGCTTTAATCGCCGTAAATAAAATTATTTTAGTGGAGATAGATAATAAAAATATGTTGGAATTAGGGGTGCCATTGCAAAAAAAAAAATTTGTATAACACATCGTTTATTGTTGGGCTGAAATAATCTCAGCCACCCCCATAATATGTATTATTTAATGTATAAAAGTCTTAAATTTACCTCGAAGAATTTCGGTCCCCATTTGAATCCGTTATATTATATTTAAAATAGTATTTTCCCTTTTGTTCTGTCTATGAATGGGCTAAGAAGATGCATTTAGACCCTATTTTGAAGTGGAATAATTATTTTCCAGCTTGTTTTATTCCCCTTTTCGTGAGCTGAGCTTTTAATTTGAAAAGCTTCTGTCCCTCCAGATCGCCGAACTGGAGTCTGAGGACGGTAAGAAGGACACCATGGTGGACGTCGTCTTCAAGAAGGCGCTGCGGGAGTTCAGGATCAACATCTTCAACTCCTACTCCACCGCGCTGGCGGTGAGTTTGTTCTCGGACCCACAAATTGGAAAATAAGACAACTCGGCCCTCTAATTTGTGGGCTTTGGATCAGAAAACATGCGATTCAACAAGCTTTTTTGGGGGGGACGGGGACTTAAAAGGACAGAGAGAGAATACAGGTTTATTCAAACAGACGGTATGAGATGAAATAAAGTGTTTTTTATCATCAAAAAAGTGTGATTGTATGCAGACGACAACGCCGCCTCCTTGCGTCTAAGTGGAGTTTCTATTTTTCAATAGGAGAGAATTGGGATAATTTATCTCTCCTCAGCGATGATTCTGAATATTTCCCTTTTCCTTTTCGCCGGCGCCGCCAGATGGATGACGGGAAGAGCATCCGGTACAAAGACCTCTACGCTCTGTTCGAGCAGATCCTGGAGAAGACCATGCGCCTGGAGCAGAGGGACTGGTGCGAGTCGCCGGTGAAGGTGTGGGTCAACACCTTCAAGGTCTTCCTGGACGAGTTCATGACCGAGTACAAGCCCATGGAGGGAACCATCGGCCGGGTGAGGACGGGTGGAGAGAAAAACATGATGGTTACAAGTTATGGGTGCAGATAAAAGAGAAGTATTTATATTTATTATCAAACGGAGATGAAGATTTTAAGAGATGTGGGGTCCATTGTTGCTTACACAGCAAAAGAGAGACCAGACGAAAGCACCTTTTAAAGTGGATGTAAAGTTTAAGAAGAATATAATTGACTTTTGGGATTCTTATCGCCTGCCACGGGACTAAAATAACAATTCAATCAATTATTTACACTCATAAGTAAAATGAAAAATAGGCTGTTGGTTAAAATAGTTGAAAAGCTGTGATTTGAACACGTCGGTCTCTTTCCAGGCTCCGAAACGTGAACGCAAGAAGTCGAGGAAGAAGGAAACTGACATCGTGAGTTTTATTGGTGCTCCAGGGTTTGGGTTATTAAATAAGTTGATTACAGCTGACCGGTGTCTCTGCTGCCCCCTTCAGGTGGAGGAACACAACGGCCACATCTTCAAGTCCACCCAGTACAGCATCCCCACCTACTGCGAGTACTGCTCCTCCCTCATCTGGATGATGGACCGAGCCTGCGTCTGCAAACGTGAGGACTTACTGCACTGAACTGAGTTCATGTTACAGGGTTCATACGGCCATGGAAAACCTGGAAAAGTCATGGGATTTTAAAATGGTTATTTCCAGGCCTGGAAAAGTCCTTGAAAAAAATAAAATCCCCAAAGTTTAGTAAAAGTCATGTAAATGTTATATTCATGTGTTCATGTGGTTCATTGATGCTGAGTTTGAAATAATGAATATGCTTTTAAAAGAAAGACTCAAAATATAAGCAGGCATACGCTGAGTATATCTATAAATGTTTATTCTTTTAATCAAACTATTGTCTCTCATTCATTTGTGTCCTTTAAGGAATACTGTATGCTTTGGAATCCTCATTGTTAGTTTAAATACTACATTTTATCACTTTTTCATGGACACACCCAGATTTCACTAAATGTTTGGTCATGGGAATTTGGTTTAAAGTCCTGGAAAAGTCTATGAATCCTGATGAATAAATAATGGATCATTAATCCTTAATGCCAAGCTACTCAACCTCAAACTTCATAAATATTGAGGTAGAAACAGGACTCGTTCATTATGAGTATGAAGCGTTAACACACTGACAGAGAATGTCATG